>CP106729.1:68552364-69190106 GCA_025506655.1 Gossypium rotundifolium | reverse complement strand
CTACTTTTTTTTTGGATATCAAATCACAGATAAAGAACACAAACAGTGTAAGGATTGCCTTAAAGAAAAACGCAGAGGTGTAATCAGCTAGCTACTTAATGGGTGTTCACATGCTTCCACTTGCATCTTCCTTCATTTGCCACTGGATGAAGAGTCCAATTGAGTAGATTTACATTTCCAGTCTGCAAATCGGAGATAAGTACCTTGCATCCCCATAACTTGCAGCTTTGCCTCCCATAAGGGAATCTTAATGCCAACTAGCAGAATTGAAATTTTTATTAAGTATAGAGCTCCTTTGGTTAATTTTTAATGTACAAGAGTGCAATGCAATGTCGTTATAATATACGGTAAAAGTATCATGGAAGTATTTATAATTAAAACCGGATTGCATTTCGACTCTTCTACTGAAAAAATAGACAAATTAGCCATTATATATTTTGAAACGTGCAAATTAGTCCCTCCATTAAATTTTATCTATTAAATGATGACATGGAATGTTAATTTAAATGGTTAATTACTAATTTGATCATTGAACTATAGTTAAAATATCATTTTGACTTTTTTTTTAAAAAATTCTTAACAATAATTCTAATTTTTTAAAAACTTAAAATAAATATAAATTATTAAAAATATTAAAATTAAAATTATGTTAAAACAAAATCAAATCCAAATTTATTAAAGCCAAAACTTACATTCAAAGAAGCTCTTTTTTGGTGAATCATGGTGTTTTTATTTTTAAAAAGTTGAGCTCTTGTTCAATAATCGGGAAACATTTATATTTTCAATAAAATTCTCGATTTGATGAGAACTATCTAATGCAATGAGACACTAACCTTACTTGTTGAAGATCCTTTCTAGTGCAGTTCTAAAAACACCCATTTCAATTAAAATCATGGCTTTATTATTGTTGAAATACAATCAAACCAAAGAAACAACACATTTATAATAAACAAAATCTTTCGCTTGCATCTCTCTTTGACGATGACGATGACGATGACGACGACAACGACGAAAAAGAAGAAGAAGAAGACAATGAACTCTTTTAGCTGCTTCTCCACCTCTAGAGATGTGTTGATGGCTTTACAGTTTTATTTTAAATTAAAATTTCACTCTTATTTTTTATTTCTTTCCATAAATTTAAAGCATTATTTTCTAAAATTTTAAAACCCATAAAGTCCTAAGTCAAAACCCAAAAATTTATATTAAAAATTCAAAAGAAATTGTTAAACCCAATAACTTAAAGATTAAAGCTTTTTAGAGTATTAAATAATAAGATCTTAAAATGAGAAACTTTATAATAGCAAAAGGGATGCGAAAATGAGTAATCAAAATTTTATAACGGCGACTACACACCATCATGAGATACAAATGCATAGGAAAAATAAAAAAGAGTATTCACTAAAATAGGAAAAAGTAAACATTAAACAAATTTTTATGTACTTGATGAAGATGAAACTGAACATTAACAAAAACATGAGAAATTTGAAAGTGAGCAATCAAAAATTTTAGTTGATTTTTTTTTTTTTTTGCTTCAATCAAGATTTTATTTATTTATGGCTTAATCAAGCATGGAAAATCTTTTTTATTTTTCTAGGTTTTGTAAAATAGAGAAGAAAGTCTTGTAAAAGACTTTTGGATTCCAACTCGAAAGCTTGATAACAATTTTTAAGATTTTTTTGTTGTAAAATTTTTAGAATTTTATAAATATATTTTGAATTTTTAGAATTTTTAATTTAGAATATTTATTTTTAAAATAATTTAAAATTTTAGAATTATTGTTAATAATTTTTTAAAAATTCAAAATGATATTTAACTATAGTTTAGGGACAAATTATTGTTAATAATTTTTTAAAAATTCAAAATGATATTTAACTATAGTTTAGGGACAAAATTAGTAATTAACCATTTGAATTTATTAACAGAGGGGCTAATTTACATGTTTCGAAATGTATAAGGGCTAATTTTGTCCATCTTTTTAGAAGAGGGGTCGAAATGCAATTCGCCCCTAAGTATAAAGGCTTTATTGGTACTTTTACCTATAGTACACAAATTTGAGCACAACTTTGATAAAAAATTATTCTACTTTTTATAAGAAAAAAATAATTTGGAAGACAAAACTATACACATGATAAGAAAAGAAATTTATTTGCTATGGTTCTATTGATATGAGGTATCACTATCAACAAGGGAGGAGATAAGGAAGAGGATGTGGTGGTGCTAAGGAAAACGATTCACCCTATAGATTAGAGAACTGGAGGAGGTAAGTGAGCAAGGAAGTTAAGGATGCAAAAGAGAATGTTGAGGGCAAAAGGTTTACTAGAATACTTAAAGGTTTGATCCTTTTCTTCATTGAGCCGGGGATATATATAGTAGAGGTTCCATGCTTGGAGATGTTGTCATCATTGTGAAGTGCATGAGAGGATGTTCAAGATAGGACTCATTCTATCATTCCTTCTGAATTGTGATGCAAGGTTGTTATGTTTAAGTGAGGTTTGGTGGCCTAAAAGTCATTATCTAAACTGTGAAAAATATAACGTTGATAATAACAATATATCGCAAAGAAAAGAGAAATAAAATTTAAAGAACACACATAGATTTTACGTGGAAACCCTTTCGGGAAAAAAACCACAGGCAGAGGAGAAGAAAATTCACTATGTCGAATTCGAATCCATTACAAGAGGAATAGACTATGTCTATTTATAGGCTTGTAAAACCATATTCTAATAGGAGTGTAGTAAGATTGAAACTCCTTATTCTAATCAAAATCAAATAGATGGAGTTTAATAAGGTTTAAAAAACCTTATTTAAAATAAAATAAAAGAAGTGTAGTTCTATAGAGATTCTTTTTTTTTTATTTTACCATTTTATTTTATTTAAATAAGGATTCGAGTCACTTAATTCTAACAATCTCCACCTTGACACGAATTCTCAATGAACAAGTTCTTCACCTCTTCCATAAAATCCCTCAAGGGTTTAACTTCAACAATGAACACCAACCAAGTCTAAGCAATGCTCAAACTTGGTTATAGGAAGTGACTTAGTCATCATATCTACAGGATTTTCATGAGTACTAATTTTGCTCACAACAATATCACCACGAGCAATAATATCACGAACAAAATGATACCGAACATCAATGTGTTTTGTTCTCTCATGAAGCACTTGATCTTTTGTAAGGAAGAAGGCACTCTGACTGTCACAAAATATCGTGGCGATTTGAAGGTCTTCATTGAGCTCACTAAAGAGTCCTTCAACCAAATAGCTTCTTTACAAGCCTCAAGAATCACCGTGTACTCAGCTTCAGTGGTAGACAAAGCGAACTGTAGTTTGCAAAGTAGCTTTCCAACTGATTGCACAACCTCCAATTGTAAAGACATAACCAAGGAGAGATCTTCTTCTATCACGGTCTCCAAAGAAATCAAGATCAACATACCCAATGACTCCATCTCTAGTTCTTCCAAAATGTAAGCAAACATCAGTAGTACCTCATAAGTATCTTAAAATCCACTGAATTGTTTCCAATGTTCTTTACTGGGATTCGCCATGTATATGCTAAATGCACTGACTGCATATGATAAATCTGGACGTAAACAAACCATAGCATACATGAGAGATCCCACTGCACTAGAGTATGGAACATATGACATGTACTCAATCTCATCATCTGATTGTGGAGACAAAGTCAATGAAAGTCTGAAATGGGCAGCTAAAGGAGTACTAACAGGCTTAGCACTCTGCATATTGAAACTATAAAGAACTTTCTCAATGTATCCCTTCTGACTTAGGTACAATTTACTTTTTTTTCTATCTCTGAGAATCTCCATACCAAGTATCTTCTTTGCTGGTCCCAAATCTTTCATATCAAATTCTTCACTTAGTTGGGTTTTGACCTTTCTTATCTCTCCTTTATCTTTTGCTGCTATCAACATGTCATCAACATAAAGAAGTAGATACACAAAAGAACCATCACTGTTTTTTTTAAAGTAAACACAGCTGTCAAAACTACTTTTAAAATTATGAAAAGTCATAAAAGAATCAAACCTCTTGTACCACTGTCTTAGTGACTGTTTCAAACCATAAAGGGACTTTTTCAGCAAGCAAACATAGTCCTCCTTTTCTGAGACTGTAAAAAACTCTAGTTGTTGCATGTAAATATTTTCCTCAAGTTCTCCATGCAAAAATGTAATTTTTACATCTAACTGCTCAAGCTCCAAATCATGTATGGCCACAATACCAAGCAAAGCTTGAATCGAACTATGCTTCACAACTGGGGAGAACACATCTGTGAAGTCCACTCTTGGAATTTGACTGTAACCTTTTGCAACAAGCCTTGCTTTATATCTGGGTTTTTTAACTCTTGGAGTCCCTTCTTTCTTTTTAAACACCCATTTACAATGAACAACCTTTTTACCTTTAGGAAGTTTCACAAGATCCCATGTTCTATTTTATGGAGTGATTCCATCTCCTCTTGCATAGCAAACATCCACTTTTTGAGTCTTCATAACTAATACCTCGTAATAATTAGATGGCTCTTGGTTTGCATCTATATCTTCACCACATTTAAAGCATAAGTAACTAGATCACCTCAAAGATACTTCTTTGGAGATTTAATTTCTCTTCTAGTTCTATTTTTAGAGATAGAGTATTGTGGTGAAGAAGCAACTCTATTCTCAATTTTTGTACTTGCTTGAGGAGTTGACTCTGTATTAATCCGATACTCTACCTGCTTTTGATTTTCTTTATTGGAATAGTCTTTAAGAGATAAGTTAGGTAGCATAGCGCTTCATCAAAACAACATCTCTCGCTAATCACAACTTTTCTATTTTCAGGACATCATAACTTATACCCTTTTACACCAGCTTTATAACCAAGAAAAACACATTTAATGGATCTCGGATCCAATTTTCCATTATCAACATGAGCATACGCAGGACACTCAAAGATCTTTAAATTAGAATAATTAGCAGGATTACCAAACCATACCTCTTGTGGAGTTTTTTTCTCAATGGTAGTGGATGGAGATCGGTTGATCAAAAAACATGCAGTAGAGACTGCTTAGGCCCAAAACGACTTTGGTAAGTTGGCATTTGACAACATACATTGAACCTTCTCCATGATCGTTCTGTTCATTAGTTCTACAACACCGTTTTTCTGTAGAGTATGACGAAATGTCAAGTGTCTCACGATCCCTTCTGACTTGTACAGTTTATTAAACTCATCAGGACAAAACTTTAAACCATTGTCTGTGCGAAGGTATTTTATTTGTTTTCCCGTTTATTTTTCAATCATAGTTTTCCAAGACTTAAATGCGGAAAATACATTGCTTTTCTGCTTCAGGAAGAATGCCCAAACTTTTCTGGAAAAATCATCAATAAAAGTTAGCATATAATTAGCTCCGCCTCTTGAAGGCACTCTTGATGGCCCTCACAGATCAGAATGAATATACTCCAATGTTCCCTTCGTGTTATGGATTCTTATGGTGAATCAAACTCTCTTTTGCTTCCCATAAATGCAGTGCTCATAGAACTTCAGTTTGCAAATTCCTTGCCCATCAAAAAGTCATCTTTTGCTCAATTCTGCCATGCCATTCTCACTCATATGCCCTAGGCGCATCTGCCAAAGTTTAGTAATATCATCATCTGACAAGGAAGATGAAGTGACAATTGATCACCAATAACAAGAGAACCTCAAAAACATATAAATTGGCAGCCTTTCTCTGCCCTTTCATCACAATGAGAGAACCTTTGGAAATATTCAAAATCCCACTTTCAGCTGTGTATTTGTACCATTTTGAATCAAGAGTACTTAATGAAATTAAATTTCTCTTCAATTTTGGAACATGTCGTACGTTACTAAGTATTCTGACAACTCTATCAAACATCTTAACTTTAATTGTTCCAACACCTGCGATTTTACACGAAGCATTATTTCCTATCAAAACAACACCTTTAGACACTATTTCATAATTTGTAAACCAATCACGATTGGGACTCATGTGGAAGGTGTAGCCCGAATCAAGTATCCACTCCTCGCTCACTTTAGAATTATTGACAGAAGCGACTAGAAGTTCACCATCACTGTCATCTTCTACAATATCAGCTTCACTAAAATTTTTGGTTGTTTTCCTTTTGATTCGCAACCTCTCTTTTAATCTTGTTTTGTAGCTTATAGCACTCAGTTTTAATGTGCCATTTCTTCTTGCAGAAGTTACAAGTTTTACCTCTGTTTGAAGACTTCGATCTACCCTTAGATTTACCTCGAGGATTCCGTTCCTGTGTCCTTCCACAATCATCATCAGCATTCCGATCTTGTCTCCCACGAACAATAAGACCCTCTCCTTAAGAGTCGGGTTTAACCAAAAGATGCTTCATCTTATCATATGAGGTCAAAGAATCATAAACCTCATCAACTATGAGAGATTCGTGGCTATATAAAATCGTGTCTCTGAAGGTTGAATAAGACGAGGGCAACGAACAAAGTAGAATCAACCCTAGATCTTTCTTATCATACTGAACCTCTATAGCCTCCAAGTTTGAAAGAATTTCTTTAAACATTGTTAAGTGTTCGTGCACAGACGCACCTTCTTCTAAACGATGAGCATAAAGACGTTGCTTCATATGCAACTTGCTAGTTAGAGTTGTCGATATACATATTTGTTCTAGCCTATTCCATAATGCCGCAGCGGTCTTCTCCTTCATCACATCTTGTAAAATTTTGTTAGACAAATGCAGATGTAACTGTGTTAACGCCTTTCGATCCTTGTGCTTTTTCTCTTCCTCCGTCAATGTCGAAGGCATCTTATCTACCCCTAGCAGGGCTTCCTCTAAATCCATCTGTGTAAGAACTGCCTGCATCTTTATTTTCCATAACGCAAATCTGGTGTTGCGATCCAACAGCGTAAAATTTCATACTTTAAAGACGTCATTATCGTGATCGAGATGAAAAAAACTCGGAAGCTCTGATACCAATTTGTGAAAAATATAACGTTGGTAATGGCAATATATCGCAAAGAAAGAGAAATAAAATTTAAAGAACATACACTGATTTTACATGGAAACCCTTTCGGGAAAAAAACCATGGGCAGATGAGAAGAAAATTCACTATGTCGAATTCGAATCCATTACAAGAGGAATAGACTATGTCTACTTATAGGCTTATAAAGCCATATTCTAATAGGAGTGTAGTAAGATAGAAATTCCTTATTCTAATCAATATCAATAGATGAAGTTTAATAAGGTTTAAAAAACCTTATTTAAAATAAAATAAAATAAGTGTAGTTCTATAGGGATTCTTCTTTTATTTTATTTTACCATTGTATTTTATTTAAATAAGGATTCGGGTCACTTAATTCTAACATAAACAAAAGAGTGGGTGTCTTGATGAATGGATGGATGAGACCATTCTGAAAGGAGCGAGTAGCTAGCTTGCAAGGATGATTGGCCAGGACCCTTTGAGGGAGAACAAGAGGTCGACTAGAATCAGACCTTCCAGGTCATTGGTCCTCTAGTGACTAGCTGATTAGTAATGAGCGAAAGGGTGTTTGTGGATGCGTCTCAGGTGGCTTGCTATGCTACAATGTGCCCAGGACGAAGGGGTATAACAACTCTACATTAAAGAAGAATTATTGTAATAGTTAGTGGTATTAAATCATCCAATTATCAGATAAGGTTAAAATATGCCTATAGTCTCTATATTTTTCAAAAAATAGGAATTTAGTCCTTGTCATACCACTACCCAGGCTAGACATGTGGCACCTCCAAAAAGTACTAGCTGGACATTTGAGGGTAGACCTTCACCCTCATTTGCCGAGTCATCTTTGATTGTCCAACCTTTTAAATCAACCATCATCCGCAGAGCTGGTTACTAATAAAAGAGACATCGTCCCTTTATTTGGCTACTAGCTTTTCAATGTGAACATTCATTCCAAGGATCATCGGGACCCAGTCGAGCATAACAGTCTCATATTGCCTGAAGGAATAACATAATGGGCCCAAATGTGCACATCCTTAACGTATTTTATGATGGCAACCTCCTTTTTAACTACCTTTCACATCATACTTGCAAACAAGAGGACCTTTCTTATAAATACCCTTTCAAATGATGAGAAAATGATCCTTCTCCCCTTGGGCATTTCCTGTGTACTTACTCTTTGCAATCAAGCTTCCTTAACCCTCAAAACTGTCTCTTTATTCTCTTGTCTTTTCTGACTTTCTGCTTATTAAGATGAACCAACCTCATTTGTACCACAACCTCCTCCTTGTATCACCCTTTGTTGTACTTTGATCAATAGTCCTTGTACTTATATTTTCAGGAATTTAGTCCCTCCATTTTCAGGTTTCAAAATTCAGGTCCAACTATTAATGTTTTTTGTTAATTTCATGTTAATTACAACATCTTTTTATTTAATTAAATGGGTACCAAGTGACTAATATTTTTATTTCAAAAAGCCAAAGAAAAAAAATTAACAAAAAAAATTTAATAGTGTTAACAATTGAATCTGAATTTTAAAAGCTAAAAAGTAGAGGAGCTAAATTTTTAATTTTCGAAAAGTATAGAGACTATAGGCACATTTTCATTGAAATGCAAATCTAAAGTTAGAACAGAAATTTGCACATGAAACAGTTGCATTGAAAAGGAAATCCTCTTTGGATGTCTGAAAAAGCCTTCAAATGTGCCAGGAGCTTGCGAATGTCTGTAATCCACAATGAGTACCTTAAGTGCCAGCCGTTTCTTCCATGCTTCAAGAGACCTGCCAGATTTTTATCTTGTTTGACATGCACACAAAGCCGAATATTAAGATGTTTTGCAGTCAGTAGAAGTTCTCTGATGATAACAACTTGGCCATGACTCCATCTGCAACAGCAATTGTTTCACAAAATTGCTTCAAGCAGCGCCCAGCTCCATCTGTGATCACAAAAGAGGCTCCGTGACCAGCATCACCCTTCTTCCAAGCAACATACCCGACATAATCATAGCAGTTATGACTTGTTGGTGCTAAGCCATTTTGAGAACCACTATTTGCATCAGGATGCATGAAAACAGTATGATTTGTGCAAAAAACAGAACACCAGTAATATGCTAAGTCCTTTTGCTAACCGAAGAGTTTGAAGCGGGTCAACACGCTTGTTTCTAAAAAATAATCTTGTACCTCTGCAACCCAATGGTTTGTGAAAAAACACTTTTTATTAACCTATGCTAGTCTTCTGCTGCATCAGAACTTGGTCAAATTAATTACGGGAAGAAAATTGTCCTTCCTTCTAGAAGGGAAAAAAAAAAAAAAAGAAGACTTAGATACAAAAACCTGCGTTTGCCGGGAGTCGAACCCGGGTCTATTGCTTGGAAGGCAATTATCCTAACCGTTGGACTACAAACGCTTGCTTCTGATCAATGATGATTATTTAGTCTAATAAACTGTAGAAAAATTGTGAGTGCCGCCATTTCCTTTCTTTTTTGAAAGTGTATGCTGCCATTATCGAGCTTACCATTTTGTGTATAAGGAACCCATTCTTGGAACTTGAGTATGAGCACTAAGATCTCATGTTTTACACTTTTTTATTCAAAATCTTTCAATAACTTTCACTTTATATATTTTTATTAAACATGTTCGTATTTAATCTTTGAATTAGCTATAATTTTAGCTTTTAATTATTTTGATATAAAGTTTTCAATATTTTCATTAATTTAATAGAATAAATGTATCTAATTATATATTAATTAAAATATTTAAAATAAATATATAAAATAATGTATCGATATTAATATTAATATTAATTATTTACTAAAAATTTTATGTTATAAAGTCCTTTTAAATACAAATATTATTTTAATGTCTTTAAGAGTTATTTTTTCTCCTTATTAAAAGTTCACCTCACCACTATTGCTGCGCTTGAATCCAAACACATATCTCATCACTAATTTTAATCTCACTATTACGATATTCAATCTCATCGCTATAATAACTAATATCACTGTCATCATTGTTTTTAACCTCATCGGGATAAACAATAGCCCGTCCAAAAGAAGCCTCAGTCTCTGTGTAGATTTCAACGATTAAAATCACACTTACATTTTCATTCATTGCATCGCCATATAAGCTTTTCTAGATTTATAACATACCTACAATGTAAGTGAAACATATTTAAGTAACAAATATATTTATTAAAAATTTATATAAAAACCAAAAGACACTTTGGTTGTAGGAGTTAAAGATTTGATAATACCATTTTGGGTTACAACCAGTCTATTCACTTCTTCCTCTGTGGCCTCTCCCCTCCCCGTTGATAACTCTTTAATAGTACGAAGCTTTCTGGTCTTGTTACCCAAGGTCTCTGTGCGGCAATCACCTCTATGGAGATATCTAAAGCGGTTTGGTTTTTTAAACCTATGAAGCATGGACACGGACACGCAATACGGGTACGACACGATACGGATACGGCGACACGGTAATTTTTAAAAAATGAGGACACGGGTACGTAGAATACGGCAATAAAAAATATTTTTATTATATATATATATGTTAAAATACTCAATGTAAATAAAATATTGATATTTTTATTAATATATAATTAATTTTTTCATTATAAATTTATAATTATATAAAACAATACATTAATTAATTTTTTCACAACATTATTTTTTCTTTTTTTTTTACACAAGATTAATTTTAGGCATTAATTTTTTTCAACATTAAGAACTTTTTTTTCAAAGATTTACTCTCTTTTTATTTTTTTATGTTTCATTTTTTTCTTCCCATTTACTCCTTTTTTTCCTTTCACATTTACCATATTTACTTTTGCCTTGCTCTTTTTTCATTCTCTGCAAAAAATTCAGCAGACTCTGAGTGTCATTTTTGACACGCTTCAAGGCGTGTCCGACGTATCCGATCAGGTATTGGCGTGTCCGTGTTTGGACATGTACGACAAATCGACACGGAGGATTTTTGCCGTGTCGGTGCTTCCTAGTTTTAAACCTACCAAAGCTTTGGGTCCAGATGGGTTGCATCCCTTCCTTTTCCAGATATGTTAGCAAGAGGTTAAGGATAAAGTTACGAATCTAGTGATTGAGGTGTTCTAGCAAGCTTCAATCCCAGAAGCTCTAAATGAAATCCTTATCCCACTTATCCCCAAAGCTAAAGAGGCTTCCTCTACCACACAGTTTAGACCGATTAGCCTCTGTAATATTGCTTATAAGATCATTAAAAATTCATGGTCATGAGACTTCGACCTATTCTGCACAAGTTAATGTCTCCATTTTAAGGTAGTTTCCTCTTGGGTTGCCAAACGTCAGATAATGCTGTGATCGTTCAAGAATTATTCATTCCTTAAAATGAATAAAAGGGAAGAAGGTCTCTATGATAATAAAATTAGACCTTGAAAAGGCTTATGACAAACCAGAGTGGAGTTTCATCTGAAAAGTCTTAACATTCTCTTAACATTCTTTGGTTTCTTTGATAGTTGGTTAACTTGATTTTGAGCTGCGTATCAACCACAACCACTTCTGTCCTTCTAAATGGTACGAAACTCCGAAGTTTTAAACCATCTATGGGTATAAGACAAAGGGACCCCCTCTCCTCTTATATCTTTATTCTTTGTATGGAATTTCTGAGCATAATGATTTTGAGGGAGGTGGAGCAACACGAGTGGCTTCCTATTTGTGCTTATAAGGTGGCCTCCTGTTCTCGCATCTTCTTTTTGTGGATGACGTCAAACCATTAACTTCTTTGAGTCAAGGGTCATCTTTTCTTCAAAGTGTCCTAATCATTTGAGGGGTGACATTGTCAATGTTGAACCTAGTACTTTAAGTGTAGTATATTTGTCTATGTACACTTAGAGTTTTTTTGAATAGATTGGTTAATAAAACTATTCATGGATTACATTAATATTCTTTGTTTAATCTAATACTAAGCAGAATTATGTGGTCAGATCGTAATAGGGAAAGACAAATTATATTAGTAGACAAACCTAAACATGTCCTTAGTCTAATTGGAAATGAGCAAACCGATTGAAAAACTAATATGTCATCTATCAAGTTTAATGGAGATGCTTTGTCTTGGGCATTGAAGCGGATGACTCCCAGATGATAGAGATATAGATGTGACTGACTGGACTGACAGTACATTGGATTGGACCTAAGAAGAATAGATCCTAAATTTGTTTATAGATTTATTCACTTGTGATGTTCATAGTGTGACATACCTAAATTTTGAGTGGATGTGTAACACCCCTTACCAGGCCCGAGTAAAAGATGCTACGAAAAAATTTCATAATCGATATATTCTTTACTAAGCAAAACTTAAACATTTATCATTAAATCGCAAATAATTAAACATATTAAAAATTTTAACTTTATAAGGACCTAATTGTGAAATTCAAGCATATAATGAAATTGAATTGTAAAATTTAAAAGTTTTAAGGTCAATAATGGAGATCCATAGTTGCTATCGCTACTGAATCGATACCTTATTGAAAATAGATACCAAAATTCAACTACCAAACAATGAACTATAATATCACCTAAACAAACAATTGATTGTCCAACTAATATACCTCAAATGGCACCTTAAATAAATAAGCTAAACATGAATACATCCAACATTCCATAATTTATTTTAATTCTAACTTACTAACCTAAATACAAGGGCTACCTACCTATTCAAATAGTTTATAAGCATAAATATATCCTTAACTAAATTCATGCTAAGATACTATCTAAGTACATCATGAAACACAACTAAGCTCACACATTAAAATGGCATAAAACCATATATTAAACCAACTCATTCATGACACACTAAACAATTAATCCAAGGCAAAACACTTCCAAGTTATCAACCAAATTGACGAAATTCAATCACATAAATACTTAATTACATACCATTAATAACCATCAAGATACAAAATGACCATAACTAGAATATCATAACCTAGGTACATGCCAAAACAAACAAAAAAGACTATTCACCAACATTTAAGTTCGAGATCGTTACTGGATGCTGAATCGGTGATAGAACTACTAGTTAAACATAATATCAACTGTAACATCCCAATTTTGGGCCTAGTCAGAATAGCAGTTTCGAGACCATAAATTCGAAGTAAAATATTTTTTTTTATGATTTTTTTGAGGTCCATGACATGTTTTCATGATTATGTGAAAGTCTTATGAAGAAATTTTGTGAAGAAGTGTCCAATTTAACTTTTAGGACTAAATTGCAAAAGTTGCAAAATATGAGATTCTAGAAGCTTTAAGTATGAAATAGCTTTGAATTATTAATTAGAGGTCCGTAAATATAAATTTGACCAATTTCCATATTTTTGGACAATAATGGGCATGAATAAGAAAAATTTGAAAGAAAGGCTGTAACAGTCCGATTTAGACCCTAGTCGAAATAGTAGTTTTGGGACCACAAATCTGAGTCAAAAAAAACATTTTAATATTATTTTTTGTGTTTTCAGTATGTGATTAAGCATGTGTGAAAGTTCCGTGAATTAATTTTGTTGTTTGTGTGCTTAATTAGAGAAAAGGACTAAATTGTAGAAAATGTAAAAGTGGCTTGTTAATTGTTAAAGTGTTACATTGCTATTGTTTCTATAATGTGGAATCCTTATGTTGCAATTTAGCCATCAAGATATGGGATGGACGGTAAGGGCTATTGTATTATGGTTTTATAATTGATTCATAAAGGGTAAATTAGTAAAAGTGATATTATGTTAATTAAAACCTAAAATAAATCATATGTTTCATCACTTTTGTCCATCCACCATCGAAAATAAATAAAAGAAAGAGGGGTTTAAGCTCTTTTTACATTCGGCACTCATCTAGTCTGATTCAAGATCAAGAACCGAAGAAAACAAATTTGGACCGAGAAAAGTCAAAAGTGATCGAGTAGTTGAATCTACTCATTTAACTCAAATATGAGGAAAGTCTATATACAAATAAATTTATTTGAATTGATTTATATATATTGGTATGAAATTGAATTATAATGAATGATTACGAAGATAAACATATAAGATTCGAGAAAATATGGACAAAGTGTCAAAGTCCGAAAAGTCCTGTACAAACCTTAGGAATAGATAGGATTCATATGTCATGACATAGGTCTCTAATATGTGATATCGTGTAAGACCACGTCTGGGATGTTGGCATCGATTTGAGATTTACATGTAAGACTATGTTTGGGACATCAACATCGTAAATGATTTCGTGTAAGACCCTATCTGGAACAGTGGCATTGATATTTGAATTACATGTAAGACCACGTTTGAGACGTTGGCATTGTACGAGTATTCCGATTATCCTATTTGATTCCGAATGGTTCAATGAGCAATTCTAAGAAATGAAAGACTATGTGAAATATGTAATCAATTTAGGTAAGTTGAAATGTATAAGATGATTTAGTATGAAAGGCATGTATATGTGAATGTGCACAAGTGAGATATGTGCTAAACTTTGTTGTGACAAAATGATGAATATGAATGAATGTGCTATGAACAAAAGAGATAGTTGGAAATATGATTTGTTGGTAAGTAATGGCTAAACAAATGAACCAAAGAAGAATTATGAATTTACAAATGAGATATATTCTTGTATTTATTTGATTATTAATGTTCATGTAACACACCTAACCCATATCCGTCGCCAGATTTAGATTATAAGGCATTACCGAACTAGACTCAGTTCATCACAGTTATTCGTCCCTATTTATAATACAAGTTATAATTCTTTAACTTTTCAATTTCATATGCATTCATGATTCATTTATTCTATTAAACCAAATACGCATATTTGATTCTCAATATCCAACAAATAGCTCATGCATAATCCATACTCTTGTTTTATGCTAATCAAGACTTATAAATACCAATACCAAATTATACATGTTTCATACTTCTAGAATCCGAACCATCTAGCCATTGAGTCTAATACATTCAAACATTTTAAACATAACCATGCATCTATGCCATATTTAACCTCCAAGCATAATATACATGCATATTGTAGCAAAGATTGAATAATTATTATATCAAACATGTGAATGATGCTTAACTAAAAGAAATAGCCTTATTCGCAAGGCTATATATATATAATTACAAAACCGAACATAATTCATTCAAACCATAATTCAACCTATACATGCCTTTGATTCAAAAAGTAAACTTAAGTACCAAAGAGAGTGATAGTGTGGTCAACTTCCTTGACGATCCCTTGAGCCTGTAGCTGAATCAATGATCTATAAAATAGTAAGACAACACATACAGAGTAAGCTCACTAGCTTAGTAAGTCTTAAGCAAATGGTAATACAACGTTCAAACACTTATACATTTTAATTGTTACCATTGACAATGAAAATAAACATTTCGATATACAAATTCATACAAGGCCGAATACCACAGTTCATTAACCTAAATAATTTCACTTCTTTACCATAAACTTGTATATTATCAAAATACAAGGTAAATGTATTACATTAATCACATTGCTTCAAATCATATAAATACCACATTCACATCAACTATGTTATCCCACTCAAAATCTTATCACTTTAAACATTTCTATTCATAATCGAATTTACCAAAGTATTACATTCAAACTCAATTTCAATCATATAATACTCATACACATCGGTCATAAGCTCAATTGCACATAACACCATTCCTATCTTATCATTCAAATCCAAGAAGTAATAAACATAACTTACCTTACTCTCGGTAGATGTAAAAAGGGACTTATGCTTACCCGAGTGTTTACCCAATGCATTGACTATGTTTCACCTTGAATAATTTAAGGTTTCTCCATTTGAAACACATCACCGGCATCAAGCCTGCTAGGCATCAAAGCCCGATATATAACACCTACACAAGGCCTGCTAGGCACAAAGCCTGATATATATATAACACCAAGACAAGGCACATGCTAGGCTCAGAGTCTAAATAAGTCACCAAGACTAGGCACTCGCTAGGCTTAAAGACCGAAATAAGTCACCGCACTAGGCCTTCTAGGCTTAAAGCCCAAACTGTTTATCAAATCAATTCATCAACTTACACTTCTTAACCCATACATCACTATCAATTCATATTCACAAAACCAATTCACCTGTCATATCAAATATACTAATTCATTTTGCATTTCAAAACATATTCATTCCAAAATGGGACATATACATTCGGCTATCACATATTTCTTACTCAAATTAATCAAATAATTTCATTGCACACATTCATAATTATCTCTTTAATGAATTTTAACTTAAGAACTTACCTCGACTGTCGATGGACCGTGTAAATCGGCTATTCGAGAACTTTCGTCTTTCTCCGATCCAATTCCATTTTTCTTTGCTCTTGATCTAAACACATCAAATTCAGCTCATTCAAGTACATTTCACTTCAATTTAGTCCCAAAACACATAAATATGCAAATTACCATTTTACCCCTAAAGTTTCACATTTTTACCATTTAGTCCTAATTGCACAAAACACAAAATGCACACAATTTCATTACAACATTCAAGGGCCGAATATTCACAAGGACCCTACTAATCCATTTCTTTCATTTATTTTGCAAATAGGCCCCTCTAAAATTTTATTTTTACAAATTAGTCCTATTTACTAAATTTTCACCAAAACTTCAATACAAAACTTATCAATCTTTAACCTATCTTAAATTTAAAATCATCAAACACCAAAAATCACATGAATACTACAAAGGCTGAATATCAAGCATGCTTAGATTTGAAAATTTTAACATGGGTCAGCTACGGTTCTAAGCAACGATCTCAAAAACGTAAAAATTATCGAAAATCAACTAAAAATACATACCCGATTTAAGCTTAAAATATGGCCGAATGTAACAAGCTCTCACCCTATTCTTTATTTCTTATTTTCGGTGATAGGAAGATGATGAACATGGCTTATTTTAAGCTTTGTTTTTATTATATATAACTTAATTACTAAAATACAAAAATAACCTTTCACTATAAAATAATTATCACATAAATATAAGGTTATTTTAAACATATGCCGTCCACTCACTTAAATAATGGCTAATTGCCCTTTTAATACCTAATATTATAAAGCCATCATCATTCTAGCACTTTACATTATAGCATGCAACTTTTACACTTTACGCGATTTAGTCCTTTTTGTTAAATTAAGCACACAAACTATTAAATTTTTATACGAAACTTTCACACACATTAATTCACGTATAATAAACACAAAATATAATATTTAAATAATTCTCAAACTCGAATTCATGGTCCCAAAACCACCGTTCCAATTAGGGTCAAATTCAGTCTGTTACAACTCTCCCCCCTTAGAGATTTTCGTCCCCGAAAATCTTACCATTAAACAAAGTCGGATATTGTTGCCTCATTGATTCCTCAGGCTCCCAAGTAGCCTCTTCAACTCCGTTTTGATTCCACAATACTTTCACTAATGGAATTCTCTTATTTCTCAACTCTTTCATTTCCCGACCTAAAGTACGAATTGGTTCTTCCTCGTACATCATATCGGATCAGATTTCAACCTCTGACGGAGTGATCACATGTGACGGATCTGATCTGTACTTATGAAGCATCGAAACGTGAAATACGTCATGTATCTTTTCTAATTCAGAGGGCAATTTCAATCTATAAGCAACAGGCCTAATATGTTCAATGATTTCATACGGTCCGATGAATCTCGGACTCAGTTTACCTTTCCGGCCAAATCGGAATACTTTCTTCCACGGACAAACTTTCAAGAATACCCGATCTCTGACCTGAAATTCAATATATTTTCGTTTCAAGTCAACGTAAGATTTTTGACGATCTGATGCAGCTTTCAAACAATCTCTGATTATGGCCACTTTCTGTTCTGTCTCTTTAATCAAATCGACCCCGTGTACCTTGTTCTCACTAAGCTCAGTCCAGTATAATGGTGTTCGACACTTGCGATCGTACAATGCTTCATAGGGCGCCATTTTGATACTAGATTGAAAGCTATTATTGTAAGCAAATTCAATCAAAGGTAGGTATCGTTCCCACTTACCTTCAAACTCGAGAACGCAACATCTCAACATGTCCTCAAGTATCTGAATAGTTCTCTCGACCGACCATCCGCTCATGGATGAAAGGTCGTATAAAGTGGAGTTTAGTGCCTAAAGCATCTTGCAACTTCTTCCAAAACCGTAATGTGAACCTTGGATCTCTATCTGAAACAATGGAACTTAGCACACCATGTAACCTCACTATTTGTGATACATACAATTCAACAAGTTTATCAAGTGAATAGTTTGCACAAACTGGCACAAAGTGAGCTGATTTGGTCAATCGATCCACTATAACCCAAACTATATCTTTCTTGCTCGGTGTCGTAGGCAACCCGGATACAAAATCGATGATGTTTCTATCCCATTTCCACTCAGGTATCATGATTGGCTGAAGTAACCCGGAAGGCACTTGATGCTCGGCTTTTACTTGTTGACAAATTAAACACTTTGAAACAAATTCAGATATATCCCGTTTCATGCCAGACCACCAATAGAACTATTTCAAATCATTATACATTTTAGTACTACCCGAATGTACCGATAAGTGACTATTATGGGCCTCATTAAATATCATCTGAATCAATTCTACATTCCTTGGAACACATATTCGACCTTTGAATCTCAAACAATTATTTGTGTCAATTTGAAACTCTGACTCTGCATCATTATTACACTGAACCCGTCTAGCAATCAAATCTTTATCAATTCTTTGAGCATCACAAATTTGTTGAATAAACATTGGTCTTGCTTTTAGCTCAGCTATAATCGAACCATCACCAGACATAACCATATGTGCGTTCAACACACGAAGAGCAAATAATGATTTTCGGCTTAAAGCATCTGCAACAACATTAGCTTTTCCCGGATGGTAGTCAATCACCAATTCGTAATCTTTTAGCAGTTCCAACCATCTGCGTTGTCTTAAATTTAGGTCTTTTTGAGTTATAAAATATTTCAGACTTTTGTGATCCGAGTAAACATGACATTTCTTGCCAAATAAGTAATGATGCCAAATTTTCAATCCAAAAACAATGGCTACTAGTTCTAGATCATGAGTCAGATAGTTTCTTTCATGAAGCTTCAACTGTCTCGAAGCATAAGCTACTACCTTGCCTTCCTGCATTAAAACACAACCCAAACCATTCAAAGAAGCATCACTATACACAATAAATTCTTTACCCGATTCAAGCTGAATTAATACTGGGGCTTCAGTTAAAAGGGCTTTCAACTAATCAAAACTTTTCTGACACTTTTCTGTCCACTCGAACCTAACATCTTTCTATAGCAGCTTTGTCAAAGGTGTAGCTATCATGGAAAAACCTTTGACAAATAGTCTGTAGTATCCAGCTAGTCCCAGAAAATTTCGAATTTCAAAGACATTCTTTGGTGGTTTCCATTCAAGTATAGCCGATATTTTATTCGGATCAACCCGAATACCTAAAGCTGATACAACATGACCCAAAAAGATAACTTCCTTCGTCCAGAACTCACACTTACTGAACTTTGCATACAACTGCTGATCTCGTAAAGTCTGTAACACTAATCTCAAGTACTCAGCGTGTTCGGTTTCATCTTTAGAGTAGATCAGTATATCGTCAATAAATACTACTACAAACCGATCTAAAAACTGTCTGAAAACCCGATTCATTAGATCCATAAATACAGCGGGTGCATTAGTAGGCATAACCAAAAACTCAAAATGGCCGTACCTCGTTCGGAATGTAGTCTTTGGTACATCAGAATCTCTGACTCGCAACTGATAGTAACCCGATCTCAAATCTATCTTTGAAAACACTGAAGCTCCTTTCAATTGATCAAATAAATCATCAATCCGAGGTAACGGATATTTATTCTTTATAGTCACCTTATTCAGCTGTCGATGATCGATACACATTCGCATAGTTCTATCTTTCTTTTTCACGAACAGAATTGGCGCACCCCAAGGAGAAAAACTCGGTCGTACAAAACCCTTATCTGTTAACTCTTGCAACTGTGCTTTCAACTCTTTCAACTCAGTGGGTGCCATCCGATACGGAGCAATTGAAATCGGAGTCGTCCCCGATACTAATTCAATGCCGAACTCAATTTCTCGAATTGGCGGTAAACCCAGTAATTCATCAGGGAATACCTCAGGGTATTCATACACAACTAGTACGGACTCAATCTGCTTTTCAGACACTTTATTATCCAACACATAAGCCAGGTAAGCTTCGCATCCTTTTTTAACATATTTATGGCTAACATTGAGGATATTACTGTAGGTAACCCATTTAAATCACTAGATTCGACTCGGATGGTCTCACCATTCTAACATCTCAAATCAATGATCTTCCTTTTGCAATTCACCACTACATCGTGCAAAGTTAACCAATCCATTCCCAGAATTATATCAAACTCGTCAAAGGGTAACAACATTAAATCGACCGAAAAGTAAGAATCCCGAATCATCAATGGGCAACCTTTACACACTTTATCAACGAGTACACATCTACCCAAGGGGTTGGACACATAAATCACAAACTCAGTAGACTCAATAGGCAGAGTCATACTATGTACCAGAGTTTCACATACATACGAATGAGTCGAACCAGGATCAATCAATGCAATTACAGTAGTATCATAAAGTGTGAAAGTACCGGTAATAACATCGGGGAAAGAAGCATCCTCTCTGGTAGGTATAGCATAAGCTCTAGCTGGTGCTCGAGCCTTTGATCAAACTACAAGGTCCCTCATTCCTTTCGATTGCCACCTACATTCCCCGAATGTCTAGGTGGTCTACTCGTACGACGCTGCTGCTCGATTTAGTGTTCGAGTCGATTTTGCTCGACTAGTTTCGCACTCTCGAATGAAATGATCCGACGATCCACATTTAAAACAAGACCGATCATGGAATCTACAACTCCCAGAATACCATTTTCCACAATGCTTGCACTTAATCCGTTCCTGTTGAACATTACCAGCACTAGCCATCAAAGTGGCTCGAGAACTCACTGGAGGTTGATCTCGTCTAGACAGGTCAGGAGTAGTCTTATGTCGGTTGAAGTCATCTCTAAACTTCTTAGATGTTGAATGGAAAGTTTTACTCAACGATATTTTACAAGTGTCTCTATCTGCTGTCTCAATCTTTCTTTTCTCTTTTCCAAGCTCTTCAGCTTTGCAAGCTCGCTCGACCAGTACCACAAACTCTTTAATCTCAAGAATGCCCACAAGTAACTTTATGTCTTCATTCAGACCATCTTCAAATCTTCTGCACATAATGGCTTTAGAAGAAACACACTCTCTAGCATATCTGCTGAGTCTGACAAATTTTCGCTCATATTCTGTCATAGTCATTCGCCCCTATTTCAGTTCAAGAAATTCTTTACGTTTTTTATCAATGAATCTATGGCTGATATATTTCTTTCAGAACTCAATCTGGAAGAAGTACCAAGTCGCTTTTTCTTTTGGAACTACGGATTCTAGTGTTTTCCACCAGTGGTAGGCAGAGCCCGAAGTAAAGATATAGCACACTTTAAGCATTCCTCTGAAGTACAAGATAACTCATTAAGTACCCGAATAGTATTATCAAGCCACATCTCAGCTCGCTTTGCGTCATCGTCATCATTAGCTTTGAATTCTTCGGCCCCATATTTCTCAATTTTATCAACAGGAGGCCTACTAGATCTCATTGGATCTATCATCGGGGGTGCTGAATGTACCGGAGTTGGATTATTCGGGGGTGGAGGTTGTTGTATAGCCGGGTTATTCTGAAAAAATTGGATAAACCATTCATTCATCATCTGGTAGAAGGCTTGTTTAGCCTCCCCTCGTGGTTACTCGTAACTGGTCGAGAGTCTACTGGCACCGATCCTTGTGCGCGATTAGGTGCTACACTTTCTACATCATCTTCTACGACTCTATCAGGATCGGAGTCCATTTACTATATAAAACATATTTCAGAATATCAGAAGTCACCACACTATCAAATATATATAACAAAGGCATGTATAGCTAGACTCTCACGCGCTACGGTAGTCCTAGAATCGACTAAACCATAGCTCTGATACCAATTAAATGTAACACCCCTAACCCGTATCCGTCGCCAGATTTGGATTATGAGGCATTACCGAACTAGACTCAGTTCATTACAGTTATTCGTCCCTATTTATAATGTAGGTTATAATTCTTTAACATTTCAATTTCATATGCATTCATGATTCATTTATTCTATTAAACCAAATACGCATATTTGATTCTCAATATCCAACAAATAGCTCATGCATAATACATACTCTTGTTTTATGCTAATCAAGACTTATAAATACCAATACCAAATTATAGATGTTTCATACTTCTAGAATCTGAACCATCTGGCCATTGAGTCTAATACATTCAAACATTTTAAACATAACCATACATCCATGCCACATCTAACCTCCAAGCATAATATACACTCATATTGTAGCAAAGATTGAATAATTATTATATCAAACATACGAATGATGCTTAACCAAAAGAAATAGCCTTATTCGCAAGGCTATATATATATATATATTTACAAAACCGAACATAATTCATTCAAACCATAATTCAACCTATACATGCCTTTGATTCAAAAAGTAAACTTAAGTACCAAAGAGAGTGATAGTGTGGTCAACTTTCTTGACAATCCCTTGAGCCTGTAGCTGAATCAACGATCTATAAAATAGTAAGACAACACATACAGAGTAAGCTCACTAGCTTAGTAAGTCTTAAGCAAATGGTAATACAACGTTCAAACACTTATACATTTTAATTGTTACCATTGACATTGAAAATAAACATTTCGATATACAAATTCATACAAGGTCAATACCACAGTTCATTAACCTAAATAATTTCACTTCTTTACCATAAACTTGTATATTATCAAAATACAAGGTAAATGTATTACATTAATAACATTGCTTCAAATCATATAAATACCACATTCACATCAACTATGTTATCCCACTTAAAATCTTATCACTTTAAACATTTCTATTCATAATCAAATTTTCCAAAGTATTACATTCAAACTCAATTTCAATCATATAATACTCATACACATCGGTCATAAGCTCAATTGCACATAACACCATTCCTATCTTATCATTCAAATCCAAGTAGTAATAAACATAACTTACCTTACTCTCAGAGATGTAAAAGGGACTTATGCTTACTCGAAGCGACATACCGATGCATTGACTATGTTTCACCTTGAATAATTTAAGGTTTCTCCATTTGAAACGTCACCAAAGATCAAGCACCTGAGGCATCAAAGCTCGATATATAACACCGACACAAGGCCTGCTAGGCACAAAGCCTATATATATATATATAACACCGACATAAGGCCTGCTAGGCTCAAAGCCCGAAAAAAGTCACCGGCACTAGGCCTACTAGGCTTAAAGCCCAAAATAAGTCACCGGCACTAGGCCTGCTAGGCTTAAAGCTCAAACTATTTATCAAATCAATTCATCAACTTACACTTCTTAACCCATACATCACTATCAATTCATATTCACAAAACCAATTCACCTGTCATATCAAATATACTAATTCATTTTGCATTTCAAAACATATTCATTCCAAAATGGGACATACACATTTAGCTATCACATATTTCTTACTCAAATTAATCAAATAATTTCATTGCACACATTCATAATTATCTCTTTAATGAATTTTAACTTAAGAACTTATCTCGACTGTCGATGGACCGTGTAAATCGGCTATTCGAGAACTTTCGTCTTTCCCCGATCCAATTCTATTTTTCTTTGCTCTTGATCTAAACACATCAAATTCAGCTCATTCAAGTACATTTCACTTCAATTTAGTCCCAAAAACACATAAATATGCAAATTACCATTTTACCCCTAAAGTTTTACTTTTTTACCATTTAGTCCTAATTGCACAAAACACAAAATACACACAATTTCATTACAACATTCAAGGGCCGAATATTCACAAGGACCATAATAATCTATTTCTTTCATTTATTTTGCAAATAGGCCCCTCTAAAATTTTATTTTTATAAATTAGTCCTATTTACTAAATTTTCACCAAAACTTCAATACAAAACTGATCAATCTTTAACCTATCTTAAATTTAAAATCATCAAACAGCAAAAATCACATGAATACTACAAAGGTTGAATATCAAGCATGCTTAGATTTGAAAATTTTAACATGGGCCAGCTACGGTTCTAAGCAACGATCTCAAAAACGTAAAAATTATCGAAAACTGACTAAAAATACATACCCGATTTAAGCTTAAAATATGGCCGAATGTAACAAGCTCTCACCCTTTTCTTTCTTTATTATTTTCGGTGATAGGAAGATGATGAACATGGCATATTTTAAGCTTTGTTTTATTATATATAACTTAATTACTAAAATACAAAAATAACCTTTCATTATAAAATATTATCACATAAATATAAGGTTATTTTAGACATATGCCATCCAATCACTTAAATAATGGGCTAATTCCCCTTTTGATACCTCATATTATAAAGCCATCATCATTCTAGCACTTTACACTATAGCATGCAACTTTTACACTTTATGCGATTTAGTCCTTTTTGTTAAATTAAGCATACAAACGATTAAATTTTTCTACGAAACTTTCACACACATTAATTTACATATAATAAACACAAAATATAATATTTAAATATTTCTCAGACTCGGATTCATGGTCCCGAAACCACCATTTTGATTAGGGTCAAATTCAGTCTGTTACAGTTCATATGTTAAGTTTATTTGTATATAGCTTACTAAGATTTTGAAAGCTTACTTTGTGTGTGTTTGCATTGTTTTATAGATCGTTAAAGCTACAGAAGGCTTGGAGATCGTCGAGGATCATCACCACACTATCAAACTTTATTTTGATACCTTTTTGAATGCATACATATTTAAGTATGGCATGTATAGTCTAGTTATATGAAATGATGTTTTGAGTTGTATATATTAGCCATGTGATATGGCTAGATGATCAATAATGTGAATAAGTAGTTCATGTTATATGTTGCATAATTTGGTATGGTTTGATGGCTAATAGTTGGATTAGTGAAATGGCCAAATTTATGGTAAGTTTTTGGATGGAATGTACTTAATAATGCTTATGATTAGAATGAGATAAATGGTTCATAAGTTGGCAAGTTTGATATGCATTGAATGGTTAGAAAAGATGGACATTATTGATATGGTTTGGTTGCATTTTGAGGGCATGAAATGTGTTTATTTGTGCTTGTAGGTTTGACCGTAAATGGGTGGCAAAATGGCCTTGCAAATGGCCTATATTTGCCCACACGGATGAACACACGGGCATGTGGCTCGACCGTGTCCCTTGAATTTGTAATTTGGTACAAGTCAGGCTTGCACACGGGCTAAACACACGGGCGTGTGGCTGATCGTGTGAAATAAGTCAGTTTTGACCACGAGCTGTGTAATAGTCTGGTTTATACCCTAGTCAGAACAGTGGTTTTGGGACCACAAATCCAAGTTCGTATAATATTTAATATAATATTCTGTGCCAATGATAAGTGATTAAGCATGTGTTAAAGTTTTGTAAGTTAATTTGTCCGTCTGTGTGCTTAATTTGTTAAAAGGATTAAATTGCATTAAATGTATTATTTGCATGCTATATGTTAAAGCACCTATTTTTTGTGGCTTTTAAAGGTGGAGGCCTTATGAGGCAATTAGACCACTTTTAAGATAGTGGATGTTAGATGGACAAATGTGCCCTTAATGTATATTGTAATTAAATGTTTATTAAAAGGGGTAGTACGGTAAAATGTATATTAATATGTTTGTAATAAAATAAATAAATGAAAAGGTGAATGTTATCATCTTTTGGCGAATGCCAAATGTTGAAGGAAAAGAAAGAAAATATTTAAGCTAGGTTTCGGTTATATCTAAGCTCAAATTAAGGTATGTTTTGGCTTTAAATTTTGATGATTTTTATGTTTTTGAGATTGCTGCTTGTCTACTATCAAACCCATGTTGTAATTTGAAGAATTAATGATGTTTTTGAAATGAGACTTTGATGAACTCATATGATTTGTGATGTATTATGGTGTTAAATGAAATATATATGTTGAATGAACATATTTTATTTTTGAATTTTTGATGAATTTAGCTAATTAGGGCTAAATTGAGAAAATAGTAATTTGAGGGACTAAATTATGAAATAAATGAAATGTGGGGACTTGTATAAGCATGGGTGATATTCGGCTAAGCATAAGTATTATGAAATTTGTTATTTTTGTGATTTTGTGATATAAGGAATAAATTGTCCAAATGTGAAAATGTGAGGGCTAATTTGCAAATTGCCCTAAATATATGCATTTGGATTGAATTGAGTGAATTAGTGAATAAATGGGTTACATTTGAATATGTATAGATCATGAACCAAAGAAAATAGACTTAGATCATGGGAAAGCGAAAGTAATTGAGTAGCCGTATCCGTTTCCATTAAACCGAACTCGAGGTAAGTCTTTATGCAAATAAACATATTTGTATTGAATTGTGTACGTTCATATGACTATTGATAATGATGAATGTTTAAAAGATGATGTGTACATAAATTTTGAGATAAGATTGATATAGTGACTATGTCCGAGAAGTCCCGTATGAACCTAGGGATATATAGGATTAGTGATGTCATGACATAGGTGTCTGTTCTGTTTTATCATGTAAGACCATGTCTGGGACGTTGGCATTGATTCGAGATTTCGTGTAAGACCCCATCTGAGACATGTTTTCATCGATTTGAGATTTACGTGTAAGACCATGTCTGGGACATTGGCATTGTATTGACTCGTGTAAGACCCTATCTGGGATAGTGGCATCGATATTTGAGTACATGTAAGACCTCGTCTGGGATGTTGGCATTGTACAACTATTCTGAGTATTCTATATATCCTATTAGATTTCGAACGGTTCAATGGGAAATTTTGAGCTATGAACGATTACGTGAATGTATATATGTTTCAGGTATGTTTGATAAGTATACAAGGTGTGTATGAAGATAAGTAGCTATATGAACTTACTGAAAGTGAATATGTACAATGGAATGATGAGTTGATATGTGAAAATATGCTTAGATGAGCTATGTTTATATGTGGTATTGAGTTGAAGTATGTGGTAAGCTATGGCCAAACAAGTGAACCAAATACCATATGAAATGTATATACTATGAGAATTATTATTGTCATTGTATAAATATGCTTTTAGTTTAAGTTAGGTTTATTTGTATATGACTTGCTAAGCTTTTGAAAGCTTAATATGACTTGCTAAGCTTTTGAAAGCTTACTCTGTCTGTGTGTTTGCTCTATTTTATAGATCATCAAAGCTCTGAAGGCTAAGGGACCATCGAGGATCATCATCACACTACTCAACTTATTTTTGGTACTTTTGAAATATGTATATAGCTAGTTATGGCATGTATAGGCTAGTCATTTTGGTTATGTTTGAAATGTATATAATAGCCATGAGATGTGGCTAGATAGGTATTAGTAATATGCTTGAGCAAATATGAAAATGATTTATGTTTTGGCATGGCTAGATAGCTTATGAAATGGTTAAAGATTTAGTAAGCATATGAATGCAACATGAGCATGTTTGGTTGATTAAAGGAATGTGTATATGAAAGTTAAAGGTAGATGAACCGTGCTTAATTACATATTTGTTTAGTTGTACAAATTGGAATGATTGGAATGGTATTTGAGTGTAGAGAATTGATATATTCTTGGTTGCCAAATGTGTATGAGTTGGATTGGTACATTGCTTGTAGGTATGACCTAAGTAAGGGTGGTAAGTTGGCCTTGCAAATGGCCTATTTTGCCTACATGGTCGTGGCACATGGGCGTGCCTGATGACCGTGGGAAATTGGCAGTATTTAGCTATGTGTGCACTGCCTTGGCACACGGACGTGCCTGGTAGCCATGTGATTTAGTTAGTATATGGCCTAAGAGCACACGGCCATGGTACACAGGCGTGCCTAGTGACCGTGTGTAAAAGTTAGTATACATACCCTGATTTGGCACGGCCAAGACATATGGGTGTGTCTAGTAGTCGTGGAAGGCACATGGCCTGCTCACACGGGCGTGTGACCTTTGTTATATAGAAAAGTTTTAAATTTCTAAGAAAATTTCGTAAGTGTTCGGCCTAGTCCCGGCCCTACTTTAAAGCATGATTAGGGTCTTGTTAACCTATTTAAGGGACACTATTATTGGGATTGATGAATGATTGAATGTAATGTTTGTAAATGTTTTTAATATATTCGGTAACCCCTATAACCCTAATTCAGTGATGGATACGGGTTAAGGGTGTTACATTTGATTGGTATTAGAACTTCGATTTAGTCAATTATCAGACTAATGAAGCGTGTTAGAGTCTAGCTATACATGCCATATATCTGAATTGTGATAGTGTGATGAATCCTGACTTGTAAAATGTGATTTTTGTATAGCAATGGATCCCGAAAGAGCCGTTGTAACATCCTAGAATTAGAGGTTGACATTTTGCACTATTCTATGTGTTTGACTAGCTAAGCTTGTCAATTGTGTGTGTTTGGGGGTCCTAGGAAGGCTCGGGGTCGAGCCTAGGCCTGGGTAAAATTTTACTTTTTGGGCACTTAAGGGGGGAGAGCTAGTGGAAGCAGGCCTTAAGAATAATTAATTGTGTTTGATAACACAAGGGAGCACTTGGTGGAGTGGTGGTGGCGTCTTTGGCATAGCAAGGGGAAAGAGTTCGAATCCCACATATTGTAAAATATGGTAATTATTTTTGTGCCCAAGATGGAGAAGAGATGGTGTTGGCGTGGGACTCTGATGGGGTGGTTGTTGAATGGGTCAAAGAATTCAAAATGGAAGGAGGAGAGGAGATTGGGGTGTTTGAATGGGTCAAAGTGGTTGGGTGATTTCAAATGGTGGATGGAGAGTGAATGGGGGAGTGAATCAAGGGGGATTTGGGAGTATGGTGATAGTTGGTCGAAAATGGGAACTAAGAAGGGGGTGAAAATTCGGCTAGGGGGTGTTAGGTAGCATATTCGGTCTAGTGAGGAGGGTGCATGCCGAAATTCTCTAGTGCATCTTAGTGTTTCCTCTTTCTTTTTTTTTTTTACAATTTTTGGCATTTGCTACTCAAATATTTTGGGCATCTCATGGCATCTTTCATTTACGAAACCTCAAATATTCTTATGATTACTTCTTCCCTATTCTTTTTCATTTCAGACACTCTTCCTTTCTTGTTAATCCCTAAACACCTATAGCCGAATCCCTCTCCGACCTCTTTTCCTTCAAGTAACCGAATCTTGTGTCTTCTTCTTTGCTTCTTCATTATTTTTTTTCTTTCTTTCTTCTCTTACTTATTTTCTTCTACTAGCCGAACCTCTCCTTGTGTCAAATTGGATCCATTTCTTCATCTTTTACTATTATCGAACATCAAGAAGCAAAGTACTAGGATCTCTTTTGACTGCCAAGGCCCTCTTCATTCGATTTTTGCTAGTTGTAAGGTAATGAGTCCTTCTATTCGTATGATTTTTTCTCTTTTCCCTTCTCTAGGTAGTGGCCGAATAGGTAAGCCTTTAATACCGAGTTGTGTCTATTTTCTTTTCTTTCCATATTATTTCTTTCTCCTATGGCCGAATGTGTGATATATTTCTTTCCTATTATTTTCCTTCTCTAGTGATATCATAAGCTGAACACTCATTACCTCGACCTTGTGTGGTGTTGGTTATCATCTCTATTGGGTGTAAGGGTTCGGTTTCGATTGATCAAGAACTTGTTCTTGACGAAGCTAGGGGTAAGCAATGTTATTCGTTTTTATGAGTTTTTCTCTGTTGACCGAATGTGGTTGTTTGTTAACTTCGGTTGTTTGGTTCATCAATTGTGTTAGGAACTCAGTCAAGAGGATAGAACTGAGCGACTTTTGTAATCAAGGTAAGGGGTGCTCTCTAGTTTCTTTACGACTATTCTCTTTTCATTTTACTCTGCCATAACCGAACCTTCTTGTTAGATAAACACCATTCTTTCACTGTGGTATTTTGCTGATTGAGAATCTCTTCATGGATGCGAGTGCTAGTTGTTCTAAGGGAGTATCGACAAGGGAGCCTAAAGGGAGTGGACTTGTAGCCTCTGCTCCTAAGTTCAAACAACGTAAGGTGTCAACGATTTGGGATTTCTCACCAGGTTGTGGAAGGGAGTCGACATCCGATTTGGATAAGCAAATCTAGTGGTTCGTGATAGTGAGGGTGACATCGATCGAAAAGGTATAGTTCTTCGCGTAATCAGGTGTGTAAACTCACACCTTTATTCATTTCGTAATGTATTATTCGATGTAATAGTTAAAAGCTGAAATACCCTTAATGGGTAAGTTCACGAGATATACCTAACGGGTAAGTTTGGAAATAGCCAGGTGAGTGAATTTACGATTATACCCTTTCGGTTAGATTTGGCATGACTATGTAAACTATTTAACTGCTATATCCGTACATTCATGCATGCACTAAATATTATGCCAAGTATGTTGCATGGGATTGGGATGATTGTAATGATTGGGGAAGTGTATTTCGGTGGCTCTGCCACATATTACGGTGACTGTCAGATTTTGGTTCAGTGGCTATGCCACAAATATCTCGATAGTCTGGTGGTTCTGCCACAATTTTGGTAATGAGTAGCGTGACTACCATCGAGGTGTGTAGCGGATGGAGGGTTAATTGTAGAAATCCCCACAAGTGTGTTAGGCTGGATACGGTGGTGTGTAGCAGATGGAACATTAGGCTGGGCTGGGTTGCATTGCATGTATTATCTGTGTTATCTCGCTAATAAGGCTAAGGCCTAGTTTGTTTCTATTTGGGCTTTGAGACATTGTACTTCTGTATGGGCTAAGGCCCAATTTGCTTCTGTGGGCTTGGGTTTAGTTTTGTCCGAATGGGGAATTATACACTGAGTTCTCGTAACTCACCCCTCTGCTTTAATTTTGCAGGTAATCCTTAGCTTTAAGGATTTAGAGCCGGGGTGGACTCTGTAGTGGCCATACAACGTAGCTTAGTAAATTTCATTTTTCAGTACTATAGATTCTATTTAAATTTGGGTTTTTGTTTTGTAACAAGGCCTCTTGGTATTTTATTTTGGTTTTAGGTTTTAATTCGGTTACTGCTTATTAATTTTGAATGCTCCATTTGGGATTTTCTAAAAAATTAATAACGATTTTTCTATAATCTTAATAAACGATTTATAAACTATAATTGATAAAATTTTGGATTTTCTTAACGTGGATAACTCTTTTCAAAATATCGCATGTCTACAATAATTTAAATGTCGTTTTTCTGAAACTCATTGAGTTTGATTAATTATAAACAAGATCATCGAAAATAGCAACGAAAATGTTTTACATAAAGATAACTATAAAACAAAAATAGATTTTTCACAAGCAACAAAACTTGAAATTTTTAATGAATGCGTAGATTCTTTAAACAACCATTCCGTGTGACATGCCAGATTCGGCCGTAACGTCTAGGCCGAGTTTGGGGTGTTACAGCCATAGTTGACAATGTAGAAAGTAATGCGCCTACTCCCGCGCAAGGGACATCTCCCTCTGATTTGAGACCGGCTACGAGCGGTCAAGAGGGAGAAGCTAAACAAGCTTTCTTCCAGATGATGAGTGAGTGGTTCACTCAATTCGTAAGAAATAACCCGACTGTTTCACAACCTTCGCCCTCGATTAATCCTTCTTAGACATCTGATATGCTTCCGACTGCAAATCTGAATCTGTGGAATAAGCCTCCGATTGACAAAATCCGTAAGTATGGGGCCGAAGAGTTTAGGGCTACTAGTGATGACGATGTTGAGAAAGCTGAATTCTGGTTAGAAAACCCTATCCGGGTATTCGATGAAATGTCTCTGACTCCGGAAGAATGCATAAAATGTGTTGTATCTTTGCTCCAAGATACAGCTTATCAGTGGTGGAAAAACTCTAATTTCTATTGTTCCAAAAGAACGAGTTACATGGGACTTCTTTCAGATTAAGTTTCGAAGAAATACATCAGTGAAAGATTCATCGATCAGAAACGAAGGAATTTTTGGACTTGAAACAGGGTCGCATGACTGTTACAAAATATGAACGAGAGTTCATGAGACTGAGTTAGTATGCTCGAGAATGTATAACATCTAAAGCAATAATGTGTAAAAGATTCGAAGACGGCCTTAATGAAGATATCCGTTTGTTAGTTGGGATTTTAGAGATAAAAGAGTTTGTTGTACTCGTTGATCGAGCGTGCAAAGTTGAGGCACTAGGGAAAGATAAAAGAAAAGTTGAGTCTGAAGCTAGAGATGTGAGAAAGAGATTTCAGAGTAGATCATTTCAGTCTGCTTCGAAGAAATTCAGAGATGATCAAATTCGTTCAAGAGATAATGTGGGACCTTCGACTAAAAATCGAGCTAGATCACAAATAAGCTTCAAAACTCCAGCAATTTCAGTAGCAAGTGTGGGAAATGTTCGATCTGAGAAATTTGAATGTAAACATTGTGGTAAAAGACATTCAGGAAGTTGTAGATTAAATGACAAAGCTTGCTTCAAATGTGGATCACTTGATCATTTTATTCGTGATTTCCCTGAGTTTGTTGAGCCAGAGAATGTTTAGAATCCAAGATCCGATAATGCTCCAATGAGAGGTAGACCTTCAAAAATGAAAGAAATGTCAGTGGTAGTCAGAGAACTACGAGAGATACTGTTGTGAGATCCGAAGCTAGAGCACCTGCCAGAGCGTATGCTATCCGAGCTCGTGAGGAAGATTCATCTCTAGATGTTATAACGGGTACTTTTACACTTTATGAAACCTCAGTGATTGCATTGATAGACCCTGGTTCTACTCATTCATATATATGCATGAATTTAGTATCTAGTAAGACTTTGCCTGTAGAGTCTACTGAGATTGTTATAAAAGTATCGAACCCCTTAGATAAAAGTGTTCTGGTTGATAAAGTATGTAAGAACTGTCTGTTAATGTTTCAAGATATCTGTTTCCCTATTGATATTATGTTATTACCATTTGATGAGTTTTATATTATTCTGGGTATGGACTGGTTGACATTACATGATGCTGCTGTGAACTATAAAAGAAAGACTATTGATTTGAGATCTTCGAATAAAGAAATAGTTCGAGTTGAGTCTAGTGAATTGAACAGGTTACCTACTATGATATCTATGTTGAAAGCTCAAACTATATGAAGAAGGGATATGAAGCATATTTTGCTTATGTAATTGATTCGAAAGATCTGAAAAAAAAGTTGAATCAGTGCTAGTTGTCTGTGAGTTCTCTGATGTATTCCCTAAAGAATTACCGAGATTGCCTCCGATACGTGAAGTTGAATTTGGTATAGATTTATTGCTTGGTACGAAACCTATTTTGATAGTTCCGTATAGAATGGCACCAACAGAGTTGAAAGAGTTAACTGACGAGGGTTCACCAGGCCTAGTTTCTCACCTTGGGGTGCTCCTGTTTTGTTTGTGAAAAAGAAAGACAGCATGATGAGAATGTGTATAGATTATCGTCAATTGAATAAGGTAAGTATAAAGAACAAATATCCGTTGCCCATGATTGACGATTTGTTTGATCAGTTAAAAGGAGTTACTGTATTTTCTAAGATTGATCTGAAATGGGGGTACTACCAGTTGAGAGTGAAAGATTCAGACGTTCTGAAAACTACTTTCAGAACAAGGTACGGGCATTATGAGTTTTTAGTTATGCCTTTCAGATTAACAAATGCTCATGCTGTTTTTATAGATTTGATGAACAAAATTTTTAGGCCGTATCTAGATCAATTTGTTGTTGTATTCATTGACGATATCTTGATTTATTCAAGGGATGAAATTGAGCATGCCGAGCATCTGAGGATTGTGTTGCAAACTCTGAGAGAAAAGAAATTGTATGCGAAATTCAGTAAATTTGAATTCTGGTTAGTGAAGTCAATTTTTGGGACATATTGTATCAGCCTCCAATATACAAGTTGATCCGAGCAAGATTTTTGCTATTCTGGATTGGAAACCTCCGAATAATGTGTCTAAAGGCCATAGCTTTTTGGGATTAGCTGGTTATTATCATCGATTTGTAAAAGGTTTTCGATGATTGCAACCCCATTAAAAAGATTGCTTCAGAAAATGTGAATTTTGAATGGTCCGACAAATGTCGCTTTGATAAGTTGAAAGTTTTATTGACTGAAGATCCGATTTTAGTACAACCTGAACTGGGTAAAGAATTTGTAATTTATAGTGATGCTTTGTTAAATGGTTTGGGATGTATTCTGATGCAAGAAGGCAAAGTAATAGCTTATGCTTCGAGACAACTGAAGCCTCATGAAAAGAACTATCCGACACACGATCTTGAGCTAGCTGCGATTGTGTTTGCATTAAAGATTTGGCGACACTATCTGTTTGGTGAGAAATGTCACATATTTTCAGATCATAAAAGTTTGAAGTATCTAATGACCCAGAAAGATTTGAATCTACGACAGAGAAGGTGGTTAGAATTGTTGAAAGACTATGAACTTGTGATAGATTATCATCAGGGTAAAGAAAACGTTGTTGCTGATGCATTGAGTAGAAAATCATTGTTTGCACTACGTGCTTTGAATGCTCAGTTAGATTTGTCTGATGATAGTTCTGTGATAGCTGAATTGAAAGTGAAACCGTTGTTTATACAACAGATATGTGATGCTCAAAATCTAATAATGAGTTGTTAGTGAAAAGAGCTCAGTGTGATTCAAATTTTGATTCTGAATTTAGAGTTGTTGATGATTGCTTAAGATTTTGAGATCGTATCTGTGTTCCGAGAAATCCAGAGTTGATTCAGTTGATTTTAGGTGAAACTCATACTAGTCGATTATCTGTTCTTCCGGGAAGCACTAAAATGTATCATGATATGAAACAACACTATTGGTGGTATGGTATGAAGCGAGACATTTCTGATTTTGTTTCAAAGTGTTTAATCTGTCAGCAAGTTAAAGCTGAACATCAGGTTCCGTTGTTTTTTTACAACAGATTCTGATTCTTGAGTGGAAAGGGATAGAGTAACAATGGACTTTGTTTCGGGATTACCTTTGACTCCGAGAAAGAAAGATGCAATTTGGATCATAGTTGATCGATTGACGAAATCTGCCTATTTTATTCCGGTACGATCTGATTATTCACTTGATAGATTACCTGAGCTTTATATTTCTAAGATTGTGAGATTGCATGGGGTGCCACTATCCATTGTGTCAAATAGAGATCCGAGTTTCACATAATGATTCTAAAAGAAATTACAAGAAGCTTTAGGTACAAAATTGCATTTCAGTACCGCTTTTCATCCACAAACGGATGGTCAATCCGAATGGATTATTCAAATCCTCAAGAACATGTTGAGATGTTGCATTCTTTAGTTTAACGGTACATGGGAACAATATCTTCCATTGATTGAATTTGCTTACAATAATAGTTTTCAGTCGAGTATTAAAATGGCACCATATGAAGCTCTGTACGGACGTAAATGTCGAACACCTCTGTATTGGACTAAGCTCAGTGAAAATAAGATACATGGGGTCGATGTAATAAAAGATTCAGAATAAAAAGTGAAAGTCATCCGAGATAGGCTGAAAGCAGCATCTGATCATCAGAAGTCTTATGCATACTTGAAAGAAAAGAGATTGAATTTGAAATCGGTGACAAAGTGTTTCTGAAGGTGTCTCCGTGGAAGAAAGTGCTCTGATTCGGATGTAAAGGCAAGTTAAGTTCGAGGTTTATCGGACCGTATGAGATCATCGAGCGTGTTGGGCCAGTTGAGTATAGATTATTGTTGCCCTCTTAGTTAGCAAAAATACATAATGCATTCCATGTTTCGATGCTCCGTAGATACTGTTCTGATCTATCACATGTGATTGTTCCATCTAAAATTGAAATTTGATCTAATATGACATATGAGGAAGAACCGATCCGTATCTTAGCTTGTGAAGTGAAAGAATTGAGAAATAAGAAAATTTCGTTAGTTAAAGTGTTGCGACATCAACATGGAATAGAAGAGGCTACGTGGAAGCCCAAAGATTCAATAAGATAGCAATATTCGAATCTGTTTAATGGTAAGATTTTCGTGGACGAAAATCCCTAAGGGGGGAGAATTGTAATAGTCCGGTTTATACCCTAGTCGAACAGTGGTTTTGGGACCGCAAATCCAATTTCGTATAATATTTTAATATTATTTTTTGTGCCAATGATAAGTGATTGAGCATGTGTTAAAGTTTTGTAAGTTAATTTGTCCGTCTGTGTGCTTAATTTGATAAAAGAATTAAATTGCATTAAATGTAAAATTTGCATGCTATGTGTTAAAGCACCTATTTGTTGTGGCTTTTAAAGGTGGAGGCCTTATGAGGCAATTAGACCACTTTTAAGATAGTGGATGTTAAATGGACAAATGTGCCCTTAATGTATATTGTTATTAAAATGTTTATTAAAAGGTGTAGTATGGTAAAATGTATATTATTATGTTTGTAATAAAACAAATAAATGAAAAGATGAATGTTATCATCTTTTGGTGAATGCTGAATGTTGAAGGAAAAGAAACAAAATATCTAAGCTAGGTTTCGTGTAACACCCCACACCCGGCCCAAACACTACAACCGGATCTGGTATGTCACCAAGAAAAATTTTATCGAAACATGTCGCATTTTCGAAAAAGCCCAAATATGTTTTTTTATAGAATATGCTTAAGTAAAGTAAAATCCAAACTTAAATACATGCCTTTTTAATTAAAATAAAAAGCTTAAACGACTTAAAGTAATAGAAGCCCATAATAAAACATAATAGCCCATGGCCTTATTACAACGAGGTTTGAAGTCCATTAATTAAAAATATAAAATAAAACTTGAGTCTCTTTTTGCCAAATCTACATATTCTTCTACATGGCCACCTTGCATGCCTCTCCAGCCCGGTCCGAATCACTAGGTATCACCTGAAATGTTAATTAAAGGGTAAGTCGCGAGACTCAGTGCAACCCTCATGCACCACTAGAGTTTGGGCCTTAAGCCCATTAAACAAAATAAACAAAGTAATAATCATAATAAAATTAATAGTAATTAATATGCAAGGCCCAACCTGCTTACCTAGGTTTCCATCCGCTACACACCCCCGTACCAACCGTTCACACCATTGGGGATTTCTACAATCGACCCACACCACTACACACCATGATGGTAGTCATGTTGCTCATTCACATATGATGGCAGAAGCCCTTACAACATATAATGGCCGAAGCCCGTATAACATTTAATGGCCGAAGCCCGTATAACAGTTCACGGCATTAGCTGCTACACATGTAACATATAACTTCCTCCTTTCATCAACCCAACCCATGCAATCACATACAAGCATTTTACTTATAACATTTAAACAGATTATTTACTAACCTGGGGATCCGCTTTTTCCCTCCTTGGGCTTGCGTCAATAAACCGAGATTTCAGCATTTATCAAAACATAAAAAAAAACACTTGAACATACAATAATAGGCAGATCTAGATGGTGGGGAGGTATTACACACCTGATTTGCATACTAAGGCTTTTGCTATGTCTACGTTACTATCACTTGAAACAACTACTATTGGCCCATGATCTGACTTTGATTTTGGCCCACACCCCATTGGTCAATCTCGCACTACCAAAACAGATCGCTTCTTGAATTTGGGTGACGGTTTTATAGATCCAACCTTCTCTGCTTGACTGTTAGTTGAGTCCATATCAATCCCTTAATCACTAAACCAAATAACGATGAGATCTAACTCATTAGTTAAATGTAACCTTTAAAACAAACACTTACCTAGTTAGCCGAATCCCAAATATCCTTTAGAAATTGTCACCATCAACCTTCCTACATTCGGCCATTCCCCAACTATTTAAACGAATCGAAAATCACAACCATTCTAACCCATATGCCATTTGGCTAAATGGAAAGAATCATGGAAGACCATTCGGCCATACTTACCACTTCTTACCTTCAATTTTTCCACCAAATCAGCTTTAATGGGATAGTTTCGGCTTCTAGGAGTAAAGAGTATAATCGAAAGGACCTTAGAACAATGGTTTAGATTAGGAGTTTGATAAAAATAAGGGAATCACAGAAAAGGAAAAATCTTGAAACTTACCAGATTACTAAGGAGTATACGACTTACAGTGCACCTTCGAGAAAACAGAGATCTCACTTGTAGATTCGGCTATGGGAGATAAGGGTATGAACGAAGGAATTTGGCTCTTAGAAAAAGAAAAAGAGAAATTGTAGAGAAGGCTTGGAAATTTCGGCAGAGAATGAGAGAAGAATAGGGTTTCAGAATACCTAAATTGAAGAATACTACTCCCTATTTATAGAGATATTTTGGCGTACCCACACACACAGAGTTGGAATTTCGGCCAACTCTCCCCTCTCCTGATAGCCTTCATCTCATCTGATAACTCAATCCTTATCTTACCTTTAGGAGAGCCCACCTTAAAACCAACTCCTCCTTATTAATCATCAGCTTTTTAACACTTAAAATAAAAGAAATAACTCCTAAAAGTTAGCCTAATTTTCGTCCACCCCCTTCCCATTTAAGTGATGAATTTGACCCATCTTCTAAGGCCCAATCGGCCATACAAGGGCCCAAATTCCTCCCCCCTCATGGTGCCACCTTATGCCCACTTAATGCACTTTAATTCTTTGGGCCACAAGCCCAGCTTGTCACTTAATTATCCATCTTCTTAAATTATAAGCTAACACCATTTATTAGCCACCTAACCCAAATTTTTAAAGCCCACTATTTCACTTTAAATTATCCGAGCGCTAACTTTAACCCTAATCCAAATATTTAATCAAAAGTCAGCCCAACCTTTACAATCTCAATTTAACATATTAGACTACCATATAAATGCGTAGGTCCACTTTTTAGATGTTACGCTTCTACCCTCCTTAAAGAAATTTCGTCCTCAAAATTTTCAGCTAACTAGAAATCATACTACCTAAGTCTCACCACGATGCTTTCATTGCAAGACTCTAATTCTAAAGCCAAAATAAACACTTAGTATATTATGGTAGGGTACGCACCATTATTTGCATCTAGAGTGTCTCCGTCCCTTGGCGATGTCTTTGCGATAGACCAAAGTCGGTGCCTTGCCTCAACATAACCAGCACCTCCGCTTGGTGCTTCACGACCACCTCTTGCGCCATTGCCACCTCTGGCTTGAACACGAGCCCTTGATCCAGGCTGACCACCTCTCCTAGCTTGATCAGAACTTCGGCCCGTTGGCTGTCCCCGATCCATCTAAGGACATTACCTCATCAGATGTTCTATGGATCCACACCTAAAGCATCCACTAGTTTTTACTCTACACTCCCCATAATGGGTTCTCCCACATATAGAACATGCCCGACTCTGGCCCGATAGAGCACGAGCTGGCCTATCAGTCCTAGGCCTCTTCTGAAAATTCCCAGATGCTCCCGATGGCCCAAAACTTCTCTTATTCTCACCTCGATCCTTATCCCTTTCTTGTCTCTAAGCCCGTTTCACTTCCTCAGCTATTTTGACTTTATCCACTAGAACCGCAAAAATTCTCTCTCGTTGTGGCGCGATCAAAACCCTTAGCTCATTTCTTAGCCCATCCTTGAACCGAACGCATCGTTCATACTCCGTTGCTACCATTCCTCGAGCATAACGACTCAGGCGTAGAAACTCAGCCTTATACTCAGCCACAGACTTACTCCCCTGCACCAAATTCAGGAACGCTTTCCTTTGAGCATCCATGTAACCAGCCCCAACGTACTTTCCCTGGAATGACTCCTTAAAGAGATCCCAGTCAATCAGGTCCGCGGCCGTACCCTTTTTCACCGTGAGCCACCATTGGTAGGCCTCGTCTCGAAGAAGAGACACGACCCCCTTCAGCTTCTCCTCCACCGTGAAGTCTAAGCCATCCATTATACGTTCCACTGCCTCCAACCAATATTCAGCGGAACTCGGGGATATGCCAGAGACTCCCCTAAATACTTCGGCCCCATTACTCCTCAACCTTTCAAGCAAAGATTTTCGGGCTCCTCTGCACATACCAGCCTTTCACCACTTTTTCTAAAACCCTCGATCTGACACAGGACACCACGTCCTCTCCTCCTGTTTGGTCTTGAAATTCCACCTCAACAGCTGGTGGAACCGGTATCTCACTTTCGGACCTATGACTCGATCCTACGGGTTCCAACACGGTCATCCTACCTCTACCGCGTCCATGTGGTGAACGTCCTCGACCTCTTGTACTCATTCTTCTAGTTCGTGTTTATCTGATTTAAAAATCTTATGAATCATTAATTGTTTCCACTAATTATCCCCGAACAATCTTATGAAACATAGTTTAAAAGTGATTCTTTCAAATTCGAACCTATCTATAATTTTCAGTCTTCCTATTCTAGGAATTATGCACACACAACGTTCATACAAGTAATATTCATTACCTAAGGGTATTTTTGTCATTTCGCTACCCAGGGGTATTTTTGTAATTTTACCTACAGGGGTATTTTTGTAATTTTCCAAAATAAGGTTCCGGGTGATTTGGCAAAATAAGGGTATTTTGGTAATTTCATAAATTTGGGGTATTTCGATAATTTTGCAAATCTGGGGGTATTTCGGTAATTTTGCAAATCAGGGGTAATTTGATCATTTTGTAAATTAGGGGTGTTTTGGTCATTTACAACTTAAGGGTAATTTGGTAAATTTCAATTCAAGGATATTTTATTGTTGTTGTTGTTTTTGTTTCCTATGGAAAGATTCTGTTGACTTTGTAAATCGGGGTATATTTGCAAATCATAGGTATTATTTTCAAAGTAAGGATATTTTAAAAAATTTTGTGAGAAAAACAGGTGGCTGGTCCCATTCGAGTTTTAATTGTAGTTTTGGCCTGTCAACATGTACTCGTAACTAGCGTGAATAGTCACTACGCACTAGGTAGGATTCTAGTGGAAAGGAGGTGAGTCACTAGGACTGCTTAAGTACCAAGCTTTCCCTGAATCCACTCCTAGACATGCATATGCCTATTACCACACCCTGTCATGGCTAAAGTGAACAATCACTATGCACCAGGTGAGATTCCTGCGAAGAGGAGGTGAGTCACTCGGACTGCTTAAATACCAAGCTCTTCCGGATCTACTCCTAGACATGCATATGCTTGTTACCACACTTTAGTCTTGTGACTTGTTTACAGGTTTTGTTTAATGAAGTTAAGTCTTATGGATTTTTAAGAGTTTGTTTGTCTAAGCCTAGAGTCCATCAAGTTCTAACCTAAATAGTCTACGTCCCATAAGCCCGTTAAGCCCACATTTATATCACACAATGGTTTAGAGTACTTACCTGGCGAACTTGGCCGGAGACGCAGGTGCCATGCTGAGCTAATAAACCTTTACTAATAAAAATCCATGTTTTAAAAACCCATTTTAAAAAATCTTTTGGGCCCAAAATCCCAAAGCTGAGTTTTGAATCGGGCTCTGATACCAATTTGTAACACCCCACACCCGGCCCAAACACTACAACCGGATCTGGTATGTCACCAAGAAAAATTTTATCGAAACATGTCGCATTTTCTAAAAGCCTAAATATGTTTTATATAGAATATGTTTAAGTAAAATCCAAACTTAAATACATGCCTTTTAATTAAAATAAAAAGCTTAAACGACTTAAAGTAATAAAGCCCATAATAAAACATAATAGCCCATGGCCTCAACGAGGTTTGAAGTCCATTAATTTAAAATATAAAATAAAACTTGAGTCTCTTTTGCCAAATCTACATATTCTTCTCAGATGGCCACCTTGCATTCCTCTCCACCGGTCCGAATCACTAGGTATCACCGAAATGTTAATTAAAGGGTGAGTCGCGAGACTCGATGTGCAACCCTCATGCACCACTAGAGTTTGGGCCTTAAGCCCATTAAACAAAATAAGCAAAGTAATAATCATAATAAAAATTAATAGCAATTAATATGCAAGGCCCAACCCGCTTACCTAGGTTTCCATCCGCTACACACCCCGTACCAACCGCTCACACCATTGGGGATTTCTACAATCGACCCACACCACTACACACCATGATGGCGGTCATCTTGCTCATTCACATATGATGGCCAAGCCGTTCAGATAACATTCAATGGCATTAGTTAATAGCTACACATGTACACATGTAACATATAACTTCCTCCTTTCATCAATCCAACCCATGTAATCACATATAAGCATTTTACTTATAACATTTAAATAGATTATTTACTAACCTGGGGATCCACTTTTTCCCTCCTTGGGCTTGCATCAATAAACCGAGATTTTGGCATTTATCAAAACATAAAAAAAAAACACATAAACATACAATAATAGGCAGATCTAGATGGTGGGGAGGTATTACACACCTGATTTATGTACTAAGGCTTTTGCTATGTATACGCTACTATCACTTGAAACAACTACTATTGGCCCACGATCGACTTTAATTTTGGCCCACACCAGTGGCCAATCTCGCACTCAAAATAGATCACTTCTTGAATTTGGGCGATGGTTTTACGATCCAACCTTCTCTTTTGACTATTAGTTGAGTCCATATCAATCCATTAATCACTAAACCAAATAACGATGAGATCTAACTCATTAGTTAAATGTAACCTTTAAAACGAACACTTACCTAGTTAGCCGAATCCCGAATATCTTTTAGAAATTGTCACCACCAACCTTCCTACATTTGGCCGTTCCCCAACTATTTAAACGAATTGAAAATCACAACCATTCTAACCCATATGCCATTTGGCTAAATGGAAAGAATCATGAAAGACCATTCGGCCATACTTACCACTTCTTACCTTCGATTTTTCCACCAAATTGGCTTTAATGGGATATTTTTGGCTTCTAGGAGTAAAGAGTATAATCAAAAGGACCTTGGAACAATGGTTTAGATTAGGAGTTTGATAAAAATAAGGGAATCACAGAAAAGGAAAAATCCCAAAACTTACCGAATTACTAAGGAGTATACGGCTTACAGTGCACCTTCGGGAAAACAGAGATCTCACTTGTATATTCAGCTATGGGAGATGAGGGTATGAACAAAGGAATTCAGCTCTTAGAAAAAGAAAAAGAGAAATTGTAGAGAATGCTTGGAAATTTTGGTAGAGAATGAGAGAAGAATAAGGTTTCAGAATACCGAAATTGAAGAATACTACTCCCTATTTATAGAGAAATTTTGGCATACCCACACACAGAGTTGGAATTTGACCAACTCTCCCTCTCCGATAGCCTTAATCTCATCGATAACTCAATCCTTATCTTACCTTTAGGAGAGCCCACCTTAAAACCAACTCCTCCTTATTAATTATCACTTTTAACACTTAAAATAAAAGAAATAACTCCTAAAAGGTAGCCTAATTGCCGTCCACCCCTTCCCATTTAAGTGTCAAATTTGACCCATCTTCTAAGGCCCAATCGCCACACAATGGCCCAAATTCCTCCCCTCATGGCGCCACCTTATGCCCACTTAACGCACTTTAATTCTTTGGGCCACAACCCCAGCTTGTCACTTAATTATCCATCTTCTTAAATTATAAGCTAACACATTTATTAGCCACCTAACCCAAATTTTTAAAGCCCACTATTTCACTTTAAATTATCCAGAGCACTAACTTTAACCCTAATCCAAATATTTAATCAAAAAGTCAGCCTAACCTTTACAATCTCAATTTAACATATTAGACTACCATATAAATGCGTAGGCCCACTTTTTGGATGTTACATTTCGGTTATATCTAAGCTCAAATTAAGGTATGTTTTGGCTTTAGATTTTGATGATTTTTATGTTTTTGAGATTGTTGCTTAGTCTATTATCAAACCCATGTTGTAATTTGAAGAATTGATGATGTTTTTGAAATTAGACTTTGATGAACTCATATGATTTTGATTTTTTGGTGTTAAATGAAAGATATATGTTGAATGAACATATTTTGTTTTTGAATTTTTGATGAATTTAGCTAATTAGGGCTAAATTGAGAAAATAGCAATTTGAGGGACTAAATTATGAAATAAATGAAATGTGGGGACTTGTATAAGCATGGGTGATATTCAGCTAAGCATAAGTATTATGAAATTTGGTATATTTTTGATTTTTGATATAAGGAATAAATTGTCCAAATGTGAAAATGTGAGGGCTAATTTGCAAATTACCCTAAACATGTGTATTTGGATTGAATTGAATGAATTAGTGAATAAATGGATTACATTTGAATATGTATAGATTAAGAACCGAAGAAAACGGACTTAGATCACAAGAAAGCGAAAGTAATTGAGTAGCCGTATCCATTTCTGTTAAACCAAACTCAAGGTAAGTCATTATGCAAATAAACGTATTTGTATTGAATTGTGTACTTTCATATGACTATTTATAACGGTGAATGTTTAAAAGATGATGTGTACATAAATTCGAGATAAGATTGATATAGTGACTATGTCTGAGAAGTCCCGTATGAACCTAGGGATAGATAAGATTAGTGATGTCATGACATAGGTATCTATTCTATTTTATCATGTAAGACCACATCTGGTACGTTGGCATTGATTCGAGATTTCGTGTAAGACCACATTTGGGATGTTGGCATTGATGTGAGATTTACGTGTAAGACCATGTCTGGGACATTGGCATTGTATTGACTCGTGTAAGACCCTGTCTGGGATAGTGGCATCGATATTTGAGTACATGTAAAACCTAATTTGGGACGTTGGCACTGTACGACTATTCTGAGTATTCTGTATATCCTATTAGATTCTGAATGGTTCAATGGGCAATTCGAGCTATGAACGATTATGTGAATGTATATCTGTTTCAGGTATGTTTGATAAGTACACAAGGTGTGTATGAAGGTAAGTAGCTATATGAACTTACTAAAATGAATGTGTACAATGGAATGATAAGTTGATATGTGAAAATATGCTTAGATGAGCTATGTGAATATGTGGTATTGAGTTGAAGTATGTGGTAAGTTATGGCCAAGCAAGTAAGCCAAATACCATATGAAATGTGTATACTATGAGAATTATTATTGTCATTGTATAAATATTCTTTTTGCATTTTAAGTTAGGTTTATTTGTATACGACTTGCTAAGCTTTTGAAAGCTTACTCTGTGTGTGCGTTTGCTCTGTTTTGTAGATCGTCAAAGCTACTGAAGGCTCGGGGACCATCGAGGATCATCATCACACTACTCAACTTGTTTTTGGTACTTTTGAAATATGTATATAGCTAGATATGGCATGTATATGCTAGTCATTTTGGTTATGTTTGAAATGTATATAATAGCCATGAGATGTGGCTAGATAGGTATTAGTAATATGCTTGAGCAAATATGAAAATGATGTTTGTTTTGGCATGGCTAGATAGCTTATGAAATGGTTAAAGATTTAGTAAGCATATGAATGTAACATGAGCATGTTTGGTTGATTAAAGGAATGGGTATATGAAAGTTAAAGGTAGATGAACCATGCTTAATTACATATGTGTTTAGTTGTACATATTGGCATGATTGGAATGGTATTTGAGTGTAGAGAATTGATATCTTGGTTTCCATATGTGTATGAGTTGGATTGGTACATTGCTTGTAGGTATAACCTAAGTAAGGGTGGCAAGTTGGCCTTGCAAATGGCCTATTTTGCCTACACAGTCGTGGCACACGGGCGTGCCTGATGGCCGTGAAAAATTGGCAGTATTTAGCTAAGTGTACACAGCCTTGGCACATGGACGTGCCTAGTAGCCGTGTGATTTAGTCAGTATATGGCCTAAGAGCACACGAGCATGGTACACGGGCGTGCCTAGTGATCGTGTGTAAAAGTTAATATACATACCCTGATTTGGCACGGCCAAGACACATGGGTGTGTCTAGTAGTCGTGGAAGGCACACAGCCTGCTCACACGGGCATGTGACCTCTGTCATATAGAAAAGTTTTAAATTTTTGAGAAATTTCGTAAGTGTTTGGCCTAGTTCCGGCCTACTTTAAAGCATGATTAGGGTCTTGTTGACCTATTTAAGGGACACTGTTATTGCTATTGATGAATAATTGAATGTAATGTTTGTAAATGTTTCTGATCTATCCGGTAACGCCTATAACCTTAATCCGATGACGGATACGGGTTAAGGGTGTCACAGGCTGGACACACAGACGTGTGACTGGCCATGTGAAACAAGTCAGTGTCGACCACGGGTGAGGCACACGGGCGTGTCTCAGGCCATGTGAACAAGTCAGTATGTATGCCCTATTTTGCCATGGCTTAGACATATGGGCGTGTCTGAGGCCGTGTGAAGCACACGGCCTGGCCACATAGGTGTGTGTCCTTTGTAACTCTAAAAAATGTTAAATTTTCAAAAAATTTTGTATGTGTTCGGTTTAGTCCCGACCCCTTTCTAATACATGTTTAAAGTCTTGTTGTAACATCCCGATTTTGAGGCTAGTCAGAATAGTGGTTTTGAGACCACTAAATCGAGGTTGAGGAAAATTATTTTGATGTTATTTTATGTGTTATGGTATTAATATATGGCTATGTGAAAATTTTGGTGCTTTAATTTGAGCAATAGCATGCTTAATTGTGAAAAAGGACTCAATCACATAAAGTGCGAAAGTTATATTTTTTAAGGTAGAGGTGTCCAATAGCCATACATTACTAAATTAGAGGTCCTTAAAGTGCAATTATGCCCTAAAGAATGTATTGGCCGGCCATAGATAGCAAAAGGGGACAAGAGCACTAATTGTAGTCAAATTGGGTGAAATTAGGTGAGAACAAATATGGTAAAAACAAAAACTATCATCTTTCACTATTCACTCATCCCTTTCCACCGAAAATTGAAGAGAAAATAGAGGTCTTTAAGGTTCAAACTTTCAGCCACTCAATTCTCATTCAAATAAGTGATTTAGGTGGTTTTAATTGAAGATTTTTGTACTTTTGGAGTCCCCAAAGCTTAAGCTAGCTAATGAGGGGACTAATTTGCCATGAGAGGGTTTATGTTGCTAGCTGAATTTTAATGGAAGAAAATGAATGTTAGGGAGATGAGAAACAACTTTTGTGAAAGGTGTTAGCATGAAAACACCTAATTAGGACTTAAATGCAAAGATTGAATTTGGGTCATAAATGCATTGTGAGTAGTTGTAAGAGAAATAAATTTTCAGCTAGGCTTGTCTTGTGAGAAAGTGAGTTGAAAAATGGCTTACGAGCCTAGGGGCAAAATCATAATTTTTTCATAGTACAAGGGCAAAATGGTTATTTTTTCCTAAGTGTAGATTTTGATGCATTATGATCATAGAATGATCTAAATGAGTGAATTTTATTGTTATAGAGTTAAAGAGTCAGGTCAAAATACGCAGATAACCAGAAGATCGCCCATACTATCAGCTCACATCGGATATCTAGACTTGGTACATTTTGTGTATGACATGTATAGGGGCTAGACTAATTTGATTGTTTTGTTATTTTGGCCAAAAGTGTGTTGGCCTCCTTGAAAGATAAACTATTTTGTATATTGCCATGGTTGATGGCTCACCTTGTTATATATGAAAAGATGTAGTTATTCATGGAAGTTTATATTACAAAATATGAGTTGTTTAGTGATATGATGAATAGATTTATGTTGTGTGAGCGAGAGGGACGTAAAGAGCTTGGGAAATAGCCTTGTTCTTGTCCACACAGGTAGGCACACGGGCATGTGTCTAGGTCGTGTGTGACACACGATCAGTCCCATGGGTGTGTGACCAGTGTGTGTCCCTTACATGTTAGTTTTACAAGTCAGTAAGCTTTGTAGTAAGCACACAGGAAGAGACACAACCGTGTGTCTCAGCCGTGTGGAAGGCACGGCCACGATATGGGTGTGTGCCCATGCCGTGTGAAGTCTACACCTTGAATTTGGAATTTTAATCGCCACACGGTTGAAGCACACGGACGTGCGACAAGCCATGTGGATTAAGTTAGGGGTGACCACGGGCCAACCATATGGGTGTGTGCTAGGCCGTGTGATACAAGTCAGTGTCAACCACAGTTGTCAAACACAGGCGTGTGAGATGACACACGGGCGTGTCATTCCCTCTACACGGGTGTGTGGCCCCTATTTAGGTAAAATTTTCCTAATTGCGTAAAAGTTTCTGAATCATCTCTGAAACCTTTCGCAAGCTTGTTTAGGGCATTGTAGGTCCATTATAAGGATATTAAAGGTGTGTATGGAAAACTTTTTAATTTGGAATGGAAATTGGATAGCCCAAAGCTGTACAACCATGTAAGTTAAGTACGGTAATGCCTTGTATCCGGTTCCAGCGTAAAACACGGGTAAGGGTGTTACACTCATAGACCTTATTAAGGGACTATATGCTTATATTTTGTTATGATATGACGATGATATACTTTGTGATGTGATATGTTAGTAAAAGTTTTGATTTGTCTGGTAATGCCTTTTAACCCTAGACCGGCGATGGTTACGGGTTAGGGGTGTTACATTTTATTGGTATCAGAGTTACAGTTTAGTCGATTCTAAGACAAACGTAGCGTGTTAGAGTCTAGCTATACATGCCATATATAAGAATTGTGATAGTGTGATGAATCTTGACGAATAAAATATGTTTTTCATATAGTAAATAGATCTTGAAAGAGTTGTAGCTGATGATGTTGAAAGTAATGCGCCTGCTCCAACTCAAGGGACAGCGTCATCTGATTTGAGACCGGCTACTAGCAGTTAGGAAGGAGAGGCTAAATAAGCCTTCTTCCAAATGATGAATGAGTGGTTCACTCAATACATAAGAAAAAATTTGGTTGTTTCACAACCTCCACCCCTGTCTAATCCTCCTCAGACTTCTGTTGTACCTCCGGTTATGAATTTGAATCTAATGAATAGGCCTCCGATCTATAAAATCCGCAAATATGGGCTGAAGAGTTCAAGGCCACTAGTGATGATGATGCTGAGAGAGCTGATTTTGGCTTGAGAACACAATCCTAGTGTTTGATGAAATGTCATTGACTCCTGATGAATGCATAAAATATGTCGTTTCTTTTTTTCGAGATACAGCTTATCAGTGGTGGAAGACTTCGATTTCTGTTGTCCTAAGAGAATGGGTTACATAGGATTTCTTTTAGTTTGAATTTAGGAAGAAATACATTAGCTAGAGATTTATAGATAAAAAATGAAAAGAGTTTCTAGAATTGAAACACGGTTGCATGTTTGTCACAGAGTATGAATAAGAGTTCATGAGTTTAAGCCAATATGCTAGGGAATGTGTTTCGACTGAAGAGATAATGTGTAAATGGTTTGAAGACGGCCTGAACGAAGACATACGTTTGTTAGTTGGGATACTGGAAATAAAAGAATTTGTTGTGCTTGTTGATTGAGCGTGTAAAGCTGAAGCACTCAGGAAAGACAAAAGAAAAGCTGAGTCTGAAGCCAGAGATGTGAGAAAGAGAATTTCAAGTAAATCATTTCAGTCTACTTCAAAGAAATTTAAAGATGAGCATAGTCGTTCAAAAGCTAATGTGGGATATTCGAATAGAGATCGAGCTAGATCGTAGTCGAACTCTAAATCTCCAGCTACTTTGATGGCTAGTGTGGGAAATGCCCGATCTGATTGACCTGAATGTAAGCATTGTGGTAAAAGACATCTGGGTAGTTGTAGATTGAATGATCGAGCATGTTTCAGATGTGGATCATTAGACCATTTCATTCGAAATTGTCTCGAGTCTGATGAACAAGAGATTATGCAAAATCTGAGGCCAGATAATGTTCCAACTAGAGGTAGACCTTCTCGAAACACAAGAAATGTTAGTGGTAGCCAAAGAGTTACAAAAGATACATTTTCGAGATCTGAAGCTAGGGCTTCTACCAGAGCTTACGCCATTCGAGCTCATGAGGAAGCTTTATCTCCAGATGTCATTACGAGTACATTTCTTTATGTACTTCTGTGATTGCATTGATAGATCCAAGGTCTACTCATTCGTATGTATGCATGAACTTAGTATCTAGTAAGGCTTTTCCTGTAGAGTCTACTGAATTTGTTATTAGAGTATCGACCCCTTAGGTAAATGTGTCTTGGTTGACAAAGTATGCAAGAACTATCCATTGATGTTTTGAGATTTTTTTTTCCGATAATCTGATGTTATTACCTTTTGATGAGTTTGATATAATTTTAAGTATAGATTGGTTAACATTGCATGATGTTGTTGTGAACTGCAAAAGAAAGACCATTGATTTAAGATGTCAGAATAATGAAATAGTTCGGATTGAATCTACTGATTTAAATGGATTACTGACTGTGATATCAGTAATGAAATCTCAGAGTTATGTGAAAAAGGGTTATGAAGCTTACCTTGCTTATGTGATTGATTCAAGAGTGACGGAAAAGAAAGTTGAATCAGTGCCAATTGTTTGTGAATTCCCAGACGTTTTTCCTGAAGAACTACCGGGATTACCTCCGATACGCGAAGTTGAATTTGGTATTGATTTAATGTCGGAACAACTCCTATTTCAATAGCTCCGTATAGAATGGCACCAACAGAATTGAAAGAGTTGAAGTCTCAGTTCCAAGAGTTGACAGACAGAGGGTTTGCACGACTGAGTTTCTCACCTTGGGGTGCTCCCATTCTTATTTATGAAAAAGAAAGATGGCACGATGAGAATGTGCATTGATTATCATTTGTTGAACAAAGTGTCCATTAAGAACAAATATCCTCTGCTCAGAATTGATGATTTGTTTGATCAGTTGAAAGGAGCCACCGTGTTTTCAAAGATAGATCTGAGATCGGGATATTATCAGTTGCAAGTAAAAGATTTAGATATTTCAAAATTGCTTTCAAAATGAGGTATGGGCATTACAAGTTTTTAATTATGCCTTTTGGACTAACAAATGCTCCTGCGATTTTTATAGATCTAATGAACAGAATTTTTCGATCGTATTTAGATCGATTTGTTGTTGTATTCATAGATGACATTTTGATTTATTCGCGTGATGAAATTGAACATACTGAACATTTGAGAATCATGCTACAAACTCTACGAGATAAGAAATTGTATACAAAGTTCAGTAAATGTGAATTTTGGTTGCGTGAAGCTGGTCTTCTAGGACATATTGTGTCAGCATCTGGTATACAGGTTGATCCGAGTAAGATTTCAGCTATATTTGAGTGGAAGCCTCCGAAATATGTGTTTGAAGTTCACAGTTTTCTGGAACTCACTGGTTATTATTGAAGGTTCGTAAAAGGCTTTTTCATGATTGCTACTCTATTGACTAGATTACTTTAGAAAGATATGATATTTGAATGGTTTGATAAATGTCAGAAAAGTTTTGATCAATTGTAAGCTCTTTTGACCAAAGCTCTAGTTTTGGTTCAACCAGAATCGGGCAAAGAATTCGTGATTTATAGTGATGCTTCGTTGAATGGTTTAGGATGTGTTTTGATGCAGGAAGGCAAAGTTATAACTTATGCCTTGAGACAATTGAAACCACATGAAAAGAATTACCTGACACACGATCTTGAACTAGCTGCGATTGTGTTTGCATTAAAAATTTAGCACCACTTTCTCTTCGGTGAAAAATGTCATGTGTTTTCGGATCATAAAAGTCTAAAATATTTGATGACTCAGAAAGACCTGAATCTGCTGACAGAGAAGATGGTTAGAATTGTTGAAAGACTACGAGCTTGTGATAGATTATCATCCGGGTAAGGCAAATGTTGTTGCTTTTGCATTGAGTCGAAAATCGCTATTTGCATTATGTGCGATGAATGCTCATTTAGATTTATCTGATGATGGTTCAGTTTTGGCTGAATTGAAAGTGAAACCGTTGTTTTTACAGTAAGTATATGATGCTCAGAAAGTTGATAATGAAATGTTAGTAAAACGAGCTCAGTGTGAATTGAATTCTAATTCAGAATTTCGAGTTGATAATGATGATTGTTTGAGATATCGAGATCGAATTTTGTGTTCTGAGGATTCCAGAGTTGATCCGGTCGATATTGAAAGAAGCTCATAGTAGTCGTTTATCTGTTCATCCGGGAAGTACAAAGATGTACCATGATTTGAAATAATTGTATTGGTAGCCTAGTAGGAAGTAAGATATCTCAGATTTTGTATCGAAATGTTTAGTTTGTCAGCAAGTTAAAGCTGAACATCAAGTGCCATCTGGTTTGTTACAACCAATTTTAATTCTAGAATGGAAATGGATAGAGTGACGATGGATTTTGTTTCAGGGTTGCCTTTGACTCCTAGAAAGAAAGATGCAATCTGGGTCATAGTTGATAGATTGAAAAAATCAGCCCATTTTATTCCGATACGATTGATTACTCACTTGATAAGTTAGTTGAGCTTTATATCTCTGATATTTTGAGATTAAATGGAGTGCCACTATCTATTGTGTCTGATAGAGATCCGAGATTTACTTCACGGTTTTGGAAGAAATTACAAGAGGCTTTACTAAATTGAAATTTAGTACAGCTTTTCACCCACAGATGGATGGTCAATCCGAGCGGATTATTCAAATACTTGAAGATATGTTGAGATGTTACGTTCTTGAGTTTGATGGTACGTGGGAACAATACTTTCCATTGATTGAATTTGCGTACAATAATAGTTTTCAGTCGAGCATCAAAATGGAACCTTACGAAGCTTTGTATGGACGCAAATGTAGAACACCTTTGTATTGGATTGAGCTAAGTGAAAGTAAGATACACGAGGTCAATTTGATCAAAGAAACTGAACAGAAAGTGAAAGTGATTCGTGATAGTCTGAAAGCTGCGTCAGACCATCAAAAATCTTATACAGACTTGAAACAAAAAGATATCGGGTTTGAGGTCGGTGATAAAGTGTTTTTGAAAGTGTCTCCGTAGAAGAAAATACTTCGTTTTGGCAAGAAAGGCAAATTGAGTCCAAGGTTCATCGGGCCGTATGAAATTATCGAGCGTATTAGACCTATTGCATACAGATTGTTGTTTCCACCTGAATTAGAAAAGATTCATGATTTGTTTCACGTGTCAATGCTTAGACGGTACAGATCTATCCATCACATGTGATTCCTCCATCTGAGATTGAAATTCGATTCGATATGACTTATGAGGAAGAACCGATCCGTATCTTAGCTCGTGAAGTTAAAGAATTACGAAATAAGAGAATTCCATTAGTAAAAGTATTATGGCATCGACACGGAGTGGAAGAGGCTACGTGGGAGCCCGAAGATACTATAAGACAACAATATCCGAATCTGTTTAATGGTAAGATTTTCAGGGATGAAAATCCCTAAAGAAGGAGAATTGTAACAGTCCGGTTTAGACCCTAGTCAGAATAGTGGTTTCGAGACCACAAATTCGAGTCAAAAAAATATTTTAATATTATTTTCTATGTTTGCAGTAATGTGATTAAGCATGTGTGAAAGTTCTGTGAATTAATTTTGTTGTTTTGTGCTTAATTAGAGAAAAGGACTAAATTGCAGAAAATGTAAAAGTGGCTTGTTAATTGTTAAAGTGTTACATTGCTATTGTTTCTATAATGTGGAATCCTTATGTTGCATTTTACCCATCAAAATATGGGATGGACGGTTAAGGGCTATTCCATTATGGTTTTGTAATTGATTCATAAAGGGTAAATTAGTAAAAGTGATATTATGTTAATTAAAACATTCATCACTTTTGTCCATACACCATCAAAAATAAGGAAAAGAAAGAGGGGTTTAAGCTCTTTTTACATTTGGCACTCATCTAGCTTGATTTAAGATCAAGAACCGAAAAAAATGAATTTACATCGAGGAAAGTCAAAAGTGATCGAGTAGTCAATCTGTTTGTTTAACCCTAATACGAGGTAAGTCTATATACAAATAAATGTATTTGAATTGATTTATGTATATTGGTATGAAATTGAATTATAATGAATGATTACGGACTTTAGGAATAGATAGGATTCATATGTCATGACATAGGTTTCTGATATGTGATATCGTGTAAGACCACGTCTGGGACGTTGGCATCGATTTGAGATTTACGTGTAAGACCATGTCTGGGACATCGACATCGTAAATGATTTCGTGTAAGACCCTGTCTAGGATAGTGGCATTGATATTTGAATTACATGTAAGATCACGTTTGGGACGTTTGCATTGTACGAGTATTCCGAGTTATCCGAGTATCCTATTTGATTTCGAATGGTTCAATAGGCAATTCCGAGAAATGAAAGACTATGTGAAATATGTAATCAATTAAGGTATGTTGAAATGTATAAGATGATTTAGTATGAAAGGCATGTATATGTGAATGTGCATAAGTGAGATATGTGCTAAACTTTGTTGTGACAAAATGATGAATATGAATGAATGTGCTATGGGCAAAAGAGATAGTTGGAAATATGATTTGTTGGTAAGCAATGGCCAAACAAATGAACCAAAGAAGAATTATGAATTTACAAATGAGATATATTAATGTTCTTGTATTTGATTAGATTATTAATGTTGATATGTTAAGTTTATTTGTATATGGCTTACTAAGCTTTTGAAAGCTTACTTTGTGTGTGTTTGCATTGTTTTATAGATCGTTAAAGCTACGGATGGCTCGGGGATCGTTGAGGATCTGCACCACACTATCAAACTCTATCTTTGTACATTTTTGAATGTGTACATATTTAAGTATGGCATGTATAGTCTAGTTAAATGAAATGATGTTTTGAGTTGTGTATATTAGCCATGTGATATGGCTAGATAATCAATAATGTGAATAAGTAGTTCATGCTATATGTTGCATAATTTGGTATGGTTTGATGGCTAATAGTTGGATTAGTGAAATGGCCAAATTTATGGTAAGTTTTTGGATGGATTGTACTTAATAATGCTTGTGATTAGAATGAGAATGGTTCATAAGTTGGTATGTTTGATATGCACTGAATGGTTAGAAAAGATGGACATTATTGATATGGTTTGGTTGCATTTTGAGGGCATGAAATGTGTTTATTTGTTCTTGTAGGTTTGACTCTAAATGGGTGGAAAAATGGCCTATATTTGTCCATACGGTTGAGCACACGGGCATGTGGCTCGATCGTGTCCCTTGAATTTGTAATTTTATACAAGTTAGGCTCGCACACGGGCTAAACACACGGGCGTGTTAGTGGCTGTGTGAAACAAGTCAGTTTGAACCACGGGTTGGACATGCGGGCGTGTGACTAGCCGTGTGAAACAAGTCAGTGTCGACCATGAGTGAGGCACACTGGCGTGTCTCAGGCCGTGTGAACAAGTCAGTATGTATGCCCTATTTTGCCACGGCTTAAACACATGGGCGTGTCTGAGGCCGTGTAAGGCACACGGCCTGCCCACACGGGTGTGTGACCTCTATAACTCTAAAAAGGTTAAATTTTTAGAAATTTTTGTACGTGTTCGGTTTAGTCCTAACCCCTTTCTAATACATGTTTAAGGTGTTGTAGACCTCATTAATGGATTATATGCTTATATTTTTCCATGATATGACGATGATATACTTTGTGATGTGATATGTTAGTAAAAGTTTTGATTTGTCCGGTAATGCCTCTTAACCCTAAACTGACATGGTTACGGCTTAGGCGTGTTACAAAGGCCTTAAGAGTATTTTTTTCATTTGGTTCACAAAAGAATAAAGAGGGAAAATAAGTCAAAAATTGTGTCCATCTTCCTCCCCCATTGCCGAAATTTTTAAGGAGCCATAACCAAGGTTTTGTTCATCCTTTCAAGCTCAATAGTAAGTGCATCCTAGCCCCGTTTTTAATGTTCTTTGTATTTTTGAAGTTGACATTAACCGGTCTAGCTATTTCTACCATTTATTTGAGCTAGGGTTCATGTTAAAAATTTACCCATGTGTGACATGCAAGTATTTTGATGTTTCATGGTAGATTATGAAAGTTTGATGTGTGTTTAACATATTTTACTAAGAGATTTTTGATGGAACTACATAAACCGGACTTATTTGTAAAAGATGTAAAATGAGTAATAAGATGTATGTCTTAATGAGAAATGTGGGCTCATATGAGTATGTGTTAGATTCTGTTAGGCTTGGGTGGCAAAGAAAATGGACACATTTCATTTTACAAGCCTAGGGAATAAGTTGTAAATATGTGAAAAGTTAGGGGTAAAAAGGTAATTTTGTCAAAGTATGAGTTATGGACTAAATTGAATAATGTGTGTATTAAATAAGCTAAATTTTCTATAATAGATCAAGAAAAATGAGATTCGAACCTTGATCGGGGGAAAAATAAGGTTATCGAGGATTAGGTTCAATTTCTACTATTTTGTACTAAGGTAAGTTCGTGTGTAAATAATGCAACATTTCATTATTAGGTATTTAATGCTTTAATATTGCATGAATTATGGAATTGTCTTTGTGAATTTGATTAATGTTGATTCAATGATGATTCGACGAAGATTTGATACCTCATAATCCCGGTTGAACCTTAGGAATAATTAGGATACGAATGTCATGACATTAGGGTTATGAGTTTACGTGTAAGACCATATCTAGGATATGGCATCGTTATGAGATTTCGTGTAAGACCATGTCTAGGACATGGCATCGATATGAGAATCGTGTAAGACCATAGCTGGGCTATAGACATCGATATGTAATCCCATGTAAGACCATATCTGGGATATGACATTGGCATGATTCCATGTGTATGTGATTCCCGAGTATCCTTTAGTATTCCAAGTGGTTCAATTGGTAATCCAAAGATTATGTCAACGAAATGACAAGGTATGGCCATGTTAAAGGGTACGGGTATGTACACAAAGCTCATAAATATTGAGATTTTAAATTGATGACACCTTGGTAAGAAGTGAATGAATAAGTTATGATCACGAGTTTTATCGCACATTATGTAAATGACACGATTTAAAATGTATTTATGATACTTGATGACATTGTGATAGGCTATATTATGTCATGTGTACAATAATGCATGGTTAATGTTGTTAATTATTTACATGCAAACTTAGTAAGCTTTATGCTTAGTCCCTTTCCTTTTTCCTTTTCCTTATAGTATCGCCAAGCTAGCTCGGGGATTGAAGGACATCAGAGACTCGATCATACTATTAATTGGAACTTTTGGGTATAGTTAGTCTCAACATTTTGAGTATGGCATGTATAGGGACTTGGTCTTTTTGTTATATGTCATATCGGTTTAGTCAATTGTGTTGACTTATGATGATATTCGATTCATTTTGTATAAGGCCATGAGATGTGGCTCATAATGATTATTTGGTTGTAAACCTATTCATATATTCATGCATGTACCAATGCCATTATGATATGGCCTATGGTTATTGATGGTTGAATGATGATGTGTTGCATGTGATTATGGATGTTTGATGTTGGTGAAGCACTTAGTTATGCCATGATAAGTGCCTTGAAGTCATATATATATTGATTGATGTGGTTTTGATGTTGTATAGGTTGGTGCAAGTATGGGTGGAAAAAGGCTTGGTAAATAGCCTTATTTTGTCCATACAGGTAGACATAAAGGGCGTGTGTCTAAGCCGTGTGTGACACACGGCTTGCCCGTAGGCGTGTGTTATGGTTGAGTGTCCCCTACACCCTAATTAATGCAAAATAGAATGCCCAGTAGTAAACACATGGGCACGAGACACGACCATGTGTCTTGGCCGTGTGAGAGACACGACCATAGGATATGGGCATGTGCCCAGGCCGTGTGAAGTCTGCACTTAATTTTTTGAATTTAATTCACCACATGGCCTAAGGACACGGGTGTGTGCCTTGGCCTTGTGACCTTATTTGGTTGATGATGTCATAAACAGAATGTCCCCTATTATGGATTAGGCCTGAAACACGAGCGTGTGATATGCCACACGGGCGTGTCCCTTCACCCACACGGATGTGTGGACTTTTTCATGGAAAATTTTCTAAATTTCTCGAAAGTTTTCTAAAGTTCTAGGTTTGGTCCTGAACCGTTCCCAATGTATGTTTTGAGCCTCGTAGGCTCGTTTAAGGAACGATATGTACGTTTTTGAAAAGTTTTAAATTTGAGTACAAATTTATGTTTTGGTTTCCTATGATTGCTTGCGTATAAGTTCGATAATGCCTCGTACCCTGTTCTAGCGTCGAATACGGGTAAGGGGTGTTACATTTAGTTGTATCAAAGCTACGGTTTAGTCGATTCTCGAACTAACGTAGCATGTGTACGAGTCTAGCTATACATGCCATGGAATGAATTATGATAGTGTGATGACTCCTAACCTTTTAAATTGTATCTTCATATAGTAATGGATCCCGATCGAGCTATGGTGAATGATGTAGAAAGTAATGCGCCGCTTCTGCTCAAGGGATAGCGCTAGTTGACCCGTAATTGTGAGTCAAGGAGGAGGAGAAGAGGCTAAGGAAGCTTTTCTCCATATGATGAACGCATGGTATACGTAGTTCGTTCAAACGAAGCCGAACTGTAACACCCCAAACTCGGCCCAAACATTTCGACCGAATTTGGTTTGCTACAGAGAAAACATTTTGAAAACCATTTTAAAACCGATTTAAAATTTTCTTAAAATGCCATTCATTTTCAATTCTCTTTGTTCAAAACCATACTTAATTTGATTAAAAATATTTATTGAGTCGAATTGTTTACAGACTTCAAATGTACCCGATGGCACTTTAAAACATTTTGCGTTTAATTTGAGAAAACGTGTGCATCCGTTTTAACATCATTAAATAGTTATAACAAAACATTCAAAACATGCAAAGAATAACAAAAATAATTCTAAGAGGCCTTATTACATCTTAAATAAAACAAACCAAAAGAAAAATAATTAAAATTCAAAGTTCTTTTATATCTAATGTCCACTGCATGGCCACCTCGAGTCCATCCGGTTCCCCATCCGCAATCTACGAGTCACCTGAAAAATTAAAGGAGAAGGTGAGTCACCAAGACTCAATGTGTAACCCTTCCCGATTTAGTGCAACAACATACACAAATCATAACCAATTAACATGCATAAGTTTAAGATGCACCATCCTAACCATCCAAACGCCTTTCTACCCCGTGTGGTACCAAACCACCGGTGGTGCCAAACCACCGTGACGATAGTCACAAATGTGATGCCAAATCACCGGAGATACCAAATCTCGGTGTCCAAGGACACAAATCGAATGATGGGGCCAACCCATCGTGTGATACCAAATCACTGGCGTCAATCCCATATCTCAAAGTGGGGCCAACCCACGGTGGTGCTAAGCCACAGGGACGAGACGCTATGAGGTGCCAAACCTCTGGTGACCGTAGTCACAATGTGTTACCAAAACACCGTGTCCGTCGACACGAATATCATCGCCCCTCCACTCATTAGATCCCACATGAATCAATAATATTTAATTAACAATTGTCATGCCAATGGATTTATTAATCAATATCCAACAGATCTATCATGAGCCATATATTATAAGCCACATACCAAATGTATCATGCTTCCCAAAAGCATCAAATAGTAATCTCATAGCAACAAAGACTTACCCGAATCCTTGTTTATACCATGATGGTATTACATCCGTATCTACACAAACCGATTAAACATACATATAATACTTAGCATATTAAATAGTTATAAGATGTGTATGTACACACCTGTCACCAATGATAGTCCTAATCCTCAAAGAGTCAATTGGCCACACAAGATTTTTTGCTCCTATATTCACCAAACACAAGAGTTAGGGACATGGACTATTTGGCCAAACTAAATAATTCTACGGGTTATCATATGAACCCAAACCTCACCTAATCGCCTTTGAGTACTAACTACGGTATGGCAGACGCGAATCGCTTCACATCCTACAATCGGCAACCATTAAAATAAATAATAGCCTTGACTTTAGAATAATCAAAAGAATAATCCTTAAAATGAATCCTTACCACCTTTGACTTACCAACCTTTGATTGCTAGAGAGATATAGGGCTTAAATCAATCGCCTTCGAGTCCCAAAGAGCCTCTCTTTCAAAACCGATTGTACAAAAATCAAAGAAAACTACCCTTGAATATTCACCAAAACAAAGACTATAAGAGAAGAAAAGGTTCGGTTATGGTTGATTTGAAAAGAAAAGAAGAAATAAGAATGGAAGTAGGTGTTTTATCTTTGAACAAATGAAAAAGAAAATGGTATTTGAGATGGAGAAATATTCGCCAAGAGAGTGAAAAGAAAATGTTTATGAACCAATGTCAAAAGAAAAGAAAAGAGAGATGAGGATGAAAGATGAGATTCGCCAACCTTTTGCCTAAAAGAAAAGTTCACAAAATCCAATGTTATTACGGTTTCAAGAGAAAATGAAAGGAAGAGAATAGCACTTTTGGTTCAACAAAATGAAGGCTAAAACACAAACATATTTTGCACAAAAGTGCACAATAACAATCGACCAAAGGAAATAGTTTTGGAGAGGAAAAGCAAAATGCAAAAGATGCACAAAAGAGGAATTGGCCAAATATTCCCCTAAACCACCTAACAAAATTCGCCACCCACCTAGACACCCATGCCGTCCACATACATGCACTAAAGCTTAGGATTACTTTCCAAAACATCCTCCCTATTCCATGCCTTTGTCCCTCATCATACCATAACCTTAAGAATTTTATCCCCATCTTCAAGCTTTCCTTAAGCAAAATTCAACTTACCAAAAGATGAAAGTCTTATCATAAACATAGGTTGACCGCCATTAATGTTAAAATACAAAAATAAACTTTCAAATTGCTAAACATACTACTCGAACTTCTAACCTCAAGCCACCTTTCAAACTCCTTAACCAACTTGCCACTTACTCCTCTTGTGCTTTAATTAATACTTAATTTAACTTAAGTGCTCACTTCACTTAATCCACTTCATTAAATAAACCATACTAAAATTATTCTACTAAACCGAGCATACTCAAGACCCCTAATGTAGTCTTATAACTTTACGAATAATATCACAACAATTCATACACAAGAAAAATAATTTAATCACAAATAACCCCAAATTTTTGGATGTTACAAGAACGCTCAACCCCCTCCACCCCCACCTATTCCTCAACCTGCTCTTGTAGCACCCCAAGGTATGGATTTTATGAGATTGAATAGACTTCCAGTGGATAAAATTCGAAAGCAAGGAGCCGAAGAGTTCTGAGATAGTATAAATGATGATCACGAAAGGGCAGACTTCTGGCTTGAGAATACCATCAGGGTATTTGATGAGTTATCATGCACACCTGAGGAATGTATGAAATGTGATGTGTCACTTCTGAGAGACTCAGCTTATCAGTGGTGGAACACCCTTGTGTCGATTGTACCAAGGGAGAGAGTTAATTTGGAATTTTTCCAAGAAGAGTTTCGTAAGAAGTATATTAGCCAGAGGTTTATTGATCAAAAGAGAAAGGAGTTTCTTGAGTTAAAACAGGGCCAAATGGCAGTAACGAGTATGAGCGTGAGTTTGTGAAACTTAGCAAATACGCTCGGGAATGTTTTTCAACTGAAGCTATCATGTGTAAGAGATTTAAAGATGGACTGAATGAAGACATTAGATTGTTGGTTGGCATTCTAGAATTAAAAGAATTTGTTGTACTTGTTGAGAGAGCTTGCAAGGCCGAGGAATTGACTAAAGAGAAAATAAAAGCTGAAATCGAGTCTCGTGACTCGAGGAAAAGATAGATGGGTAACTCATTTTAGTCCTCATCTAAGAAACCAAGAGAGTTTAATACTCGATCAAGTGCTTCAGTTGGGTTTTCAAATAGAAACCATGGAAAGCAGTATTCGGGTCATAAGGCTCAAACTACTTCGATAGTGAGTGTGGGTAATGCTCGACCTAGTAGACCTAAATGTCCACAGTGCGGTAGACGTCACCCCGATGAGTGCCGAGTGAATGATTTAACTTGTTTCAAGTGTGGTTCCCAAGTTCATTTCATTAGAGATTGCCCTGAGATGGCTGAAAAAGAGAAATTTTAGAGTGCTAGATTTGGTAATGCTGCTCTGAGAGGAAGGCCACAGAGAAATCCGGGAAATAGAGTAAGTAGCAAGAATGCATTTAGAGATCCAGCTGTGAGGCCCAAAGGTAGAGCACCTGCGAGAACTTATGCCATTCGCGCTCGCAAAGAGGCTTTATATCTTGATGTGATTACGATTACTTTTTCTCTCTATGATACTCATGTTGTTTCTTTGATTGATCCGGATCAACCCATTCTTATGTTTGCATGAAATTGGTGTCTAGTATGAATATGCTTCTTGAGTCTACAGAATTTGTGATAAAAGTGTCAAACCCCTTTGGCAAGTATGTGCTAGTTGACAAGGTTTGTAAGAATTGTCCTTTGATGATTAGAGGTCACTATTTTTCGGCTAATCTTATGCTTTTGCCATTTGATGAATTTTATGTAATTCTTGGTATGGATTGGTTGACCATTCATGATGTGGTAGTAAATTGTGGAAGAAAAATTATTGAGTTGAAATGTGAAAGTGGTGATATTCTTTGGATTGAATAAGATGAATCGGATAGCTTGCCTATAGTGATTTCTTCTATGACTGCTCGAAAATGTATAAGAAGGTGTGAAGCTTATCTTGCTTTTGTGTTGAATAAAAAAGAGTTTGAGTTGAAAATTGAATCAGTGCCCGAGTTGAAAATTAAACTAGTACCGGTGTATGTGAGTACCCAGATGTGTTTCCGGAATAATTGCCCGGATTGCCTCCCGTTAGAGAAGTTGAATTTGGTATTGAGATCATCCTTGGTACGACACCTATTTCGATGACTCCGTATGGAATGGCTTCAACTGAATTAAAGGAGTTAAAAGCTCAGTTGCAAGAGCTAACGGATAAAGGTTTTGCGAGACCTAGTTTTTCTTCGTGGGGTGCACCGCATTATTTGTGAAAAAGAAAGATGGATATATGAGGCTTTGCATTGACTACCGACAACTCAATAAGGTGACCATAAAGAATAAGTATCCTTTGCTGAGAATAGATTATTTGTTTGACCAATTGAAGGGAGCCACAGTATTTTCCAAGATTGACTTGAGGTCCAGTTACTACCAGTTGAGAGTTAAAGATTCGGATGTGTCAAAAACTGCTTTTTAGATGAGGTATGGTCACTATGAATTTTTAGTCATGCCTTTTGGTTTAATGAATGCTCCTGCTGTGTTTATGGATTTGATGAACCGTATTTTTTTACTGTACTTGGATAAATTTATTATTGTTTTTATTGATGATATACTAATTTATTCTCGTGATGGGGCTGAGCATGCTGAGCATTTGAGAACGGTTTTACAAACTTTGAGAGATAAATAGTTTTATGCTAAGTTTAGTAAAAGTGAGTTTTGGCTTCGAGAAGTCGAATTTTTAGGGCACATTGTTTCGAGTGATGGTATTTGAGTTGACCCAAGTAAGATTTTGGCTATTGTTGAATGGAAACCGCCAAGGAATGTGTCAGAGGTTAGAAGCTTTCTAGGCTTAGCCAATTATTACAGACGGTTTGTTAAAGGATTTTCCACGATTGCTACTCCGATGACAAAATTGTTATAGAAAGATGTCAAGTTCAAATGGACAGAAAAGTGCCAACAGAGTTTTGAGAAACTAAAGGCATTATTGACTAAGGCTCCCATTTTAGTACAATCGGAATCGGGAAAAGAATTTGTGGTTTATAGTGATGTATCCTTGAATGGATTGGGTTCTGTACTTATGCAAGAAGGCAAAGTGATAGCTTATCCCTCGAGGCAACTGAAACCACGTAAGAAAAATTATCCGACACATGATTTAGAGCTAGCCGCCATTGTGTTTGCATTAAAGATTTGGAGACACCATTTGTATAGTGAGAAATGTCAAGTATTCACTGATCATAAAAGTCTAAAGTATTTGATGACTCAAAATGATTTGAACCTACGGCAAAGGAGATGGCTGGAGTAGTTAAAAGATTACGAGTTAGTGATTGACTACCACCCAGGAAAGGCAAATATGGTCACCGATGCTTGGAGTAGGAAGTCATTATTTGCTTTGAGGGCTATGAACACTCAGTTGGCTTTATCAGATGATGGTTCTATTCTAGCAGAGTTAAGAGCTAGATTGATGTTTCTCCAAGAGATTTATGAAGCTTAGAAAAGTGACAGTGATTTGCAAGACAAGAGAGTTCAATGTGAGTCGGGTATTGAATCAGATTTTCGATTGGTTCCGATAATTACTTGATGTTCCAAGATAGGATTTGTGTTCCTAAAAATACTGAGTTGATTTAGAAGATTTTGTGTGAGGCACATAGTGGTTGTTTGTCTATTCACCCCAGTAGCACGAAAATGTACAATGACTTAAAGAAATTGTATTAGTGGCCGAGTATGAAAAAAAATATTTTTGAGTTTGTTTCGAGATGCCTAATTTGTCAGCAAGTAAAAGCTGAACACCAAGTACCTTCCAAATTAGTTCAGCCTATGATGGTTCCCGAGTAGAAATGGGACCATGTTACTATGGATTTTGTGATAGGGTTTCCTTTGACTCCGAGAAAGAAAGATGGCGTATGGGTAAGGGTGAGCAAAATCCGATTCGATTCGAAAAACTTGATAAAATTTTCAAATTTTGAATTAAATAGTTTGCGTTATTTGAGTTAATCAAGTTATTTGGATAAACTCAATAAAAAAAATTAAGTTTTTCATTTTAACTCAAATGTGAATTACACAAATCGAGTTATCCGAAAATTTGAATAAGAAAAGACAAAACTACGCCATTTTGATAAATGTTTACCTTTTCTAAAGTTAAAAGTTAAAACCATTACGTTAAAAGGCAAAATTACGTTGTTTTGATAAATGTTTACTCGTTAAGTTAAAAGGCAAAACCATTATATTGTTTATGTAGTTAAATAATTTTTATTTACTAGTTAAATAATCGGTTCATGTAAACGCAACATTGAGTACAAATAATAGGATACGTTAACTCGACTTGACTTGACTTTAAATTTTTTGACTCGATTCGATCTGATTCGAAAAAAATTCAAATTTAGTTCGGTTGCTAAAATAAGATTCTTCAACTTGACTAACTCAAAATTTTTTGACTCGATTTGACTCGACTTGATCGAATACTCACCCCTACGTATGGGTTGCTGTAGATCGATTGACAAAGTTGGCTCACTTTATACCGGTACATACCGACTACTCACTTGACAAGCTAGTCGAGTTGTATATTTCTGAAATTGTGAGATTGTACGAAGTGCTTTGTCGATTATTTCAAATAGAGATCTGAGGTTCACATCACGATTTTTGAAAAAATTACAAGAAGCTTTGGGTACAAAGCTGAATTGTAGTACTGCTTTCCATCCACAAATTGACGGTCAATCTGAGCGAGTAATTTAGATTCTTTAGGATATTCACCGGTGTTGTGTTCTTGAGTTTTAAGGTAGTTGGGAAAAGTATTTACCATTGGTGGAATTTTCCTACAACAATAGTTTTCAGTCGAGTTTGAAAATGGCGCCTTATGAGGCATTGTATGGTCCTAAGTGCCGAAATCCATTGTATTGGACTGAACTCAAAGAAAATCAGGTTCACGGGGTTAACTTAGTCAAAAAACCGAAGAAAATGTAAAGGTAATTCGTGATTGTTTAAAAGTAGTTTCGGATAGACAAAATCCTACATGGATTTGAAACGGAAAGAGATTGAGTTTCAGGTCGGTGATAAAGTATTCTTGAAAGTATCTCCATGGAAGAAAGTTCTCAGATTTGGCCGAAAAGGCAAGCTAAGTCTGCTTTTATTGGACCGTATGAGATTACCGAAAGGATAGGATCGGAAGCATATCAGTTAGCTTTTCCATCTAAGTTGGAAAGGATTCACGATGTGTTCCATGTGCCTATGTTGCGTCGATACCGATCAGGCCCTTCACATGTGATTTAACTGACAAAAGTTGAGATTCGATCGGATATGACTTATGGTGAAGAGCCGATTAAGATTTTGGTTTGGGAAGTCAAACAATTGAGAAACAAAAGTATTTCCCTTGTGAAAGTGTTATGGAAAAGACATGGGGTTGAAGAGGCTACATGGGAACTCGAGGAAAACATGAGAAACCAGTATCCAAATATTTTTATCGGTAAGATTTTTGGGGACGAAAATCTCTAAGGGAGAATTGTAACATCCCAATTTTGGGCCTAGTCAAAATAGTGGTTTCGAGACCACAAATCCAAAGTAAAAATATTTGTTTTATGATTTTTTTGAGGTCCATGACATGTTTGTATGAATGTGTGAAAGTTTCATGAAAAATTTTGTGAATAAGTGTCTAATTCAACTTTTAGGACTAAATTGAAAAAGCTACAAAATACGAGATTTTAGAAGCTTTAAGTAAGAAATAGCTTTGAATTATTAATTATAGGTCCTTAAATAGCAATTTGACCAATTTCCATATTTTTGGACAAAAAGGGGCATGAATAGGAAATATTTGAAAGAAAGACCTTAAGGGCATTTTTGTCATTTGGTTAATAAAAGAATAAAAAGGGAAAATAAGTCAAAAATTGTGTCCATCTTCCTCCCCCATTGTCGAAATTTCTAAGGAGCCATAGCTAGGGTTTTGTTCATCCTTTCAAGCTCAATAGTAAGTGTATCCTAGCCCCATTTTTAATGTTCTTGGTATTTTTGAAGTTGTCACCAACCGATCTAGCTATTTCTACCATTTATTTGAGCTAGGGTTCATGTTAAAAAATCTACCCATGTGTGAAATGCTTGTATTTTGATGTTTCATGGTAGATTATGAAAGTTTGATGTGTGTTTAACATATTTTACTAAGAGATTTTTGATGGAAATGCATAGAAAGGACTTATTTGTAAAAGATGTAAAATGAGTAATAATATGTATGTTTTTATGAGAAATGTGAGCTCATATGCATATGTGTTAGGTTCAGCTAGGCTTGGGTGACAAATAAAATGGACACATTTCATTTTATGAGCCTAGGGACAAAGTTGTAAATATGTTAAAAGTTAAGGGTAAAAAGGTAATTTGTCAAAGTTGAGTTATAGACTGAATTGAATAATGTGTGTATTAAATAAGCTAAATTTTCTATTATAGATTAAGAAAAATGAGATTCAAACCTTGATCGGGGGAAAAATAAGGTTATCGAGGATTAGGTTCAATTTCTACTATTTTGTACTGAGGTAAGTTCGTGTGTAAATAATGCAACATTTCATTATTAGGTATTTAATGCTTTAATATTGCATGAATTATGAAATTGTCTTTGTGAATTTGATTAATGTTGACTCAATGACGATTAGACAAAGATTTGATACCTCGAAATCCCGGTTGAACCTTAGGAATAGTTAGGATTCGAATGTCATGACATTAGGGTTATGAGTTTACGTGTAAGACCATATCTGGGATATGGCATCGTTATGAGATTTCATGTAAGACCATGTCTGGGACATGGCATCGATATGAGAATCGTGTAAGACCATAGCTGGGCTATAGGCATCGATACGTAATCCCATGTAAGACCATATCTGGGATATGGCATTGGCATGATTCTATGTGTATGTGATTCCCGAGTATCCTTTAGTATTCCAAGTGGTTCTACGGGTAATCCAAAGATTATGTCAACGAAATGACAATGTATGACCATGTTAAAAGGGTACGGGTATGTACACAAAGCTCATAAATATTGAGATTTTAAATTTATAAGACCTTGGTAAAAAGTGAATGAATAAGTTATGATCACAAGTTTTATCGCACATTATGTAAATAACACGATTTAAAATGTATTTATGATACTTGATGACATTGTGATAAGTTATATTATGTCATGTGTACAATAATGCATGGTTAACGTTGTTAATTATTTACATGCAAACTTAGTAAGCTTTATGCTTACTCCCCTTCCTTTTTCCATTTCCTTATAGTATCGCCAAGCTAGCTTGGGGATTGAAGGATGTTGGAGACTCGATCACACTATCAATTGGAACCTTTGGGCATAGTTAGTCTCAACATTTTGAGTATGGCATGTACAGGGACTTGATCTTTTTTTAATATGTCATATTGGTTTTGCCAATTGTGTTGGCTTATAATGATATTTGATTCATTTTGTATAAGGCCATGAGATGTGGCTCATAATGATTATTTGGTTGTAAACCTATTCATATATGCATGCATGTACCAATTCCATTATGATATGGCCTATGGTTATTAATGGTTGAATGATGATGTGTTGCATGTGATTATGGATGTTTGATGTTGGTGAAGCACTTAGTTATGCCATGTTAAGTGCCTTGAAGTCATATATATATTTTGATTGATGTGGTTTTGATGTTTTGTAGGCTGGTGCAAGTATGGGTAGCAAAAAGGATTGGTAAATAGACTTATTTTGTCTACATGGGTAGACACACGGGCTTGTGTCTAAGCCGTGTGTGACACACGGCTTGCCCCATAGGCATGTTTTATGGTTGTGTGTCCCTACACCCTAATTAATGCAAAATAGAATGCCCTGTAGTAAACACACAGGTACGAGACATGGGTGTGTGTCTCGGTCGTGTGAGAGACATGGCCATAGGACATGGGTATGTGCCCAGGCCGTGTGAAGTTTGCACTTAATTTTTGAAATTTAATTTGCCACATAGCCTAAAGACACGGGCGCGTGCCTTGGTCGTGTGACCTTATTTGGTTGATAACGTCATAAATAGAATGTCCTCTATTTTGGACACGGGCTGAAGCACGGGAGTGTGATATGCCACACGGGCGTGTCCCTTCACCCACACGGGCGTGTGGACCTTTTCATGGAAAATTTTCTAAGTTTCCCAAAATTTCTCTAAAGTTCTCGATTTGGTCCCAAACCATTCCCAATGTATGTTTTGAGCCTCGTAGGCTCGCTTAAGGAATGATATGTATGTTTTTGAAAAATTTTAAATTTGAGTACAAATTCATGTCTCAGTTTCGTATGATTGCTTATGTATAAGTTCGGTAACGCCTCATACCCTATTAGCGTAACACCCCTAACCCGTAACATTTGTCGGACTAGTGTTAAGAGGCATTACTAAATCATCGGAACATTTCACATTCACTTCACGACACAAAGTCAATCATCAATCACACATACTCAAATACGAGCATATAGTCCCTTATCTAGGCCTACGAGACCTTAAACACATGATAGGAAGAGGTTGGGACTAAACCAAACAGTTATGAAAGTTATTGGAAATTTAAACATTTTTCAATACTGCTGAGGTCACACGCCCATGCAGTCAAGTCGTGTGCCTCACACGGCTACCAGAGACACTCATCTGTCCAAACCGTGCCAAAACAGAGCATACATACTTACTTATTCCCATGACCACTAGACACGCCCATGTGCCATGGCTGTGTAAAATTAGGCTAGCTACTGACTTGATCACACAGCCACCATGCACGCCCGTGGGCCTCGGTCATGTACCCTATCTAGACACACTTAAAAGTGATCCTTAAACCACCCAACAGAGACACACGCCTGTGTCTCTTGGCCATATATGCAAAATAGGCCATTTGCAAGGCCAATTTGCCACCCATACAAGGGTCAACCAACAAGCTTCAAAATAATACCAATTCATGGTTTCAAATGCATTCAAACATACCATTTCATGCACCAATTAATCATCAATAATACTACCTATTTCCATACCTAATATCATCACAAATGAGTCCATTCAAAGTAACAATTGTACATCTCAAAACATATATATATATATATATATCAAGCATTATGTAATTCATGCCATAATTCATCTTCAAACCACATCTTTCATCAACCACAAAGTCATGAAATATACCACATTCATAGCTAATTCATAAATTCTACATCATTCAACTTCCAAGCCAAATCACATGGCAAGGATTAAACATTTCAAGGCATATCATAACTTCTAGCATATACATGCCATATTTCGACTATATACATCTTTCCAAAAGTACCAAAATAGATTGCCGATAGTGTGATAGAGATGCTGACGATCCCCCGATCCAAGCTAGCTTTACTGACACTGTAAAATAGAGAAATAATCACACAGTAAGATTTCAAAAGCTTAGTAAGTTCGTAACATAACACATTATACCAAAACAAGCCACCAAAGCAAGCCATCACATAGATTTTTTCACAATCACATATATAATACCATCCAAAGCTAATATGTTCAATTAACCTTCCATAAACTCATTCATAGTTTCATCAACCACATAGGTTTCGAACATACCTTAGCCAACACTTAGTTGTCGATTACATATGCTACTCAGTACTCTCTATTTCATTTCAATCAAATTTCGTCCCTTCTTCAATTCAATCACACACTTAGTGCCCCAAATCATTAGCGAAGCTTAGTTAACATCACACACTTAGTGCATCTATATCAAACCGATCTTAAATCGGTATCGCACATACAGTGCAAACCACAGAGCCGAAGCTTATATTATTTTGCACACATAGTGCCAATCATCTCGGTCACATTTCCAAATACGCACACTTAGTGTCACTTAACTCGAGCCCTCACATAGCATTCATAATTCAATAATATCATACCATTCATCTTATAACATTAAACATAGTTAAACACACGTATTATGTCCGAACTTACCTCAGACGTCGAAATACCGAAACAGTCAATTAATCGAGCACTCTGTCTTTGCCTCGATCTCAATCTGAACCTCTCCTTTCTTGGTCTATACACATTCAAATCCAACCCATTCAATCACAATTCATTCAATTTAGTCCATAAACACTTATTTAGGGCATTTTACAAAATAGCCCTCACATTTTTAGATTTCAACACTTTAGTCCCTAATTCACAAAATCACAAAATACACCAAATTTCTACTCACATAAGCCTAGTTGAATTCTTCCCATGCTAATACAAGCCCACACATTTCATTTATTTCACAATTTAGTCCTCCGATTTCTCATTTTTAATAATTTAGTCAAAAATAGCCAATTTCATCAAAAATTCAAATATAAACTATGTTAACCCCACATCATACTTTCATATTTCATCAACTATCAACACAAAGCTCACATGTTCATCAATGGCACATCTCAAAATCACCATCAATTTACAAAATTAAAGCATGGGCTAGCTATAGCACAAAGCAACGATTACGAAAACATAGAAATTATCAAAAATTGAAGCAAAACATACCTTCAATCAAGCTCAAATGTTTTCCGAATACCCTAGCTTAGTGTTCTTTCTTTTCTTTTCTTCAATTTAAGCACAAACAAGATGATAATGGCCATCTTTTATGTTTTATTATAACATATATATCATTATTTATTAAGTTATCAATTTAACCTTTTAATAATCATTATAAGTTTTCATACACTAAGGCCATTTTTTCTATTAACCAACCACTATATTAAAAATGGTTTAATAGCCTTATAAGGCCTCCTCATTAAAAATCCATAACATATAGACACTTCAACAATCAGCACACAGCTTTTACACTTTATGCGATTAAGTCCTTTTTCACAATTCAACACACAATCGATAAAATTTCCTCACAGAATTCTCACACATGCTATATCACATATAATAAACACCAAAAATAATATTAAAATATTATTTTAACCTCAAATTTGTGGTCTCAAAACCACTGTTCCAACTAGGGTCTAAATCAGGCTGTTACAATCAACATTAAATTACATGATTAAAAAATGCAATAAAAGAAATATAAGGAAACACATAATTTAAACATGAAAATTTCATGAATCATCACATCTTCACTTCATGCATTCATTACTTAAGTATCCATAGTTCACAACCATCTTAGTTCCATTCATTTATTTCACATATTGCAATTCCAACTTTTCTTTTTATTGTCCCCTATTAACTTGACTCAGACTTGGACTCGGATATGCGGATCCAACCAATACACCAAAGTTTGGCACCTAGTGCCTGATGAAATAAACCGTAGAAATGAATTGCACCCTACATTGTCTGATAAAACTGATAAATAGATGAGCCTAGCATTGGTCGGTATAACTAAAAAATGGGGTCCCCAGCACTCCCTGACACGTAGTCCTAAAACCCTAAACTTTTCCTATCTTATGGCATGCAAATTATACCCGATCCTACCCTAATAGTTAATGGGGTAACAATGTTCCCAATTCAATTTGTAATCCCATTTCATATCAAATCCAATATCACATACAATATACAATAATTTTATAACCATGCAATTTAATACCTTATCACTAATAATCATTCAATCATCTCGTTCCAATTCAAATTCACATCTCATAACATTATTTCAAAAAAAAAAAAACTAACTCACCCTATACATATATACTTACCAAATAATGCAATGTATAAAAACAACATTTTTAAAATAGTTTTTTATTTTAAAAACACAAATTGTAAACTCCGAGCACTCGTCGACAACTTTGTCTTTTCCTTTTCTTTTTGAAGTATTTGGGTCGATGTTAACTATGGATTAAAACAAACATGATAATTTATCAATACATTGCCAACTTCACAGTCAATTTCTAATTTATGTAACTTTTGAATTTAATTCAATTTAATCCTAAAACCGAGACTAGCCTAACTTTCACATTTAACCCCAAATTTTTACACTAATTTCACCATAAGCCTAATATAGCCCTTGTTTCTCAATTCCAACCCATAATTTCAAAAATTTCATAACTGGGCCCCTAAAACACAAACTCATGAATTAACTTTACATTTTAGTCCCTTATCCATTCTAAGCTTAAAATCTATCAAATCAGTCCTTAAATTCTAAACTAATCAACAATGGTAACATCTAAAATCTTTAACAGTACCAACAAGTTCAACATGGGTCATGTAATAGCCCATTTTTAGTGAAATCAAAACAGTGGTTATGAAACCATAAATTTGAAGTCAAAAAATTTATTTTATTATTATTTTATGGTCTAAAGCATGATACTATTACCATATAAAAATTTCATTAAGAATTTTTACCATTTACATGTTCAATTTGATAAAAAGGACTAAATCGTGTAAAGTGCAAAAGTTGGGTTCTAATAGCTAAAGGTATTAAATAGATTTATAAATTTAATTTGGAGGTCCTTATATGGTAATTAGACCATTAATATGTTAGAGTATGATAATGGCTTGGCATTCAGTGAAATAAATAATGTTTATAAAGGTTAATTTTATAATTTGGTTAATAATGATATAATAAGTTAAAACAAATTAAAAAGCTTTCATCGTCCTTTTCTTCTTCAACCAAATGTGAAGAAGAAGAAAACCATTTTTGTGCTTTTTATTTGACCAAGCTTTCATTGTCTAATTAGGTACGATTTTTGTTCCATTTTTAATGATTTTTATGTTTCCGGAATCATTGTAGCTTAATCTAGCTAGCCCGGGGACTAATTTGTAAAATTTTTAAACTATTAGGGTTTCTCCATTGATGAGTATGCTTGAGGTTTAAAGTTTGATGATAGAAAATGAATGGTTGTTGTTAGATAAACAACTTTTTAAATGAATCTTTAGTCAAATTGTCAAATAGGGACTAAGATGGAAAATAAAAAATTTTACGTGGTAAATTTGTGAATTTATGAAAAATATGGGCTTATATTAGTAAGTATATAATTCAGCTAGGCTTGGGTAGGGATAAAAATTGAATGAATTTCATTTTTCGAGTCTAAGGACTAAATTACAAAAATTAAAAGTATAGGGCCAAAAGTGTGTGTTGGACTAAATTGAATGTGAGTTATATTGAATTGGATGAAATTTATCTGTATAGATCCAGTCAAACCTCTTACGGAGTTAGATTGAGGCAAAGAGAAAATATCAGATTAATCGTCTTCGTATCTACGTACACTCGTTGAGGTAAGTTCGTGTAATTAAATTGTGCATTTATATGTTTTAAATTGAATTATATGTTTGCGAAATGTGTAATTTCCATGAATGAATAACGATTGCATATCCGATGACTACTGAGCCCCATTTGAACCTTAAGAATTTGTAGGATACAAATGACATGTCATTAGGGTTTCCGATTTAGCTCATATGAGCTTACCGATACTCAGCTCGAATGAGCTTACCGTTATTTAGCTCAGAGGAGGTTACCGATCACAGCTAGTAAGAGCATATCGATTCTGAGCTCGTATGAGTATACATGTACAAGAATTGACGAATTACAGTTCAGTACACCTCGTGTGTACTACCCGCATATCCAACGATATTCTAATTGGTTCAACGGGCACAATTCTGTTCTGAGATTATATGAGTTTGATACGAACTATTACAGGTATTTACAGGAGACATATGAAATGATATTTTGTGATATATATTGATATATGAAACGATCAATACATGTATATGAAAATTGAATACTTGGTGAATTCATCCATGTGCATTGGATTTTATATGTGATTTACTTGGCTAATATGTTGGTGAACATGTGTTTAGGCTTTTGGCCAAATTGGTTGGGATATGCTATGTTTACTTACCTAAATTGTGGTTAAATGGTAAGTTAAATTCTATGTTATACGAACTTACTAAGCTTAAATGCTTACTCTATGTTATTTTTCGTGTTTTATAGTGATTTAGAAGCTCGTTCGGGTTGGAAGCTTGTCGGAGTTATATCACACTATCTATCGGCACTTTTGGTATTTTTAGTTGTTTAATTTCGGTTATAATGGCATGTATAGGTTATTTTAGCTAATTTTGGCTTATGTGTGATGTTGTGGTTGTGGCCATATGCTTTAGCTTGTGCTTTGGTATATCTTTCTATGTATATATAAATGGCCTTATCATGTTTGATGTGCGGTTTGGTGTAGGTAATATGTGAATTGATTTATGTCTGATGGATGAAAATTAAATGGTAGTTGAATATGCATATGGATATGTATTATAATTTGGAGTGATTTAGTGCTTGTTGTAGAAAGCACATATGAATAATAAGGTTAGTTTTTAATGGTTTGTATGGGTGTTTTTAGTGCACAAATTACAAGTGACTTACATGACCATTTGATGCTAGAGATCAAGTACATAAATGGTACTAAATGGAATGTTTTGATTAATGATCTACATAGTAAGTTTTGGGTACAAATATGCATATGAGTTAGTTAAACAATTGAATATATTGAATGCTTAGATTTACATGTTATAAGTTGTCATTTGAGGTGTCGAAGGGCATATTGGTTGTATGTGAAGATTTTACATGTCTAAGGCTTAATTTTGGCTTGTTTTGGATGCCTTTTTATGACTTGTGTATATGCAAAATGATGAGTGCAGGTGGATGCCAAATTGGGTGAGAAATGTGGCTTGTAAAATGGCCTATTTTTGTCCACACGGGCAGAGACAATGGTGTGTGTCTCAACCGTGTGTGACACACGACCAAGTGACACAGCCATGTGTCCTTTATATCTTTTAAAGAGTGCAAGTCAGTATGCTCACACAGCCTAGCACAAGGGCGTGTGGCTTGGCCGTGTGGCACAAGTCAGTGAGTTACACCGGCTGGGTCACGGCCATGTGTCCCTATTTCGAATGCCCACATAGTCGTATGACTCCTACAGCTTTGAAAATTTTAAATGTTTTCGAAATATTCTTTAAGTTTTCAATTTAGTCCCAATTTGTTTCTAATACATATTTTGGGCCTCAAGGGCTCGTATAAGGGACAATATGTATGAATTTGATTTTTTTATATAAATGCTATATGATATGAAATATTTGTATTTTTGACTGTTTGATTTGTAAACTCTGGTAATGCTCCGTAACCCTGTTCTGGCGATGGATACGGGTTAAGGTGTTACATTTATTGGTATCAGAACTACAGTTTAGTCGATTCTCGATTGAATGTAGCATATACGAGTTTAGCTATACATGCCATTTTATAACATGTGATAGTGTGATATCTTCTGACCGTTTTAAAACATGTTTTCATATAGCAATGACATCCAACTGAGCTGATTTTGATGAAGTAGAGAGTAATGCCCAAGCCTCCATTCACAGAGTAGCTTCGAGTGGTACGAGGCTCGTATCTAAGGGCCGGGGAGGAGAGGCTAATGAAGCCTTCTTCTAGATGATGAATGAGTGGTTCACTGAGTTTGTACGGACAAACCCGGCTGTTCGACAATCTCCACCTTCTCCTATTCCCTAACTATTTCCATTATTCCTCAAAGTACGAGACTTATCCGAGTTAGTAAGCCTCTTGTTGATAAGATCCGTAAGTACAGGGCTAAAGAATTTTGATCTACTGCTGAAGATGATCCTGAGAGAGCTGAATTCTGGTTAGAGAATACCATCAGGCCACGTTTGGTTCGCTGTAATGGAATAGAGCTGTAATTGAATAGAGGTGTAATGGAATAGAGGTGTAATGGAATAGAGTCAGTAATAAGTAATTCAACCTGTTTGGTTGAATGGAATGGAATAAATGTAATAGAATTATTGTGTTTGGTTGAATGGAATGATGTTGTAATAGCATAAGGAATAAAACTAAAATGACCGTAATACCCTTAGCGAAATTTTGTTAAGTAGATGATAATTGTTATTAAATTTTAATAAGGTTATTATTGAAAATAATTTAATAAAATAATAAATAATTTAATCATATTTTAACATAATTATTATTAAATATAATTTAATAAAAATATAATTTAATAACATGCTTAATATAATTATTATTATATGAATTAAAAATCAAAATATATAATACTATAAAAATATATATAATCTACTTTATTATTTTTAAACTACAATACATATTTAATGTACTAAAATATCATTCTTGAAACAAATAATTTAACTATTCTACAATAAAAATAATTAAATATTAGAAGTAATAAATAACTTAAGAATTATATTTCACATCCAAGCATAATATTCATATATTAACAAAAAGTTACATTATTTCATTAGTTTATCTACCATAATACATATATTTTAAAATTTTACAACATCAATAAGTTGAAACATTGTAATGACATTCTATTATGTCATTATACCATCCAAATATTACAAAAACAAAGAGATTCCAAAATATAATCAACACAACCATGATTTTTAATGGCCAAGAAGAAATCTTTTTCATCTAAAATTTTGTTGATAATTTGTGTATAAATAGATGCTCATTTCAATAATAAAATTCAGCTTATTTTCATCTTTTCATAAACTTCTTTACTTCATTACATTTTCTGGTTAAAGCCATTTTCTTTTCTTCATCTTTACTTCATCATGGCTGTCCTTGACTTTTCGGTGACTACCATGGATGCTACGTGGGGTACCTTCCCATCTAAGTTTCCGGTGACTACACTACTGGTTGTGTACTTTTGCTTTACAGGTAGAACAAAGCGTATGTCTATTTTGGCACTGCAAAAAATTGTTGTGTTAAAGCGAGAAATTTATCCTCTATTATTTACAAATACCATTGCAATTTAATAGTGTCATCTATCATTGCTATATATTCAATCAAAATTCAGATATCTCCAAATTCCCCCCAACCAAACATGCTGTAAATGTTGATTAGTAAATGAGTAAATTCAAACACCTGTTTTCTTTTCATATATGTTGCACAAGGAAACTTTTCATACCAACAAACACAGCATCAAGACATTAAAAGAAAACAAAATATACTAAAACAAACAAGACAAAAAGAGTCCCGGAACCAAATCTCGAACCCCCTACCTCACGTGCATACTACTGCAGGATAGGAGGACCACTCTCCTTGTCCTCCTTATTGCACAGTACTAATTCATACGCTACCTTGTTTTTCTAGACTTGGTTTCATCTGATTTGTTGTGCATTCCAACGAAAAATTATATATATAAATCACAACGTTAGGTTGCATTGGTGTTTTGAAGAACTTCCCTTTATTTTCAGAGAGTCTTGTAGGTTAATTTAGTTGATTGATAAAGAGGTCAAAATGCATAGCATTTGAGATTAAATAAGAAACTTGGTAAGTATCTTCATGAGAGTCATCATGAAGCAATCAGCAGTCAAAACTCTTTTAAGTTCCAAAGCAGGAAAAAAAAGGAATCATAGAGGTGGTGTCCCTTGTTAGCTTTATTCTATTCGAACTATTTTGCGGTTCATAAACCTAAGCCTGCATATCTCATCAAAGAAATCGTCTGAGCTTCTATGGTTGCTCTTCATTTGAAGAATCCTTATTACCATCGTCTTCAAGTTCTTCCCATACTTAAAAAGGGACTCCAAAGTGCTCATTTTACATTCTCAAATTTAATGGTGATCTTACTTGAACCACAACTTCCTCTAGGCATGGAATCACAAACCCTTGTTCTACACAGAAACACGATTTTTCTTTCTCGATTAAAACATTCAATCTTGAAGGTCAAATTAGGCCAAAGAGCCAATAATAATCTTGTTGTGCCTATGTTTATAGCTTACATTTTTCAGTTGTTTTTTACGGCAAAGAGCGAAGAAAGATGGCGCCATGAATATCAAAATTCTACAACTTGGGATGGCTATTAAAAAACTCAACGAAATCGACTTTTGGAAAGGGTAAAAGGGACTCCAAATCTCCAGTGAATTCAACCTTCATGTAGAGATGCTTCACCTCACTAGACCACTCTAGCATTGATAAGGATTCAAGGGCTGAAAGCTTCCCAAAGTCTACCATGTATACTCTGCCTAAATGCATCACAAAAGCAAAATGGTAATTAGAATTCCAATTCAAGTTTTTCCTAGTTCCTACACAAAATGAAAAAGCATACTATAAAGTAGAATAGTTACTCAATTCTTTGCTTCAATGATGAATGCACCAAAGAATAGCCATGAAGCAAGGCCTTAATCGGTGAATGGATCAGTAAACAACAAGCTTCTAAACATGTGATTGACGAAAGCATTTTCCAGATAACAATATCCGGCTATCACGCCGTGTAACCATCAAACGAGTTACGAGGAAAGTAGAGACTCTTAAGGTAAGGCAATGACTCCTTCCATCTCTTGGATACACAATTACAAACGCAACATCCCTAGCATTGTTCAAGTGTGACAAAATGTGTTGAACTATGGCATCGGAAGAGATTCCATTCAGCGAGAAATATCATCAAACACGTAATCGTCAATAATTAATTAATTATCGGAGAAGCCACCATGATAGATCAATACAAGTATAATCCATGAACTAAATACTAATTAAAAGGAATACATAAGCATTATATAATTCATAATTGAAACAGATATTTGCTGGAAAAAAAACTATTTCACAAGTTGAGTACCTTGGGAGCAGTCATGGGATATTCTTCAGGCAAAAATAGTTCCAACTTGAAAACCCCTCCTAAACGAAATATTCCAAACAAGAAAATGAATCATATTCTTTAATTGCAAAATGAGATATTGTCAAAAGAACTTCCCAAAACCGGACTAAGCTTTGGATAACACTGAAAAAGCAGGCTAATTAAACCTACATTTTAAGATTGAAAAGATAGGTCCATTTTTGCTTACAAAGGTTAGAAACCAAAGGGAAAAAAGAAAATGAAATAAAATAAACGTTGCATAAACCAATTTTCCGAACAATAATCTTGCTTAAAACGAATTGCGTCATTTTAATGATCGACCGTTGAGATGGTGTCACTCTTAATGACATAAATCAGCCATAAACATTGAACAATCAAATGAAATTATACATTTCTAAACCATTGGATGAAAAAATAAACTACCTTTATATGGAGATCGATGGGACCAAGGATCATCACATTGAAATGTCGCTTGTTATCCTCGATGGCGAAGCACTAATTCCAGTCTTCAGGGCAAAAAAAAAACTTTTAGGCAACAGAAAAAAGAATTTCTTAAAAAAGGAAACCCGAAAGTTAATTTTGTTGCTCATAACATTGAAACAACTAAAAGCACAAAATTTAACAAGAATTTATTAAAAAAATGAAAGCTAAGTACTTACCGTTCATCGAGGAGACGATGAGTTTCTGTTTCGATCAAAGGTAAAGAATACCGAATTAAAGCATGGAAAATTAACAAGAAAAGAAAAGAAAAGCAAAGCTTTCTTCAATGTAAGAAGACGCTCTTAAATTAATTATCCAAGCTTTTGATTCATTAAAAGCAAAACAATAAAAACCAGTAAAAGAGAGGAGGAGATGGAAGAGGAACCTTAATTATTCCTCGAGGGAGATTAGTATCGGCCATTGCAAGGATCGATGGGTGAACATAAACAGGGAAAACAGATTCTAGGAATTGAGATAAAAGGGCTCTTTTTGAGGTTGAAAATGAAAGCAGAAATGGAAGCGGCAGCAGAAGAAGTGTAAATTTTGGGTTGTGAAGTGGAGATTAGGGGAGCGTAATTGGTGTTTCAGGTGAGAAATGGGAGAGGGCAAAGTGGGGATGGTTTTTGCGTTGAAGGTCTCCTTAAACACCGAATCACTAATCGGTGGTGAGGAAGCGGAATAGAAATCAAGCAATTTCATTGTATAGGCACGTAATGGAATAAGCCCGTAATGGGCATTCCATTGAACCAAACAGGTGTATAGGGTGGGCCCACAGAATAGGAGTGTAATGGCTATGCCATTACATTGAACCAAACATGTTGTCAGGGTTTTTGATGAGTTATACTATTCACCGACTAAATGTATGAAGTGTGTAGTATCTTTATTAAAGGATTCAACTTACCAGTGGTGGAATACATTGATTTCTGTTGTGTCGAGAGAATCAGTCACTTGGGAATTCTTTCAAATCGAGTTCTGAAAGAAATATATTAATTAGAGGTTTCTCGATCAGAAACATAAAGAATTTATGAAGCTTAAACAGGGTCATATGACAGTGCCTGAATATGAATGTGAATTTGTTCGATTGAGTAAATATGCTAAAAAGTGCATTCCGACCGAGACTGCAATGTGTAAATGGTTTGAAGATGGATTAAACGAAGATATAAAGCTATTAGTCAGGATCTTTGAGTTGAAAGAGTTTGTTCTACTAGTTGATCGGGCATATAAAGCTAAAGAGCTAAGCAAAGAGAAAAGGCATGCTGAATTTGAAACTAGAGATTTGAGAAAGAGATTGACATGAAAGTCGCATCAGTCAGCATCGAAGAAATATAAAGAACATCACTATCGTTCTACTACTTCTGTGGGATACTCCAGTAGAGACAGAGGTACCCAATGCTTCAGTCCTAAATCCTAGGCTAATCTATAGCGAGTGTGGGTAGTGTTAGAAACACCAGCCCTGAGTGCAAGCACTGTAACCAACCACGTTATGGTGAGTGTCGAATAAAGAGCGTAGCATGTTTCAGATGTGGTTCTTTTAACTACTAATCGTGTGTTAGAGTTTTAAATTTATAATGGATGAGAATGATAGAACCTGGAAACTAACTATGACAACGATTGTGGCAAGTGCACCTATCGAACAGTAGTATAGCTTAGGCAAGGCCGGATTGTCGAACCCAAAGGAACTAAAAGTACTAATACTAACTTTCTTTTTATTATCTAGCCTAAAATATGTGAAGTTGTTTGTTTAATCTAAATTTAACTAACCACTAAGCTAAAGACATAAAGACAAAAAGAATGAATTGGGGAAATACTGTTGGAAAAACTTAGTTGATTAAGACGACACCCTTAGGAAGAATCCACCTAGACTTCACTTGTTATCTGACACTGAACTAGATGATTTGTTTACTTGACTTGATCTATAGGATTCCCTAATTTATATTAAACCCTCTCTCGAGGCAAAAATGTCTAACCCTAGGTTGATTAATTGAAATATCTTTCTAATTAAAACCCCTAGAATTGCATTAACTCGATCTATGGACTCTCATATTAGGTTTCACTCTAATCAGGTAAAATCTCGTCACCTTATCTCTAGGCGCGCGATCAACTCCGCTTAATTATGCTAGATCTACTCTTAGATAGGAATTTTTGCTCCACCACCTAAGCACATTCAACATGAATCAATATCTTGAAAATATTAACACAAGAATTAAGCACACATAATTAAGAACAAATCAAATATTTATCATACAGTTCAGAAAACAATAATAAGATTCGTCTTAGGTTTCATCCCCTTCAGGTATCTAAAGGGTTTAGTTAATAACAATAAAAGAAAACATCTCAGAAGAAAAGATAAAAAAAAACATAAGAAATCCCTAAAACTCCCTAAAGGAAATGAAGGAAAGATCCGTTGTCTTGAGTAGAATTCTAGCTTCTTGAGATGGATCAACTGGATATCTTCGAGTGATTCCCACAAATCTGATCTTTTTGGCTTGGCTTCTTGGCCTAGCTAACCGCCCCTTTTGAAGGTTATTCTTAAGGTGTTTATATAGGCTCTTGAAATGCTTTATTTGGCCCTAAGTATCCTAATCTGAGTGGAATTCCTACTAGGGTATTTGAATAGGCTTTGGAATGTGTTCCTTTGCCTTCAAGTATCCAAATCTGAGTAAAACTCCTCTTGGCCGCGACAGCGACACGGCCATGGCACACGCCCATGTGAATCATTTTCAGGCCGTGGTCGAGTCTACTGAAGAGACATGCCCGTGTGTTTCGGGGTCCAGGCCGTGTTAGAGTAAATTAGGGAGGCATGGCCGTGTGGTCTTGGGCCTAGGCTGTGTCAATTTCTTCTTTGGCCCAATTTGGTTTGTTTTAGGCCCATTTCTCGTTCATTTCATCCCTAGGTGCTTTCCTGAGTATAAAACATGAAAAGAAAGGATTAAGAGCACCTTTTTAAACAATTCAGGGAATAAATCATCCAAAAGTATGCTAAATGTGGGATTAAAATATGTTACTTTTACGGTTTATCACATACCCCCACACTTAAGCTTTTGCTTGTCCTCAAGCAAAATTCTCAACTTACAATTAAAACGAACTTTCCACAATTCATAATTCTCATTAACAATGCCTCATCATAATTCATAGATAATTTATACATGGATAATTTAACTCAAAGACTCCTAAAGATTCAAACAATTCTAAGTCATATATTTGTAGCATGAAAACATAGGTGTCTCCCTTTATCTAAATAATTACCCTTGATTCAAAACCGACAAGGATTGACATCCTCACTAAAGATTCACTCAAAGCACTCAAAGTGTTTAAGGTTTAGGAAAAAGCACTCATAAGTCGAACCTGAAAAGTTAATCCCATAGGCTTGCCTGAAAATCAAATCTCCACCACTGTAATATGAGATGATACACAAATCAAAAGGTCTTTTAAGGGTTGTAACAGGGCTTGGGTTAAAGGTGTGGAAAAAGGCTAAATTAGAGGGTTAGAATGGAGATTGTTGTAACACCCCTTACCCGTAATCCATGCTAAAACCGGACCTGAGGCATTACCGGGTTAAAACCATAAGATTGCCACTTAGGCTCATTGATTACTCTCTTAAGTCATCTCTACAACCTCAATCTCTACTTACGAGACCTCACTCATACACGTAAGACTCTTGAGACCCTTTTGAAAACTTCTGCGATTTTAAACTTCCACCTAAACAGGGACTACACGCACGTGTAAGGTGAGACACGCCCGTGTAAGGTCATACACGCCCACACTCTCAACCCGTGCATGAAAACCCAAGCATTCTACCAATGCCCCACGGCTAGGGTACACGCCTGTGCTCACCACCCGTGGTGAACACTGACTTCACCAAACATCCTGAAGTCTAGACACACGCCCGTGTGGCTAGCCCAAGACCTAAACTACTCGAATCTATCAAAGAGACACGGCCAAGGCACACACCCGTGGGCTGGCCGTGTGTCACACATGGCCTAGACACATGCCCGTGTGTCTATCCACATGGACAAGAACAAAGCTATGTGCTAAGCTCTTCTCATCCCTCAAGTTTATACAACATATACTTATTCAACTTATCCATAAACAACTCAAACACAAACACCATTTCACATGGAAACTACATCTTTCCATATAATAAAGTAGCCAACAACTATGGCATTATACAAAATATATATACATCCATCTAAAGGCCAACACATCTTAGAAATTTACAATAAAATTCACTAACTTATCTAGTTTCTATGCATGCCATATACAAAACATCTAGTCTAATGTACCAGAATGAGCTGATAGTGTGGGCGATCTTCCGATTAATCTGTGTATCTCGATTCAACCCTCTTTCTCTATAAGACAAGGAAAAGAAAATGAGTAATCTTTGAGCTTAGTAAGTTTACACATAAACAATTTAAGCATTCTACTATCAAATAAATTCACATCTACAATTATGCTTACTTTTTCTATCCCTTACCACATTTCTAACACATCATGAGTCACATACTCATAAACAATGACAAACACCCTTGCACTCAATACCATATTTACTCGAAAATACAACACAACATGAGTCACACTAATACATTTACAAAGCTAAATTACTCAGTGGTTTCGCACTCAGCCCACCACGATCAGGTAATAAGGTAGCATCTCACATAGCCTACCAAGAGGTACTCATAGTGGTTTCGGACATAGCCCACTAAATAATATGCTTAACTATGGTATCGCACATAGCCCATAATTGTTAAGTATTAAGGTGGTATCGCATTTAGCCCACCATCAAATCTTATCGCTACACATTCACATATCTACTTACTCATTCATTCATTCATGATATCAACCACATTCATTCCACTTGAACCACATAGGTTCTCAATCATTCTCATTCATTTTCATCCATGATACACACTAGCTAGCATTAAGAACGTATAAGTATAATGCATTGGTTACGCATAAACTTACCTCAGTACTCAAAAAGTATAAAGATGTGCAATTTAGTCCACCACCTTGCTCTTGCCTCGATTTTGATCCGAGCTTTGTCTTTCTTGATCTATAATGATAAATTAACTCATTCAATACACACATTGACTAAATTGACTATTATCTCATACTTTAGCAAAATTACTATTTTGCCTCTAAACTTTCTCATATTTGCACTTTTGGCCTAAGGCTCGTAAAGTGATTTTCATTCAACTTTCTAGCCTTTCATGCATAGCGGAACCATTTACTCAACTAAAGAAAACATCAATTCTCACTAAATCCCACATGTATGACCAAATCTCAAGACTTTCACAAACTAGTTCCTACATGCATTTTTCATGGAATTCTCTTAGCAAAAGATGTTTCTACTACATCAAGCTTTCATATTCTTCCATAAAACATCAAAATACATGCATGTCATACATGGGTACATTTTTTAACATCCATCTTAGCTCAACATATAGCTAAAAATAGCTTACTCATGCTACTAGGACTTCAAAAATACAAAGAATATCAAAAACAAAGCTAGAATACACCTACTAGCTAGCTTGAAAAGTTGAAGAGCCCTAACAATGGCTTCTCTCAAATTTTTGACAGCCTTGAGGAAGAAGATGAATGAGAATTCTATCATCTTTTTCCCATTTAATCACTTAATTGACAAATGACCAAAATGCCCTTTTGTCCAACTTTCCAATTTTAACCTATTCATGCTCAACTTTGTCCAAAAATAGAATTTGGGAAAATTACAATTTAAGGACCTTTAGTTGGTAATCCAAAGCTATTTCACACAAATAGCTTCTAGAATATCATATTTTGTAACTTTTACAATTTAGTCCTTTTGGACTATTCAACCGCAATTTGACAAAATTGCTTCATGAAACTTTCACACTAACAAGCAAACATGGCATAAACCTCAAAAACTCATACATATACCTCGGATTTGTGGTCTCGCACCACTATTCTGATTAGGCCCTAAATCGAGATGTTACAACTTCCCCCCCTTTTTTAGAGATTTTCGCCCCCGAAAATCTTACCAATAAAAGAGATTTGGATGTTGCTCTCTCATAACTTCTTCCATTTCCCACGTAGCCTCTTTCACACTATGCTTTTGCCACAACACTTTCACAAGGGCTATGTTCTTTTTCCTCAACTTTTTCACTTCTCAAGCCATAATCTTAATCGGCTCCTCTTCATAAGACATATCCGGTCTTATTTCAATTTTCGTTGAAGGAATCACATGTGAAGGATCGAGCGATATCGTCGTAACATCGATACATGAAATATATTATGAATCTTTTCTAATTCCACTGGCAAAGCCAAATGGTAAGCCACTAGTCCAATTCTGTCGGTAATTTCATACGGCCCTATGAATCTTGGACTCAATTTCCCTTTTCGTCCAAATCTCATGATCTTTTTCCATGGAGATACTTTTAAGAACACTTTGTCACCCACATCAAACTCAATTTCTTTTCTTTTCAAATTCGCATACGACTTCTGTCGGTCCGAAGCAGCTTTCAAACCATCACGGATCACTTTCACTTTCTCTTCAGTATCTTTAACTAGATCGACCCCATGGATTCGCTTCTCACTAAGCTCAGTCCAATATAAAGGAGTCCGACACTTACGACCATACAAGGCCTCATATAGAGCCATCCGTATACTCGACTGATAACTGTTGTTGTAAGCAAATTTGACTAGAGGTAGATATCTCTCCCAACTACCTTCGAATTCTAACATACAGCATCAAAGCATATCTTCAAGGACTTGAATCACTCTTTCAGACTGACCGTCAGTTTGCGGATGGAACGTAGTACCAAAATTTAACCTCATACCCATGGCTTCTTGCAACTTCTTCCAAAACCTCGAAGTAAACCTCGGATCTCTATTCGATATTATAGAAATAGGCACACCATGAAATCTCACTATCTCTGCAACATACAATTCAGCTAACTTATCCAATGAATAATCAACATGTACTAGAATAAAGTGAACCGACTTCATCAACCTATCCATAACAACCCACACAGTATCTTTCTTTTTTGGAGTCATCGGTAACCTCGTCACAAAATCCATGGTAACTCGATCCCATTTCCATTCGGGAACCATCATTGGCTGAAGCAATCCTGAAGGCACTTGATGTTCAGCTTTCACCTGCTGACAAATTAGACATTTTGCCATAAACGCTAAAATGTCTCTTTTCACACCCGGCCACTAATAAAACTTTCCCAAATCGTTGTACATTTTTGTACTGTCCGGAGTAATGACAAATAACCACTATGTGCCTCATGCAAAAATTTTCGGATTAACTCTTCATCTCTTGGTACACAAATTCTATCATGGTACATCAAACAATCATCCGGACCCACTCGAAAATCTGAATCACTTCCCGATCCACACTTAGCTCTCTTAGCTTGCATCTCACTGTCATTTCTCTGAGCCTAACTTATCTGTTGAACAAATAGTGGCTTAGACCTCAACTCTGCTAAAATAGCACTATCATCAGACAATGCTAAGCTCGTGTTCAAAACTCTTAGAGCACACAAGGATTTCCTACTTAGGGCATCCGCAACCACATTAGCTTTTGTTGGATGGTAATCAATGACTAACTCATAGTCTTTCAATAACTCAATCCACCACCTCTGTCGCAAATTTAGATCCTTCTGATCCATCAAGTACTTTAAACTTTTGTGATCCGTAAAGATTCGACATTTTTCCCCATACAAATAATCCAAATCTTTAACGCAAAAACAATCGCAGCCAACTCCAAATCGTGAGTTGGATAATTCTTCTCATGCATTTTTAACTGCCTCGAGGCGTAAGCGACTACCTTACCCTCTTGCATCAACATGCATTCGAGACCATTAAACGACGCATCACTGTAAACCACAAACTCTTTTCCCAATTCTGGTTGAAATCCTCAGTCAACAATGTTTTCAACCTCTTGAAACTCTATTAACATAACTCTGACCAATAAAACTTTACATCTTTATGTAACAGTTTAGTCATCAGGGTAGCAATCACAGAAAATCCCTTTACGAAACGTCTGTAATATCTTGCTAAACCCAGAAAGCTTCTAACTTCTGATACGTTACTCGGCTGTTTCCAATCCACAATAGCCGATATTTTACTTGGATCAACTCAGATACCATCACCCGACACAATGTGTCCTAGGAATCCAACCTCACGAGCTAAAACTCACTCTTGCTGAACTTAGCATACATCTGCTTATCTCTTAAAGTTTGCAAGACAATTCTCAAATGTTCTTCATGATCGTTCTTATCCCGAGAATAGATCAATATGTCGTCAATGAAGACAACCACAAACTTGTCCACATACGGTCTGAAGACACGGTTCATCAGATCCATGAAAATCGCAGGTGCATTCGTTAGGCCAAACGGCATGACCAGAAACTTGTAATGGCCATACCTTGTTCAAAATGTAGTTTTTAACACATCTTGCTCTTTCACTCTCAACTGATAATAACCAGACCTTATTCTATCTTGGAGAACACTGAAGCTTCCTTCAGTTGATCAAAAAGATCATCAATCCTTGGTAAAGGATACTTATTCTTCACTGTCACCTTGTTGAGTTGTCTGTAGTCTATGCATAATCTTATAGACCCATCTTTCTTCTTTACAAATAATACTGGAGCACCCCACGGTGAGTAGCTCGGTCTCACAAAACCTTTATCCGTCAACCCTTGTAACTAAACCTTTAGTTCTTTTAACTCTACAGGTGCCATCCTATACGGAGCAATTGAAATAGGTGTTGTTCCCAGAATTAGCTCAATCCCAAACTCGACCTCTCTCATAGGAGGTAATCTGGGTAACTCCTCCAAGAATACATCTGGATATTCATATACCACTGGCACTGATTCAATCTTCACCTCAGACTCTTGAGTATTCAATACAAATGCGAGATAGGACTCTAATCCCTTTCTCAAGCATTTCTCGGCCACTAAAGAAGAAATCATCACTAGTAGACTATTCGATCCACCTGATCCAACCCGAATAATATCTTCACCCTCACATTTCAGCTCGATAAACTTACTACCATAGTTCACTAGGACACTATGTGTAGTCAACCAATCCATACTAAGGATTAAATCAAACTCATCAAACGGCAACAACATTAGGTTTGCAGGAAAACAATGACTCTTAATCATCAAAGGCGCTTCTTACACACTTTGTCCACAAACACATGCTTACCTAATGGGTTTGACACCTTAACCACAATGTCTATAGAATCAACGGTTATATCAAACTAAATGCCAATCTCATGCAAATATAGGAATGGGTAGACCTTGGGTCAATTAAAGTAATAACAAAGCTATCATAAAGAGAAAAAGTACACGTTATCACATCTGGAGAGGATGCTTCTTTGCAAGCGCGAATGGCATACGTCCTTGCAGGTGCCCTACCCTCCGGTCCCGCAGTAGAATCTCATGACGTACCTCTACCACTAGCTCCCTCTCCTGGGTTCTTTGGTGGCCAACCCCTCGTAGGTACATTGTTAGATCTTATCTCTTGCTTCTCTTTCATGTCATCCCTCTCGGGGTAGTTTCAAATAAAATGGTCGGGGGAACCACACCTATAAAAGTTTTGACTGTTACCCCAACACTCTCCAGTGTGATATCTACCACAACTTGGACACTCCGATTTGTTCTTCGGATTGCCCACACTTTCCATCGAGGTGGCTTGAACTCTTGAACCTGAACGAGTGTTGCCTTGATCTCGAGGTGAATATTCGACTGATGTAGTGGTCCGAGTATTCACCTCCTTGGATCTTTTCGATTGAGCTTGGTATGATTTGCCCATCGGCCATTTTCTTGCATCTCGGGCCTCAATCACCGCTCTCATCTTTTCCTTACTCAGTTCTTCGGCCTTACTTGCCCTATCGACCAACACTACGAACTCTTTTAACTCCAAAATACCAACCAAGAGTTTGATATCCTCATTCAATCCATCTTCAAACCTTTTACATAAAACGACCTCCATCGACACACATTCTTGAGCGTATTTGCTAAGCCTAACAAACTCGCGCTCATATTCTGCTACTGACATTCTTTCTTGCTTCAAATCAATGAATTCCTTCCTTTTTCGATCGGTAAATCTCTGGCTTATATACTTCTTCCGAACTCTTCCAGAAAGAAGTCCCATGTCACCCGTTCTCTCGGGACTACTGATGTCAATGTCTTCCACCAATGGTATACCGAGTCTCTTAGGAAAGATACGGCACACTTTAGGTTCTCTTTAGGTGTACATGAGAGTTCATTGAACACTCTCATCGAGTTCTCCAACCAAAACTCTACCCTCTCAGGGTCATTATCTACCTTAGATCAAAACTCCTCAGTCTCGTGTTTCCTAATCTTATCCACCGGAGGCTTCGTTCCCTCACTTCTTCTATACCTTGAGGAGCTATTTGAACTGGCTGAGGTATTGGAGGAGGTGGAGGAGGTGGAGGAGGTTGAGCATTAGGGTTTACTCGAACATACTCTGAGTACTAATTACTCATCATCTGGAGAAAGGCTTCCCGAGCCTCATCTCCTTGACCCTTAGTCTCGAGTTCACTCTGCAAAGGCGCGGTCCCTTGCGCGGGAGCCGGCGCATTACTAGCTAGGTCATCAGCAGCCGATTGATCGGGATTCATACACTATATAAAACAAGTTTAAAATCATCAAAAGCCACCACACTATCATTATACGCCTATGGTATGTATAGCTAGACTCTTACACCCGCTACAGTAGTCCTAAAACCGACTAAACCATAGCTCTGATACCACTAAATGTAACACCCCTTACCCGTAATCTATGCCGGAACTGGGCCCGAGGCATTATCGAGTTAAAACCATAAGATCACCACTTAAGCTCATCGATTAATCTCTTAAGGCATCTCTTCAACCTCAATCTCGACTTACGAGACCTCACTCATACATGTAAGACTCTCAAGACCCTTTCAAAACTTTTGCGATTTTAAAAAAATCTTCCACCTAAACAAGGACTACACGCCCATGTAAGGTGAGACATGCTCGTGTAAGGTCATACACACCGACGCTCTCAACCCGTGCATGAAAACCCAAGCATTCTGCCAATGCCCCATGGCTAGGGTACATGCCCGTGCTGACCACCTGTGGTGAACACTGACTTCACCACACGGCCTAAAGTCTAAACACACGCCCGTGTGGCTAGCCCATGGCCTAAACTACTCGAATCTGTCAAAGAGACATGGCCAAGGCACACGCCCGTGGGCTGGCCATATGTCACACATAGCCTAGACACATGCCTATGTGTCTATCCACATGGACAAGAACAAAGCCATGTGCTAAGCTCTTCTCACCTCTCAAGTTTATACAACATATACTTATTCAACTTATCCATAAACAACTCAAAAACAAACACCATTTCACACGGATAACTACATCTTCCCATATAATAAAGTAGCCAACAACTAAGGCATTAGACAAAATATATATACATCCATCTAAAGGCCAACACATCTTAGCCACTTACAACAAAATTCACTAACTTATCTAGTCTCTATACATGCCATATACAAAACATCTAGTCTAATGTACCGGAATGAGCTAATAGTATGGGTGATCTTCCGATTAATCTGTGTATCTCGATTCAACCCTCCTTCTCTATAAGACAAGGTAAAAGAAAAGGAGTAAGCTTTGAGCTTAGTAAGTTTACACATAAACAATTTAAGCATTCTACTATCAAATAAATTCACATCTACAATTATGCTTACTTTTTCTATCCCTTACCACATTTCCAACACATCATGAGTCACATACTCATAAACAATGACATGCACCCCTGCACTCAGTACCACATTTACTCAAAAATACAACACATCATGAGTCACATTAATACATCTACACAGCTAAATTACTCGGTGGTGTCGCACTCAGCCCACCACGATTAGGTAATAAGGTAGTATCGCACATAGCCTACCAAGAGGTACTCATAGTGGTTTCACACATAGCCAACTAAATAATATGCTTAACTATGGTATCGCACATAGCCAATAGTTGTTAAGTATTAAGGTGGTATCGCACTTAGCCCACCATCAAATCTTATCGCTACACATTCACATATCTACTTACTCATTCATTCATTCATGATATCAACCACATTCATTCCACTTGAACCACATAGGTTCTCGATCATTCTCATTCATTTTCATCCATGATACACACTAGCTAGCATTAAGAACGTATAAGTATAATGCATTGGTTACGCATAAACTTACCTCGATACTCAAAAGGTATAAAGATGTGCAATTTAGTCCACCATATTGCTCTTGCCTCAATTTCAATCCGGGCTTCGTCTTTCTTGATCTATAATGATAAATTAACTCATTCCATACACACATTGACTAAATTGACTATTATCTCATCCTTTAGCAAAATTACCATTTTGCCTCTAAACTTTCTCATATTTGCACTTTTGGCCTAAGGCTCATAAAGTGATTTTCATTCAGCTTTCTAGCCTTTCATGAATAGCCGAACCATTTACTCAACTAAAGAAAACATCAATTCTCACTAAATCCCACATGTATGACCAAATCTCAAGACTTTTACAAACTAGTCCCTACATACATTTTTCATGGAATTCTCTTAGGAAAAGATGTTTCTACTACACCAAGCTTTCATATTCTTTCACAAAACATCAAAATACATGCATGTCATACATGGGTACATTTTTTAACATCCATCTTAGCTCATCATAGAGCTAAAAATAGCTTACTCATGCTACTAGGACTTCAAAAATACGAAGAATATCAAAAATAGAGCTAATAGCTAGCTTGAAAAGTTAAAGAGCCCTAAAAATGGCTTCTCTCAAATTTTTGACAGCCTTGGGGAAGAAGATGAATGAAAATTCTATCATCTTTTTCCCATTTAATCACTTAATTGATAAATGACCAAAATGCCCTTTTGTCCAACTTTCCAATTTTAACCCATTCATGCCCAACTTTGTCCAAAAATTAAAATTTGGGAAAATTACTATTTAAGGACCTCTAATTGGTAATCCAAAGCTATTTCACACAAATAGCTTCTAGAATATCACATTTTGCAACTTTTGCAATTTAGTCCTTTTGGACTATTCAACCGCAATTTGACAAAATTGCTTTATGAAACTTTCACACTAACATGAAAACATGGCATAGACCTCAAAAATTCATACATATAAATGAAATTTGTGGTCTCGCACCACTATTCTGACTAGGCCCTAAATGGGGATGTTACAATTGTCCTGACAAATTACCTAACTTTAGAAAAAGAATTGAACTAATAATCTAAATAATTACATCACATGAAAATACTAATAATACGAGTTTCTTCTTCAAGATATTGAAATTGAACATATAAGCTTCACTTAATTACAGAACTAATAATGAATATACTTTGATTTTTTTAATTAATTAACACTAGCACAGATTACATAAGAAAGAACTTTTATAACTAAAATAATATAATTGAGCAACTTATCAAATCAAGTCTCGATAGAAGGGTAGTCAAAAGGAATGGTGATAACAAATACAAGCGGGGTTTTGGGTTAATATTAGTGGGTAAATCAAGAAAAAGGGTTGTTAGGATCAAAAAGGTTCACTAGGGGTTAATTATGAAGGTAGGCTTTTAGTAGAACGAGTGGGTTAAAACCTAGGTGCCTTTATCATCTCAGTATATCAAATTAAAAATGTGGCCTTGACATGTTTAATCGAGGCAAATTCTAGAATAACAAATCAATGTTAACACACTCATAATCAATAAAGTGAGCATGAAAAAGGATAAATGCTCTACAAGGCTCAAAATCTCACAAAAATTATGGGTGTTTTTAACATCAACCTCGTAAATTTTAAATTTCAAAGTAATGTTCAGATTCAGTTCAACAACCTAGCAAAAATTTTAATTCTGAAAAATAGACTTATCATGCTTGATTCTCTAGTATCTTAAAATTTAAATCATCAATGCACAATTAACTATGACTTACTCAAAAACATATCAATAAGAATCATAAACCATTAGAAATTTCATCCTAATTAGTAATATGAGAAAATTTTTTAAGAACAAGATATAATTCAGGGATTTGAGAATAATGCAAAAAGTTAGGCACTTTTAGCCCCCCACACTTAAGACAATGTACAAAGATAGATAAACATTCATGTGATATTGAAACCAAAAGAGAAGGGGAGAAGTGACACTTCCTGAATTTTTTAGATCACTATTCATGACCTGATTTGGAGGAGAAGGCGATGGTGCTGTGGTGGGTGCCAACAGTCACTGCGCTAGATGAAGAAATTGGTAAAATCGTGACGGATTAGCCAAGAATTATTAAGACACATTTAAAATAAAATAATTATGTATTTAAGGACAAGAAAACTAAAGGGAAAGAAAGTAGAAAGTAAGATGAAATTAACAAAAAGATGAATAGATCGAGGAGTCATTATTGTTGGATGGTTCGCGAGGTGGGTGTATTCCTAAGGCTGTGTTGAGTAGGTGTTCGTGGTTTCGTGTGATTCCCTAGCAGCCTGAAGAACCTAAAACCAAGAAACTAGAATAAAATAAACTAAACTATGCATAAGAGACTCAAAGAGAAGAAAATTGAAGCAAAAGAGAAAAGTAGAATAAAAGTTAAATGGTCTCAAAGACCCTTGGCTTGTAGAGTGGATTAAGCGGCAGGCATGAACTTATCTAGATCGATCTCCCTCTGGGAGATTATGCTTGGCTTTTTTTGCTTCCTTGACATGGATATGTGTAGGCTCAAGTGTTTAAAGACTTGTTATGGAGAAGAGAGAAATTTGAGAAAAAGAAGGAAGGAAGAAGATGGGGAGTCAGTGAGAAGGAAGGGAAGAGGGGTGGCTTTAAATATAGTTTCAAGTCTGGTACTTCCCCTCGCCCATGTACCGTGGGCGTGTTGTATCACACGACTGCCTCGCACGGCCTTGTGTCTAGGCGTGTTGGTTCATCCACGCCCATTATACAGATTGCCACGCCCGTTGGTGATAAGTCAGTGTCGTCCACGACCGCATCACAAGATCGTGGCATTTTGTCGGTGCCCGTGTGGTGGTGGTTAGAGTCCGTGAATCAAAGATTTGATTATTTCTGACTCGTTCCTCTTCTACCATTGTTAGTACAGAGATTCTATACTTCCACACGGTCGTGTGCAAGGCCATGTAGTCTGGAAATCTGCACTTTTGGTTAGTTTAAAACTAGGTGTTTAAGACGAAGAGAAGAAAAGAAACTAAAATGAAAACAAATGTGTAAATAAATAGGGTTAGTGCTAGGATTGCCTCCCGAAAGCGCTCGTTTAAAGTCTTAAGCTAGATTTTCCTCGTATTTACAAAAATTAGGGTGGTTTAAAAGTTTGGATATCTTCCCTCATGCTGTAAATTCTATTTTTATGGTAAAGTTTAAGTCGAGAAGCGTTTACCCCAAAAGTACCAAATATGGGATTACTTATCTCGACTGTTCCGTATGGGAAGATATTGCATACCTCAAGAGGGATTTCTTCATTTATATTTAGGTATGACGTGGTAATTCGTGGATCTTCCTTCTTTAACAGTACCTGATCTCCTATTTTGAAGTGGTTCAACGTTCCTATGATCTTTTCTGGGGGCTCCTTTGGTTTTGCTTCGTGCTAATCCTATTCCTCTTTATAGTGTGTCATCCATGCTTCTAATTCGTTAGCCTTAAGGCTTCATTCTTTATATAGTTCTTCTTTATTTGCACGAGGTCTATGATCTGGCTCAGGTCTGCGGCTTTGTGGTGGATCCTGTGGTGAAAGGTGAACAAATTGGTCATCAACTGAATTTACTTTCTCACCTTCATCAATTGATGTCTTGGTCGAGTCAAGATCTTGTAGACTAATCGATTCATCACCTACATGAAGAATGAGTTCTCTTGTGCCAACATCAGTTTTAGTCCTGGTAGTTACTAAAAAGGGTTTTCCTAAAATTAAAGAAATCGAATTATCCTCATCCTTGTCTAAGACAACAAAATCAACTGGGAAAACGAATTTATCAATTTTTATGAGAACATCTTCGATAATACCCCTATGAATTCAAACAGTTTTATCAGCTAATTGAATACTCATCCTAGTTTATTTGGGTTTCCCTAGACCTAGCTACTTAAACATTTTATAAGGCATAACATTTATACTTGCCCCTAAATCAGCCAAAGCATTATCAACCGTTAGTCTACCAATTAAACATGGAATTGTAAAACTTCTTGGATCTTTTAGCTTCCATGGTAGTCTATTTTGTAGAATTACTGAGCATATTGCGTTTAATTCCACATGTGGCTCCTCTTCTAACTTACGCTTGTTCGTCAAGAGTTGTTTTAAAAATTTCCTCAAATCTGACATCTGTGAAAGAGCTTCAAGAAGTGATAAGTTAATATGTAATTTCTTTAAGAGTTTAAGAAACTTACCAAACTGTTCCTCTGTATCGTCTCTCTTCAATGCTTCGGGATAAGGTATGCAAGGTTGGTACTCTTTGATTACCGATTTTGGCTTTTCTTGTGTTACCTCAACTTTACCTTCTTCTAACTCGTTTTCTTGTATTGAATTGGGTTCATCTGACCCTATATTATCATGAGCTGTGATGGCTTGGATTTGTTTCTTTGGGTTAATCTTAGTGTTGCTTGGTAGACACCCTTGCGGTCGTTCGGAAATTAACTTTGCAAGTTGTCCAACTGACTTAGTAAGTTTCCCAACTTGGTTCTTGATCCCTTCAATCGATGTCTGTTGGTTTTTAAGTGTTATCTCAGTGTCTTAGAAATAGTTTTCTGTGGTTACCATGAATTTTGTCAGCATCTCTTCAAGGTTCGACTTTTTTTCTTGTGGATGGGCTGATTTTGGAAATTTTGAGGAGGTTGTTGTCTTTGATTTCCTTGACCACCCCATGAGAAATTTGGGTGGTTTCTCTAACCTTGACTATAAAGGTTATTATTAAATCTAAAATTAGTACCTAAATAGTTCATCTGTTCTCTTTCTTTGCCCGATTGGTAGGGTGGATACTCAGGATTCGCCACAGTTCCAGTTGCCTCGCACTGCATTACTAGATGTCCCTGCAAAAAATACAAACTATCAAGCTTTTTATTCATCATCTCTACCTGCGTTGATAGCATGGTTACTGCGTCGAGGTTAAAAACTCTGGCTAATTTTGTTGGTTTTGTCCTTGTAACCTGCCACTGATAGTTATTCTATGACATCTCTTCAATAAACTCGCAGGCTGCTTCAGGAGTTTTGTTGTTCAGGGTTCCACCGATGGCTGAATTAATTAGTTGCCTCGTTGAGGGGTTTACACCGTTATAGAAAGTTTGGACTTGAAGCCCTAAGGGTAGACCATGGTGCGGGCACCTTCTCAAGAGATCCTTGTATCTCTCCCATGCATCGTATAATGTCTCTAAATCCATCTACACAAAAGAAGAGATGTCATTCCGTAATTTGGCCGGTGGGAAATATTTTAATAAAAAATTTTCAGTCATTTGATCCCATGTGGTGATTGACCCTCGTGGTAACGAGTTCAACCACTGCTTGACTTTATTCTTTAGTGAAAAGGGAAATAACTGAATACGTATGGCATCATCAGAAACCCCATTTATTTTGAAGGTATCACAAAACTCTAAAAAATTAGCTATATGGGTATTCGGATCTTCGTCCTACAAACCATCAAATTGAACAAATTGTTGAATTATTTGTATAGTGTTAGGCTTTAATTCAAAATTATTAATAGCTATAGCAGGCCTAATAATACTCAATTCTGCTCCTGTTAAATGAGGTTTAGCATAATCATACATAGTACGCGGAGCATTGTTTTCTGCTACATCTTGTGGTGGTGGATTATTCTCGGCCATCCCTTCAGTAGGATTGGATCTGCCTTCTTGCTCTTTTTCTGTGTAATTCAGGGTTCGCCTAATTTCTCTACGATTCCTGCGAGCGGTAACTTCAATATCACTGTCGTATACTAGTGGTTCGGGTTCCTTCTAGTCACAAACTAGAGGTACCTGCTAGAAAAGAAAGAAAATTTAGCAAGACTAAAAATAAAAGTAAATTGTAGAAAATAAAAAAATGGCTAAAGTAATAAAAATTAAGTTTTCTTAATATTTTAGTTCCTTGGCAACGGTGCCAAAAACTTGATCGTGTGTCAGAGTTTTAAATTTATAATGAATGGCAATGATCGAACCTGGAAACTAACTATGACAACGATTGAGGCCAGTGCACCTATCGACCAGTAGTATAGCTTAGGCAAGATCGAATTGTCGAACCCAAAGGAACTAAAAGTACTAATACTAACTTTATTTTTATTATCTAGCCTAAAATAAGTGAAGTTGTTTGTCTAATCCAAATTTAACTAACTAGTAAGCTAAAGACGCAAAGACAAAAAGAATGAATTGGGGAAATACTGTTGGGAAAACTCAGTTGATTAAGGCGATACCCTTAGGAAGAATCCACCTAGATCACTTGTTATCGACCTTTGAACCGTATGATTTATTCACTTGACTTGATCCGTAGGATTCCTAATTTATATTAAACCCTCTCGAGGCGAATAACGTCTAACCCTAGGTTGATTAATTGAAATCTCTTTATAATTAAAACCCATAGAATCACATTAACTCGATCTATGGACTCCCATATTAGGTTTCACCCTAATTCGGTAAAATCTCGTCACCCTATCTCTAGGCCCACGATCAACTCCGCTTAATTATGTTAGATCTACTCTTAGACAGGGACTTTTGCTCCACCACCTAAGCACATTCAACTTGAATCAATATCCCAAAAATATTAACACAAGAATTAAGCACACATAATTAAGAACAAATCAAATATTTATCATATAGTTCAGAAAACAATAACAAGATCCGTCTTAGGTTTCATCCCCTTCAGGTATCTGAAGGGTTTAGTTCATAACAATAAAAGAAAACATCTCAGAAGAAAAGATAAAACAAAACATAAGAAATCCCTAAAACTCCCTGAAGGAATTAAAGGAGAGATCCGCCATCTTGAGTAAAATTCTGGCTTCTTGAGATGGATCAACTGGCTATCTTCGAGTGATTCCCACAAATCTGACCTTTCTGGCTCGGCTCCTTGGCCTAGCAAACCGCCCCTTTTGAAGGTTATGCTTAGGGTGTTTATATAGGCTCTTGGAATGTTTTATTTGGCCCCTAAGTATCCTACTCTGATTAGAATTCCTACTAGGGTGTTTGAATAGGCTTTGGAATGCATTCCTTTGCCTTCAAGTATCCAAATTAGAGTAAAACTCCTCTTGGCCGTGGTAGGGACACGGCCATGGCACACGCCCATGTGAATCGTTTTCAGGCCGTGGTCGAGTCTGCTGAAGAGACACGCCCGTGTGTTTCAAGGTCCAGACCGTGTTAGAGTAAATTAGGAAGGCACGGCCGTGTGGTCTTGAGCCCAGGCCATATCGATTTCTTCTTTAGCCCAATTTGGTTTGTTTTAGGCCCGTTTCTCGTTCTTTTCATCCCTAGGTACTTTCCTGAGTATAAAACATGAAAAGAAAGGATTAAGAGCACCTTTTTACACAATTCAGGGAATAAATCATCCAAAAGTATGCTAAATGTGGGATTAAAATATATTACTTTTACGGTTTATCAACTACTATCTTAGAGATTGCCCAGAGAAACTTGAGATAGAGAAAGCTCAGACCACGAGGCCGAGCAATACTATTACGAGAGGTAGACTACCTCGTAATCTTGAAAATGTGAGTGGTAGTTGTGGTGTAACAATTGATTTTGCTATGAGATTCGAAGCACGAGCACCAGCTAGGGCTTATGCTATTCGCACATGCAAGGATGCTTCTACACTAGATGTTATTACCGGTACTTTCTCTCTTTATGATACTAATGTAACTACTCTGATTGATCCTGGATCGACTCGTTCATATGTTTGCACGAATTTAGTGTCTAGTAAAAATTTACTTGTTAAGTCCACTGAATTCGTGGTTAAAGTATCGAACCCTCTAGACCAGTATGCACTAGTTGATAAGGTTTGCAAGAACTGTACATTGATGACTCGGGGTTACAATTTTCTTGCTAATTTGATGCTATTACCACTTGATGAATTTGATGTGATTTTGGGTATGGATTGGCTAACTCTACATGATGCTGTGGTAAATTGTAGATGAAAGCTTATCGTATTGAAATGTTAGAATGGTGAGACGCTTCGTATTGAATCAGATAATTTGAGAGTGTTGCCTATTATTATATCGGCTATGTCAACGTGAAAATGTGTAAGAAAAGGTTGCAATGCTTACCTTGCATATGTACTGGAAAGTAAAGTGTCTGAATCGAAGATTGAATCAGTGCCAGTGGTTTGCGAGTATTCCGATGTGTTTCCAGAGGAATTACCTGGATTACCACCGTAAAAGTTCTCTGGCAGCGACACGGAATAGAAGAAGCTACATGGGAACTCGAGGAAGCTATGAGAAAGAAATATTCGAACCTTTTTATGGTAAGATTTTCAAGGATGAAAATCCTTTTAGGGGGAGAGTTGTAATAGCCCGTTTTTAGTGAAATCAGAATAGTGGTTTTGGGACTACAAATCCGAAGTTGGACAAATTATTTTATTTTTCCCATTGAAATGGATATTGTGATACCAAAGGAGGATATCATGATACCACTGTAGCATGCCTTAATCCCGAGATTGAGGGAGGTATCGCAATTCCCATGCTTCAGTGTCGTGATACCCTTTCTTTTGGTGATGTTTTTGCACAATTTCGGGCCTTCGACAGGTACCTACAACACTCAGTCAAACATTAGGCCCCCCAATGACACAATTGGCCAATTTTGGGTCTCAAAGACGAGTAAAATGAAGCATTTACACTTATTCAATTGAAAACTTAAAAACTACTTAAAACTACAAAAAATACATAAAATTACCTGAAAACAAGCTTCTTAAGTATAAAGGGAAGCTTAATTTGAAATATCAAATTACAACAAATCATGTGTTTGATTCGAATTATTCGAGCCCATGGTGGAAATAGTTCGTGATAAGAGAATAACAGAGAAGGCCATTCGATTGAAAGCCAAGAATGACAAGAATCTATCTAGTAAAAAACACAGGTGCCATTTTGGTAAAGAGTTTATTTCTATAAATATTAAAATCTCTCTCAATTTTTAAAATTTTTATTTTTTGCTGTGCAAGAAAACTATTTTCAAACTGGATTTTTTCCAACAATCAATGCCTTTGGTGTGAGAGAATCCATGGACATCAAAAAATATCTCGACTTCCCGATGCATTCAAAAAGTCTCTAGAGTAGACTATGAATTCATCATTGATAAGGTTTGAGACAAATTAAGTTCCTGGATAGCCTAATATCTTTCACTTGTGAGACGATTAGTTCTCATCCAATCTATGATGGCTACAATTCTTAACTACTTTATTCGACGTTCGTTGCTCCCTGCTAGTATTTTCTCTTAACTCGACCACATCAATAGAAATTTTTTATGGGGTGGAAGTGAACATTTGAGAGATGGACATCTTATCAAAAGGGAAAATGTTACTTGGCCCAAATCTGATGGAGGGTTAGGGGTTCCTCTTGCCAAACCAAAAAACTAAACCTTCCAAGTGAAGTTAGTTTGGTGTCTCATCCAAGAAAAAGATAAGCTCAGGGCCAGAGCACTGGTAGCAAAATATTTTCAAGAACTTCATGATCCTTTTCGATCAAAGGCGGTCTCGAGTCTCCCCAATCTAGTCATCTCTACGAAAAGTTAGTCCAATTATTGAATCAAGTTTAAGATGGGTTGTTCATAATGCACGATCTGTTAGCATGATTATTGTAAAGGTTTGGGATCTATTAGGCAGATAATCTAAAGGCCTTTGACTTATTGGGAGGTATCCTTAACATTCGAGCAAGCCTAGAATAGATGGCTCAATATTGGTTCTAACTCCATCTCAATTCAATTACCTTCTGAGGGTTTTGGAGGCATTTCAGAGAACCCCTGTTAATCATCATGCTGTCGGTGATGATTCCATCTATTTGTGACTTTCTAGATTCTGTTGTTTCTCCCTTACTAGTGCCTACTCCCTAGCTCTCAGTCGGATTTCTGATCCATCGAATAGTTTCAATCAATTAGACCTCTCTTTGGAAAGCTAAGCTCCCCCTAAACTCAAGTTTATCCTTTGGAAATATGGTCACGAAGCTCTCCCAACAAAGCGGTTCATGTCCCGATGTGGATTAAATATCCTAGTTCTGTGCCCCATTTCGAAAGTGCTCTTGAGGGTATTCAACGTCTATTTTAAGATTGTCGATGCTCATCACAATTATGGGGTTCGATTTACGCCCACGTTAACCTTCCTCCCCTCTGATTTGATACTTGGAATGATTGACTTCTAGTTAATATCTTCTAACCTATGAGTTCTAGCCCATTGATGCACATCTTTTAAGAAAGGAACAAATGTGCAGACGCACTTGCTTGTTTGGGGGTAATGTTTAGCCTTTTTTCCCTCTGATAGTCTTATTGTTAACGACTTTTTTGTTTATGTTATGATCCTACTGATTGTATAACTCATCTACTTATAGGTGATGCTCAGGGCGTAATTATGTACCGAACTCGTCTTTAGTTTTAAATAATTATCATTCCTTTTCTCAACCAAAAAGAAGATTTGATGATATGCTTGTTGTTCTTAGTTAAAATTTTATTATTAGTAATTTTTTCTTAGTTTGTGAAATATAAAAGATAACAATACTCTCATAATTAATAATATAACTTTGTATAAAGAATGGTTTTTTTTTGGTAATTTTTCAACTGAGTTAGGATCGGTTGATGAGTGACACCAACTCAATTAGAGTTTTATTATAATAGAAATGGAGCGATATGTACTTTAAAATTTAATTAATTTGTGATTTTTTTAGCTTTGTGATAAACTGTTTAATGATTATATTTTTATTTTTATTTTTCATGGAATAGAGGAAAGAATTAAAGAAAAAGATGTTTGGAAATTACTTTTGGCTAGCTTTTTGAATTTAGACATGTTTAAAGATTTCAACTTGACTTTACTTATATTATTTGACCATATCTCAAGTTGCATGACTTCAATTTGGTTCCATAATATATCGTTGAAAAGAGAATATTGAGACTCAAAGCCTAAAAGTGTTGATAAAATGCCCTAAATGGCTTTGAATTCTGCAGTAGAAAATTGTTATAAACTTGGGAAAAAAGTTGTCTTAATTCATGAAATGTAATTTTATATTTTTTTTCTATTCTAACCTATAAATAGATGTTCTTAGTATAGAATTTGACCTAGCCGTATACAACTTTTTGTGGTTTTCTTTTAATATGAGTTGCTATTTTTTATTCAAAGGATTTTGAAGTTTTGATTATTTAAGTTTGTGAGATATAATTTATTTTTATTATTTCTTTATTCTTTGGTATTTAGAATTTTTGTTTTTAATTACAAATATTTAGATTTGTTGAATATAGAGCTTAAATTTCATAGCTTAGAATATTTGCATTGTTAATTAAAATTTTCAAATCCATAATTGTTTAATTATTCTAATACTTGTGATGAATAACATGATTGAGTGTATGCAATTCAAGTTGCATAAATTTGTAATTTAGTTTAAATAAATCCCACTTGTGTGTGTTTGATGGCTAAAATTAAGCCTCTTTAATTTTTAATGCTATTAATAAATAAAATATTAGGTGTTTTGTTATAAGATTATTTGTTAATAAGGGATATGACCTCAATGAGCTTCCATTTTGTTATAAAAAAGGTATGGAAAGATTGGTTGATAAGCACAATACGGTAACTATAGCCAATGTATTAAAGAACATTGAAGTTATCTTTGCATAGATAATAAAACTCATAAATTAAAATTGAGATTTCGCTTTTGACTAGATTCTCATATATTGATTTTCAATTTTTTTTTTTGTGAATTTTCTTTTAGCAATTTTAATTTTTAATTTCAAAACCCTTTTAATTTAGTTACTTATTTTACTAAGGAAATAAAATTATTATGAGTCTATATGGATTTTGACATTGCCTATTGTTATATACAAATTTGTTATGCCCCTATGCTAGGGTATCACCCACGCGTAAGATATGAAGCCCACGTCTTTACAAAAATTCAAGGGGCATCATCGTGATGCTATCAAAGATAACCGTTACATTGAGTCCAATCTCATTGAATGATCTCAACTCCTCAGGCTCACCAACCTCTAAGAAGGCAACAATCAATCCACTCTAGGCCCTTCTCTATGTATAAATACCAATTCATCCAAAAAGAACAAGACATGTAGGGAATAAGTACCGAAACTTTGCTTTAGTATTACCTAAAACTTCTCCAACCACTAAACCAAGTGGCTCTCTACACCCAATACGGTGGGAACCACCTTCATTCAAGTGGCTTTTCGCCCCACATACGGTGTGAATCACCATCATTGTATTTTTCAACACCTTATATAACCTTAGTGTTACAACTATTGGTGTTGTCTAGGGGAACTTGAATAAGAATTTATGGCTCAATCGGCTCAAAATTTCCTAGGAGTGCAAGTTGATGAGGTCAACTACAAGTAGGGAGATCAATACTATTAGAATCAGTATGATGACCAACATTAGTATAAGGATAATCTGTTGGGAAACGTGCCCATATTATAGTAAACATGTAACTATTTTCTATTTATTTGAACTATAAATAAATAATAAATAAAATTAATTTCACATTTCACTATTATGTCTATTGTATTTATGTCTTTTATATTTTGCATGCATAGTGAAATTATGACAATAAAATATTATCTTATTGATTGTCTAAAGTTCAAACTAAAGATAAGCGGCATTGTAAAGAACATTTACATTGCGAGAAAGACAACTTACTTCAATAGATAATCTAAATGAGTCCGTAATCCGTAAAAAGAATCAAACTGAGCATTTGATTCAAATACTGAGAAGGATTATTATCTCATCTATAATTCCAATTGGGGAGATGACTAGTCTTGGCTATCGGAGCAGTTGACTCCACGAGTAGAAATATAGATGTATTCATTGGTAGAATGATACATTGGACTGGATCCAAGATGAATTAATTGGTAGAATGATAAATTTGGAACGTGGCCATGAGTTGCTTGTTCTTGAACGAGTAATTTATCACAGTTATTTGTTGACACTGATCATATTAATCATTAAGAAGACACAATGGTGACAATGAGATAAAATAGGATTGTATTGAGTAAATGTATTTAACTAAAAGGAATCAAGGATATCATATGAGGGCAACACACACATGAAGAGGTCATTAAACAAAGCAGTTGGATGAATTACTTTCGTAAAGAGTATACGATAAGGAGTTTTCAATCATGGTACTTCTTGTGGACTGACTCCATGATTAAGTAATTGCAAATTATTAGAATGATGCTTCTGGACATAATTACAATCACTAGAGCATAATTGTATATGTCCAGTTGGTCTTTTCGCTAGCTCAACAAAAGCTCGACCGGGTTGCATTTGAATTAGAAGAAAATTCTACGACTTTGAGTATTCGATGTGGAATTAAATTAGGTGGTTGTGAGAATTCTTCAATTAGAGAATTTGATTAAATAAATTTCTTGAAAAATTCATTTGGAAAATCTTAGTGATTTTTGGAAAAATTAATTTTGATCAAGTAAAAAAAATTAATCAAATCAATTAAAATTAATATTATAATTTTGGAAGTTAATTTTCAAGTCAGACAATTGAAATTGAACTTGAAAATTGGACCTGAGATTGTAAATTGGGTTTGAGAGCCCAAAATCGAGACCAATACCCAAAAAGTGGTCGAATCGAGCCCGATATATGAAATTGGGCCGACAGTCCAAGCAGTGGCTAGACTAGACTAGCCGGGTCGTCATTGACCCGGAGCGAACTGGTAGCAGTCGAACCGGCTCGGGGTACCATAAGGGTGCCTTACCTGCATCACTGGACATGACGGTGTTGGTGGCTACTATAGCAGTGTCCTGTTGGTTGGCATCATTCTTGATTCTTAAGAGCTCACAGGGATGTAGTTTGACTCTCAATTATGACATCATTCTTGGCCATAAATTCATTCAACAAGTCTTCGATAGATGGTAATGATGATGATGACTGACCCTGTTGGACATTTTGCCTCGGAATAGGTTGATTATAACCAAGTGGTGTACTGATGGCATTCTGTCTTGCAACATTGTTAAAATTCACCGTACCGTGACTTTTCCAACGAAAGTTTGGATGTTGCTTCCACCTTAGATTATAGGTGTTGAAATATGGATTATTATTATTCTAATTGAAATTACCCATGTAGCATACAGATGCTGGATTTGATGGGCATTCATCAAACAAATGGTCTTCACCACAATAAATACATGCTAGCTCGACTGATTTCATCTCTTGAACTCAGTTGCTCTCTTTATTATTTTAATCATATTAGTTAATGATGACACTTGAGCAGTCAATAAAGTGATTGCGTCAAGGTCCATGGCGCCAACAACTCTTCTACCAGTTCAATTCGTGTGGTAGGATACTAATAATCATTATTGGCAATCCATTCCAAGATCTCATATGCTTCAGTGTAAGATTTATCCAACAAAGTATCATTGGCAGAAGTGTCAAATACCATCCTCGTATGTGTATTCAACCCATTCTCAAACATCTCTATCTGATTCCAGTGTTGAAATCCATGCATCGAACATTTCCAAATTAACTCTTTAAATCATTCCCAAGCTTCATATAGTGTTTCATCCTCTAATTTTTGAAAAGATGTGATGTCATTTATAAACCTCGCATTCATATTTGGTGGATTACACCATAGAAAAAATCTCTGGCATAGATAATTCCATGTTCCTTTTGTTCCTGACGTCAAAGTATTGAGCCATACTTTGCCATGATCTCTTAATGAATATTGGAACAGTTTAAGTCGTAGGGCGTCTTCAAGGACACCATGTTGTCTAAATGCATCACAAACTTCTTGAAAAATTCATAAATGCAGTCTTGGATCTTCAGTAGGCAGTCTTTCAAACTGTCCTACTGTTTGTAACATTTAAAACATTACAGGTTTCAGCTCAGACTGCTGAGCCTGTATTTGTGGTCTGACTATTCCTAGATTTAGGTCATCCAAAATTGGCACAACATGCTCTCCGATTGATCTATCTCGATCATCTATCACCCCACGAACATGAGGATTAGCACCCTGACCATTCAAATTATCATTCATACTAGGTATCACCTTACGAACAATAGGATTAGCATCTTGATCATTCAGATTGTCATTGAGACCAGGATCATTCTCGTTCCTATTCATTTTTCGTAGTTCTTTCCACCTTTTTCGTAAAGTTCTTTCGATACTTGGGTCAAAATGATATTCTCTATTAGCAAGAATGCTTCTTCTCTTACACTGCTGGCAAACCTATAGAAATTAAATTAAACTAAGTTAAATAAAACTAACAAAATTAAGTAAAATAACCAAACCAAATTGCACCAAATTGATGATCCTCGACAACGGTGCCAAAAACTTGTCGTGTGTAAAATGATATGTGAATTGTGCAAGTATATATGTCAGATTAAGTAATAAAGTGATAAGTGAGATCGTCTCTACTGGGATTGGATTAGGTATACAAATGGTTTTAATTTATATGTAAAGCCTCAAATTTTGGGCCTAGAAGTTTTAGGTTATGAGTAGGGGTACAGTTTGGAGGTTGCCCATAAATATTTTTTTTGTGCAAGGAGGTGGCACAAATTGCTTGCTTGCTTTAGTGGCTAAGTGATTTAGGAAGAGTTGGGAGTGTTGGAGAAGTCATGGGTTCAAACTTGAGCTTCAGCAAAATTTTTGATTTTTGCTCTTAAGTGAATCTTGGCCTTAACTTGAAGGCTTTATAAATATTTTGGTGAAATCATGACACAAGGAGTTTGCTGGTAAAGGTGGAAAGTGGCGTGTGAAGTGTGCTAGTGGTCTGAGGTTCGAATCCATGCTTATGCAAATGGAGATTATTTTTATTGATGGCTATGGGAGGAGGTTGTGTTTGACCGAAACACCAGAATTTTGAATAGATTTGAATGGGGTTGTTGTTAGCCGAATTTTGGGAGTGAAAAAAGGGATTTTTGATTGTTGAGGTTTGTGAACAGGAGGGATTTTAGGAGGAAAGAGGGGTATTCGAATTTGGTGGGAGTAGTGATGCTGAAGTGGGATTCTTCTCAACCATTCGGTTGCCTTTAGAGCCTCTAGCCATTTGGTCATGTTTTCCCCTTTACCGAATTCTTTGAGGTCTTTTGTCGAATCTGTTTGTTTTGCTACTCTCTCGAATTCTTCTCTTCTTCTCCACTTTTCTTCCTCTAGCATCTATTTTTTTTTTTGCCATTTGCACTTTTTGTCAATTTCTGATAAGTCAATTGCCTCTCTGTACCTTTCGGTTTTTTTCTTCTATTCTCTTTTTGTCGAAATGTGTCAATTGCCGAAACCTCTCATTTTCTTTTCTCAATTCCATATTCCCCTTTTTTCCAAAATTAATCTCCTCCTCTTAATTATCCTTCATCTTCCTTTTAGCCGAATATAGTTTCCTTTTTCCCTAATTATTTCAATCTTTCTTTCGGTCTTCTCGGAGCTGACCATTCCCTCTTCTTCTGTTTTTATTTCTTGTCCACCACTCGGTGTTTGTTGGATCATTTCAGTGCGCTGGGGTGTGGTGGTTTCGGTCTCATAAGAATCCTGACAATCTATTAGTACCCTTAAGATCCTCATTTTTCTATTTGGTTATTTCAGTAGGTGTTCAACCTATTATTGAAACTTTTTATTGGGGTAAGCCAAATGTTGTGTTTTCCTCTTATATTTTCTAACTTTCATTCTTATTCTTTTTTTATGGTACAATATACGATGGTTCTAGGGATCTCAGTGGGGTAAGGTGGTCTTGTAGTGATGGTCTCGAAACTAACTAAATAATTCAACAACGGCAAGCACACCTATCAAATAGTAGTATAGCTGATGAGTCCGGAATATCGTCTCCACAAAGACTAAAATTACTAGTAATAACTATCTTTCTATTATTTAGCCTAATAATTAAGGGGATTTGTTTTAATCTAAAATTTAACTAACTAATTAACTATGAACGCGACGGAGAGTGAAGAAAGTAAACGAATAAACCAATGAATAAAGATAATACCCAAGGAAGAATCCACTTAGACTTCACTTATTATTCTAACTCTGAATTAAAGAATTTATTCACTTGCCTTGATCCATAGAAATCCCTAAATTATGTTAATATCTCTTTCGAGATTAAAAACAACTAACTCTAGGTTGATTAATTGAAATATCTTTCTAATTAAAACCTCTATCGTCGCATTAACTCGATCTATAGGATTCCCTTATTAGATTTGACTCTAATCCGACAAATTTATGTCACCCTATTTCTAAGGTTGCAATCAATTTCGCTTAATTATGCTAGATCTTCTCTTAAACAGGGACTTTTTCTCCACTGAATATGCACATTAAACTTGAATTAATATCCTGAAAATATTAAAGCAAGGGTTAAGAAACATAATTAAGAACAAGAACAAGTATTTATCATATAATTTAGATAATTAAATAATAAGATCCATTTAGGTTTCATCCTCCCTAGGTATTTAGGGAGTTTAGTTCATAACGTAAAAGGAAGACATCTTAGAATAAAGAAAACAACAAGACACAAAGAACCCAAAAACTTCTAAAGAACTTGATGGAGATCTTCAATCTTGGAGTGGATCTGCTTCAAGATGAATCTGGCTGCTTCCTTCGAGTGATTTCTTCTTTCTACTCTACGTGCTCCCTTTTGTCCTCTTTTAGTATGTATTTATAGACTTTAGAAGGCTCAAAAACCCTAAAAATTGATTTTTTTTTGCGTAACAAGGAAGTAAGGTGCGAAATTGACACGGGCTAGCACATGGGAGTGTGGCCAACCCGTGTGGCTCACATGGGCGTGTGCCCAGCCCGTGTGGATCCTGAAAACTCCGATTTTGGCCTCTTTTTCTCTCATTTTGCTCCCAAATGCTCTCTTAAGTATAGAAACATGAATTTAAGGGATTAAGAGCATCAAATTCACTAATTTTCATTATAAATCATCCAAAAATATGCCAAGCATGGAATTAAAATATGTTACATTTATGGTTTATCAAATATCCCCACACTTAAGCATTTGCTTGTCCTCAAGCAAAATCCTCAACTCACAATTAAAATTAAGCTTTCTCAATTCATAATTCTCATCAATAATGTTTTATCATAATTCATAAATAATCACACATTGATAATTTAACCAAAAGAGCATTAAAGATTCAAACAATCCAAGTCACATATTTTTAAAGCATGAAAACATAGGTATATTTCCCCTTATCTAAATAATTACCTTTAATTCAAAATTGACAAGATTCGACATCCTCACTAAAGGTTCACTCAAATCACTCAAAGTGTTTAAGGTTCAAAAATTAAACACTCAAAATTCAAAAATGAAAAGTTATTACCATAGGCTTGCATAAAAATCAAATCTCCACCACTATAAAATGAGATAATACACAAATCAAAAGGTTTTCAAAGGGTTGTAATGGGGCTTGGGTTAAAGGTGTGGATAAAAGATAAAAAAGAAGGTTAAAATCGAAATCGAATTGACAATTTACATAACTAGAAAAATAAACTAATACTGAATAATTACATCAATTGGAAACTTATCAATAATAACACGAGCTTCTTCTCAAAATGTGAAAATAACTGTTTAAGCTCAAATAACATAGAACTAGTAATAATTAAAATAAATATATATATTTTTTCTCTTTTTTTTTTCACTTCACTTTTTTTTTTTTTTTGAGTTGTGGATAAAAAGAGATAATTTAACAACTAAAACAAAAGAACATAGTTAGGCAACTGACCAAATCAAATCTTGACAAAAAGGGAGTTAATACAATAGGAAAAATTCTCAATGAATCAAAAAGAATGAGTTATGGGTTAATATTGAGAGTAGATCAAGAAACGGTTTATTAGGCTCAAAGGGGTTCACTAAGGGTTAATTATGAAGGTAGGCTTTTAATGGGATAAGTGGGTTAAAACCTAAGTGCCTTTATCATCTCAGTATATCAAATCAAAAGTGTGGTCTCGACATGCATAATCGAAGCAAGTTCTAGAATAACAAATCAATATTGACACACTCATAACCAATAATAAAGTGAGCAAGAAAAGTGTATGCTCTTAAAGGTAAAAAAATCTCACAAAAATTATGGTTTTTGATGTCAATCTTGCAAATTTCAAACTTCAAGGTAATATTTAAATTTAGGGAAACAACGTAGCAATTTTTTTATTTTGAAAATAGACTTATCATGCTTGATTCTCTAATGTCTTAAAGTTTAAACAATCAATGCACAATAAACTATGATTTAATCCAAAACATATCAATAAAAATCATAAATCAATAAAAATTCATTATAATAATAATATGAGAAAATTACTTAATAACAAGATATAATTCAAGGATTTTCTAATAATCATATAAATAACCACCCAAGACTTAAGATATACATTGTCCTCAATGTATAAATATATATATATATATATATATATATATAATGACAGTATAAGTCGAATATCATAAGAGAGGGAGAGAAGTGAAACTGCCCTGAATTCTGTGGAATAGTGAAAGCGGAGTTGTGGACATAGCTAAGTGAAGTGCATGATTCTGAGCAACTACTAAGAAAATAAACACAATTGTGGAAGAAGATTAAAGGATTACTTGATTAGGAATAATCATAAAAAATTAAAATAGAGTTCAAAATACATTAGACAAGTCTTTAAAAGATAATAAGAAACATAAAATAAAAATAAAAATAAAAATAAAAATAGAAATAGAAATAGAAATAGAAATAAGATAAAATAAGAAGACAAAATAAGAAAAGAGAAAAGGGGTTAGGGTTTTATGGGGTGACACGGTTGTGTGAGGGTCTCTATTGGGCCACACGGCCGTGTCACACGCCTGTATGGCTTGTTTTCAACCCGTGTTCGTCGAGGGAAAAAAATAGCCCAGTCTTCACACGGCCTCGGACACGCCCATGTGTCCAAGCCTTGTGTTCACACGATTGAGTTGCATGGCCATGTATATCATCCTTCGCTTCTCCCACACCCGTGTGACCTACCACACACCCGTGTGGCTAGGCCGTGTCTTGCACACGGCCATGTGCCTTGCCCGTGTAACTCTCTAACTTGTTTTAAAATTCAAAAAAAATTGTTCCAGGTTTCACACGGCCGTGTCGCACACCCGTGTGGTTTAATTTAAGGCTGTGTCTCTATCGATTTTTGGAAAAATTTTAGCCCTATTTCCATACGACTAAGGACACGCCCGTGTGTCAGGCCGTGTGGGTCAAAAACCTGCATTTAAACATAAAAAGAAGTAAAAATAAAATAATTAGTAGGGTTAGTGCTTGGGTTGCCTCCCAAAAGCGCTTATTTAGAGTTTAAGCTCGACTTACCTCTCATTTGCATGGCCATGGTGATTTGAGGAGTTGAAACTCCTCTCTCCTCAACTGGTCCCCAACCTTAAATTGATTGGTTCTATCCTTAAGCTCGACATGGTGTTGCTTCTGCTCCTCTTTGACATAAGTCCGCCATTCATCTAGTTCATCTATCTGTAGCATTCATCTTTCATGGATCGTTCCATTGTTGGCGCATGAACCAGAACGTGGCTCATTTGTGTTTTTCGAAAGAGTTTCCTGTAAAGAGGGTTGAATCCCATGATTAGTTTTATTAATAGGATTTATAGAATCGTCTTTATTACTTAATTTATTAATCAATCACAAGCATGGAGCTTGATCGTATCATCACCTACACGAAGTATCAATTCACTTGTGCCAACATCTATAATAGTTCTAACAGTTGCTAAAAAGGGTTGTCCTAAAATTAAAGGAACATCACTATCCTCATCCATGTCTAAAACAACAAAGTCAACTGAGAATATGAATTTATCAATTTTTACGAGTACATATTCAACAATGCCCCTAGGAAATCTAATGGTTTTATCTTCCAATTGAATGCTCATCCTTTTTTGTTTGGGTTTCCCAAAACCTAGTTGTTTAAACATTTTGTAAGGCATAACATTAATACTTGCCCTTAAATCAGCTAAAGCATTATTTACATTTAAACTACCAATTAAACAAGGAATAGTAAAACTCCCTGGATCCTTTAATTTTTTAGGTAGTTTATTCTGTAAAATGGCTGAGCAGACTGCATTTAGCTCAATGTGTGACGCAGCATCTAACTTCTGTTTGTTTTCCAAAAGCTCTTTTAAAAATTTAACTAAGTTGGACGTCTGCGAAAGAGCTTCAATAAACGATAAGTTAATATGTAATTTTTTTAAGAGTTTAAGAAATTTACCAAATTACTCATTGGTATGGTCTTTCTTAGTCGTGTTGGGGTATGGCATGCGAGGATTATATTCTTTACTTACCGGTTTCTGTGCACTGTGGCTCACCTCAACCTTACCTTTACTAACCATAATTTCTTGCCTCGGTTCAGATTCAGATTCTACTAACCCTTCTTTGTCATGGACGGTGATGGCATTGAGTTGCTCCATTGGGTTAGGTTCGGTATTACTCGGCAAGCTACCTTGTGGTCATTCTGAGATCAGCTTAGCAAGCTAAGCTATTTGGTTCTTGAGCCTTTGAATCAACGCTTGCTGATTTTTGAGTTCTATTTGGTGTTTTGAAAATGATTTTCTGACACCGAGATGAATTTTGTCAGCATTTCTTCAGGTTCGACTTCTTCTCTTGTTGGTAGGGTTGTTGAAAGCCTAGAGGGGGTTGTGGTCTCTGATTTCTTAGACCACCCCATGAGAAATTGGGATGGTTCCTCCAACCTGCATTGTAAGTGTTACTATAGGGATTATTCTGAGGTCTAGAATTGTTGCCCATATAGTGAACTTGCTCATTCTCAGTGCTCAGGTTGTAGGATGGTGACCGCGTAGAAACACATAAACCATCAATCTTTTTATTTAAGAGCTCTACTTGGTTTTATATCATGGTGACCTCGTCAAGGTTGAAAACATTGGTGGCCTTTGTCAGCTTTGTTCTCATAACTTGCCACTAATAGTTATTCAGTGACATCTCCTCTATAAACTCATAAGCCACTTTAGGTGTTTTGTTGTTTAGAGTCCGTCGGTGGCTACATCAATCAGTTGCCTAGTTGAGGGGTTCAAACCATTGTAAAAATTTTAAACCTATAGCCGTAAAGGTAATCCATGGTGACGAAACCTTCTCAATAAGTCTTTATACCTCTCTCATGCATCATAAAGAGTTTCTAAATCCATCTACACAAAAGAAGAGATATCATTCCTAAACTTTACCGTTTTAGCCGGTGAAAAATATTTTAATAAAAACTTTTCGGTCATTTGTTCCCAAGTAGTGATGGAACCTCGTGGTAATGAGTCCAACCACTGTTTATCTTTATTTCTTAAGGAAAAAGGAAATAACCGAAGGTGAATGGCATCATCAGAAATGCCATAATCTTAAAAGTGTTGCAAAATTCTAGGAAGTTAGCTAAATGAGTATTTGGGTCCTCATCCTGCAAACCATCAAACTGAACAAACTGTTGAATCATTTGAATAGTGTTAGGTTTCAGTTTAAAATTATTTGCAAGAATAGCGAGTCTAACAATACTCGATTCAAATTTCATTAAATTGGGCTTACCATAATCATACATAGTACGAGGAGCAGGATTTGTGGCAACCACAGGAGGTAGCGGATTATTATCAGCCATCTCCTCAGTACTATTGGTATCGTCCTTTTGCTCTTCTTCTATATACTGTAGACTTCACCCTTTTTCTCTACTATTTCTGTGAGCAATACTATCAAAAAGCAATGGTCCTGACGGGTTCCTTCTAGTCCTAAACTAAAGATACCTGCCAGAAGCAAATAAAAGAAAAGTTAATAAAAATAAAAATAAATTGTAATAAAAATAAAATGGATCAAATAATAAAAATTAAGCATTCCTAATATCTTAGTCCCCAGCAACGGCACCTAAAACATAATGGTCTCGAAACTAAATAAATAATTCGACAAAGGCAAGCGCACCTATCGAATAGTAATATAGCTGATGAGTCCGAAATATCGTATCCACAAGGACTAAAATTACTAGTAATAACTATCTTTCTATTATTTAGCCTAATAATTAAGGGGATTTGTTTTAATCTAAAATTTAACTAACTAATTAACTATGAACGCGACAGAGAGTCAAGAAAGTAAATGAATAAACCAATGAATAAAGACAATACCGAAGGAAGAATACACCTAGACTTCACTTATTATTCTCACTTTGAATTAAACTATTTATTCACTTTCCTTGATCCATAGAAATCCCTAAATTATGTCAATATCTCTTTCAAGACTAAAAACAACTAACTCTAGGTTGATTATTTGAAATATCTTTCTAATTAAAACCCCTATCATCAAATTAACTCAATCTATATATTCCCTTATTAGATTTGACTCTAATCCTGCAGATTTATGTCATCTTATTTCTAGGGTTGCAATCAACTCCGCTTAATTATGCTATGTAACATCTCAAAATTGGGCTTTGGAGAATTGAGCCTATTGGGCTTTAGGTGTAGGAGCGCATAAAATTTTTGGAGAATAAAAGAACGGCCATAATGCAAGTTGGACCCATTAGGTGTGTGATTTAGGAGTGTTTAGAGGGTACTATGAAGCCCCGGGTCCAAGTTAGGCCATAGGAAAAATTTTCATTTTTGGCCCTTTAGTGGAGAGGACTGTTGGAAGCAGGACTTATGTAAATTAAAGTGTGTTTCATTAACACAAGCTGAGTGCATGGTGTAATAGTGGTGGCGTCACTAGGGGACAAGGGGGAGTGGAGTCTAATTCCCTTGGCAAGCATGTAAAGGTATTTATTTTAAGCCTTGGAAGAGGAGGTAGCTGAGTTTGGATCAAATTCTACTAAGGGAGTTGGGAGACTTGGTCAAATGATTTGAATGGGGGAGGAGAGTGAATTGTGGAGCAAAAAGAGGAGAGGATTATGGGATTGAGGAGAGAGGAGAGTTGGCCAAACTTGAGAGTGTATGGGGAGGAAAAATTTGGCTAGTAGGGAGTTTCATGTAGCATATTCGGCCTTGTATGGTAAGGATACCGAAAATTCCCTAATTGCTTCTTGAGTGTTTTTGCATTTTGAGCATCTTCTTTCCTTGAGCATTTCGGGTTTTTCTTTGTTTTCTGCTAGGTACCATTTTGGGAAGACTATCCTATTTAGCTTTATTTCTTCTACCCAATTATCTCTACTCCTAAACCAAACCAATGCATCTCTCCTTCTTTTCTTCTACCATACTTGGTGAACTCTTTCTTCCAAAGTCGAGTTTCCACACTTTCTTCTTCTTCTTTAGTTCGTGGTGTTACTTTTAGTGATGAAACCTTCTTTTCTTTTAGTGATGAAACCTTCTTTTTCCATTCAACTTATCCTAGGTTAGAAGCAGAATCCATTCATTCTTTTTCGGCTCGAATCATTTGGGTTCCAGTTAGTACGGGCCAAAATTCTTTGGGGGATCAACTACTGAATCTTTATTCAACTGGTACTTTTGATATTAATGATTCTCTTTTCACAGTGTTTAGTTAACTAGGTTGGTGAAGGTCAAACCTATTTCTTTTAATCTCTTGTGCGTTTTTAATCTCTTCTTTTTCACCCTGGTTAATTATCATCTCTAAGAGCCATGCGTGGTTAAACTCCTCTTGTTTAAGGGATTTTCTATTGTCGAATCTAAGGGTAAGTAGTACTAATATTTGTTAAATTTCTCTCTAATGCCGAATATTGGTAGATGCTAACCCCTTGTGCATCAACCGATTAGGAGTTTGTTCACCTTAGCCAAGTCAGAAGCAAAGTCGAATTTTTGATACTCGGTTGAAGGGAATCATATCTTGTGGTAAGTGATTTTAGTGGTGTTGTCAGATCAGATTTGTGGAATATTTTGAGAAGTTAGGGCTAACTCTTGATCATTATTATTTTAGAGGCATCGAGGAGTAGTCCTTTCGGCATTCCAAATTAGGCGTGTAATCTCACACCAAACTTGATTATTGCATGCGTTGCTCTAAGAATCGACCAAAAGTCGAAAAGCCAAAAAACTAGCAAATCGTGACCACTCGAGCGTGTGAACGCTCGTCATGTTAAACCAAGACACGAATGATGGCAAAGGATCATTGAGAGTGTCACGAACTCTCTCGCAAAACTGAGGCTGTATCGGGCCAAATCAAGCCGAAATAGACCAAAAGGGCCCAATGGGCCATCCGGCCCACATGGCGAAATTAATGAAAAACTGTCAAAGAATAAGTACGGTTGCAAAATCTAAACATCTAAGATCGAAATTATGCGAAATGGGCCACACAAGCGTGTGGGCCTGTTTGGGCCTAAAATCCATTTCAGGCCCAATAGTTTCGTAGAGACCCAAAAAGGGACCTGTGTCGCTCGAGGCGACAGTAGGCCTTCGGAAAGGCCGTTAAATATGAAATTATTGAAATACCCCTAAAGGGTAAATTACTGAAATACCCTCGGAGGGTAAAATTACTATTATACCCTTATGGGTTAATGGGTATGATTGTGTGTAGTCTGTTTAACTGTTATGATTTTACATTCTTGCAGAAATGGAATTATTATGTCACAACACCTTGCATTTGGGTTGGGATTTTGTAATTGGAGGAAGTGATTGATCTGTTAAGGGTCGCACAGGTCGCCCGAGATGACTGTGGACCTACCGACGGCTTAAAGTCGCTTATATCCTAGCAGCTCGACTGCGTTATTGGTGTGTTGTGCTGGGTGAGTTGACTCGATCCCCACAGGTGTGTTGGGGTGGTACGGGGGTGTGTAGCAGATGGGCTGTTAGGTTAGGCTGCATACTTTGTTTGTATGATCATGGTTATAGGGCTAAGGCCCAGTTATTCTTGAATAGGGCTTCACCCGATCGATTCTCAGTATGGGCTCGAGCCCGATTAATGATCGATTAGGGGATTACACACTAAGTTCTCGTAACTCACCCCTCTACTTTAAACTTGCAGGTGATCCCCAGCACTGAGGATTTAGAGCTGCGGAGGAATCTGTGGTGGCCATACATTGGAGTACTTCTCCCAAACTTTAGCAAATTTTCATTTTGCTTTATTTTGATATTTATTTTAATTTGGGTTTAATATTTTGTAATAAGGCCATTGGACTTTAATTTTTCTTTTAGGCTTTCATTTTAGTTATATTCAAACTATAAACAGTTACACTCAGGATTTTCTTAAAACGACAATAATTGTTTTCAAAATATCACATTTTCACAATTCACTGAATCTGATTTCTGCTATAAACAAAGATTTAGAAATAATAATAATAATAATAACATTTTTTTCAAGGAAACCATAAAAGAAAAATCTGAATTTCACAAACTACAATGCTCGAAGTTTTAAAAAGAATACAAACTTTTTAATGAACGCGAAGTTTTTAAACAACCTTTCTATGTGACATGCTAGATCCGATCATAACGTCTAGGCCAGATTTGGGGTGTTACATTTAGTGGTATCAGAGCCAGGTTGTAAAACTCAGCTGTGAAATGGGTTCGAAAATGTTTTTCAAATTTGTTTGAAATATGGTTTAGAAAATACCTATCTTTATTAGAAGTATGGCACCTCGAGTCTCCTGCACCAAATTCGTACGTCCCTTTACTTTATATCTAGTGATATGATGAAATGACTATAGGGAGAAAACTACTAGAGTTAGTGGTAGTATACTGAAACTGTTAGCTATAGGAATTAAGACTATAGAGACTGAAACAGTAGGGAATTCGATCGACGAAAACAACTCTTATACCTGTTTTCCATAAAACGCTTGTTAATAAACATTGGAACTATAGATTGATTCATAAAACTCTTAAATAGATTAATATGTTACGTCAAGATTAGTGCCAGAAGAGGTGCAAGGGCCGCGGTAGAGGTCGTGGTAATACGAGGGCTGGATCTTCGGCATCAGGCCATATGCCGAACGTGGAAGCGAGGAAGGCTCTGGCTTTACCGATAATCGAGATAGGTTCGTTCGATCGAGCTACTAGGGATCACGCACTGTCTCAGGCAATGCTTTGTATTTTGGAAAGAGTTGCTGAGTCTATTGGGCCCAACACCGCTATTAGGGACCGTGGGTCGGTTACGGAATGACTCCGGTCCAATAGAGCAAAGATCTTCAGGGGAGTTTCTAGGGTGGCCCCAAGTGTGGTAGAGTACTAGTTAGAGGCCTCCGAAAGAATTATGGATGACCTTGACTACATGCCAGAACAAAAGTTGAAGGGTGTTGTGTCCTTGCTGAGGGATGAAGCCTATCAGTGGTGGCTTACGGTAAAAGAGGGTACCTCGTCTGATCGATTGACCTGGGAATTCTTTAGGACTACATTTCAAAGGAAGTATGTGGGCACTAGCTATGTCAATGCTCGTAGGAAAGAATTTCTGAATCTGGTTCAAGGTGACAAGTCTGTGGCTGAGTACGAGGTAGAATTTGTACGACTTAGCCAATATGCTCAAGGAATTGTGGCAAAAGAGTATGAACGTTGTATTTAGTTTGAGGACGGCCTCAGAGATAGTCTCCAAGTGTTGATAGCTCCACAAAGAGAGAGGTATTTTGCTACGTTAGTAGAGAAAGCTAAGATTGTTGAAGAGGTGAAGCGCGCAGAGCGCTAGAATCGTGAGGAAGAAAAAGGAAAAATAGAAGGGATGTAGAGCCCACCGGTTTCGAGCAGAGGCCCAGGAAAAGGGCCAGAATTGATGGGCCAATCAGAGATGGGCCCCCTTTTGGCACTTTTGGGTTGCCACCTTGCACTGATTATGGAAGACGCCATGTGGGCGAATGTTGGAGAAGGATGGGAGCTTGTTTGGGTTGCGAATCAATGGAGCACCGTGCTAGAAAATGTCCTGGAAGGCCAGACCGGATGCAAACCACGGGTAGAGGTAATGTGCAACTACTGAGGGGTGGTCAGCAGCGTTGGGAGGCCGTGGCCAGGCCAGAAGTGGAAAAGGTTTGGGTCATAGAGCTCTAGGTAGAGGTATTGGTCATACGGAGGTGAAGCAACCAGTTTTTTTATGCAGCATGTCGCCAAAAAGACGAGGACGCTGTGAATACTGGTACGTCCATTACCCATAGTATACTATTTACCTAATTTGAAATCGAAATCAGAGTGCGCAGTAGAAGCGTAATGATGTAACATGTGTTGTGTGATTATTAGATAGTTGGAAATTTTGAGGATGAAATTTCTTTAAGGGGAAAGATTTGTAACATCTCGAAATTGGGCCTAAGAGAATTGGGCCTATTGGGCCTTAGGCATAGGAGCGCATAATATTTTTGGAGAACAAGAGAATGGCCCTAATGTAGGTTGGACCCATTAGGTGTGTGATTTTGGAGTGTTTAGAGGTACTATGAAGCCCCGAGTCCAAGTTAGGCCATAGGAAAAATTTCATCTTGGCTCTTTAGTGGAGAGGACTGTTGGAAGCAGGACTTATGTAAATTAAAGTGTGTTTCATTAACACAAGCTGAGAGCATGGTGTAGTGGTGGTGGCGTCACTAAGGGACAAGGGGGAGTTGAATTCGATTCCCTTGGCAAGCATTTAAAGGTATTTATTTTATACCTTGGAAGAGGAGGCAGCTGAGTTTGGATCAAATTCTACTAAATGAGTTGGGAGACTTGGTCAAACGATTTGAATGGGAGGAAGAGAGTGAATTGTGGAGCAAAAAGAGGAGAGAATTATGGGATTGAGGAGAGAGGAGGAGTTGGCCGAACTTGGGAGTGTATGGGGAGCAGAAATTCGACTAGTAGGGGGTTTTGTGTAGCATATTCGGCCTTATATGGTAAGGGTGCCGAAAATTCCCTAGTTGCTTCTTGAGTGTTTTTGCATTTTGAGCATCTTCTTTCCTTGAGCATTTCGGGTTTTTCTTCGTTTTCTGCTAGGTACCATTTTGGAAAGACTATCCTATTTAGCTTTATTTCTTCTACCCAATTATCTCTACTCCTAAACCAAACCAACGCATCTCTCATTCTTTTCTTCTACCATACTTGGCAAACTCTTTCTTCCAAAGCTGAGTTTCCACACTTTCTTCTTCTTCTTAAGTTCGTGTTGTTACTTTCAATGATGAAACCTTTTTTCTCCATTCGGCTTATCCTAGGTTAAAGGTCGAATCTATTCATTCTTTTTCGGCTCAAATCGTTTGGGTTCCACTTAGTAAAGGCCGAAATTCTTTGGGGGATCAACTGCAGTCTTTCTTCAACTAGTACTTTTGATCTTAATGATTCTCTTTCCATGGTGTTTAGTTAACTAGGTTGGTAAAGGCCGAACCTATTTCTTTTAATCTCTTGTGCGTTTTTAATCTCTTCTTTTTCACCCTAGTTAATCATCATCTCTGAGAGTCGTGCGTGGTTAAACTCCTCTTGTTCAAGGGATTTGCTATTACCGAATCTAAGGGTAAGTAGTACTAATCTTTGTTAAATTTCTCTCTAATGCCGAATATTGGTATATGCTAACCCATTGTGCATCAATTGATTGGGAGTTTGTTCGCCTTAGCCAAGTTAGAAGCAAATCCGAATATTTGATACTCGGTTAAAGGGAATCACATCTTGTGGTAAGTGATTTTAGTGGTGTTGTCAGATCGGATTTGTGGAATCTTTTGAGAAGTTAGGGCTAACTGTTGATCATTATTATTTTCGGGGCATTGAGGAGTAGTCCTTCCAGCATTCCAAATCAGGTGTGTAATCTCACACCAAACTTGATGATTGCATGTGTTGCTCTAAGAATCGGCCAAAAGCCGAAAAAAAAATCAGCAAACCGTGACCACTCAAGCGTGCGAATGCTCGTGGTGTTAAACCAAGACAAGAATGATGGCAAAGGATCGTTGAGAATGTCACGAGCTCTCTCGCAAAACTAAGGCTATATCGGGCCAAATCGAGCCAAAACGGGCCAAAATGGTCCAATGGGCCATCCAACCCACATGGGGAAATTGATGGAAAACTATCAAAGAATAAGTACGGTTGTGAAATCTAAAAATATAATACCAAAATCATGCGAAATGGGCCACACGAGCGTGTGGGCCCTTTGGGGCCTGAAATAGATTTTAGGCCCAATAGTTCCGTAGAGACCCAAAAAGGGACATGTGTCGCTCGAGGCGACAGTAGGCCTTCGGAAAGGCCGTTAAATGCGAATTTACCAAAATAACCCTAAAGGGTAAATTATTGAATTACCCTCGGAGGGTAAAATTACTGTTATACCCTTATGGGTTGATGGGTATGATTGTATGTAGTTTGTTTAACTGTTATGATTTTATATTCTTGCATACATCGAATTATTATGTCACGACACTTTGCGTTTGGGTTGGGATTTTGTAATTGGAGGAAGTGATTGATTTGTTAAGGGTCGCATGGGTCGCCCGAGACGACTGTAGACCCACTGATTTGATTGTTAGGGTCGCACGGGTCGCCCGAGACGACTGTGGACCTACCAACGGCTTAAAGTCGCTTATATTCTGGAAGCTCGACTGCATTATTGGTGTGTTGGGCTGGTACGGGGGTGTGTAGCAGATGGTTTGTTAGGTTGGGCTGCATACTTTGTTTGCATGATCATGGTTATAGGGCTAAGGCCCAGTTATTCTTGGATAGGGCTTGGTCGATGCTTCAGATGGGCTCGGGCCGATTAATGACCGATTAGGGAATTACACACTGAGTTCTCGTAACTCACCCCTCTACTTTAACATTGCAGGTGATCCCATATTGAGGATTTGGAGTTACGGAGGACTTTGTGGTAGCCATACATCGGAGTACTTCTCCCAAACTTTAGTAAATTTTCATTTTGCTTTATTTTGAGATTTATTTTAATTTGGGTTTAATATTTTGTAATAAGACCATGCTTTAATTTTTCTTTTAAGCTTTCATTTTAGTTATATTCAAACTATAAACAGTTAAACTCTGGATTTTCTTAAAACGAGAATAATTGTTTTCAAAATATCACATTTTTGCAATTCACTGAATCTGATTTCTACTATAAACAAAGATTTTGGAAATAATAATAACATTTTTTCAAGGAAACCATAAAAGCAAAATTTGAATTTCACAAACTACAAAGCTCAAAGTTTTAAAAAGAATACGAATTTTTTAACGAATGCGCAGTTTTTAAACAACCCTTCTATGTGACATGCTATATCCGGTCATAACATCTAGGTTGGGTTTAGGGTGTTACATGCTAAATCTTCTCTTAAACTGGGACTTTTGCTCCACTGAATAAGCACATTAAACTTGAATTAATATCCTTAAAATATTAAAGCAAGGGTTAAGAAACATAATTAAGAACAAGAACAAGTATTTATCATGTAATTTAGATAATTAAATAATAAGACTCATCTAGGTTTTATTCTCCCTAGGTATTTAGGGAGTTTAGTTCATAACGTTAAAGGAAGACATCTTAGAATAAAGAAAACAACAAGTCATAAAGAACCCAAAAACTTCTAAAAAACTTGATGGAGATCTTCAATCTTGGAGTGGATCGGCTTTCGAGATGAATCTGACGACTTCCTTCGAGTAATTTCTTCGTTCTACTCTACATGCTCCCTTTTGTCCTCTTCTAGTGTGTATTTATAGACTTTAGAAGGCTCAGAGACCCTAAAAATTGGGTTTTTGTGTAACAAGGAACTAAGGTGCGAAATCATCATGGGCTGGCACATAGGCATGTGGCCAGCCCATTGGCTCACACGCAGTGTGCCCAGCCCGTGTGGATCCTAAAAACTCTGATTTTGGCCCCTTTTTTGCTCTTTTTGCTCCCAAATGCCCTCCTAAGTACAGAAACATGAATTTAAGGGATTAGGAACATCAAATTCACTAATTTTCATCATTAAATCATCCAAAAATATGCCAAGCAAGGATTTAAAATATGTTACATTTATGGTTTATCATGTAGCCATAGAAATCTTTCTATCTCTCATCTTTCATTAGGTTAATCGCTAGGTGCAAGGGATTGATTTTGGCCGACGATTTCGAAGGGATTAATTCCAGATCATCTAGTCGTGGTAGGTGGTGATCGTTATATTGTGGTTTAGTTCTTGAGAATGTTAACAGTTGAAGGACTGACTAATTACTTGGGATGATTGTAGGTTGATGCTCAAAGGGTGTTTCGTAGGCTTTCGAAAAAAAGTGTGTAACCATACACCAAATTTGTTACTGTCAAAACCCGAAAAGGCGTGTAATCACATTATCTCTACTATGAATCGGTAAAAGTCGAAACATCGGCATTCGAGGCCTCACGAGCATGCGATCATTCGTGTGGTAAACCAAGCCCACAAATCATGGACGATAGATTGTAGAGGCTACTACGAGCGTTCTCGTGATCTTGGGCCTCGTTTGGTTAAAATGGGTCGTGTAGGCCCAATGGGCTCGTGAGCCCCACACGTTAAGTGGCAAATACTGGAATGGGTTATGTAGTTCGTATAGCCGTGAATGAATTTGGGTTAAATGGGTCATACGAGCGTGTGGGCCCACTTGGGCCAAATAATGGGCCTTGGGCTCATTTACACCGTTATGATCGTAATGCCCCTGTAGGGTAAAATGACCGTAATACCCATATAGGGTAAAATGACAGTAATGCCCTTGTAAGGTAAAATAACCGTAATGCCCTTGTAGGGTAAAATAACCGTAATGCCCCTATAGGGTAAAATAATCGTAATACCCCTGTAAGGTAAAATGACCATAATACCCCTACAGGTTAAAATGGTCGTAATGCCCTATAGGGTAAAATGACCGTAATACCCCTATGGGTAAAATGATCGTAATACCCTTGTAAAGTAAAATGACCGTAATGCCCTTGTAGGGTAAATAACTATTTTGCCCTTCGAGAGTAAATGGCTGACTTGTGCTATGATTTGACTGATTTAACTGTGATTGTATGACTATGATTTGATTGACTTAACTGTGAATGATATGATGATTTGTGGGCTAGACATTTTGCATACATGACATGCTGCATGGGGTTGGGATATTGGTTATGAAGGAAATACTGTTCTGATAGGGTCGCACGGGTCGCACGAGATGACTGTGGACCTACCGATGGCTTTAAGCCAGTTATTCTAATTATGGCTCTGGCCAACCTAATTATGGCTCTAAGCCGTCTTGATTATGACTTTGTGTCGATCATATTTATCCATGGCTGTGTGCCATCATAATTATTGATGACTTTGTGTCGATCATATTTATCCATGGCTGTGTGCCGATCGTAATTATTGATGAATTTGTGTCGACCATAGTCACCCATAGTTGTGTGCCGCTTATATTACTATAGTTGATGGCTATGTGCCGATCTTATTATAGTTACTGATAGCTATGTGCCAATTATGAGGCCGTTACTGAAGGCTTAAAGTCGCATATATACTAGCAGCTTTGCTACGATTTCAGTTAGTGCTGCAACCAGTGCTAACACTGTAAGTGTAGGGATAATGTGGGTGATTTATTCCCCACATGTAGTGCAAGGTTGGACGGAGGCAAGTGCAGGGTTGGATGGGTTTGCATGCATCATTCATACTGAGGCTGTTATTGGGATGGGCTAGGCCCAATTGATTCTGTTATGGGCTGTGACCCAAATGAATTGTTTTGGGCTTTGGCCCATATATACTCTGAACTGAACTATACTATTACTGTTAAAGGGCTCAAGCCCAGACTGATTCTATTTCTGTATATTGACTGTTTATTTAATAAGAGGATTACACACTGAGTTTTCATAAACTCACCCCATTTTTAACCTTTCAGGTAATCCCCAACGTTAAACGGTTAATAGCTGTGAGGGACTCGGAGAGGGCCATACAACTGCACAGATTTTGTTTCAAGTTGTAATAAGGCCTCTATAATTTCTGGATTTTAAATATGGGATTTTATTGATTGTGATTTATATCTGCTAGAAGTAGAACACAATTTTCCAAAACAATAACTATTTTCAAACGCTACGTTTTCACAACTCAATTTTTAAATATCATGTTTTCATAAATCATTTGTTTTAAATTAAGCTTCCGTAAAAAATAAGGTTTTAAAGGTAATAACATTTTAAAAGGGAATAACTTTTTAATAAACCACAATAAAAATAAACAAAAGAAAACTGAGGTTTTGTACAAGTTTTTAATGGCAAGAAGTTTTAAATTTCAAGAAGGGTTTTCAATGAAAACATGGTTTTCGAAAAACACTTCAATGTGACAAGCCAGATTCGGCCATAACGTCTAGGTCGGGTTTAGGGTGTTACATGATAAGTGAACATTTTTAGTTTCTATAGTCCCTCCACATCTAGGCATCTCTTACCAATGATTTTTCCTTTATGTCCATCTCAAAATGTTACTTTTCTTGCATCATATTTAACAATGTTCTTTAAGTAGCCTTTTTTCCAGTCATATCTCGCAAGCATCCGCTATCAAACATATCTCTTTAGTAGCAACCTTTAAAGAATTATAAGCCACTAATAGACAGTTATCTCTTTTCTTGACTGACACTTGTTTCATACTAGTCTGTTTCTTTTTCTACTATATTTGCTTAGCTGTTTGCACAGCTTTCTGAATAGTCACTACTCTAGTCTTCAACTTCCATAAATTGTTTTGAAGTTTATAGCACTATAGCCTAATGTGACCATCTCTTCCACAGTAATAGCAGGCGGATCTCTTATTCTTTCTTGTGTTTTTTACAAGAGGTAACTCATTATCTTTAACAAATTGATTCTGAGAGTCAGTTAGCTTACTTTCAAAGAATATTCAAGACCATTATAATTTGATTAAACTCTTCCGACAATAAGAAATTAATCAAGTTTTATACTTTGTTCACTAAATTTTTAAGTATAGCTTTAGCCTCAGCAAGTTCATTCTCTGAGACTTTCAAGGCTTCTTCCTTTTCTTGAGCTTCTACTTTGAGCTCTTATTTTCTTTTTTAGCATAAGCATTTCATCTCTCAAATCATCATTCATTTGGACATTATATCCAATTTGTTTTACCATTTGAAGATATGAATTCTCAAGAGTTCCAATGTTACATTCAACTTTTTCAAAGAATTCACAAACTATCTAGTTTTCTGTCTAAACAAATGGTTGAACAGACACAGTGAAGGCCACATAATTATTTAATTCCTTATCTAAGTTTGATTACTCACTCTCATCTTCTTCATCACTCCATGTAACCACTAGATACTTTTTTTATTTTTGGTGCTAGCACATTCGGATTGAATGTAACCATATCCTTTGCATTTGAAACATTAAATTTCCTTCTTTTTGTTCAAAACATTGTCTTCTTTTTGTTAAAAGTTTCTATTGGAGCTACTAGCACCATTTTATTTTGAAAATTTCTTTCTTAAGAACCTTTTTTAAGCTTTATTAAAGTTCTTGGTCAGCAGAGCAATTTGTTCTCTAATTTCATCGATAGCTTTTCTTGTTTACTTCTCTGTTTGAACACTAGATTAAACATTGAAACCAAAATTCTTTTCACCTTTCAACTTGTCATGCTTCTCTTCTTCAAGATTCAGTTCAAAGGTCCTAAATGAATCAATCAACTTATCTAACCTAAGGGTGGTGATATCCTTATCTTCTTCTGTAACACCCCTAACACGTATCCTTCACCGGAACAGGGTTACAGAGCATTACCAGAGTTTATAGATCAATTACAATTAATTAATCTCTTTTACTATTTATATCTAAAAAAATCATAATTCAATCATGCTATCCCTTAAATGGACCCTCGAGGTCCCGTTTATACATTAGAAACAAGTCGGGACTAAACTGAAAACTTAGAAAATTTTTCATGAAATTTTAAAATTTATCTTAAGTGCAGGGGACATACGCCTGTGTGGTCAGGCCCTGTTGCTCACACAACCAGGTGACACGCTCGTGCCTTAGGCCGTGTGGGCATTGGATGTAAGGCACACGTTCGTATCCCAGCCCGATTCAAATTAGGGCAGTTGCTACTTGGATCACAAGGCCAACCACACGCCAGTGTGCTAGGCCATGAAGACTATTCAATTTTTGAAAATTAGGTAGAGGATTCATACGGCTGAGACATACGCCCGTGTCTCTGCTTGTGTGACCAATTTTGAGCATTCTGTTTCTAAATTTTTAAGATACAGGGAACACATGACCAAACCACACGCTCGTGCGCATGGCCGTGTGTCACACATGGTTGAGACACATGCCCGTGTGTTTACCCGTGTGGACAAAAATAGGCCAATTTCAAGGCCACTTTTCTCACCCAATTTTGCCTTCAACCTACAATAATCTTTAAACACTTCCACCAACCAATTTAAGACATTATAACCTAGCCCAAATTCAACCTTATGCACAATATATCACTTCTTAAATGCATTTATCCAATTTACTTATTTGGTCATATTAACATATATATTTTACCAAATCATGTATTCTTAACATACTTGTATAACTCCCATCATTAATCTATTGTAATACACATATAAAACATGTTAATACCTTATATAATTTCATCAAAATATACCAAACACCAGCCATTTCAAATGGCTAGTTACAACCAAAACATTAGTGTGCCGAGCAATGGCTAATTTACCTATACATGCCATTATACTCAAAATAAAGTTTACTTTTTATACCAAAACAAGCTGAAGGATAGTGTGATGGTGCTCTGACCGATTCTAACCTTTACGAGTTTTCGAGCACTATAAAACAGAGAAAAAACACCGAGTAAGCATTTCAAATGCTTATTAAGTTTGTATAACAGGAATTTAACTTACCAATTATGTTCAATTTAAGTAATCATGTAAATAACATACATCCCAACAAATTGACCAATTGCCTAATCACATACACTCAATAAAGCAAGTTAGTCATGAATTTATAAATACTTTTCAAGTAATAAAGATGAGCTCATCATGTAATAACTTTCATACATATATACTTTTCTTATCATATATACATAAAACATATACATTTCTATGATAAATCATCTCAAGTTTAGATTAGCCATAATAGGACATTGCTGTTGAATTTAATTAAAATATCAATAGACACACATGTAGTACACTTGAAGTGTACAAAATTGTAATCCGTCAACTCATGTTCAGGGATACCTATTAAGGCACATAATTAGGAAACACTCTCTCGAGCCATATAACACAATGCTCATGTAAGCCATGTAACAGGAAGCTTATTCGGGCAAAATTAGGAAACTAATAAGAGTTTAGAACAGGAAGCTCATTGAACTTAACAGGTAACTCCGAAGAGCTATTATCAAGGAGCTCCGGATAGCCATATAATAGGATGTTCAAGCGAGCCATATCAGAAAGCTCAAAAAGAGTTGGGTTTGTGTCTGCCATATGCAGGATCACAACTGATCATATAATAGGACGCTCACAAAGAGCTGCGTAGTCTGCAACACATGCAATATCACTACCGATCAGGATGCTCGCAGGAAACATGTAATAGGAAGCTCAAGAGGGCTTATAACAGGATGCTCTTTTGAGCTAAGGTGTCTCTGCAACATATGCGAGACCACAACCAATCAGGAAATCCTGTATCCATCGAATTCTATCTATTCAAACATGACTCATCATTTATCGGGCATTATCAGATATGTATTCAATTTTCATACACATGAAAACTACATAATTCTCATACACAACATTCAATTCAAACATATAAATGTACAAATTTAGTTACACAAACTTACCTCAACAAGCGTTCGTATACAAGGATCTACTAATCCAACACTTTTTTCTTTTCCTCGATCTAACTTCGTATTTGAGTTATCCGAATCGAATTAAGCTTTCTTGATTTTCTTTCTCTTTCCTAGGATTTCCATAGAATTTGGGGAAGAAGATGATATAAAATGATGATATTAGTTATTTATTTAATTTATCATCTTTTATTTATTTCAATTTCCAATTTAGTCCTTTTCATTTTCTAATTTTCCATGGATGAATCATGAAAAATATCTACTAACTTTTCTTAATGGTCTAATTACCATGTAAGGACCTCAAATTGAATTCCATAGCTACTTAATCCTTCTAGCTACTAGAATTCAACTTTTGCACTTTATACAATTTGTTCATTTCTTTCTAATTAAACACAAAATCGATAAAATTTTTATCTAAAATTGTTATACGTCTTTCCTATCATGATGCAGACCATGCAATAATATTAAAATAAATTTTCCTTTTCACTCAGATTTGTGGTCCCGAAACTAGTGTTTTGATTTCATTGAAAATGGGCTGTTACATCTTCAACTACAGTGACTTTGATAACAAATTGTTCTATAAGAGACCGAAGAAATTTCTTGAAAAGTTTCACCTCAAAAAACCATTCATTAAGACAAATAACTTCATTAGATATGTCACATAAGCTTGTATAAAAATAATAAATAGTTTTATCTTTATCCATTTTTAAATTCTCAAACTTGGCAGTCAAAATTTAGAGTTTTGACATCTTGATAGAAGCATTCCTTTCATGTTGATTTTGTAAGATGGTCATGCCTCCTTAGCAGTTTCACATGTTGAGATCATCTTGAATTGGTCCAAGTCGACTCCATTAAAAATCGCATAGAGAGCTTTTGAGTTTGCTTAAGCCACCTTATTTTCTTTAAGAGTATACTAATTCTTTTCGTTTGGTTTGGTTGCTCCATTAGTTCTTGTTACCTTGAGCTTTCTCCATCTTTCCTCGATTGCTTATTAAGCTGATTCATCAATTGACATAATAAAAGCTCTCATCTAGACTTTACAATAGGCATAGTTTGAGGAGTCAATAGAAGAGGTGCTCGAGTGATAGAGCTTCCTTCTCTCATAGTGTAACACCCCTAATCCGTATCCGTCGTCGGAATAGGGTTTCAGAGCATTATCAGAGTTTACAAAACATTTATAGATAAATCATGTCAATCACTGTTTATTTTCCGAGATTATTCATAATGTCCCTTAAATGGACCCTTGACATTGTGAGCATTAGAACTGAGTCAAGACTTAATCGCAAACTCTAAAACTTTTTCGTGAAATTTCAAAATTTTTCTAAGTTACAAGGCTCACACGCCCATGTAGTCCAAGGGACACACCCGTGCAATAGGCCGTGTTCGATCCCGTGTAACTTTCTGACTTGTGCCATACAGCTGACCACACGACCGTGTGGTTAATTCTATTTTTCAAAATTAGGTGTAGGTTTCATACGGCCAAGACACATGCCCGTGTCTTTGCCCGTGTGCTCAATTCTGAGCATTCTATTTCTTAAATTTAAACTGTAAGGGACACAGGCCTAACCACAAGCCCATGTACCAGGCCGTGTGTCACACACGATCTAGAAACAAGCCCTTGTGGATGAAATAAAGCCATTTCTAGCTTTATTTCTCACCCAAAATCATACCAATGACCTGCACTAAAACTCACATCCCAATACCAACCTTTTCAAGCATTCAAATTAAGCAAACTCTATCATGCAACATGGCATATCATTACATGCATACATGTTTATAATCTTACCTTAGTTTAGTCCATATGTAGACATAATTTGATCAACTACTTAACATATATGTAGCTACCATAGTATGAAATTACAAGTATATAAAATAAACCATTACTAGCCATTCCAATGGCTAGATTACAAGCATCATTTTCAAGCCAACAATGGCCAAATTAGCATATACATGCCATTATACCAAAATGATTTTACTATATGTACCCAAAATAAGCTAGTGGATAGTGTGATGATGCTCCAATCTATTTCCAGCCTTCGCGAGCTTTTGAACACTATAAAACAGGAAAATAAAATCTAGTAAGCATTACATGCTTAGTAAGTTGATATAACGGGAATTAAAACTTACCAATTCACATTTATTAACATTAAGCATTCAATAACATGTTTTTCATCAATTTGACCAATTTACCTAAACACTTACACTCAATCAAACAAGTTAGTCACATAAATATTCACATATTCATCAAGTAAGCATAGATGAGCTCATCATACTATATTCCTTCAAGACATTATTTATTTCATTCCATAATTCTCTTATCATACCAAGATTGTGTCCGTTGAATCATTGAAATTCTGATGGATACTCAAGTAGCACACTTAAGGTGTACAATTCAATAACCCATCAATTCTTATTTGAGAGTACCCATTAGGGCACTTAATCTAAGAACACACTCTGGAGCCACATATCATATAACAGGATTACCAGTCCAGGCTAAATCCTTTTTATAAGATATGCTCAAAAGAGCTCAATTAGGATTACCAGTCTAGGCTAAATCCTAATTGTAACATATGCTCGAGAGGGATTATATCAGGATTACCCATCCGGGCTAAATCTTTTCTATAAAAAGGTCAATAGGATTACTCATCAGAGTAAGACCCCGTCAGCAATAAATGCAGGACCTCATTCATTTTGGGTAAGTACATATATTCATAGAATTCAATATTCAAATAGAACTTAACCCTTTTTCACTATTTCAAGTATGTATTCAATTCTTCATTATAACAACCAATAAGTTCACATCAATATAAGTCACATTCCATACAAACACAACATTCAATTTAACATATTTACATTGTAACACCCCTCACCCATATTCAACACCGGAATAGGGTTACAGAGCATTACCGAACTTATCACACATTAAAACATACATTGATCATACAAATTAATCAATTCATATACAATTCATTCACAACCAATCATTTTGTCCCTAATACGAGCCTACAAGGCCCTAAATATTCATTAGGAGTGGTTCAGGTGTAACAGCCCAGTTTAGACCCTAGTCAGAATAGTGCTTTCAAGACCATAAATCCAAGGTCAAAAAAATATTTTAATATTATTTTTAGTGTTTACAATATGTGACAAAGCATGTTTGAAAATTCTGTGTGGAAATTTTATCGTTTGTGTGTCGATTTGTGAAAAAGACTTAATCGCATAAAATGCAAAAACTGTGTGCTAATTGTTTAAGTGCTTAATTGCCATGTCTTATTAAATGAGAAGTCCTTATGTTGTTATTAAACCATAAATAGATTGGATGGACAAAAAAGGGTTAAGTTAGTGGAATTTTAAATGAATTAATAAAACGGTAAAATGGTAATTAGTATAATAAGTTTAATTAAAGAAAATGTAGACAAATTCATGCTTTTTTCATCACCTCCCACTGAAATTGAAAGAAAAAAAAAAGAAAAAGAGGAAGGTAGGTTCGACAAGCTCAAGCTTCAATTGGTATGTGTTTTTAACTCAGTTTTTGATGATTTCTACGTTTTTGTGATTGTTGCTTCGCGTTTTAGCTAGCCCATGTCCTAATTTTTTAGTTTGTTGGTGATTTTTTAAAATACCATTAATGATTGCTTGAGCTTTGTGATAGTTGATGATGAAATATGAAAGATATGTGATAGATTAACATATTTTTCTTTGAATTTTTGATGAATTTTTTATGAATTTGACTATTATGGGCTAAATTGTGAAAATAAAAATTGAGGTACTAAAGTGTGAAATAAATGAAATATCTGGGCTTATATGAGCTAGGGGAAAATTCGGCTAAGCATGTGTATAATGAAATTATGTGTATTTGGTGATTTTATGAATTAGGGACTTAAATGTCAATATGTGAAAATGTGAGGGATATTTTGTAAAATGACCTAAATATGTGTATTTGGATTGAATTGAATGATTTGATGAATGAAAGATTTAAATTTGAATATGTATATATCACGAAAAGAGAAATTTAGACTTAGATCGAGGCAAGAACAAGGTGCTCGATTGATCGACTTGTATCGTGTTTCTATGTCTGAGGTAAGTTCGTGTATAATACAAACTGCTTAAACAATGTTTATTTGTTATGAAATAAATAGAAATGTGATTGCTGAACTAGAAATGTGAAATGTGAATTCAAAGAAATGTAGCACTATGTGTGCATAAATATAATGGTTACTGCGTTGAATTGCACTAAGTGTGCGAGATAATTAAGAAATGCATTGGTTATAATAGTTGGCACTGTGTGTGCGATATTGAGATATCTTCGATTTAAAGTGATGGCACTAAGCGTGCGATACTATCGTAGCTTCGGCTAATTAAATGGCACTGAGTGTGCGAATTTATCGAAGGTTGAAAGAAGATTGAATGAATTATGTTATTGAGCACTGAATGGTAAATGTGATTGATAATTACGTAATGGTATAGGTATGTACGGAACCTATGTGGTTGATGATATTGTATATGGGATAAATGGATGTTTATGTGAGTATTAACTATGGATGAGATGGAGTATTAATGTGAATTGAACCATGTGATAGTTAACTTTGTATAATGAATTTGAATTGTTAAGCTAAATGTGTTATATTACGAACTTACTAAGCTTTAAAGCTTACTGTGTGAAGTCTTTCTCTATTTTACAGTGTCATTAAAGCTAGCAGGATTCGAGGATCATCAGTGACTCAATCACTGTAACACCCTTTACCCGTGTCCGACGCCAGGATAGGATACGAGGCATTACTGTACTTGACTTTACTTAAACATGTATTATCAGGCTATAAAATTTCTTTCCATCTTAAAACTTTTCCTTCTTACTAATAACATACTTTTCATAGGCCTTCGAGGCCTTAAACATACATCCAGAAGGTTTCGAGATTCATCCGAAAACGTTTGCACTCCTCGAAAATTTTTGCCTAAACAGGGGCCACACGCCCGTGTGCCCCTAAGACATGCCCTTGTTCGACACCCGTGGTCGACTGTAACATCCTGAATTAGGGCCTAGTCAGAACAGTGGTTTCGAGATCACAAATCCGACAAGGAAAATTTTATTTTTATTATATTTTTATGGTCTACAATTTCATGGAAAGATTTCTTGAAAATTTCGTTCGAAAATTTTGACGTTTGGGCACTCAATTTAGTCAAAAGGACTAAATTGTAAAAAGTGTAAAAGTTGAGTTCTACATGTTATAGGTATCTAATTGTTATAAAATTTTAAATTGGAGGTTCTTAAATGATAATTAGACCATTGGTTAAGTTGGTGGACAAAAATGGACATGGATGGGTATGTTTCAAAAGATTTTTTAAGGGGTATTTTGGTAATTTAGTGAATTAAATGAATTAAAAATAAAATTTAAATGCCAAATTTGTCCATCTCCAAGCTTAACCAATCGTAGACACCATCCAGGCGAGTGTTGGAGGACTATTGGGGCATGTTTGAGATGCGGATCGACTGAGCATCGTGTGAGGGATTGTCCACGAGGTGATCGATACAAGTCATGCGGATCTGCCATCACAAGAACCACCAAGAGTAGCTCAGCAGCCACCTAGGGGCTGAGGTCAGACCAGGGGTGAAAATGGCATAGTCCGAGGACAAAGAGAACCGGGCAGAGGTGTAGTAGCTACTGAGGCGAGGCAGCCTACACTGGTTTATACTGCACATCGCCGAGAGGATGGTGATGCACTAGACGTCATTATGGGTACGTTCTTAATTTTTGATGTACCATACACTACATTGATAGACAAAGGTTCTACACACTCTTACGTAGCTAGCTCTGTGTCTGAAACTTTGGGGATTCTGGTTAAGAGTACTTCGAGCGAGATAATTGTTGTGAGTCCGTTGGGGCAATCTATCCGGGTTAGTAAATTGTGTAGATACGTTCCGTTAAAGGTTCAAGGGACAGAATTTTTGGCTGATCTGATGGAGCTTCTATTTGGAGAGTTCGATTTGATTCTGGGAATGGACTGGCTGGTCAAGCATCGGGTGAGTCTGGACTGTGCTACAAAAAGGGTTATTTTGAGAAACGAAGAGGATAGTGAGGTAGTGGTGATTGGAGAATGTCAAGATTATCTAGCGAATGTGATTTCTGCGTTGATGGCAAAAAAGTTGGTACGAAAATGATGTGAGGCATTCTTAGCCTACATCAATGTTTCAGATTTTAGGGATTCTTCGGTTAGGGACATCAGAATCGTAAGAGACTTTTCGATTTTTTTGAGAAATTATCGGGTCTACCTCCGAGCCAAGAAATAGAGTTTGGGATTGAGCTCTTTCTTGGTACAACTCCGGTGTCCATCGCCCTTTATATAATGGCACCGAAAGAGCTTGTGGAGCTTAAGGCTCAAATTCAAGAGTTACTAGATCGTGGGTTTATCTGCCCTAGTGTGTCTCCATGAGGAGCACCTGTGCTATTTGTGAAAAACAAGGATGGATCCATACGTATGTGTATCGACTACCGTCAATTGAATAAGCTGACCATTAAGAACAAGTATTCACTACCGAGAATAGATGATTTATTTGACCAGTTCAGAGGGGCTTCTATTTTTCCAAGATCGATTTGCGATTTGGATACCACCAACTAAAGGTGAAAGAGACCGATGTGCATAAAACGAAATTTAGGACTCGGTACGGCCATTACGAGTTTCTAGTGATGTCATTTGGATTGACGAATGCATCAGCAGCTTTCATGGATCTGATGAATCGAGTGTTCCAAACCTATTTGGATCGGTTTGTGGTAGTCTTTATTGATGACATTCTGGTGTATTCGAAGACTGAAGATGAGCACGAATGAACATCTTTGAGTGGTATTACAGACTTTGCATGAGAAACAGTTGTATGCGAAGTTGAATAAGTGTGAATTCAGGCTCCGAGAAGTAACCTTTCTAGGGCATTTAGTTTCTACGAAGGGGATTCGTGTTGATCCCTATAAATTTGAGGCTGTGCTGGAATGGAAACAGCCAAAGAATGTGTCTGAAATCCACAGCTTTTTGTGGTTATTGGGTTACTATCGACTCTTCATAGAAGGGTTCTCTTTAATCACAACACCTTTGACCAAGCTTCTATGTAAAGGAGTTCCCTTTGTTTGGACCGATAAGTAACAAGAGAGCTTTGTGAAGCTCAAATTTGTTTTGACGCAAACTATGATTCTGATACAGCTTGAAGTTGGAAAGGATTTTGTCGTATACAGTGATGCGTCGTATGTGGGTCTAGGTTGCATTTGATGCAGAATGGCAAGGTGGTAGCTTGTGCGTCACGTTAGCTCAAGACCCATGAGGCTAATTATCCTACATACGATTTGGAGTTGGCAGTGGTGGTCTTCACTCTAAAAATCTAGAGGCACTATTTGTATGGTGAGAAGTGTACTATCTACACTGATCACAAAAGCCTCAAGTATCTCCACACTCAAAAGGAGTTAAATCTTAGGTAGCGTAGATGGGTTGAACTGCTTAAGGATTACGACTGCACCATCGAGTATCACCCTGGTAAGGCTAATGTGGTGGCGGTGTTTTGAGTCGTAGGGCAATGACTGATCTGAGAGCAATGTTCGCTCGACTCAGTTTATTCAACGATGGGAGTCTATTAATAGAGCTTCAGGTTAAGCCTACATGGATTGATTAGATCAGACATAAACAGATGGGGAATAAGTCTCTCGAGTTGAGGTTCCGTTAGGTTGAGAATAGGGATACTATGGATTTTGGAATTAATAGTAATAGGGTACTTTATTTACGCGGTAGAATTTGTGTGTCAAATGATGAGGGTTTGAGACAGTTGATTCTGAGGGAGGCACATAGTAGTCCTTACGCTATGCATCACAGCGAATAAGATGTACCGAGATCTACAAGAGTTGTATTGGTAGCCAGGGTTGAAGCGTGAGGTTACTGATTTTGTTGCTTGTTGTCTGACTTGTCAGCAAGTTAAGGTTAAGTATTAGTTGCATTCGGGGTTACTGCAGCCGGTAAAAATTTCGATGTGGAAATGGGAGCAAGTAACTATGGATTTTGTTAGTGGGTTGCCCTTAACACCCACTAAGAAAGATTCTGTTTGGGTCATCATGGATCAATTGACCAAATCTGCTCACTTCATTTCGGTCAGGACGGACTTCTCTCTCCAAAAGTTGGCTAAGCTATATGTATCTGAAATAGTGAAGCTGCATGAGGTTCCTGTTTCGATCATCTCCAATAGAGATCCTCGCTTCACGTCTCGATTTTGGAAGAAGTTACATGAGGCTCTGGGTTCAAGGTTAGACTTCAATACTACTTTCCATCCTTAGACAGACAGTCAGTCGGAGAGGGTGATTAAAGTACTGGAGGATATGTTGAGGGGCTGTATTATATATTTCTAAGGTAATTGGGAAGAGTATTTATCGTTGGCAGAGTTCGCCTATAACAACAGCTATTAGTCTAGCATCTAGATAGCACCTTGCGAGGCTTTGTACAGTCGTAAGTGTCGTACTCCACTGTGCTGGACTGAGTTAGGTGAGCGACATGTTCTGAGTTTGAAATTGGTTTCTGAAACTGAAGATAAGGTCCGGTTGATACGGGATCATCTGAAAGCGACATCTGATAGGCAGAAATCCTACGCTGATCTGAAGAGAAAGGATATTGAGTATTCCGTGGGAGAATTATTTTTTCTAAAGGTCTCGCCATGGAAGAAAGTCTTGAGGTTCGGTCGCATGGGTAAGCTGAGCCCTCAGTTTATTGGGTCGTACCGCATTTTGAAGTGAGTGGGGCTAGTTGCATATCAGTTAGAGCTTCCTCCAGAGCTGAATTGCAAACATAATGTGTTCCACGTCTCAATGTTGAGACGCTACCGCTCAGATCCCATGCATGTTGTTCTTATTGAGGACATTGAGGTTAGACCAGATCTGACTTTTGAAGAGGAGCCGATTCAGATTCTGAAGTGCGACGTTAAGGTTCTACGGAGGAAATCTATCCCCTTAGTGAAAGTGTTGTGGCGGAATCATAACACTGAGGAGGCCACTTGGGAGCCAGAGGATTCAATGCATCAGCAGTATGATCACATTTTCTGATCAGATAAAATTTTGAGGATGAAATTTTCTTTTAGGGGGTAGAGTTGTAACGCCCCGATTTTTCGTTAATTTCAGCTTTTGTAATTTCAAGACATAAATACCAATCTACTTTAGTGGTTGAGTGATTTGGGTGTGTCTGAGAGGTCCCAAGTTCAAGTCTTAACTTAGGTAAAATTTGGTATTTTTATGAAGTAAGCCCTAGCTCTGTTCAGTAGGCTTTTAATTAATTGTTAGGGAAATTATATCAGAATGGACCTGCTGGTCTGGTGGTTAGCGGAGTGTTAAGTTGTTGAAGGTCTAGGGTTCGAACACCTATGCGAGTAGGAGGAATTATTTTTACTGCTAGTGGCGTGTAGGAGTTTGAGTTTCAGTTAAATGCTGATAGTGGGAGTTGGGGGAAAAGTTGATAGGATTTGTTTTTATTTTGAAAATAATTTTCCATCAAAAAAACCTCTCTGTGCCGTTCCATCTCCTCCTTTGCTGCCGAATTTTTCCCCTTTGCACTTAATCCCAACTGTTTTCTTTTTATCATTTAGTATCTGCGATCCTCCGCTTCGGTTCTTTGTGTCTTGGTAAGTACAGTATTTTAGTTTAATTGGATTGATGGATCCTGCTTATGGGAGGTTTTGATTGATGATTATGAGATAACTAGAGGGCAGGAGATCGTTAATTGACGAGCTAAGTGCACGAAACCCCGATTGTTCAATTGAAGGTAATGTTTTTGTGAGTTAGCGTTCGATCATCTCGTGCTTTTTGATTGAGTATAGCTTTAAGTGACTAAAATGGTGTTCTAACGATCGAATATAGGTGCTGGAGTGCTTGGGAGTCGTTTTAGCTTCAATCGAAACCAGGTGTGTACCCAAAACGCAGAAAATGAGGTTTCAATAAAGCCAAAACCTTCGTCCATGCCATACGGGCGTGTGGTCGCCGTGTGGTAAGTCAGATGCAAGATCATAGTCACCACACTAGTGTGATCGACGAGCCGGCCGTGCATGGCGACACGGTGTATGATGAGGACGAAGCGAGGCCGTGTGTGACACACAGGCTAAACTAATTAGGCCGTGTGGGCCCACATGGGTGAACTACACGCGTGTGGGAATCTGGGCACACGACCAAGACCAATTTGGGTCGTGTGGGCCCACACGGGCGGGCCACATGAGCATGTGAGCCCATCTTTCTGAAAAACTCTAGAAGGTTGCACAGGTCACCCAAGTCGATTGTGGACCTACCGTAGAGTCGATAAGCAATACTTAGACCCCTAACTGAATGCTCTGTCTGTCTAATTTCTATATTAAGCATGTATGCTGATTTGAATATAAGAGATTTATTTGCATAATAGCATGTCATTCCTGTATGTTGCATTGCATTGGGGTGGGTGGATTATGATTGGACGAAGTATCTAAAAGGTTCTTAAGCTTGTTATCTGGCATTGTTACAAATCTCGATTATGTGCCGATTCTTAACATAACATATGTGTGTGGCTAGGTGAGTTGATTTTATCCCCACATGGTGTGTAGGGTTGGACAGAGTTGGTGTGTAGAGGCTGGTGGGTAGGACTTTGTTTTCTGTATATTCTGTCTTAAATGGGCTAAGGCCCTGTATTATGTTTGATTTTGTATCTGAGTGGGCTAAGGTCCACACCATTTCTGTAATGGGCTCAGATCCGAACTGTGAATGCATGACTGTTTTCTAATATGATATTGTGTGCATGTTTTCCGTGGGGATTACACACTGAGTTTGCGAAAACTCACCCTTTTCTGTTTAATTTGTACAGCTAATCCCCAGCAATAGACAAATCGGTGCAGCGGAAGACTCGACGGTGACCACGGTTCTGGACAAATATTTACAGTTTATTTTTAATCATGATTTGGTTATATTTGGGGTAAATTTTATGTAATAAGGCCATTCGGATTTTTGTTTGAAACTTGAGATTATTGTTTTATAAACTGCTAGCAGTAGGACAAAACGCAAGTTTTCAAAAAAAAAAAGGTTTTATCAAAATACGTACGACCTTGCAAATCGTTTTAAAAGCTTCCGCAACGTATACAGTTTTGAAAATGGATAACGAATAAATACAAGACATATTTTGACGATAATCGAAGATACCTAAAAATGGTTTTAACGCAGTTACGATTTCTAAAAACACTATCATGTGACACCGCTAGATTCGGCCATAACGTCCAGGTCGGGTTTGGGGTGTTACACTCCACCTCTTTATAAACGCGCTAGTGTGTTTAGGGTCCAACTTACACTTTCAGCTTATATTGGCCACGTGCCAAAAACCTGCTTCCCTCAAGTAATTTTCTATCAACGGTGATGGAGGACTAGACATATTATGAATATAACATTGTAACACGATCTACCGACTATTATAAAAAAATTATAAAATAAAAATTAATTAAAATTACATAATGAAAAAAAATTAAATAATATTCAAAAATTGAAATTGACCCTCACCATTTTCATTTGTTCGACGGAGATATTTTTATGACCGAGACGAATTAATTCCCGACCATTGCTAACACGATCAAATATCTTACAAATTATAAAAAAAATACTAATTTAGAAAAAAATTAAAGGAAATAGTTATTTAAAGAGAGCTTTAAGAAATTTAGGGAGAAATTTGAGAGCTTTTTTGAGAATTTTAGAAGAAATGTTAAAGGAAATTGTGTGAAAAAAATAGGTGGGGGGCCTTTTATAGTTTTTTTTATGACCGTTGGCCCCCCAACGGTCAAATTTTTAAATGACCGTTGGGGCGACTATTAAGGGCCAAAAACATGAGCTAAAGCGTGTCCTTGAGAGAGCGTTTTTGCCATGTCAGCAAAGCGCGTCCACGTCAACGTGTTTTATGTTGACATGGCAAAAGTGCTCCCTCAAGGATGCACTTTTTTGAAATTTTCCTTTAAACGCGCTTACGTGAAAGCATTTTTGATTTTTTGGCTCATTCCAGTAAATAAAATTTAAAGTGGGTCATTTATGTAAGTAAAGCAAAAAATAGGCCTTTCTTAGTAAAATGTTCGTTACATCAATTAAAGCAGTTGAAGCGAATATGTATTATGCAAATGATGAATTTTACATAAGTTATGAAATTCCCTTATTATTTGATGGGAAATGGAAATATATGAAGAGAAAACGATTGAGATTATACCATATTGTAGCATACTCTTTACATATACAGGACAATTTAAAAAAAAAAAAACTTCTTTTGAATATGTATTAAGACAAATTTACCAAAACAGGTGAACATAATTTACAATCTAATCCTTATTGGAAAGAACTCATCAATTAATATGTAGTAGCCTTCAGCTTGAAATCTTCTATCAGCTCAGCAGGGATATTCTACAAGGCTATTCTTCGAAATGAAGAGGTCCAACCCAATTTACAAAACCATAGTAAACTTCTTTTTTTGTCTTTTTGGTATTAAAGATATACCTAAAATAATATATATATATATATATATAAAATCTTTCCTTTTTCTCTCTTTTTTCTATTTTATGAGTGTCTTGCCTTATTATTGCAATTTATTAGGACTATGAATGGTGAAGGATGATAATAGTGTTAGAAATGCTCCTTATGGAATTCAAATTTAGTGGAACCTTTTTGGTTGAACTCATAGCAGAGTTTGCTGAGTTGTTTAGCCAAAATGGGTGCCCCACAGTAAAACACTCCTGCTCCAGCACACCACTAATATTAAAACACAAAATAAGATTTGCTGTTTTCTTAATATTTTATTTGCTTAATAGAGTTCGGCTCACCTATCCTTGCGTTGCAGTGCTTGGAACTTAGTTTAGAGAGAACGTTCTTCCATTTAGGCCTTGCAAAATGAGTCCGCACCTGATAAAGTTGGATTCCAGTTGGATGGGGATGTTCAGAATCCTATAAGTCGATCAAGTATGGTAAGAAAATGAAAATGAGAGGCAAAAAGGATTTTACCCTCGTGCCGGAAACGATGTCAACTCCATTCTTGGCTTGATTTAGTGCTTGGACCATGGTGATGAGAGCTGATCGTGCATCACCTTCCTCCTACACGCTAGTCAAATAGTTGTGCATTTCAATTACACCCTGGTGTTCAATGTGACAATTTAGTTGCACCATGGTATTCAAAGAAAATTAGAACTAAAATAACTTTCAACTCTTGGTTTTACCCTTTGATCAAGTTCTGCAACTTCATTCATGACTCATTTGAACCAATCAAATGAGCCTTGCTCCCTGGTTACCCAATAAAAGTAAGCATTGGTCGTCTTAAGTGTTTTCTTTCGTTTTGGTGGAACTCTGTTGGGAGTGCCTGAATCATTGCTCCCTTTGCTCAGCTCTGATGTCCTACTGGAACCTGACACCAAATCCTGAAAATCAAAGCATCAGCATTGTGAATCAGTTAAAGAAAAATTAAGAAACTATGATTTGACCAAGGAATAATAACAGCAGATTCATTAACTTAGCACAAAGGAAGCCTGAGTCACAGCTTAATTAGTTAATGTAGTCATCTTTAATAGGTTTGGAGTTTGAATCCCAATGCCATCTTTCCCCTGTCACCACACTATAAACTCTTTTGTTCTAAATAAACAAAAAATATTAACTTAACACTAGTTACTTACTGCCTGCTCCTTCATTTTCACAATGTTGTGAAGCAGATCTTTTAGGATGCTAATGAATGGTGTTGCACCAATTCCAAGGCCCACAAGTAATAGGACATCATACTTCCAATAATCTTGTGCCGGGGCACCATATGGCCCATCTATTAAGAGCTTTGGCAAGATGTACTTCAGATAATAATACTATCAATCCAAGGGTCATTGAAAATTATTCCATAATAGATTCTAAATGCTGCTAAACTGTTGAATAAATAAATAGAAGACGAATAGATATACCCTTTCTTAGTTGTGTCATCCGCCCTGAGAAGCCCACTTTTCCCAGACACATGAGGTTCACAAACCTCTGAGAATAGCCGTTTGAGCTCTTGCGTCCAGTCACCTAGCTGGCGGATATGAACACTAAGGTAGTCATCACCAGGAGCAGACGTGATGGAAAATGGATGCCTGGTTCACAATGAAGAAAATGTTCACGCGTTGAGATTTTTTTTCCTTTTGCATGATGCAAAACTTATACCATCTGTAAAAATATTTTTAACTTCCTTTACATTATTTTCTTTTTTGGCCACCCTTTACATTATTAAAAAGCAATAGAAAACGTTGAACCTGATCCTATTATATTAAAGGGCTATTATTGTTGACAGCAAATGGAATTGGCTTTTGATCTGACTAATATACATTTTCATCCTCTTCTATCATGAATTTCTCTCTCTTTTCTTTATACAAATAAGCATTATACAAATAAGCAAGTACATTACAATGAAAAGAGTAGGAAGGGGTATAGAAACACAGAGATCGAACCCTAAACCTCATGCTAATAAACTTGAAACTCACATAAGTTAGTCATTGAGAATTTATCCCTAGATGTATTATTCTGGAAACTCTGGATGCAATTTAGTAGCCTGGCGGAAGCGAAATAGCTGAAATAATACCTAAAAATAGTTTTTTTTTTTTTTTACCATTCAAAGGGAGAGACAGCAGGGCATTGGACAAACATGTACTGTCCACTTTTGTACCGAATTTGAGGCGGCTTAGACATTAGTAGTGCGAGAACACCTCCGGGATAAATTGCAACCTATGCACAAAAAAGACCTCAGTCAAATTTCAAAAGCACCCTAGGTTTAGAGCTATTTAGGCCTCACTGGAAAATTTTTGACAATGTGCTTACATGTTGGTTGGCCTAATTAAATGTTTCTCTATATAGAATCATAGTTGATAGTGTTATGCTTACCTTCGAAAGCCGGACAGTATAGAAACCAGAACGGAAAAATCTAAGTGTCCTTTCTCCAGCATACAACAAAATTGGAACAGCTAGGTACATCCAAGTCTGCAGCCAGGAGCACAATACAATACAATTAATTACAGTTACAGTAAAACATAAAATAAAATGCTGTTGTTCGAATTTATGCAATCACTTGAGCAAAGAAGAAGATTTAAATGTTTACCGTCTTACGGTACCATATGTGCACAAGATAAAGAAATACGCCATGGATGACAAGCAAGATGTAGACAACGATAGACAGGTGATGTGAGTACCAGAAAGCATTAAAACCAGTGATTCTATCAAAGGGCTTGGGCAGCTTAATCAGGTTCCGCCTAAACCATCTTGTTGCCAGTATAAATGCAATTGTCATGCAGATAATCATTAAAATTCCAGTCACTCCTTCAGCCCCTTTTACCAGGTCTAAGTAGGTTGGTTTATGACTTCCAAAGTCATTGATTAGTAGATCATAGTGATCACTAGAGGACTTGATAAGCATAGGAAAATCACAGGCAAGATGGTTACCAGCATGGAGAATGACTCCAATAGCAGTGGCTGCAGCTATTGTCTGTACAAATTCAATGAGATATCATAAATAGCTTCAAACTTTGTGGCTAATTAATTCAGGGATACAAAAGAAGTCAGTGCCATGAAAACCTTGTATCCACTATAAATGTAAGGTTTGCTTACTATGTGCATCAAGATTATGTCATAACTTTCTAAAAAATTCCATGAGCTACAGTAGAAATGATGAAACTCATGGATTAAAGTGGCTGTTCTTACTCATAAAACAACTAAGCTTGCATGATATAATGCTCCAGAGCAGCAAACTTGTGATCTACAGATACTTTAGTGAATCTAGGAAGTGCCCAGGTTCAGCTACGATAAGGTCAAGCTATTGGGAGCTTGATTTTGCGGAAGTCAATGTCTTTGGTCACGGACGAAAACACATTAAAACTACAATGTTTTAATTTCGTATATAGCTTTTTGTTAAACTACCGGATCCATATACTAAAGATTTAAATTTCTTTTGCAATTTAGCCTTGTTTATTTACTTTTGATGCAAAGAGCTAAAATCTTAAATGGCATTAAACTTAAATGTTAAAAATGTTCTCGAGTGGGTTAAAAAAAATTCTAAAACATTTTTAAAACCTTATAAGGATTAAATTGCTTATTTGTTTTGTTTCCTCACATCACTTTTAAACAAAGCAAGTCGTCTTTTTAAGTTTAACCTTACTGTTGTTTATAATTTTCTTTATTTGATTCGAAATTAAATTTTATAGTAGATGAACTAATTTGCAATGGCCAGTTTTGAATTTTTTTTTTTTTAGAAATTATCTATTTCTAATTTCTTCACACACAATAAATAATTTAAGATTGGTTTAATTTTCAACTTTTGCTATGTGAACCTGCAATACCCAGCACCTTTTTTTTTTTTCCAAAGTGAAGTTACAAATTATTAAGAAGAAATTATATCGATAAAGTTTGAATTTATTCATTAAGGCATTAACAAGCTCTTCTAACCACTATTCTCTTATGATGTTGATATAACTCCTACGATTCTAAAAGCAATTTCATTTTGATTGATTTCTACATGTCATCAAATTTTGGGATCAGGCGAAATTAGAAAATTTTTTAGGAAATCGAAATTAAATTATAATTTTACGATAGAAAAATATAATTTTATTATTTTAATAAATTATATCTTTATAATTTTAAAGGATTAAATCAAATTTTATAATTTAGAGGGTTAAAGTATAATTTTATCTTTACTAATTTAAAATTTTAAAAATTTAAAAAAAACATATAAAAAAAATTTATTTTAAGGGGCTAGTTTCGCCACTGCCTGGGACCCATAAACAAAAAGGAGATGGAAAAGTTGGTATGTTGTTCACATACCTTGTGAAAGTTGATATCATCGTCAAAAGGCAGGAAACGACCCAGCTTGGTGAACCTGAGCCAAGTAATGGTGTTTCTGCAGACGGGTAAGAGGATAAGAGCCATGTTAAACTTGAGGGTCTCAGCTGCTCCCTTGGCTGTGAGGAGACAGTAACCCATAACCTGAAAAGAATTCTTCTGTTTGTATTGAAAGAACTTCCAAGTAAAGAGCCCTATCATAATCATAATCCATAATGACACCACCCATAGCCTCTTCCAGTTTTCTTCTAAATAGTATAAAAGATTCTTAATCATTCTCTTGACTCTGCTCTTCTTTGTTAGTCATTGTAAGTTTTGGCTAAGGGCTTGGCTTGTGTAGCCTAGGGCCTGACAATAGCTCTGGTAGGTGTCCTTTTGCAAGAGAAGTGTCTCCAATTGCCATAGCTGTATCATTCCATAGGTCATGATCAACCAAATCATGCAATTATGGAAACGAAATTTTTAAATGATCGAAAAATTTTTAGTCACGCAAAGGGCAAGGATGATCTTGATTATATCAACTGTTTTAAGCTATCAGTGATGCAGAATGCAAGGTAAGTGCATGCGTGAATGAATAAGGTCCGCCACTTTGCAGAACCATGAGTTCGAGAATCATGGGATGTAGTTTGGTCAGTCTTGTTATTAAATAATAATAGTAAGATCTATCGGACAAAGATCAAAGCGAGAAATATTATGGAAATATGAGTGCTCCACATAAATTAAAAATGGACCCACCTCGATATATCCAAATCTTTCATGGTCCAACTCTTCCATGATCAGAGCTGCATATTCGTCCGCCTGCTCTTTCAATCTCGATAGCTTGTTTACCGAAGCACTTAGCATCAGAATCTATATTATCCACACAGCAAAAGTCAATTACTTTTATATACACACCAGAATGCCCTCGCAAATCCCACTTAAATATTTTATTAATAATTAAAAGTATCACCCATGAGCATCACAATTTAATTGTTTTTTTAATAAAGTAAATATTTTTTTGCATGTTGGATACAATTTTATTAAAAAATTGGAAATATACATATTATTTTTACCTCTTTTACTTCAGCCTCAGTGATCCTACCATCTTCATTTTTGTCCACCCTATAACATAGGATATTCAAAACTGGTTCGTTAAAAGAAGAAATATTTAATTTAAAATAAGTTCTAACTAATAGTTTAATAATGCGTACATGTCGAAGAAGATCTGGAGGCGAGAATCAAAACTTTGGTCAGTGATTTGAGACCAATACTCGTAAAGCTCATCTTTGCTAATTTTTTCAACTTTTAAACTCCGTCTACTCAATGCGTCGAACATCTCCTGCGCAAATTCCTTTGAGTCCTTCATTCCTAAACAACGAACAGAAGTAAACATCTAATCTAAGAGTGTTAAAGAGTCTGTTACTGAGTCAGTTTAGCGTTGGTTAGTTTGTTAGCATTTTGTTATGGCTTAATTCCTTCTATAAATATTGTAACAACAGAACAAGGAAAATGAGAATAATCAGTATAGAAATCAAAGTATATTCAGCTAGTTCTTTCACACAAATTCTCTCAAATCAGTTTCATTTACCTTACTTCTCAATATGGTATCTTTCGCCATCTGATCTTAGGAGCCATGGAGAACACCACGGATGAATCTGCTGCGTCTCACGGTGCATCTCACGGTGCTCGTGTTGTTCATAGTTTTCCTCGGCATGAGGTTGTCAAACTTGACCAAGCAACGTATGTTCAGTGGCGTAAACAAGTCAAATTGATCGTAGATGGCTACGATCTCGTTGGATTTCTCGAAGGCACCACTCCACCACCCTCAAGGTATGCTCAAGATTCTGATGGAGTGTGTGTTCCTAATCCATTAGCCTCTGCTTATACACAGCAAGATCGGCTTCACGGCGTCACGGCGCTATCGCTTCTGCCGTCATTCATCGATGCCTACACATCGTGTGATGTCCGAATACTGGCAAGAAGATTGTTTGCGCGGATTCGAAGCTAAACAATCGCGGATTCCCCATGAGTTGCACTCTTTAAAGAAAGGTAATCTTTCGATTACTAATTATGTAGCTCGTATTTCAAACTTGTCTGCTTTGCTAGAGTCCTCTGGCTCGCGGATCTTAGAAGACGAGAAGGTGCAAATCTTACTTGCCGGTCTTCCCTCTGAGTATGAGTCGATTGTCTCCTCTGCTTCTATTTCGACCGGTGTTTTGTCGTTTCGACGTTTGGTCGATGGTCTGTTGGAGTGCGAAAGTCGTCTTGCCCGTTCAGTTCCTGACGTTTTCCATGCGAACCTAGTAGAAGGAGGTTCGGCGACTGAACCGTCATAAAGAGTTGTAGCGCCCTCCGATCGTGGCGGTCATACCTTTGGCCGCGACGAAGGCGACTTTTCGTTCTGTCTTGATGTCGACCGCTCGTGTTCGGTCCACGATGCCCAGCGTTATTACTATCGCTATAGTCGTAACATGGAGGCCTTGCCATAATCGTCTTATGTGCCGCCGTGCGCCCTCGGAAATTTTTTCTTCTCTGGTTCGGCGCGATATGAGTGGGGGTTGCCTTCTAAAACTGCTGGGCATTCCTATGGTCACCGTGGGTTTGGTGATGGTAACTATTGTTTAGTGGCTGGTTATTATGAAACGTGTGGGACCGGCCACTATGGATTGTCTGCCAATTCAAATCTTCAATATGATGGCTTTCAACATGGTGGGCCACAAGACTCCAATTTTTAACATGGTGGGCAATATGATGGCTTTCAACATGGTGGGCCGCAAGACTTCAAATTTCAATATGGTGGGCCGCAACATTTGAATTTCCAACATGGTGGGCCGCAAGGTTGTTGGTCAAGTGGGCACATGGAGTTACCAAGGCCGAATGCCCCTAGACCATGTACTTATGGTCCAAATTTTGGGGCCCGCAATGATGGGGTTTTTATTCTCGTGGGCCTCCGAATCCTGGGCCTTCAACTAGTGGACCCTCCCATGCCCGACCTCCGACACCTTCCGTTCCTCACGTTCCTACTACTAATAATGTTCAGGTTGGGCCGGTTCCTTGGTTAACTAAACCCAAAGCTCGAGTTTATACAGGGTCTGATCCTTGCATTGGGATGCCCCGAGTAGGTGCTTTTCATGCATCAGATTATTCGATTACTCGGGTCTCAAGCTAATACCTCTCAATTTGAGTCCGCGGTGCTTGATGGGTCGTATATTCCGTCATGGGTTGGCACTACATCTTGGTACCCTGACTCAGGAGCGAGTAACCATGTGTGTCGGGATCCTTCTGCTCTACATCATGCTACTCCTTATTCAGGTAATTCTTCACTCTTGATGGGGGATGGGTCTCCGGCTATGATTTCATCGGTTGGTGATAGTTTTTACCTGGCTAATTCAAAATTATTGCATTTATCTAATGTTTTATATGTGCCGAGTATCCGCAAGAATCTCTCGGTTTCTCGGTTTGCTAAACGATAATAATGTGTTCTTGAATTTCATCCGACACATTGCATTATCAAGGATGTCGTGACCAAGGAAGTTTTGATGGGGGGCACATTCATGAAGGACTATATCAGTTTTTCGTCCCTGCGGTAACTCCTCGGCATGCTAAAAGTCTTTTTGTTGCTCATACAAATGTTTCTGATGAGAATACTAAGTCTCATATAAATGCTAAAAATAAGAGTGTTGAGTGTCCTATCTTTAGTCTATGGCATAAACGTCTTGGACACCCATCAGCATCTGTAGTTAAAACTGTTTTGGATAAATGTCAAATTACGTCTTCTAAATATAGTCTTGATGGTTTGTGTACTGCTTGTCAACAAGGTCGGTCACATAAATTGTCCTTTCCTCATCTGTCTGAAATATCAGCCATTTAAGTTGGTCGGTATCGATCTTTGGGGTCCTGCAAATGTTACTAATCTTGCAAATCGGTATTATGTTTCATTCATTGATATGAGCACTCGATTTACTGGATATATCTTCTTCGACAAAAGTCTCAAAGCGTGGAATGCTTCACTAGATTTCAACGGTTGATAAAAACACAATTTGGTAAAGATATTAAGCAATTTCAGAGTGGTAGGGTGGTGAGTATTGGGCTTTAACGTCTATTCTTACATCTCAAGGAATTATTCATAGATTGACTTGCCCTTATACTTCGGAACAAAACGGCGTGGTGAATGTAAACATCGGCATATTGTTGAAATGGGATTGTCTCTGTTGGCTCAGTTGGTATGTCTATGGAGTCTTGGGGATATGCCTACATTGTCGTTCATCTCATAAATCGTCTCCCTACTTGGTTCTCAATGGCCAATCCCGTTTAAGGTTCTTTATGGGAATGACCGCCTTATGCTCATCTCTCGAGTTTTTGGTTGTTGCTGTTATCCGTATCTATGACTATTTAGAAGTCATAAGTTGGAGTTTCGGTCTCAACCGTCTACTTTTCTAGGTTATAGTCCTCAACATAAAGGGTATCAATGTCTTTTGCCTACTGGAGAAGTTGTTGTGTCTCGACATGTGTTGTTTGATGAGAATAAATTCTTGATGCCTGAGCATCACTCACAAGGTCGATCGATGTTTACGCCTCAACAAAGTGGTACCTCTAGTTCGGTTGTCTCTACACCTCGCTTAAATCGGCCCTCGAGATTTTTTGTACTACCTTCAACGAGTAGTTCGTCTAGTTCATCTGAGGTGCCTATCTTCGGGTCTCCGGCTATGACTACTTCTGTCTCTGATAACAGCCTGTCTTCTACTAACCCGATTTCTCCTCATCCTGCCCCTGTTTCTTCTCTACCTGTGCTTTTGGGCAATAATGAGGATGTTCCTTCCAACAACGTTATTCGTCCCCATGTGCGGTGATGCGAATACTCTCCTACCAGTAGTCAACTCTCATCCTATGATTACAAGGGCGAAGGCTGGGATTTACAAACCGAAAGTTTTTTCCGTTGAAGCTATTGAACCATCTTCGATAGAAGAAGCTTTGGCTACAGCTGAGTGGAGTGCAGCAGCACAAGCTGAGTACGATGCTCTTGTTCACAACTCCACCTGGGATTTAGTTGATCTACCACCAAATCGCAAGGTTATTGGTTGTAAGTGGTTGTTTAAGGTTAAAAGGAACCACGATGGCACGATTCTGCGCAGGAAGGCTCGTTTAGTTGCCAAAGGCGTTCTCAAACTCCGGATGTGACTTTAAGGAAACTTTTAGTCCTGTTGTGAAACCCGCCACCATTAGAGTCATTCTATCTGTAGCCGTCTCCAGACAGTGGCAGCTAAGACAGGTAGATGTTAATAACGCTTTTTTAAATGGTGATTTAGATACTGAGGTCTATATGCACCAACCTCCGGGGTATGTTCAATATAATTCTTCAGGACAACCTCTTGTATGTCGTCTGAAGAAAGCTCTATATGGTCTCCGGCAGGCTCCTCGAGCTTGGTTTGAAAAACTAAAGTCATTTATCGTGTCCATCGGTTTTCGTGCCTCGAAATCTGATGCTTCTCTTTTTATTCGGGTTCAGCCTGACTCTACACTTTATGTTTTAGTATATGTTGACGATATTATCATCATTGGGAGTGCTTCTACTACTATTGACTGGTTTGTTCAATTACTGAATGCTGAGTTTTCTCTTAAGGATATGGGTGACTTACACTACTTTCTCGGCATAGAGGTAACTCGATCGTCTTCTGGATACCTTCATCTTTGTCAGACCAAATACATACGGGATATTCTAGCTCGTGCTTCTATGTCAGACGCTAAGAGTGTTCATACTCCGATGGTTATCTCTTCCACTCTCTCCAAAGCAGATGGTGATCCTTTAGCAGATCCGATCAATATCGAGACCTTGCTGGGCTCTTGATGACGTTGTAATGACTAGACTGATATTATGTATCTTGTGAATGGGATATGTCGGTTCATGCATAATCCTACTACGGTTCACATGGTTGCCCTAAAACGCATCTTAAGGTATTTGCGCGGGACTCTTGATTTTGGACTTATTTTTTGCCCTTCCAGTCGTCTCTCGTTAGTTGCTTATGCTGATACTAATTGGGGCCTCGATTTTGATGATCGTCGCTCCACTTCGGGAAATTGTGTTTATTTTGGTTCCTCTCCTATGTCCTGGTGCTCCAAAAAGCAACAAGTAGTTTTCCGGTCTACAGCTGAAACAGAGTATCGAGGTCTCGCTGCAGCTACTAGTGAGGTTGTTTGGTTACTTTCTTTACTTCGAGAACTAGAGATCAAATCCGATGACACTCCCAATATTTGGTGCGATAGTTCTAGTGCTGTGGCTGTTGCAGCCAATCCTGTCCTACATTCTAAGTTTAAACATGTGGAACTTGATTTGTTTTTAGTTCATGAACGAGTTGCAGATGGCTCTGTTTTGGTTGGTGAGGTTCCTGCTTGTGATCAAGTAGCGGATATTTTGACTAAACCACTTTCAGCAAGTATTTTTCATAAGTTTCGACATTCTCTTCGGGTCTTATCAGTGGAGAAGATGGGTGAATGTTAGAGTCTGTTACTGAGTCAGTTTAGCGTTGGTTAGTTTGTTAGCATTTTGTTATGGCTTAATTCCTTCTATAAATATTGTATCAACAGAACAAGGAAAATGAGAATAATCAGTATAGAAATCAAAGTATATTCAGCTAGTTCTTTCACACAAATTCTCTCAAATCAGTTTCATTTACCTTACTTCTCAATAAAGAGTTTGAGAAAAATGGATTAAAAAAGATTTGTGATGATGAATTGAGAAACCTATGCATTGTGCAAAATCGGAGCGAAAGAGACAGCCGTGTTTAGCGAGTTTGTTGAAATTGTTTTCAACTTCTTCCCATGCATTGGCTTCATTGTTGGTTATGAATCTTAATCCGCGAAGAGCTTTTTGAGCGCCGGAGCGAATCCGGTCGAGTTGAGCTCGCTGCTTTCTTAAAGCTCGAGCATCCGTAGCAGAGTCGGATCCGGGTAGAGTCAGAGCTGCGTGTCCGTGGCCCCATGATAACTTGCGTAGCTCGGCTTTCAACTCTTGCGAGAACTGCTTGGCTTTAGCAACGGCTTCAACTTTTCGTCCTTGTGAAAACTGCCTCAATGCATTGGAGAAGCTCTTCCTGATGGTCGGGGATCGTGAAGTGGAGGCCGAAGTATAGGCTCCATCATCAACGGTGATGGCAGTGGAGGCCAGCTCCACGTTGGAGGATGATGGTGTCATCGTCTTGGAGATCAAGAGTGACCTCCACGAACTCAGTCCCAAGCGAGGACGTTGAACTAAAGGTGGCGGGAACGGTGTCCGAGGCCCATTGCCTCTGGTGTGTCGGAAAAGAAAGGCCTTTCATTGATCCAACAAGCAATATATATAGTTAATTTAAAGTAAGAAGAAAAATGAGTTGATTGAATATATATATAAAGGGAGGGAGAGGAAACGCGAGGGGAATCAGAGAGAAAAGACGAGAACGCGTCAGTTCAGTATAGTTGATATATACCATTTTAATGGGTTCATCTTCAATTTTTTAAATTTTAATTAAATTTAATCTTTTAAGAAAATATTAATTGAATTGTCAAAATTTAACAGACTTCATAAAAATACAAAATATTATTAAAAATTCAGAACATTTTAAAAGTTGATAAAAACATTTAAAATTTACATTAATATTAAATAAATGTGGAAAAGAAACATTAGTTTAGGAAATAAAATGTTGGAAGAAAGGAGAGGGAGTGGTACTTGGGGATATGCTTATGGGGCAGGAGAGTTGACGGCAGGGATGGTAAGAGTGAACGATCCATGATAGTGGTGAGTTACAGCTTTCACTCTGACCCATGGACCATGGAAATGTTTTCAAGTAGGATGTTATCATATCCACCGTCGTGTTCTGGTCCTCCTACTTTGTACACGTGGGAGACTGGTCTGTAATTTTCTTGTTTACACATTAGAAACGTTGAATGATATGTTTTGGAAAGGGATGATGCATTTTGCTTTGCTTTCCAATGCCATTGTCATTTTCACCAAAATTGTTTGTTTCTCAAGTTTATACATAAAGTCCAGGCTTTTGTCTTTGGATTGAAGACAATGCCAACTCCGTCTTTACATTTTACTGCCGGCTAACTTTGTGTTTCAACATTGCAGATATTGAATATATGTATAACCTTCCAAACAAAAACACTCTATGAATAACTTGTTTCACAAGGCATTGTAATGCGAATGCAATATCCTTCTCATCCACCAAAAAGCTACTAATTCCAACCCTATTGTTCACACTACAAACATCCGAAATGCATCCACCTTAACTTAAATTTTCTTCAGTGAATGTTAATTTTCATTAATTTCTTTTGTTTAATCACATTAATGGGATAGCTAGGTACTTCATGGTTTTTCTTTTCTTTTCTGAAGTTATGGTTATTGTTTTTAAAATGATTATATATACAATGGAGTTCACCCAAACTATAAATGAAAAATGACAGAATAAATTATACTCTCATTTTTCAGAATTTCAACAATATATTATTGGAGCATTGAAGTTTACAGGATAGAATGAAATAGAAAGCTTCGTCATATATATAAGGACGTGGTTAGGGAGGCAGACTGGGACCTCCTCCTCCTCTTCATTTTATTTTTAAAAAATTTCAAATTTTAGAGATTGGATCAAATCGGATCACCCTGTTAATCCCTTGGATCGTGGATATTAGATTGAATTAAAACACTAATTGCTTAGCTGCCAAGAGTCCATATTTACCTTGTACTTTATTATTATACTGTATTCAACTAGTTAATATGTTGTTTTATATGGGTTGATATAAATATTTCTATGTAAGCAAGTCTTGAAATATTTTATATAATTGAGAGATTTGTATAAGTTACTATATAGAGAGAATTTAGCAATTAATTTGTCTTTGTGAGAATTTTATTGGATTAGCACATTTTAACAATAAAACCTTTTTGTGTTGTGGTTTTACTTGTTGAACTCACAAGGAGTGAATTTAGTAGTGAGAGTATCATTCTTCAATGTGCAAAGGTGAGGATATTGTCATGGGTGTGTGATAGATTATAATCACTTCTTATAATTATTAAAGAAAGTAAATATTTCTTATTGAGCTAGACTTTGCATGCATAAGAAAACTGAACTGCATGAACAACTTTCTTGTGTTCTGTTTGTTTGTTGTTTTCCATTTAGCTATGAAGGAGTGCCCACTTCCTTGTCACTCCTTCGCACACTTGATTTGTTTCTAAGCAACTGTTTCGAGCAAGCACAAGTCTTGAGATCATGTAGTCGATTCTAAAACTTGTTTGTTGGAGCTCAAAAACGTATGGTGGGTGTAAGGGCAAGGAATATACATGGGCATTTTCCCCTTTCTTTTATTGCAATATTGGTGAGGATGGTTTGTGAAAAAAAAATTTTGATTTGGATGGGTTTACATTGATTGAACTCATATGAAATTGATATCTGATAAAAATTTTAATCACTACTCCATATAAATAAAGACATATGCATGGACTTTTAAAAGATTATTTTTACATAGGTGATAAACCATAATTTATACATATTTTTACCCCATGCCTGGCTTATTTTTGGATGAATTTTCATTAGATTTGATGAATTCGATGCTCCTAATCCTTTAAATTCATGTTTTACACTCAGAGAGAGCTTAGGGAGTCGAAAAGAATGAGAAATGGGCCACAAAGGAACAAAAATAGGCCAACACGGCCTGGACTTCCGTACACGGGTAGACCACACAGTCGTGTGTGACAAGCAGAAATCAACATGGCCTAGGCTCTTGCACACGGGCGTGTTCCCTGCCGTACCAAGGTTTAATCCTATTCAGAAAAGGCCACTTGTGGGCCAAGAGAGGTGTTCCAAAGCCTATATAAACACCCTAGAGGAGGACCTAAAGGGAGGACGCGGAGTAGAAAGCAGAAAATACTCAAAGATAGCATCGGGAGTAGCTCGGAAGAAGGATCTCCATCAAGACTGAGGATCTCCTATCAATTTCTCTTAAAGTTTTTGGGTTTCCTTATATTTTGTTGTTTTCCTTATTTTAAGACATTTCCCTCTATTAATATGAACTAAATCCCTTAAATACCTAAGGGGATGAAACCTAAGACGGATCGCATTATTATTTGATTTATAAGATAAATATTTGTTCTTATTGTGAGTTCTTATTCTTGTTTTGATAATTTAGGTTATTGATTCAAGTCGAATGTACTTATTCAGAGGAGCAAAAGTCCTTGTTTAAGAGTAGATCAACACAATTAAGTGGAGTTGATTGCAACCCTAAAAATAGGGCGACATAAATCTGTCGAATTAGAGTCAAATCTAATAAGGGAATCCATAGATCGAGTTAATGTGACAATAGGAGTTTTAATTAGAAAGAAATTTCAATTAATCAACCTAGAGTCAGTTGTTTTTAGTCTTGAAAGAGATATTAACATAAATCAGGGATTTCTATGGATTAAGTCAAGTGATAAATCGTATGAATCGAAAGTAATAAGTGAAGTCTAGGTGGATTCTTCCTTGGGTGTTGCCTCTCTCATATAGTTGTCTAGAAAGTATTTTCCCAATTCATTCTCTGTCGTGTTTTTAATTAATTTTAGTTTAAAAGAAATCACTCCAATTCTTAGGCTAGATAATAAAAATATAGTAATTACTAGTACTCTTGGTCCTTGTGGATACGATATTTCCGGTCTTACCATAACTATACTATTAAACGATAGGTGCGATTGCCTTTATTGTAATCGTAGTTAGTTAGAGACACATCAAGTTTTTGGCGCCGTTGCCAAGGACTAAGATATTAGGAACACTTAATTTTTATTACTTTAGCCATTCTTATTTTTATTTGCAATTTATTTTTATTTTAACTTGCTAATTTTTATTTCACTTGCTTCTGGCAAGTGAATTTAGTTTATGACTAGAAAAAACCCGTCAGGACCCTTGATTTTTGATAGTGAGATAGAACATACCGCTCACAGAAATCGTAAGGAGATAAGGCGAAGTCTATGATACATAGAAGAAGAGCAAGAGGACAAAACCCATATTACTGAGGAGATGGCTGATAATAATCCGTTACCTTCTGTGGTTGTCACAAATCCGGTGAATCAAAATCCTACTCCTCGTACTATGTGATTATGCTAAACCTACTTTAACAGGAACTGAATCAAAGTATTGTTAGACATGTTATTGTCGCAAATAATTTTGAACTGAAACCTAACACTATTCAAATGATTCAACAGTTTGTTCAGTTTGATGGTTTGCAGGATGAAAATCCAAATAATCACTTGGCAAATTTTCTGGAATTTTGCGACACTTTCAAAATTAATGGCGTTTATGACGATGCCATTCACCTCCGGTTGTTTCCCTTTTCATTGAGGAACAAAGCTAAATAGTGGTTGAACTCGTTACCAGGAGGATCAATCACTACATGGGAGCAAATGACTGAAAAATTTTTACTTAAATATTTTTCACAGGCTAAAACGGCTAATTTGAGGAATGATATCTCTTCTTTTGTGCAGATGGATTTAGAAACACTTTACGATGCATGAGAGAGATACAAGGATCTACTAAGAAGATGCTCTCACCATGGGTTACCATTATGGCTATAGGTTCAAACATTTTACAATGGTGTGAACCCCTCAACTTGGCAATTGATTGATGCAGCTGTCGATGGAACCCTAAATAACAAAACCCCTGAAGCGGCTTATGAGTTTATAGAGGAGATGTCACTAAATAACTGTTAATGGCAAGTCATGAGAACAAAGCCAACAAAAACAGCCAGTGTTTTTAACCTCGACACAGTCACCATGCTATCAAACTAGGTAGAGCTTCTAAGTAAGAAAATTGATGGTTTGTGTGGTTCTTCACAGGTACATCCAGTGATGCAGTACGATACGAGTGGAGGAGGAATAAACAATACTGAATATCCACCTTACAACCCTGGCATAGAAAGTGAACAGATGAACTATATGGGTAATAATTCTAGACCTCAGAATAATCCCTATAGTAACACTTACAATCCAAGTTGGAGGAACCACCCAAACTTCTCATAGGGTGGTCAAGGAAATTAGAGACAGCAACCCCCTCCAGGCTTTCAATAGCAACCCTACCCACAAGAGAAGAAGCCGAACCTTGAGGAGATGCTAGCAAAATTCATCGTTGTGTTAGAAACTCGTTTCCAAAACACCGAAACAGCTCTCAAAAATCAGCAAGCATTGATTCAAGGGCTCGAGAACCAAATAGGTTAGCTTGCTAAATTGATCTCTGAACGACCACAAGGCAGCTTGCCAAGCAATACAGAAACTAACCCAAAGGAGCAACTTCATGCCATCACTACTTACGATAATAAAGGGTTAGACGAACCAAACCTGAGGTAAGAAAACATGGTAGATAGAGGTAAGGTTGAGGTAAGCCATGATAAATGAAAATCAGTTAGTATAGAGTACAAACCTCGTATGCCATACCCCAATGTGACAAAAAAAGATCGCACAGATGAACAATTCGGTAAATTTCTTAAACTTCTAAAAAAATTACATATTAACTTACCATTTATTGAAGCTCTTTCGTAGATGCCCAATTCAGTAAAATTTCTAAAAGAGCTTTTATCAAACACGGAAGCTAGACGATACGCCGCATGTGGAGCTTAATACAATGTGCTCAGCAATTTTACAAAATAAACTACCCCGAAATTAAAAGATCCAGGGAATTTTACGATTCCTTACTTAATTGGTGGTTTATCTGTTAATAATGATTTAGCTGAGTTAGGGGCAAGTATCAATGTTATGCCTTATAAAATGTTTAAACAGCTAAGTCTTGGGAAACCCAAACAAACTAGGATGAGTATTCAATTGGCTAATAAAACCATTAGATTTCCTAGGGGTATAATCGAAGATGTGCTAGTCAAAATTGATAAATTCATATTCCCAGTAGACTTTGTTGATTTAAACATGGATGAGGATAATGATGTTCCTTTAATTTTAGGACGACCCTTTTTAGAAACTGCTAGGACCATTATTGATGTTGATACAGGGGAATTAATACTTTGTATAGGTGATGACATGATTAAATTCCAAGCATGTGATTCTGTCAGAATATCTAGTGATCAAGATGATACAAATCTTGTTAATGTAAGTGAACTTAATGACAGAGCCATGGTTTAACTCTCATATTAAGAACAGAACTGTTCATGAGGAAAGAAGACTACAAATCGATGAACTAGATGAATGGCGGACACACGTCAAGGAGAAACCGAGAAAACACGATGAATTAAAGTGACTCCATGACAAGCTTAAGGATGGGACAAACCAATTTAAGATCGGGGATCAAGTACTGTTGGATAAAATAGACTCTCGAATTGCCACTTCAGACCTTAATACAAATGGAGTGATCTCTTTCACGGTACTCAATGTCTTCCTATACGGAACAGTCGAGGTAACTAATCCTAAGTTCAGCACTTTTAAGGTAAACACTACTCGACTCAAATTGTATATTGAATAATAGAACCGATAGCAAGAGAGATGAGTTTCAACTCCTCGAACCACCTTGATTATACGAATTAAAGGAGAGTCGAGCTTAGACTCTAAATAAGCGCTTCTCGGGAGGCAACCCGAGCACTAACCAAATTGATGTTCATATTTTTTATTTTTAGCACCTAACTAATAACTAACCAAATTAACAAGCGCAGGTTTCCCCACAACACGGCCTTGCACACAGGCATGGCCGTGGCCGTGTGGACACCACAAGTAGGTACACCGGAGTGGCGGAGACCATGCGAGAACAGGACGAAAATTTTCCCCAAAATACAGGCTGCGATAAAATGCTACGGCCGTGCGATTTGGCCGTAGTCGATACTGACTAACGCACACGGCATGCGATAACCCTACACGGGCATGCCTTAAAACCGTGGGTGATACTGAGTAAATGACACGGGCGTGCGACACGCCCGAGCCTAAAAGCCGTGGTTGAAACTGAGTAAGTCACACGAGCGTGCCTATAGTCCGTGGTCGATACTGATCAATCAACATGGGTGTGGAAACCTCTACACAGGCGTGAGAGAAATGAACAAAGCACCATATGGCCGTACAATTTGGCCATGTGACCTAACACAGCCAGGGCACACGGGCGTGGGGCTCATCTCTATTTAAACCCCCTTCTCGGTTCACTTTCTTCCCTAAATCTTCCCCCCCAAACCCTAGCCACCGAACCCCTTTCCAACCACTGCCCTTCTCCTCCACTTTTTTCCCTTCTCCCTTCTTCACCAGCCCGAAAACCCCTATCTTCTTCTCTCATTATCTTTCTTCCTTCTTTTTCCCTTCCCCCTTTCCCTTATTCTTTCTTTACACTGCCATCACACCAACCACCATCCTTGCCACCATTGGTCACTCTTTTTTCCCTTTATTTTTGAATTCATATCTATTTTCCATTATTTTCATTTTCTTTATTATGTTGTTCTTATTATTCATATCATTTAAATTTAGCTTAAGGTACCATAAGTTCATGCTGGCTGCTTCAATAATTTGATTTCAAAAGGTTCGAGGTGCTGCCGGAGTATCCTCCCCCACGTTCACCTCTGCCCAAATGTATCAGGTTTCTTTTCATTGACTCCATCAAAAATTCAGAAAGTTTCACTTCTTTCCCTATCATATGATTTTCTTACTATATTGTCATTATTTATCTTTGTACATTGAGGACAATGTACATCTTAAGTGTGGGGAGGTTAATTATAGTATTATTAGAAAAACCCTGAATTATGTCTTACTCTTAAGTAAATTTTTTCATATTACTATTAGAATGAACCTTCTATTGACTTATGATTTTCATTGATATGTTTTGGATTAAGTCATAGGTAATTGTGCATTGATCGTTTATACTATAAGACACTAGAGAATCAAGCATGATAAGTCTATTTTCAGAATTAAAAATTATTAGGTTGTTTCCCTAAATTTAAATATTACTTTGAAGTTTGGAATTTGCAATGTTGACATTAAAAACCATAATTTTTGTGAGATTTTGAACCTTTTAGAGCATATATTTTTCTTGCTCACTTTATTGGTTATGAGTGTGTCAATATTGATTTGTTATTCTAGAACTTGCTTCGATAATGCATGTCGAGACCACACTTTTGATTTGATATACTGAGATGATAAAGGCACCTAGGTTTTAACCCACTTATTCCATTAAAAGCCTACCTTCATAATTAACCCCTAGTGAACCGCTTTAATCCTAATGAACTGTTTCTTGATATACCCTTAATATTAACCCAAGACCCATTCTTTTTGATTCATTGAGAATTTTTCCTATTGTTTCAGCTCCTTTTTGTCGAGACTTGATTTGAGCAATTGCCTAACTATGTTCTTTATTTCAGTTGTTAAATTCATCTTACACTTGTTCTTATTAAAAAAAGTTGAAAATATATTTATTATTAGTTCTGTGTTATTTGAGCTTAAGTAGTTAATTTTACATTTTGAGAAGAAGCTCATGTTTTTATGTTTTCAATTGATGTAATTATTCAGTATTAGTTTATTTTTCTAGTTAGGTAAATTGTCAATTCAATCTCGATTTTAACCTTCTTTTTAGGCCTTTATCCACACCTTTAACCCAAGCCCCATTACAACATTTTAAAGACCTTTTGATTCGTGTATCATCTCATTTTATAGTTGTGGAGATTTGATTTTCATGCAAGCCTATGGTAATAACTTTTCATGTTTGACTTTTGAGTGCTTAACTTGAACCTTAAACACTTTGAGTGATTTGAGTGAATCTTTAGTAAGGATGTCAATTCTTGTCGGTTTTGAATTAAAGGTAATTATTTAGATAAGGGGAAACACCTAATTTTTGTGCTATAAAAACTATGACTTAAATTGTTTAAATCTTTAAGACCCTTTTAGTTAAATTATCAATGTATGAATTATCTATGAATTATGTTGAAACATTATTGATGAGAATTATGAATTAAGGAAGTTTAATTTTAATTGTGAGTTGAGGATTTTGCTTGAGGACGAGCAAAGGTTTAAGTGTGGGATATTTGATAAACCATAATTTATACATATTTTTACCCCATGCTTGGCTTATTTTTAGATGAATTTTCATTAGATTTGATGAATTGATACTCCTAATCCTTTAAATTCATGTTTTACAATCATAAGAGCTTAGGAGTCGAAAAGAATGAGAAGTGGCCAAAAGGGACAAAAATAGGCCAACACGGCCTGGACTTCCGTACACGGCAGACCACACGACCGTGTGTGACAAGAAGAAATCAACAAGGCCTAAGCTCTTGCACACGGATGTGTCCCTGCCACACCAAAGTTTAATCCTATTCGGAAAAGGCCACTTGTGGGCCAAGAGAGGTGTTCCAAAGGCTATATAAACACCCTAGGGGAGGACCTAAAGGGAGGATGCGGAGTAGAAAGCAGAAAATACTCAAAGACAGCCATTGGGAGCAGCTCGGAAGAAGGATCTCCATCAAGACTGAGGATCTCCTATCAATTTCTCTTGAAGTTTTTAGGTTTTCTTATGTTTTGTTATTTTCCTTATTTTAAAATGTTTCCTCTATTAGTATGAACTAAATCCCTTAAATACCTAAGGGGATGAAACCTAAGCGGATCTTATTATTATTTCATTTATAAGATAAATACTTGTTCTTATTCGTAATTGTGAGTTCTTATTCTTGTTTTGATAATTTAGGTTATTGATTCAAGTCGAATGTGCTTATTCAGAGGAGCAAAAGTCCTTGTTTAAGAGTAGATCAACACAATTAAGTGGAGTTGATTGCAACCCTAAAAATAGGGCGACATAAATCTGTCGAATTAGAGTCAAATCTAATAAGGGAATCCATAGATCGAGTTAATGCGACAATAGGAGTTTTAATTAGAAAGAAATTTCAATTAATCAACCTAGAATCAGTTGTTTTTAGTCTTGAAAGCGATATTAACATAAATCAGGGATTTCTATGGATTAAGTCAAGTGATAAATCGTATGAATCGAAAGTAATAAGTGAAGTCTAGGTGGATTCTTCCTTGGGTGTTGCCTCTCTCATATAGTTGTCTAGAAAGTATTTTCCCAATTCATTCTCTGTCGTGTTTTTAATTAATTTTAGTTTAAAAGAAATCACTCCAATTCTTAGGCTAGATAATAAAAATATAGTAATTACTAGTACTCTTGGTCCTTGTGGATACGATATTTTCGATCTTACCATAACTATACTATTAAACGATAGGTGCGCTTGCCTTTATTGTAATCGTAGTTAGTTAGAGACACATCAAGTTTTTGGCACTGTTGCCAAGGACTAAGATATTAGGAACACTTAATTTTTATTACCTTAGCCATTCTTATTTTTATTTGCAATTTATTTTTATTTTAACTTGCTAATTTTTATTTTACTTGCTTCTGGCAGTTGAATTTAGTTTATGACTAGAAAAAACCCGTCAGGACCCTTGATTTTTGACAGTGAGATAGAACATACCGCTCGCAGAAATCGTAAGGAGATAAGGCGAAGTCTATGATACATAGAAGAAGAGCAAGAGGACAAAACCCATATTACTGAGGAGATGGCTGATAATAATCCGTTACCTTCTGTGGTTGTCACAAATCCGGTGAATCAAAATCCTACTCCTCATACTATGTGATTATGCTAAACCTACTTTAACAGGAACTGAATCAAAGTATTGTTAGACATGTTATTGTTGCAAATAATTTTGAACTGAAACCTAACACTATTCAAATGATTCAACAGTTTGTTCAGTTTGATGGTTTGCAGGATGAAAATCCAAATAATCACTTGGCAAATTTTCTGGAATTCTGCGACACTTTCAAAATTAATGGCGTTTATGACGATGCCATTCACCTTCGGTTGTTTCCCTTTTCGCTGAGGAACAAAGCTAAATAGTGGTTGAACCCGTTACCAGGAGGATCAATCACTACATGGGAGCAAATGACTGAAAAATTTTTACTTAAATATTTTTCACAGGCTAAAACGGCTAATTTGAGGAATGATATCTCTTCTTTTGTGCAGATGGATTTAGAAACACTTTACGATGCATGAGAGAGATACAAGGATCTACTAAGAAGATGCTCTCACCATGGGTTACCATTATGGCTACAGTTCAAACATTTTACAATGGTGTGAACCCTCAACTTGGCAATTGATTGATGCAATTGCCGATGGAACCCTAAATAACAAAACCCCTGAAGCGGCTTATGAGTTTATAGAGGAGATGTCACTAAATAACTGTTAGTGGCAAGTCATGAGAACAAAGCCAACAAAAACAGCCAGTGTTTTTAACCTTGACACAGTCACCATGCTATCAAACTAGGTAGAGCTTCTAAGTAAGAAAATTGATGGTTTGTGTGGTTCTTCACAGGTACATCCAGTGATGCAATGCGATACGAGTGGAGGAGGAATAAACAATACTGAATATCCACCTTACAACCCTGGCATAGAAAGCGAACAGATGAACTATATGGGTAATAATTCTAGACCTCAGAATAATCCCCATAGTAACACTTACAATCCAAGTTGGAGGAACCACCCAAACTTCTCATAGGGTGGTCAAGGAAATTAGAGACAGCAACCCCCTCCAGGCTTTCAATAGCAACCCTACCCACAAGAGAAGAAGCCGAACCTTGAGGAGATGCTAACAAAATTCATCGTTGTGTTAGAAACTCGTTTCCAAAACACCGAAACAGCTCTCAAAAATCAGTAAGCATTGATTCAAGGGCTCGAGAACCAAATAGGTTAGCTTGCTAAGTTGATCTCTGAACGACCACAAGGCAGCTTGCTAAGCAATACAGAAACTAATCCAAAGGAGCAACTCCATGCCATCACTACTTACGATAATAAAGGGTTAGACGAACCAAACCTGAGGTAAGAAAACATGGTAGATAGAGGTAAGGTTGAGGTAAGCCATGATAAACGAAAATCAGTTAGTATAGAGTACAAACCTCGTATGCCATACCCCAATGTGACAAAAAAAGATCGCACAGATGAACAATTCGGTAAATTTCTTAAACTTCTAAAAAAATTACATATTAACTTACCGTTTATTGAAGCTCTTTCGTAGATGCCCAATTCAGTAAAATTTCTAAAAGTGCTTTTATCAAACAAACGGAAGCTAGACGATACGCCGCATGTGGAGCTTAATACAGTGTGCTCAGCAATTTTACAAAATAAACTACCCCGCAAATTAAAAGATCCAGGGAATTTTACGATTCTTTACTTAATTGGTAGTTTATCTGTTAATAATGATTTAGTGAGTTAGGGCAAGTATTAATGTTATGCCTTATAAAATGTTTAAACAATAAGTCTTGGGAAACCCAAACAAACTAGGATGAGTATTCAATTGGCTGATAAAACCATTAGATTTCCTAGGGGTATAATCGAAGATGTGCTAGTCAAAATTGATAAATTCATATTCCCAGTAGACTTTATTGTTTTAAACATGGATGAGGATAATGACGTTCCTTTAATTTTAGGACGACCCTTTTTAGAAACTGCTAGGACCATTATTGATGTTGATACAGGGGATTTAATACTTTGTATAGGTGATGACATGATTAAACTCCAAGCATGTGATTCTGTCAGAATATCTAGTGATCAAGATGATACAAATCTTGTTAATGTAAGTGAACTTAATGATAGAGCCATGGTCTAACTTTCATATTAAGAACAGAACTGTTCATGAGGAAAGAAGACTACAAATCGATGAACTAGATGAATGGCGGACACACATCAAGGAGAAACCGAGAAAACACGATGAATTAAAGTGACTCCATGACAAGCTTAAGGATGGGACAAACCAATTTAAGATCGGGGATCAAGTACTGGTCGATAAAACAGACCCTCGAATCACCACTTCAGACCTTAATACAAATGGAGTGATCTCTTTCACGGTACTCAATGTCTTCCTATACGGAACAGTCGAGGTAACTAATCCTAAGTTTAGCACTTTTAAGGTAAACACTACTCGACTCAAATTGTATATTGAATAATAGAACCGATTGCAGGAGAGATGAGTTTCAAGTCCTCGAACCACCTTGATTGTACGAATTAAAGGAGAGTCGAGCTTAGACTCTAAATAAGCGCTTCTCGGGAGGCAACCCGAGCACTAACCAAATTGATGTTTATATTTTTTATTTTTAGCACCTAACTAATAACTAAGCAAATTAACAAGCGCAGGTTTCCCCACAACATGGCCTTGCACACAGGCGTGGCCGTGGCCGTGTGGACACCACAAGTAGGTACACCAGAGTAGTGGAGACCATGCGAGAACAGGACAAAAATTTTCCCCAAAACACAGGCTGCGATAAAATGCTACGGCCGTGCGATTTGGCCGTGGTCGATACTGACTAACGCACACGGCATGCGATAACCCCACATAGGCATGCCTTAAGACCGTGGCTGATACTGAGTAAATGACACAGGCGTGCGACACGCCCGAGCCCAAAAACCGTGGTTGAAACTGAGAAGTCACACGAGCGTGCCTATAGTCCGTGGTCGATACTGATCAATCAACATGGGCGTGGAAACCTCTACACAGGCGTGAGAGAAATGAACAAAGCACCACATGGCCGTACAATTTGGCCATGTGACCTAACACGGCCAGGGTACACGGGCGTGGGGCTCATCTCTATTTAAACCCCCTTCTCGGTTCACTTTCTTCCCTAAATCTTCTCCCCCCCAAACCCTAGCCACCGAACCCCTTTCCAACCACTGCCCTTCTCCTCCACTTTTTTCCCTTCTCCCTTCTTCACCAGCCCGAAAACCCCCATCTTCTTCTCTCATTATCTTTCTTCCTTCTTTTTCCCTTCCCCCTTTCCCTTATTCTTTCTTTACACTGCCATCACACCAACCACCATCCTTGCCACCGTTGGTCACTCTTTTTTCCCTTTATTTTTGAATTCATATCTATTTTCCATTATTTTCATTTTCTTTATTATGTTGTTCTTATTATTCATACCATTTAAATTTAGCTTAAGGTACCATAAGTTCATGCTGGCTGCTTCAATAATTTGATTTCAAAAGGTTCGAGGTCTTTGCGGAGTATCCTCCCCACGCTCACCTCCGCCCAAATGTATCGTGTTTCTTTTCATTGACTCCATCAAAATTCGAAAGTTTCACTTCTTTCCTATCATATGATTTTCTTACTATATTGTCATTATTTATCTTTGTTCATTGAGGACAATGTACATCTTAAGTGTGGGAGGTTAATTATAGTATTATTAGAAAAACCTGAATTATGTCTTACTCTTAAGTAAATTTTTTCATATTACTATTAGAATGAACCTTCTATTGACTTATGATTTTCATTGATATGTTTTGGATTAAGTCATAGGTAATTGTGCATTGATCGTTTATACTTTAAGACACTAGAGAATCAAGCATGATAAGTCTATTTTCAGAATTAAAAATTAGTAGGTTGTTTCCCTAAATTTAAATATTACTTTGAAGTTTGGAATTTGCAATGTTGACATTAAAAACCATAATTTTTGTGAGATTTTGAGCCTTTTAGAGCATATATTTTTCTTGCTCACTTTATTGGTTATGAGTGTGTCAATATTGATTTGTTATTCTAGATCTTGCTTCGATAATGCATGTCGAGACCACACTTTTGATTTGATATACTGAGATGATAAAGGCACCTAGGCTTTAACCCACTTATTCCATTAAAAGCCTACCTTCATAATTAACCCCTAGTGAACCCCTTTAATCCTAATAAACCGTTTCTTGATATACCCTTAATATTAACCCAAGACCCATTCTTTTTGATTCATTGAGAATTTTTCCTATTGTTTCAGCTCCTTTTTGTCGAGACTTGATTTGAGCAATTGCCTAACTATGTTCTTTATTTCAGTTGTTAAATTCATCTTACACTTGTTCTTATTAAAAAAAGTTGGAAATATATTTATTATTAGTTCTGTGTTATTTGAGCTTAAGTAGTTAATTTTACATTTTGAGAAGAAGCTCATGTTTTTATGTTTTCAATTGATGTAATTATTCAAGATTAGTTTATTTTTCTAGTTAGGTAAATTGTCAATTCAATCTCGATTTTAACCTTCTTTTAGGCCTTTATCCACACCTTTAACCCAAGCCCCATTACAACCTTTTAAAGACCTTTTGATTCGTGTATCATCTCATTTTATAGTTGTGGAGATTTGATTTTCATGCAAGCCTATGGTAATAACTTTTCATGTTTGACTTTTGAGTGCTTAACTTGAACCTTAAACACTTTGAGTGATTTGAGTGAATCTTTAGTAAGGATGTCAATTCTTGTCGGTTTTGAATTAAAGGTAATTATTTAGATAAGGGGAAACACCTAATTTTTGTGCTATGAAAACTATGACTTAAATTGTTTAAATCTTTAAGACCCTTTTAGTTAAATTATCAATGTATGAATTATCTATGAATTATGTTGAAACATTATTGATGAGAATTATGAATTAAGGAAGTTTAATTTTAATTGTGAGTTGAGGATTTTGCTTGAGGACAGGCAAAGGTTTAAGTGTGGGGATATTTGATAAACCATAATTTATACATATTTTTACCCCATGCTTGGCTTATTTTTGGATGAATTTTCATTAGATTTGATGAATTGATACTCCTAATCCTTTAAATTCATGTTTTACAATCATAAGAGCTTAGGGAGTCGAAAAGAATGAGAAGTGGCCAAAAAGGGACAAAAATAGGCCAACACGGCCTGGACTTCCGTACACGGCAGACCACACGACCGTGTGTGACAAGAAGAAATCAACAAGGCCTAAGCTCTTGCACACGGATGTGTCCCTGCCATACCAAAGTTTAATCCTATTCGGAAAAGGCCACTTGTGGGCCAAGAGAGGTGTTCCAAAGGCTATATAAACACCCTAGGGGAGGACCTAAAGGGAGGATGCGGAGTAAAGCAGAAAATACTCGAAGACAGCCATCGGGAGCAGCTCGGAAGAAGGATCTCCATCAAGACTGAGGATCTCCTATCAATTTCTCTTGAAGTTTTTAGGTTTTCTTATGTTTTGTTGTTTTCCTTATTTTAAGATATTTCCCTCTATTTGTATGAACTAAATCCCTTAAATACCTAAGGGGATGAAACCTAAGGCGGATCTTATTATTATTTCATTTATAAGATAAATACTTGTTCTTATTCTTAATTGTGAGTTCTTATTCTTTTTTTGATAATTCAGGTTATTGATTCAAGTCGAATGTGCTTATTCAGAGGAGCAAAAGTCCTGTTTAAGAGTAGATCAACACAATTAAGTGGAGTTGATTGCAACCCTAGAAATAGGGCGACATAAATCTGCCAGATTAGAGTCAAATCTAATAACGGAATCCATAGATCGAGTTAATGCGACAATAGGAGTTTTAATTAGAAAGAAATTCCAATTAATCAACCTAGAGTCAGTTGCTTTTAGTCTTGAAAGAGATATTAACATAAATTAGGGATTTCTACGGGTTAAGTCAAGTGAATAAATCGTATGAATCAAAAGTAATAAGTGAAGTCTAGGTGGATTCTTCCTTGGGTGTTGCCTCTCTCATATAATTAATTTTAGTTTAAAAGAAATCACTCTAATTCTTAGGCTAGATAATAAAAAGATAGTAATTACTAGTACTCTTGGTCCTTGTAGATACGAGATTTTCGGTCTTACCATAACTATACTATTAAACGATAGGTGCGTTTGCCTTTTGTAATAGGCCCAATTTGCCCGGGCCCATTAGTCAACCAATAAAACCAAAACAAAATTAAAAAAACGAAACCAACCCAAATACTAAAGTCCAAATAACAGTCCTTTTTATTAAAAGCCCAAGTGCTAAAAAACTAAGGACCCATACCCAAATTTAAACCTTGGCCCGATTGGCCCAACCACATTAACATTTCCAGAAACCCTAGGGGTTTCTGGAAGCTTCAAGCATCGCTCGAGTAGCCACCATGCACATGCGCGCCAGCCTCAGCAACGGCCTCCTCATTGCTCCATACGACGTTATAAGAACCTGCAAGAAGGAATAACAGAATTCAGTAGCAGTATAGCTGGAAAATAAAATAGATTATTTTATTTTATTTTATTATTAGATTTGGCTATAAAAGCCAAAGAAAAAACACTGTAAAAGGATCTGATTTTTTTTTTATATATACAAACAGGCACACGTATACTGAATAAGAAATCAGAAATCATTTTCTTCAAAGGTGATTCCATTTTTTTCGATTTATTTTTTATTTTTGGTTTTTTTATTCATTTTTCGATTGCACATGAAAAATAAGAAAAAGTGAGAGGTTTACCTGGAGTCGGTCCGCCTTCTTCGTCGCAATTGAAGTGAGGGGGATTCCAAAGCCGTAGTTGACAATTCTCAAGGTTTTAAAGGACTCTTTCAATCGCCGTTCATGGTGATGTGAAGGTGTCTGTTCAAGTGCCTTTTAGAGGCGGCCGATTAGAGAAAAGTAGGAGAATGCTTAGGCTTTTGTTTTGTGTTTTAAATTGGCTGAATGGAGTGATTAGGGTTAATTTTTTAGTTTTATTGAGACGTATGAAACGACACCGTTTAGGGTCTATTTCAGTGGCTATAAAACGGTGCCGTATAGATCACAACCCGATTCGTCCGACCCGCTCCAATCAGGATCCGCATGTTTCTAAGCATTGGTTTTATTGCGCAATTAGTCCATCTTTTTTGTGCAGATATTTGATTAAATCCTATGTATCTTTTCTTTTCTTTTTTTAATTAATCTCTGTAAATTGTTCGTCATTCCGATTTGGTCTAATCCGTGCGTATGCTTTTGGTTATTGGGATATTTGCTAGTTTAATCCCTAGTCATTTGTGCACATTTTAGCTTGGTCCTTGCCTTTGTTAAAATCATTTTATTTATTTATAAAATAGCCTTTTAATTTCATTTTATTCTAATTAGGTATTTTCTTATTCTTTTATTTATAATCCTAGTAATTTTTTTCCTTTTCATGATATTAAATTTATTTGTTGTTTTAATAAATTATTTTGAAATATTTTACCGATTTTACATTGTTCAGTTTTTTTGCTTTTATTTGTATAGTTTTTAAACTTATTTTAATATACAATTTGTTCATTTTAAAATTCTCATTTATGTATATTTCTTTGATTTAAAGATTTATATAATATTTTTAAATACTTTTATATATCAATATTTTTATATATTATTTAAAGTAAACTATTTCTTAATATATGTATATTATTCATGTTAATTTTTTTACTTTATGAATGTTATTCATTTTGATGGATATTTTATCTTGTATATTATGCATTTTGATTTTCTTCTTATAATATTTATTTTAAAATTTATTTGTATACTATTATCTAATATATTTTTAATCTTTATTTTTGATTGATATATATATGATTTTATACACTACTTATTTTAATTTTCTTTTTATATAATGTTTGTTTTAAAATTATTTAATATATTATCATTTGATATATTGTTTATTTTCATCTTTATTTTATTCTAAGTTCTCTCATATATTACTTGTTTTAAAATTCATATACATATAATTTGTTGTTTGTATATTAGTGAGTTCATTTTTTTGTTTTTATATATTATTCATTGTTTCTATTTGTCTTAAAATTTGTTGCATTTGATTTATGTTAAGTTGTTTGATATTTCTTTCTAAATTGTCCTTTAATTCATTAGTTTTGAATGTTAATGTTAGTATTTGTATGGCATATGACATGTTGCCATTGTAAGAACCCTAATTAGCTCTTTTGTGTTTTTATTATTGCCATGTATTGTCATTTTATGATTGCAATTATACTTTTGTTTTTATTATTGCATTGTAATTAAGGTTTCCAACTTATTTATGAAAAATTGTTTATTTTATATCCAACGAACCAAACAAATATATTTTTGAGTCCATTTTATATTCGCTTATTTAAAAGTTTTTAAAACAATGCAATATTTGATGTTTGAAAATTCGAGAAATTGTGCCCTAACGTGATGGGTTTCAGTTCTTCATTTGACCAAATAATTAAATACCATTTTAATCACATGATTTTGAAGTTATAAGATGATCTCGACTTTGAGGGTTCAAGATATTGCATCCTAACGTACTGGGTGTAGTATTTTGTTCCTTTGGAGCGAATAAATCTTACATTTAAATTTGGAATATTTCACCCTTTTTTCAAAAAAATTGTATTTTTAAAACTCTTCAAATTTTCGACGTTAGGACGTCATTTAATCAATTTGGTACCAATTTTGGGTGTACGAGGGCGATAGCTCTCCCTCGTACGTAACCGACTCCCGAACCCATTTTTTAATTTCGCAGGCCAAAATTAATTTTTAAAGATGAAACATTTTACGAGGTGATCCGATTACACCTAAACAAAAAAAGATTGGTGGCGACTCCATATTTTTAAAGTCGATCACCATTTTTTCAAAAATAAAAATGGTTTCGACACTTTTATTATGATCGTAGTTAGTTAGAGACACATCAATAGGTTTAATAATGCTATTCTTATAATAAATGTTTAAATTTTTTAATACAAATATACTTAAATTATAGTTAGATTATGGTACACCCACCATGGGTGAAAAAATATGTAATAAATTTATAAAAATAATATAAAAATTAAATATGATTTTAGTTGAAATGGTAAAGTTGTAGTAGTGAAATTCATTGTCATCATTTTAAGTACGATTTTTTTAGATTTATCAAAATTTGATCATTTTAAAAGGAATAAGCTTTTATAATTTCAAAACTGAATTGGAACCTAGTTAAGGGTGACACCATATCTAGTATAGATATTTTGAATATGATTAAAATTTATTGAAAAAATTTATTACTTTTTAATAACCAATCAAATTAATTAAAACTATATAATTTCACGACACGACATGAGTGAAAATAAAATTGTGAAATAAATATATTTATAAAAAAATAATATAATTAACAAATGAGACTTTAAATGAATGGTAAAATACAAATATTGAAAATTATAAGTACTTGAGTTCAAATCATATACTTAAAATTCATATAATATTTTGTATATTTATATTTATTTTTATATAAAATAATATAATTACTTTATATAGTAAACACCCAACTAAATTGGATCCACCAGTACTCCAAATCTCAACTCAAATGGCCACCAACTCCAGATTTTAGAATTTGAGTGCCCATATTTGTTTTTGTGGTGTTTGCACAGGGATTTGTTTCCTCATTATATTGAATATATAATGGATTTGGTTCTAATAAACCCCAAATCTAAATATAATTCAGAAGCTGAAGTCAGAAGTCATTGGCCAAAAGATTTAACAAAGAAAAAAGGCTGGAAAATATAGACATGAAGCAACTCAAATGGTAGAGTTAGCTGTGATAAGTTCCTATTGAGTGACTATAACATTGAGTTTTCATCCTTGAATTGCTACGTAAAATGAGCGCACCAAGTCCAGTTTCAAACCATACATGCAGCTAATTACACGATATCTTGAGTAGTTACGAATTTTTGCTATACTCAAAGTTTTCATAGTTTTATTTCTAAAAATTTATAAACAACTATAAAACAAATATATAAAGAGATGGATAATTAAAATAAAATTCTCAGTCAAAATTTCTATGGTTCTATTTTTAGAAAATAAATAAAAAATAAAGATTACACATTTTCACCGTAAAACATTCCTTGAGTCTTTAACCGCCATCATTTTATCTTCTCCTCGTCATAGATTCCTTTTGAAAATTATATTTAAATTCTATTTTCTCTTCCGCTCAAAAGAATTCTATGAATTAAAAAATAATTTTACATAGAGATAATAGTCCACGGTCTATTTCCTAAGAACCATAACCTTGACAACAATAACAAATATATAATATCGCATCCATTCCCATATATAACTCAAAAATATGCATAATATCTAACAAATGTCACTTTATATGTAATCAAATCATTCAAGAAGAAGAAATCTATTTTTATTACCTGCTTATACTTATATATAGAGAACAACATAACTTATGATACTAATTGTTAGAAAATTGGGTTTGGAAAACGATAGCGACAAATATGTTTAAAGGAAAAAATAGAGTTTTATTTTTTTTCCAAACCTAGATCTTAGTTGTGATATTTAAAGTAATAAGCAGTTAATTAAAATTGTACATTTTCGATTAGTCTAGGATGAAAACTTTGACCGAGTAGTCTTCCCTGCTATCCTCAAGCTCACGTCTGCCGAGTGTGTGCTCATTTGAATCAAGTTTTCTTTTTTTACAAAATTACCAATGGAGTAATTTCATAATTTCTTATAACTTTTGTCCAAGTTATAACTAGAAAAATATCTCTAGCAATTTTTAAAATAATTTCTTGAAAATTTTTTAAAAGTTTATTTTATAAAAATTTATCTACAACTTTCTATTGAATTCATCATGCAAAAAATAACGACGCAAGACTCTTTTTATAGAAGGAGAGCTTAGAGAATTTAACTATGATTAAACATAATCAATTTAATATTAAATTAAGATAATACTTATTAAGATAAATATTAGATTAAATTTAAAATTAAATCTATTAAATTAATAGAATATTTATCTACAAGATAAATATTAAATTAAAGATAATCATTTTAATTAATAAGCCTAAATTTATACATATTTTAACCCCATGCTTGGCTTATTTTTTGATGAATTTTCATTAGATTTGATGAATTCGATGCTCCTAATCCCTTAATTTCATGTTTTACACTTAGGAAAGCTTAGGGAGTCGAAAAGAACAAGAAACGGGCCAAAACAGGACAAAATGGGTCTACCTTAGGAATCAACACGGCCTGGGCTATCAAACACGACCGTGTGATGTGAGCAGGATCAAACACGGTCTGGATCAACGTACACGGGAAGACCACACGGTCGTGTGTGGCAAGCAGAATTGAGAACGGTCTAAGGAATCAAGCACGGGCGTGTCCCTGCCGTATCAAAGTTGAATTCTATTTAGAACAGGCTACTTGTGGGCTAAGAGAGGTGTTCCAAAGCCTATATAAACACCCTAGGGGGCAACCTAAAAGAGGAGGCCCAATAGGAGGCAGAAAATACTCGAAGACAACCATCGGAAGCAGCTTAGGAGAAGGATCTCCATCAAGACTGAAGATCTCCCATCAAGTTCTTTAGAAGTTTTTGGGTTTTCTTATGTTTTGTTGTTTTCCTTATTTTAAAATGTTTCCCCTCATTAGTATGAACTAAATCCCTTAGATACCTAAGGGGATGAAACCTAAGATAGATCTTATTATTATTTGATTTATAAGATAAATACTTGTTCTTATTCTTAATTGTGAGTTTTTATTCTTGTTTTGATAATTCAGGTTATTGATTCAAGTCGATTGTGCTTATTCAGGGAGCAAAAGTCCATGTTTAAGAGTAGATCAACACAATTAAGCGGAGTTGATTGCAACCCTAGAAATAGGGCAACGAAAATATGCCGGATTAGAGTCAAATCTAATAAGGGAATCCATAGATCGAGTTAATGAGACAATAGGGGTTTTAATTAGAAAGAAATTTCAATTAATCAACCTAGAGTTAGTTGTTTTTAGTCTTGAAAGAGATATTAACATAAATCAGGGATTTCTACAGATTAAGTCAAGTGAATAAATCATACGAATCAAAAGTAATAAGTGAAGTCTAGGTGGATTCTTCCTTAGGTATTGCCCATCTCATATAAATTGTCTAAAAAGTATTTCCCTAATTCTTTCGTTTTCGTTTTTAATTAAGTTTTTAGTTTAAAAGAAATCACTTCAATTCTTAGGCTAGATAATAAAAAGATAGTAATTACTAGTACTCTTGGTCCTTGTGGATACGATATTACCGGTCTTACCATAATTATACTATTGAACGATTGGTGCGCTTGCCTTTATTGTGATCGTAGTTAGTTTTAGACCACATCAAGTTTTTAGCGCCGTTGCCGGGACTAAGATATTAGGAACACTAATTTTTTATTACTTTAGCCATTTTTACTTTATTTGCGATTTATTTATTTTTTATTATTATTTTCTTTGCTAATTTTTTTCCCCTTTATTTGCTTCTGATAGGTAGCTCTAGTTTATGACTAGAAGGAACCCATCAGGACCATTACTTTTTTACAGTGATATAGAAGGTACCGCTCGCAGAAACCGAAGAGAAATAAGGCGAAGCCTACAACACATACAAGAAGAGCAAGAGGACGATATTAATAATACCGAAGAGATGGCTGATAATAATCCGCTACCTTCTGTGGTTGCCGCAAACCCGGTAAATCAAAATCCTACTCCTCGTACTATGTATGATTATGCTAAACCTAATTTAACAGGAACTAAATCAAGTATTGTTAAACCTGTTGTTGCTGCAAATAATTTTGAACTGAAACCTAACACTATTCAGATGATTCAGCAATTTATTTAGTTTGATGGTTTCCAGGATGAGAATCCAAACAACCACTTGGCAAATTTTCTGGAATCCTGTGACACTTTCAAAATTAATGGCGTTTCTGGCGATGCCATTCGCATTCGGTTGTTTCCCTTCTTATTGAGGAATAAAGCCAAACAGTGGTTGAACTTGTTACCATGAGGATCAATTACTACATGGGACCAGACGACCGAAAATTTTTTACTTAAATACTTTCCACCGGCTAAAATGGCTAAGTTGAGGAATCATATCTCTTCTTTTGTGCAGATGGATTTAGAAATATTTTATGATGCATGGGAGAGATACAAGGATCTACTAAGAAGATGTCATCACCATGGGTTACCTTTGTGGCTACAAGTTCAAACCTTTTACAATGATGTGAACTCCCAAGTAGGCAGTTGATTGATTCAGTCACCGGTGGAACCCTAAACAACAAAACACCTGAGGCTACCTATGAATTCATTGAAGAGATGTTACTGACTAACTATCAGTGGCAAGTTATGAGGACAAAGCCAACAAAAACTGCCAGACGCAGTGATCATGCTATCAAACCAGGTAGAACTATTAAATAAAAGGATTGATGATTTGTGTGGTTCTTCACAGGTACATCCAGTGATGTAGTGTGATACAAACGGAGGAGGGACGAACAATACAAAATACCCAACCTACAACCCTGGCATAGAAAACGATCAGATAAAATATATGGGTAACAATTCTAGACCTCAAAATAACCCTTATAGTAACACTTATAATCCAGGTTGGAGGAACCGCCCAAAATTCTCATCGGGTGGTCAAGGAAATCAGAGACAAGAACCCCCCAAGGCTTTCAACAGAAACCCTACCCAAAAGTGAAAAAGCTGAACCTTGAGGAGATGTTAACAAAATTTATCACGGTTTCAGAAACCCGTTTCCAAAACACCGAAATAGCACTCAAAAATCAGCAAGCATCGATTCAAGGGCTCGAGAACCAATTAGGACAACTTGTTAAGCTCATATCTGAACGACCACAAGGTAGCTTGCCAAGCAACATTGAAACTAACCAAAAGGAGCAACTTCATGCCATTACTGCTCACGATAGTGAAAGGTTAGATGAACCAAAATTGAGGCAAGAGAATGTGGTAGAGGAAGGTAAGGTTGAGATAGGCTATGATAAACCAAAACTGGTAACTATAGAATACCAACCTCGTGTGCCATATCCCATTGTGACAAAGAAAGACCGCACAGAGGAATAATTCGGTAAATTTCTTAAACTCTTAAAAAAGTTACATATTAACTTATCGTTTATTGAAGCTCTTTCGCAGATGCCCAATTCAAAAAAAATTTTAAAGGATCTCTTAAAAACAAATGGAAGTTAGACGAGGCGTCGTATGTGGAGTTAAATGCAGTGTGCTCAGCAATCTTACAAAATAGACTACCGCAAAAGTTAAAAGATCCAGGTAGTTTTATGATTCCTTACTTAATTGGTAGTTTATCTGTTAATAATGCTTTAGCAGATTTAGGGGCAAGCATCAATGTTATGCCTTATAAAATATTTAAACAGCTAGGTCTCGGGAAATCCAAACAAACTAGGATGAGCATTCAATTAGTTGATAAAACTATTAGAGTTCCTAGGGGTATAATCGAATATGTACTAGTAAAAATTGATAAATTCATATTCCCAGTAGACTTTTTTGTTTTAGACATAGATGAGGACAATAATGTTCCTTTAATTTTAGGAAGACCCTTTTTAGCAACTGCTAAAACTAGAATTAATATTAGTACAGGTGAATTCATACTTTGTGTAGGTGACGAAACGATCACTCTCCAGGCTCTTGACTCGGTTAGGACATCGAGTAATAAAGGTGAGAGCATAAATTCTATTAATAACCATTTGGTTTAACCTTCTTTTCAGGAAACACCACGAAATTACACAACTGAGCCATATCCTAGACGTCGTGCCAACAAAGAAATAACTCATGAGGAGCGAAGGCTTCAAATAGATGACCTAGATGAGTGGAAGACACATGTCAAGGAGAAACCAAGAACACGCGAAGCAGAACCGAGGCAACTCCATAACGGACTTAAAAATAAAGCAAATGACTTCAAGGTTGAAGACCGAGTTCTAATGGATAATATAGATCGTCGTGTTGCCACTTCTAAACCTAATGGAATAGCTCCTTTCACGGTACTTAATACTTTTCTATATGGTACAGTCGAGGTAACTCATTCCCAATTTAGCACCTTCAAGGTAAATCGTACTCGTCTAAAACCTTATTTTAATATAATTGATAGCAAGAAGGAGGAGTTTCAACTCCTCAAACCACCATGATTATGCGAATGAAAGGTCAATCTAGCTTAAGACTTTAAACGAGCGCTTCTCGGGAGGCAACCCGAGCACTAAATTCACTAATGTCATTATTTTTTGATGTTTAGCACCTAACTAAAAACTAACCAAATTAATAAAGCGCAGGCTTCCCTACCAGACGGCCTTGAGCACAGGCGTGGTCGTGGCCGTGTGGACACCACGAATAGGCATATTAGCATGGCAAAGACCGTGCGAACCAAGGACGAAATTTTCCCCAAAACACGGGCTACGATAAAATGCCACGGCCGTGGTCGACACTGAATAAGCAACATGGGCGTGGAAACTTCTACACATGCATGGTAGAAATGAATGAGGCACCACACGGCCGTGCAATACGGCCGTGTGACCTAACACGCCCAGGGTACACGGGCGTGGGCAGCTAATTTCTATTTAAACCCTTTTTGTTCTACTCACTTTCTTCCCCATATCCCTTCCCTCCTAACCCTAGCCACCATATTTTTCCCCTTTTTTCACCATCCTTGTCACCATGACTAAAAGCAAAACCAAGACCACCATCCCCATGTTGAAAAGGCGAAAGGATCCTAGCATGGTTTCCCCGTGCGTGACCATTCTACAAAAGTTCATATCGGTCGCTTCATTCCCTCGACAAGACAAGGACCTTTGAGTCCATTTATTTTTTATTTTTCTTTTATTTTCATTTTTAAATTCTTTCCCTTTATCTTTCCTATCCTTAATTTATATTAGTATATTTTGATTTCTTTAATTTAGGTTCAAGGGGCTGTTAAGGAACAACCACACCACCACCGAAGTATCCACCTCCTCTGCCCAACTTTACACTAGTTTCTTTTCTTTGGCTCCATCCTAAAATTCAAGAAGTTTCACTTCTTTCCCTATCTTATGATTCTTTTATTAGATTGTCATTATCTATCTTTGTACATTGAGGATAATGTACATCTTAAGTGTAGGGAGGTTAACTATAGTAATATTTGAAAATTCCTGAATTATATCTTGTCTTAAGTAATTTTCTCATATTACTATTAGAATGAAATTTCTATTGATTTATGATTTTTATTGATATGTTTTGGGAGTAAGTCATAGATAATTTTGCATTAATGGTTTAAACTTTAAGATATTAGAGAATCAAGCATGATAAGTCTATTTTTAGAATTAAAAATTTGGTTAGGTTGTTTCCCTAAATTTAAATATTATTTTGAAGTTTGAAATTTGCAAGATTGACATCAAAAACCATGATTTTTTGTGAGATTTTGAGCCTTTAGAGCATATACTTTTCTTGCTCACTTTTTGGTTATGAGTGTGTCAACATTGATTTGTTATTCTAGAACCTGCTTCGATTATGCATGTCAAGACCATACTTTTGATTTGATATATTGAGATGATAAAGGCACTTAGGATTTAACCCACTCACTCCACAAAAATCCCACCTTCACCTAGCGAACCCCTTTGAATCCTAATAAACCGTTTTTGATTTACCCTTAATATTAACCCAAAACTCTCTCTTTTTGATTCATTAAGAATTTATCCTATTTTGAATTAACTCTTTTTTGTCGAGATTTGATTTGAGCAGTTGCCTAACTATGTTCTCTATTTCAGTTGTTAAGTTCCTTCTTATTATTGTAAATACTTGTTCTTATTCTTAAAAAAATTGTGATATATTCATTATTAGTTCTATGATTATTTGAGCTTAAGTAGTTAATTTCATATCTTGAGAAGATGCTCATGTTATTAGTGATAAGTTTTCAATTGATGTAATTATTCAGTATTTGTCTATTGTTCTAGTTAGGTAATTTGACAATTCAGTCTCGATTTTTAACCATTTAATTCAACATTTATCCACAACTTTAACCCAAGCCCCATTACAACCCTTTTAAAAGACCTTTTGATTTATATATCATCTTATTTTATAGTGGTTGAGATTTGATTTTCATGCAAGCCTATGGTAATAACTCTTCATGTTTGACTTTTGAGTGCTTTATCTTGAACCTTAAACACTTTGAGTGGTTTGAGTGAATCCTTTGTGAGGATGCCAATCCTTGTCGATTTTGAATCAGAGATAATTATTTAGGTACGGGAAACACCTATGTTTTCGTGCTACAAAAATTTATGACTTAGATTGTTTTAATCTTTAAGACTCTTTTAGTTCAATTATCCATGTATGAATTATCTATGAATTATGATGAGACATTATTGATGAAAATTATGATTTGATGAAGTTTAATTTTAATTGTGAGTTGAGGATTTTGCTTGAGGATAAGCAAAGGCTTAAGTGTGGGGATATTTAATAAACCTAAATTTATACATATTTTAACCCTATGCTTGGCTTATTTTTTGATGAATTCGATGCACTTAATCCCTTAATTTCATGTTTTACACTCAGGAGAGCTTAGGGAGTCGAAAAGAATGAGAAACAGGCTAAAACGAGACAAAATGGGCCTACCTTAGGAATCAACACGGCCTGGGCTATCAAACACGGCCATGTGATGCGAGCAGGATCAAACACGGCTTGGATCAACGTACAAGGGAAGACCACACGGCCGTGTGTGGCGAGTAGAATCGAGCACGTTCTAAGGAATCGAGCACGAGCGTGTCACAAGGGCGTGTCCCTGCCGTATCAAAGTTGAATTCTATTCAGAATAGGCTACTTGTGGGCTAAGAGAGGTGTTCCAAAGCCTATATAAACACCCTAGAGGGCAACCTAAAAGGCGAGGTTGAATAGGAGGCAGAAAATACTTGAAGACAGCCATCGGAAGCAGCTTAGGAGAAAGATCTCCATCAAGACTGAAGATCTCTCATCAAGTTCTTTAGAAGTTTTTGGGTTTTCTTATATTTTGTTGTTTTCCTTATTTTAAGATGTTTCCCCACATTAGTATGAACTAAATCCCTTAGATACCTAAGGGGATGAAACCTAAGACAAATCTTATTATTATTTGATTTATAAGATAAATACTTGTTCTTATTCTTAATTGTGAGTTTTTATTCTTGTTCTGATAATTTAGGTTATTGATTCAAGTCGAATGTGCTTATTCAGAGGAGCAAAAGTCCATGTTTAAGAGTAGATCAACACAATTAAGCGGAGTTGATTGCAACCCTAGAAATAGGGCGACAAAAATATGCCGGATTAGAGTCAAATATAATAAGGGAATCCATAGATCGAGTTAATGAGACAATAGGGGTTTTAATTAGAAAGAAATTTCAATTAATCAACCTAGAGTTAGTTGTTTTTAGTCTTGAAAGAGATATTAACATAAATCAGGGATTTCTATAGATTAAGTTAAGTGAATAAATCATATGAATAAAAAGTAATAAGTGAAGTCTAGGTGGATTCTTCCTTAGGTATTGCCCATCTCATATAAATTGTCTAAAAGTATTTTCCTAATTCTTTCGTTGTCGTTTTTAATTAAGTTTTTAGTTTAAAAGAAATCACTCCAATTCTTAGGCTAGATAATAAAAAGATAGTAATTACTAGTACTCTTGATCCTTGTGGATATGATATTACCGGTCTTACAATAATTATATTATTGAATGATAGGTGCGCTTGCCTTTATTGTGATCGTAGTTAGTTTTAGACCACATGATTAATATAAGTATTAAATTTAATTTAATATTAAACCTATTAAAATAATATTATTTTTGTAATAGTTAATCTGAAATTAAATTATCTGGTAGAGTCCCAACAGGAGTGTAATTCTTCCTCTATCTACTCAGCCGTTGAAAAACCACCCACAAGCCATTAGAATGTCATTGACGCCACTGCTGGCACCGCCGTGTCTGATGGTGCCATCGCAGGTGCAACACCCTAATGACACCTCGAGCCAATTTAGTCTGGACAGGTGATGGCCTAACCAGTCCAATCCAATCCTACCATCGGTTGGACTATCCGATCAATTTCACATACCAAGTCTAGTTCGACCAGTTTTGGGTCTTGGTCTACGTTTTGGGTTCTCGGGTCTAATTTTCGATCTCAAGTCCACTTTTTAAGTTGGATTACCCATTGGGCCAATTATCTGACTTGAAAATTAATTTTCAAAAATATTATATTAATTTTAATTAATTTTGTAACACCCCTAACCCGTATCCGTCGCTGAATTAGGGTTAAAAGGCATTACCGGACAATTAAAAACTTTTATAGACATTTCACAACATAATATGTCAAATCACATCAAAGTGTCCCTTAAATAGGTCTACGAGACCTTAAACAGGCTTTAAGAATAGGGCCAGGACTAAACTAAACACATACAGAAATTTTTGGAAATTTAAAAATTTTTCTAAGTTATAGAGGTCACACGCCCATGTGGGCAAGCCGTGTGCCTCCCACAACCTCAGACACGCCCGTGTGCCCCACCCATGGTCGATCCTAACTTGCACCACATGGCCAGTCACACACCTGTGGTCGATCCTGACTTGTTTTGAATTACAACCACGAGGGACACGGTCAAGCCACACCCCGTGTGCTCAACCGTGTGGGCAAATATAGGCCATTTTCAAGGCCAAATTGCCACCCACACTTGGGTCATTCCTACAAGCATCATACCAATTCATTTCATACCAAAGTAACCAACTTATTTTAAGCATTCAAAAGCCTATCAAACTCAACAACTAATGCCACAATAGCTCAACTAATCATTTCCAAGCATACTTAATCATATACATACCATTTCCTTATGATAACCATTCATCAAATACATGCTTACTAAGCATCCACAAACTTACCATTATCATGATCATTCCATAACCTTATAAACATACCAGAATCAACTTCATATAGCATAGCATCATATACAAGACACAATCACTTATCTAACCACATCACATGGCTATATATAAACATGTCTCAAACACAACTCCAATATAACTAGCCTATACATGCCATACTTAGTAAATACATTTTCAAAAGATACCAAAATATGTTGGAATAGTGTGATGATGATCTTTGACAGTCCCCGAGCCTCTCGTAGCTTTAACGATCTATAAAACAGAATAAACACTTACAAAGTAAGCTTTCCAAAAGCTTAATAAAGCCATATACAATTAAACTTAACATATAATCATTCATAGCATATCTATTTTGCATTCTTTATCATATCTTCAATTCAAACACATATATAATCTCTTTGGCTCATTTGGTTTGCCATTGCTTACCAATTCATCATATTTCAAACATTTTATTTGCTCATATTTCAATAATACACATATCTCAAATATTCCTTTGTATCAATGCACATAGTTACTCACATTTCATGCTTATACAAAGCATGCATATCAACGTACCTAAAATGGATGTACAACTCACATAGTCTTTCGTTTTCTTGGACTTGCCCATTAAACCGTTCAAAACTAAATAAGATACTCAGAGTGCTCGGAATAGTCGTACAATGCCAACGTCCCATACGTGATCTTACATGTAACCAAATATCGATGCCACTGTCCCAGACAGGGTCTTACAAGAATCAATACGATGCCAATGTCCCAGACATGGTCTTACACGTAAATCTCATATCGATGCCAACGTCCTAGACGTGGTCTTACACGAAATCTCATATCGATGCCAACGTCCCAAACGTGGTCTTACTCGAATTTCGAATCAATGCCATCGTCTCAGACGTGGTCTTATATGATATTGAATATCGGACACCTATGTCATGACATACGTAATTCCTATTTATTCCTAGGTTCATACTGGACTTCTCGGATATTGACTATTTCTCGATACTTTCTCGGAATCCATATATTCGTCATTTCATACACATTCGTCACAATGTAATCTCATATGAATATACATAATTTAATATAAATACATTTATTTGTATATAGACTTACCTCGGATTAGGATATTCGATCGGATTTGGTTATTCGACAACTTTTGACTTTCCATGATCTAAGTCTATTTTCTTCGGTTCTTGATTTATACATATTCAAATTTAATCCATTTATTCACCTAATCATTCAATTCAATCCAAGAACACACATTTAGGTCAATTTGCAAATTAGCCCTTACATTTTCATATTTGGACAATTTAGTCCTTTTCACAAAATCACAAAATATACATAATTTCAAATTACTCATGCTTGGCCAAATATCACCCATGCTCATTCAAGTCCGCATATTTAATTTATTTTATAATTTAGTCCCTCAAAATACTATTTTCTCAATTAAGTAAAAAATACTTAAATTCATCAAAAACTCAAAGACAAACTATGTTAATCAAACACATATCTTTCATATTTCATCGTCAAACATCATAAAATTTATGAATTCATCAATGGAAAAACACAAAATCATTATCAAAATAAAAAATTCTAGCATAGCAACGATCTCAAAAACATAAAAATTATCAAAAAACGAGTTAAAACTCACCTTGAATGTAACAGTCCGGTTTATACCCTAGTCGAAACAGTGGTTTCGGGACCACAAATTTGAGTCTATATAATATTTTAATATTATATTCTGTACTATTGATATGTGGTTTAGCATGTGTTAAATTGTCGTAATTTAATTTGATTGTCTGTGTGATTAAATTGACAAAAGGATTAAATTGCATGAAATGTGAAAGTTGTTTGCTATTTGCTAAAGTGCCAAAGTGTTGTGGCTTTTTAAAGGAAAAGGCTTTAAATGGAAATTAAGCCATTATTATAAGTAGTGGATGGTAATAAATGTGACACTTGTATATTTTATATGATTATTAGTTTATATTATATATTATAATTGTTTTATTACTTATTCATTAAGTTATAATTATTTTATAATAAAAGAAATTTAGTGGATGGTAGAATGACATGATAGCCATTGTTTATGTTTGTCCTATATGATTATTTAAAGGCTAAATTAGTAAATAGATTATTATGTATGATATATTTGATAAAAACATGAAAATGGACATTTTCTCATCCATTTTTCCACCGAATTTGGGAAAGAAAAGAAAGAACAAAAGCTTTCAAATTTTTAGCTATTACAAGTTTAAATCAAAGGTTAGTTTTTGATCCATTCTTGATAATTTTTACGTTTTTGTAATCGTTGCTTTGAGAGCTACAAAACCCATGTTTTAATTTTGTGAATTGATGATGTTTGTGTGAGTTTCCATGGATGATAAGTTAAGCTTTTTGATGATTGTTGGTGTTAAATGAAAGGAATGAGTTAGATAAACATACTTTGTTCTTGGAGTTTTGATGAATTTAGCTAAATAGAGCTAAATTGAGAAAGTGATAAATTGAGGGATTAAATAGCAAATTTGATGAAAAGTGTGGGCTTGTATGTGTTGTATATATATTCGGCCAAGCATGTGTATGTGTGGATTTTGTGAATTTGATGTTTTGTGAAAAACGGACTAGAATGATAAAATGTGCAAATGTGAGGGCTAAATTATAAATAGCCCAAAATATGTGTGTGTGGATTGAATTGAATGAATTAGTGATTAAAAGGGTTAATTCTGAATATGTTTAGATCAAGAACAGAAGAAAATAGAATTAGATCGCGGGAAAGCGAAAGTAAACGAGTAGCCGTTTTCATTTCGATAAACCGAATCCGAGGTAAGTCACTATGCAAATAAATGTATATGTATGCAATTATAATTGTTTTTGTGATTGATGTTGATCATGAATGCTATTGAGAAGCTATGCTTATGAATTTCGAGAAAAAATCTGATATAGTGACTAAGTCCAAGAAGTCCCGTGTGAACCTAGGAATAGATAGGATTAGCTATGTCATGACATAGGTGTCTGTTCTGTTTATCATGTAAGACCACATCTGGGATGTTGGCGTTGATTTGAGACTCGTGTAAGACCACGTCTGGGACGTTGGCATTAATATAAATTTTACGAGTAAGACCACGTCTGGGACGTTGGCATCGATATAAGCTTTATGAATAAGACCACGTCGGGGACGTTGGCATTAATATGACTTTTACGTGTAAGACCATGTCTGGGACATCGGCATCGTATTGATTTGTGTAAGACCACATGCGACAAAGGCACTGATATCCAAGTGCATGTAAGACCTCGTCTGGGATGTTGGCATTGTACAACTATTCTGAGCTTTCTGAGTATCCTATTAGTTTCCTATTTGTTCAACGGGCAAATTTGTTATACATATGGCAAATCCGAGCTATGAACAAATATGTGATAATAAAATCATTTCAGGTACGTTGATTATACACTAATTGTGTATACAAGGTAAGCATCTATGTAATCTTATTATGGTGCTATGAATATAGAATTGATAATATGATATGTAAAGTTTTGGTTAAATGAGTTATAAGTTTATGTGATTCTTGAATTGTGAATATGGCAAATGTGATCAAAGGTATATGAATCAAAGCATATATGTGATAATTTGCTAAGTGATTGATATGTGTTAATGTATTTATTTGCACAAATATGCCTCCCTTGCTAAGTTTGTTTGTATATTGACTTACTAAGCTTTTGGAAAGCTTACTCTATATGTGTGTTTTCTCTGTTTATAGGTCGTTAAGGCTACAGTAGGCTCGGGACCGTCAAGGATCATCATCACACTTCTAAACTTTTTTGGTACCCTTTTTGAAAATGTATTTAGCTAAATATGGCATGTATAGGCTAGATATGTGTATATGACTTTGAAGTGAATTTAGGTCATGTGTTTTGACAAGTTTTGAGTTGATAAATGCTTGAATGAATGAGCTTTATGATACAAATTTTGATATGAGTTGATGCATATGAAATGGTTAAGTTTTGTTTAAACAATGGATGATTTTGATTGTGTATGAATTAGGTGTATTTGGTGTGTTTTAATAGCCTAAAAATGGTGAATATTGCAGTTTTCACACTGCCTAGACACATGGGCGTGTGCCCAGGCCGTGTGGCAAAAGTCAGAATCGAAGGAATTGCCACGGGCTAGTCCCACAGCCATGTGTAGTAAGTCAGAATCTGCCCACGGGCTGCCCACGGCCATGTGATTTCCCATGGGCAGGCCACACGGGCATGTCCAAATCCACACGGGCATGTGCCCCTATTTTCAAGAAAAAGTTTCTAAAGTTTTTATTTTAGTCCCAAATCATTTCCTAATCATATTTTGGTTTTGTAGGGCCATATTAGGGTCATAAAGATGAAATTTGAAAAATTTTAAATTGTGCCTCGGGATTATATCCCAATTTACTCGTTTATTTATGTTTAACTTCGGTAATATTTCGTAATCCTGTTCCGGTGACGGTTTAAGGTTAAGGGGTGTTACATTGAATCAAGCTTAATCAATGGCCGAATGTTACTATGTTTTGTTTCTTTTTCTTTTGCTTAAATTTGGCTAAGTAAAAGATGATAACATGACTTGTTTTTATTTTATTTTAACATATATTAGTTTATTATTAATTTACTTATTTAACCTTTTATATTTAATAATTATAACATATAAATATTAAGGCCATTAATGTCCTTTAACCATGCACTATCTTTTAAAATGTTTTATTTGCCTCATAAGGCCACTCCATTTTAAAACCAACTCAAATAAGCACATTAACATATAGTATGTCACTTTTACCTTTTATGCAATTTAATCCTTTTCTCAAATTAAGCACACAGGGGGACAAATTAACTCACGGAACTTTAACACATACCAACTCACATGCTGTAGACTCGAAAAATAATTTAAAAATATTTTTTTGACTTGGATTTATGGTTCCGAAACCACTATTCTGACTAGGGTCTAAACCGGACTGTTATAAATTTGATTAATTTAGTTTTACTTGATCAAAATTAATTTTCCCATAAATTACTTAGATTTTCCAAATTAATTTTTCAAGAAAATTTTTTAATCAAATTCTTTAGTTAAACAATTCTCACGACCGCCTAATTTAATTTCACGTTGAACAAACCGACTTAATCAAATTATTTCCACAGTCGTAGAATTTTATTCTAATTCAAATGCAGTTCGATCGAGCTTTTGTTAAGCTAGCGAATGGACCAATCAGACATATACAATTAAGCTCGAGTAATTAGAATTCTGTCCAGAAGCATCGTTCTAATAATTCGCAATTTACTTAATTATGGAGTTAGTCTACAAGAAGTACATGATTGAAAACTCTTTATTATACTCTTTATGGAAGCAATTCATCTAACTACTTTGTCCAATGACCTCGTAATATGTGTGTTACCCTCATATGATATCATTCATTCCTTTAAGTTAATCTATTCACTCAATACAATCTTACTTTATCTCATTGCCACCATTATGTCTTCTTAATGATTATTATGATCACTGTCAACAAATAACTGTGATAAATTGATTGTTCGAGAACAAGTAACCCGTGGCCATGTTTCATATTTATCAATCCACACAATGTCAATGCGAGGATATCGTTAACTCTTGAATCGAGTTATGAATTTCATTGTTGCTAGTAAAGTCATGTCATACACAAGTCATGCACCTAACATGTAATAGCTCGATTTTAAGTTGTGTTAGAAACAGTGGTTTTGGGATCACAATTTCGATGTGTGAGTCTGTAAGGTCATTAGTATTGTATTAAAATTTGGTTTAGAAATTTTGACATTTAGATAGTTAATTAAAGAAAAAGGAACTAAATCATAAAAAGTGCAAAAGTTTATTTCTATTAGTGTTTAAGTGCTCATGTCCAATGAAGGGTACAAAAAAGATGAAAAAGAGAAGAAATGGTGGGAAAGGAGTTGAATGAGACAATGAAAAATTGGTAAATCTATTGTTACATGATATTTTGATTTAATTTTAATTTTTAGGAAATTTTCTGGGCATGTTTACCCCAGCTAAGTCTTCTTTTCTCTTATCTTATTTTAGATTCTTGATAAGTAAAATTTGAAATTTGTTTTGGCCATAGAAAAATATAAAAGGAATCTTGTAAACTTGAAGTTCCCATATAAGTGAATTGATGCGGTCATTGAGAGCACTAAAAATATTCTATCCCTATAAAATAATGAAAAAGAATAGTATAAGGGAAGTAGGGTCAAATCCTTAGGGACCGAATTTGCACAAATGCTTGTTCCTTAAAATCCCGGACAGAGTCGTGCCCAAGAAAACTTGCGTACCTGAAAAAAATAAAAAAATAGAATTAAAAGTTTTGATCTAGAAAAATAAAATAAAAATAGAATTAAAAGTTTTGGTTAAATTGAAATTGCGAAAATTAAAATTAAAATAGTAGAGATAAATAGAGTTGAGGAAAAGGAGTTTCTTATGGATAGATTCCAGCCTCCGGTTGTCTCAATCCGCCTTGGGTTCAATCCTTAACTTTTAGGTGATCCTTCTTAAACAGAATAAGCCAGTTATAGTGGAAGAGGATGCCTACGACCACCAGCTCCAAGATTTTAGACTTACGATTTAGAGGAACCTGACTCTAGCCAACAATCGCTTTTGTGGGACCATCTTATACTATATCATCACTTCTCAATGGAAAATGCCACGCTATTTTGTCTCTTGGGCTCGCTAACCTCTGACGCAGTAAGCTAATGAACCGACAGTGCAACCTTTCCAAAACATACAAAGCGGTCGTTCATTGCACAAGTTGAAAAGATCACCTTTTAAGGGACATGGATGAAAGCGCCAGCCCCGTAATGCGAAGAGACGATGAATACTCGTTGAGAAGGCTAAGCGCAGATTCTAAGCCTCATAAACCCTTTTGGGGAATTTCGACAACCTTTGGCTAGATAAGCTTAGTGGCTCATGATTTTTGGGAAAAAAGAAATAAATATAAAGGAAATAGAATTTTTATTGAATAATATGAAGGGAAATAAGGCTAAGCTTTTTGGGGGAGAGAGTGTTTACAGAAAAGATGAGTGAAATTTGTGTCACTCCATCCCCTATTTATAGTACTAGGAAACCTAGTCTATTCCTACTTAAATTCTAAAAGATAAATACAAATAAATAAAGATAATTAAAGATAAATAAAGATAAATGCTAAAATTAAATCTAAATAATAATTTTTAATAACTATCCTAATATAATTAAAAATTAAATAGAGTCTTGTGTTTATAAAAATCTCTTCTTTGCACTTTTGCCCTCCAAGTCTTCCACACTTTGCATTTCTGGCAACACTTCTCTTCTACTTCGCATGTTGGCCCATTTCATCTTTAAATTCACGCTTTTAGCCCCCAAATTTCCTTTTGCCTTCGATTTAGTCCCTACAAGATAAAAAACCATAAATAGCTCAAAATAGTAGGATCATACTCAAAATAAATGTGTAATTAATACATAAAAATATGTCATTCTAGAGTATTATCATGAATCGAAGGGAAACACTCTTTTGTTATTTGTGAAGTTGTCCCTAATGATTTGGTTCAACTAGTTAAGTATGATGGAAGGAATAATTTTTATAAATATGCTAAAAAAGTTAAAAAAGTACGTTAAAAATTTTAAAATTATTGATCTACATTGTTTTTGGATAGAGAAAGGAAAACATGTCAGACAAAGTGCGTTTTTAGGAGAGAATAAATATGCGTCCTACATGACGCATTTTCAGTTTGCTAAAGATGTTTTATTCTTTTTTTTGTTGTGGTTGAAAATTAAAAGTTTGTAGACTTATTTTTGTCCGTGTTTGAGATAGACATGGTTATAGTTTTTAGGAATGTTTGAATTTACGGTGGTGTCATGGAGTTGGGTGACATGCAAATTTCATCTGTCATGTGAGTATGGAGCCATTACCCAGGAAGTCAGATCGTGTTGCAAATAAAGGTCCCAAATGATGGTGATTATACTATTTGGGGTTGAACTGTAACTAGGGTTTCAAGTTTACAAAGATTATGCTGTCAAAGGATGGAACATAAATGGGGCTTAGTTAACAGTGGTTATGCAGGCATGACAACCAATTTTTCCTTGTCAGAGTGTAATCAAGCATTTCATCCCAGTGGTTATGGGACCCCAGTTGACAGTGGCGTTTTAGTATAATCAAGTATTTCGTTTTATCCATATCCACCAAAGGTAGTGACCCCATTATTATAATCTGTGATATAATTGGGGTGTAACAGGTTTTACTAGCAGGGTTGTTACTTTTGGTGGAGATTAACAACATGAATCACTTGATTTTACTAGAAGACCCATATGTTTTTCTTCATCACACTTTCTTATAGGTTTCATAAAGCATGCTCTTGAAGAGGAGAAACTAGTTGTCGTCCCCGCATAACCACCGTCAATTAGGGCCCCAGTTATGTTCCATCCTTTGACAACATAACCTTTGTAAACTTGAAGCCTTAATTACACTTCAACTTGATACAGTATAATCATCGTCAAATTGGACTTCGAGTTGCAAAGTGATCCTGGTTTCTTAAGTGATGAATTCATACTCAAATGGCAGGTAAAATTTATAGGTTACCGAGATCAATGACATCACCGTGAACCCAAATACAACTTAAAACTATAACTATGTCTCTCTCAAAGTGAGAGAACAAAAATCTTTAAACCCAAAAATTTCAACACGTAAGAAAAAGAAAAAAATAATTTAGAAGAGATTGATATTGTAACACCCCTATCCCGTGTCCGATCACTGGATTAGGGTTAAAGGCGTTACCAGACAGATCGAAAATATTTACAGAATTAATCGTACAACCATTCATCAATATCAATCATAATGTCCCTTAAGTAGGTCATCGAGACCTTAAGCATTTTTATAACCCGAGTCGAGACTAAACCAAAACATATAAGTAATTTCGTAAAAATTTAAAACTCTTCTAACATACAGGGGACACACGGTGTGGGGGTAGGCCGTGCCTCACCTACGGCTACTGGACACTCCCGTGTGTCCTTCCCGTGGTAGTATACTGCCAAAATCAACACGGTCTCCAAGCACTCCCGTGTGCTAAGACCGTGTACTACTAGATCACATACTGCCATTTCTCACACGGCCACCAAGCACACCCGTGTCGAGGCCGTGTGCAATTTAAGCCACATTCTGCCAATTTACCTAAGGCCTCAGGCATGCCCGTGTGCCTCAACCGTGTGACATTATAGGCCATTTTAGAAGGCCAATATGCCACCCATTTTAGGTCTCACCTACAAACAATACATACCAAAACATAATATGCATATATGGCAACCAATAGCATACAATTTGATCATCCAATCCATGCATTTAATAGCCAAATCATTCATATCATCTTTCAAAACAATAACACATACATAACCAAAGAAAAACTTCATCATTTAACTAACCATAAACTTGGCTTTTTCATAAGCTTCTATCTTACCAAGATATGCATCATATATCACATTCATTCAAGCATATACTTGCCAAAACACATGGCTAAGTTCACTTCCAAAAACATATACATATATCTAGTCTATACATGCCATAATTAGCCATATACATTTCCAAAAGAGTACCAAAATAAGTTTAGTAGTGTGATGACGATCCTTGACAATCTCGAGCCTTCAGTAGCTTCGACGACCTATAAAACAGAGAAAATACGCACAGAGAGTAAGCTTTCCAAAAGCTTAGTAAGTCATATACAAATAAACACATTGGCACATATATATATATCGATCACTTAGCAACTATCACATATATAACTTGGTTCATAAACTTATGGCCACATTTGTCACATTCAACATTTTAAGATTCACATTCTCATTTTCAATCATACTCTTCTTCATATCAAAGTCATATAGGTACTTACCTTTTATACACACTTAATGTGCATTCAACGTACCTGAAACGGATAATCACTCACTTATTGATCATAGCTCGGATATACCATTCGTATTGTATACTTGCCCGTTGAACCCTTAGAAACCTAGTAGGATACTCAAAAAGCTCGGAATAGCAGTACGATGCCAACGTCCCAGATGAGGTCTTACATGTAATCAGATATCGATGCCTCTATCCTAGACAGTGTCTTATACGAATTAATATGATGCCGAAGTCCCAGACATGGTCTTACACGTAAAAGTCATATTGATGCCAACGTCCCAGACGTGGTCTTATTCACAAAGCTGATATCGATGCCTACGTCCCAGACGAGGTCTTTTACATAGAATTCATATCGATGCCTACGTCCCAGACGAGGTCTTACACAAATTTCAAATCAATGCCAACATCCCGGACATGGTCTTACATGATAAAACAGAATAGATACCTATGTCATGACGTAGCTAATCCTATCTATTCCTAGGTTCATACGGGACTTCTCTGACTTTATCACTATATCGAACTTATTTCGAAATTCACGCACTTAGCATCTCATACTCATTCATTTTCATCGATAGACATATGAATACATATATTCAATTCAATACAGATAAGTTTATTTGCATAGTGACTTACTTCAGATTTGGTTTATCGAACGGAAACGGCTACTCGGTTATTTTCGCTTTCCCGCGATCTAAGTCCGTTTTCCTCGGTTCTTGATCTAAACATATTCATAATTTATCCTTTTATTCACTATTTCATTCAATTAAATCCAAACACATATATTTAGGGCTATTTGCAAATTAACCCTCATATTTGCACACTTTAATAATTTAGTCTATTTTTCACAAAACATCAAATTCACAAAATCCACACACACACATGCTTGGCCGAACCTCTCTAGGGACTATATAAGCCCAAATATTTCATCAAATTTGCAATTTAGTCCTTCTATTTACCATTTTCTCAATTTAGCCTTATTTAGCTAAATTCAACAAAACTTCAAGAACAAAACATGTTCATCAAGCTTAAATCTTCCATTTAACATCATAAAACATCACAAAACTCAACATAACATCAATGACATTTTACACAAACATCATCAATTCATCAAATTGAGACATGGGTTTAGTAGCTCTTAAAGCAACGATTGCAAAAACGTAGAAATTATCAAAAATCGAAGTCAAAACTTACCTTAATCAAGCTTAAAGAGTGTCGAATGCCCTAGCTTGTATTTTCTTTTCTTTCTCTGGTGATTTTCGGTTAAGAGAAGAGAAAATAAAAGATGAACACTCATCTTTTTGTTTCTTAATCTAATATTAATAATCCAATTACCAAATGGCCTTCATTCATATAATTAAAACAATTATACAATATGGGCATTTAAGACTTTTATCCATCCACTATCCACCCATTGGCATATTTGCCTATTAAGGCCACAACCTTCAAAATCCACAACACATTGATACTTTCATAAATAGCAAGCAACTTCCACATTCAATGCAATTTAATCCTTTGCTCAAATTAAACATTCAAACGGACTAATTAGCTTATGAAATTTAAACACATGCTAATTCACATATCAACGACACAAAAAATAATATTAAAATATTATATGGAACTCGGATTTGTGGTCTCAAAATCACTGTTTGACTAGGGTATAAATCGGACTGTTACAGATATGTGGGTGAGTAGGGTGAGAACATGCATTTATATAAGGGATGGTGCGGGGTAAAAAGGGAAAAAATTTATCCCGGGTTGTAGGGCCTTAAAGCAATCAAGTTAGACTATTATCTTTTTATTTTCTTCTTTTCTCCCACCAAAAATACAAGTTAGAATAGGGGTTCTTGAAGCTCAAACATTCATCCAAGCAATCCTCTTGCAAGTAAGTGATTTTGATGGTTCTAGTTGATAATTTTTATACTTTTGGAGTCCCCAAAGCTTAAGCTAGCTAATGAGAGGACTAATTTGCAATATGGTTGAGAGTATAGGGACTTTACATGAGAGAGTTTAAGTTGGTTTCTGAGTTTTTATGGAAGAAAATGAATGTTAAGAAGATGAGAAATAACTTTTATGAAAGGTGTTGTCATGAAAACACCTAATTGGGACTAAGATGCAAATGTTGTAGTTTATTCATTAATGCATGAAATATTTGGAATTTCGGATAGTTTTAAGAGGATTAAATGTTCATCTAGGCTTGTTTGATAAGAAAATGTGATGAAAAGTGATTTACGAGCCTAGGGGCAAAATCATAATTTTACCAATGTATGATAACAAAATAGTCATTTTTGCCTAAGTGTAGATTATGATGTATTATGATTTATAAGTGATTACATGATTAAATTCTATTGTTCTAGACCAAAGAAAACGAGATTCGGACCTAGAACGGGAGAAAAGAGACATATGGACAACAAGGTCCCTTTCTACTCTTTCCGAAATCAAGGTAAGTTTGTGTGTAAATGTTGCAATTATGTGCGAGTTATTTAATGTTTCAATGCTGTATGGACTGTATATTTACTTTATGAATGTATTAAATATGTTTTGACAAGATGTCAAGAGAATTAAATTTAAGAATAATGGGAAATACAAATAGCATGATATGATGATAATTAAGGTCCCGTGTAAGACCATATTAGAATATGACCTCGTTGTGTGATATTGAATAAGACCATGCCAGCGAAATGGAATCTATAGGATAATTAGTGTAAGACCCCATCGGGGGCATGATGTCGATGTGATGTTATATGTATATGACTCAAGAGTGTTATCTAACAATTTGAGTGATTCAATAGATATGTTGAAAATGAGAAAGTATGCGGTTGTACCATGAGAGGTACAGGTATGTGTTAGAACTAAATTGTGGTATATGATGAACCCATAGGGGTCATGTGTAAATGATGCATCCAAATTGCATATGTTGTATCTATAAATGCATTGCGTGAAAGAAAATTATTATTGTAGAAATCTAAGTAATAATAATAATGTGTGAGGATGTTCTCAGATGAACATTTAAAATAGGGAAATGCATGTGGATAAGTATCCGTGAATATATAATAACGGTGGGCTATGTGCGATACCACCTTATTAATTGTTAGCGATGGGTTGTGTGCGATACCATCAACAATATTATTAATAGTGGGCTGTGTGCATTACCACCATATCCTTTGTTACCGATGGGCTGTGTGCGATACCATCGAGTTTAGTGACTAATGGTGGGCTATGTGCGATACAATACTATTAGAGATTGATGGTGGGCTAAGTGCGAAATCACCGAGTGAGCGATACCACCCTATTAGAGATTGATGGTGGGCTAAGTGCGAAACCACCGAGTGACTGGTAGTATGAATGAGTCATTGAGAAGTTAAGATGTGTTGCATCATGTGACTATGTGGTGTTAAGTGCAGGAATGAAAGTTAATGAATGCGAGCCTTAAGCTTGAGATGTGGTTAGAATGTGGTAAGAGACGGAATGAGTAAGCATTATGAATGATTGAATTGGTAACCATAAGTTTATGAGTAAATCTCATTATAATACCTAGAGATGGTGTATAAACAATGAGTATCAATAATTGATTAGTATTTGCATATGAACTTACTAAGAATTATTGCTTACTCATTTTTTTCACATCTCTTATAGGTTTGCTTAACTAGCTCGGGTTGGAGATCGCTAGAGATGTTTTCACACTATCGAGTAGACAATTAGTATGAGGTTTCAAGTCCTTATGAGTTATGGCATGTATAGGGATAGCATTTAAAGTTGATTAAGTCATAGTTGATATAGCCAAATGTGTTGGCCTAAGAGAGTTTATGGTTCGATTGTGTATAGCCATAGATGATGGCTTAAGTCATTTGTAATTATACCAGAAATAGTTCTCCCTCGTGTATGGGATAAAGATTTCATTTTATAGTTTAAATGTGATAATTCAAGAGTTATGTTTGATAAAATGGAATTTTATGTGACGGTGTATGAATGTTTGCAAGTGAGGGTGGCTAAAGGGCTTGGTAGATAGTCTGCTAATTATCCACATGGGTAGACACACAGGCCTATGTCTAGGCCGTGTGTGACACATAGTCAGTCCATGGGCGTATGCCCAGGCTGTGTGAAGTCTGCACTTAGGATTTGGAATTTGAATCGCCACACGGTGGAAGAACACGGGTTTGCGACTAACTGTGTTGATTAATCAGAAACGACCAGGGGCATCGAACACGGGCGTGTGTATAGGCAGTGTGAGTGAGTCAGAATGCCAAGGTTTGGCACACAGGCCAGGGCCACAGACATGTCCAGGCCATGCGAAATTAGTCAGTGTCGACCACGGGTGGAAGACACGGGCATGTCTTAGGGGCACACGGGCGTGTCCGTAAGCTAACACGGGTGTGTGACCCTTGTTTAGGTGAAAATTTTCTAAGTGTTCATAAAGTTTCGGTTTGGTTCTGCAACATCCCGAATGGGTGTAAAGGGTCTCGTTGACCCATGATAGGGATGTTATGATGGTGAATGGAAAGTTTTAAATTGGAGAACATTTTTATATCCTAAAGTGGAATGATCAAGCAAGTCAAGTCCGGTAATACCTCATGCCCGGTTCTGGCAGAGAACCCGGGTAAGGGGTGTTACATAATATGATACGATGGGTGGCGGCCGTGCAAAATATATCTCTGGAAAAAGTGTTGATACGGGGAATGATTGCACGTGCTGTGGTTCTTATATAAAATAAATTGGTGTTAAATGTGTTAATGCAGTGAATGATTATACGTAATGTGGTGCTTATGTAAAATAAACTAGAGTTGAAGGTGTTTATGCGAGGAATGAATGTGTGTACTCTGATGTTTTTGTCAAATAAACTAGGTTAGAACCAAAAAAAATTAATCATGCTGACCGAGAGATTGCACAAAATTGGGTCCTCCAATATAGATGGAGCAGATGTTGACCCCCTACGTCATCTTCTTCCGACCTAGGATTAATGGGCCCTCATCTTGGCCTCCTATGGAGACGTTGCCTACTCATTTCTGAAGCTGGCAATAGATACATCTTATCATTATGCCTAAACCAATCCATGTAATCCAAAGATGTCGCTAACTCAGGTGTAAGAAATGGTTCATGCGATGGCAAGTAATCATACCTACGCTCTCAATTCTCCATATACTTCTTGTGGAATGTTGGCCAATCTTCCTCAAGTCTCATCCGCATGTCGATCTTGTGCAAGTTATCGAGCTCTTGGGGTGGCGGTCGAATACGTTGCGTACGCTTGAGCTATCGCATCACTCGATCGAATTCGTGTATCTCGACCATTACAAAAATGATCAATGACACTTCACGTGTCAGATGTTGTGATTGGCAAAAATTTGGTAGGACATATTCTTGAATCCTTGGATCCACATATGGTATCCATACAAACTACAATACGAATTTATTAATTTTAGCACATGCCTAATATTTAATTTCAAATGCTGGAATAAATAACCGATAACTTTGAAATTCATAAAATAACCTGCTCTTTAATTTTTTTATCTAAAGCTAGTCGGATATCCTCAAGTTCGGTCAGTATACCTATGTCTCGAGAGGTTGTTCCACCTATTCAAATAATATGTTATTTCAAAATTACAACAATGAAAAATAAAAATGGTAATGGTATTATCAAATGAATTTTACCATATTACGAGTGAGAATTTGTAAGGGAGTTCCACTCGGGGGCATAAAAATGATAATCGTTGCCATGCCTATGATTGAAGAAGGAGCATGCAACCACAGATTTTAATTTTTTTTTGTATTGTCGTTTGACACATTTTTCGATACAATGTCATTAGCACAGTTGATCCTGAATTAAGTCGTTCTGCTTCTTTCAAGTCACCCCGCTGATCCTAAATTAAATGTAGCAAATTACGAGATTTATCTGGCATTAACAAACCCCCAATCAATCTCAATATGAATGCACGTGAATTGTTCTTTTTCAACGTCACTCGCAGAAGCCTTGATAGTTTGGAAGTTTTCCTCCAACCATTTCATCTTGATCCGACTAGCGCTAAACTTATTCAACACTTCCCTAGTAATTGATCGCATGTTGCACTCCAATCGACACTAATCATTAGCCCTGCAATGACTTCCTTATCGATCAATAGACCGAGTTGTAAACTAAAGTCCTCGAGTGTAATTGTACACTCATCCCAAGAAAGATAGAATGTGTATGTCTCTGGTCTCCATCTTTTAACAAAACACTAATAAGTGGGGGATCCAATTTATTCCCCCCAAGCATGTGAGCCTGTAACAGCCCATTTTCGATGGTGTCAAAAAATAGTGGTTTTGGGATCACAATTCTAATGAGTGAGTTATTATTTTAATATTTATTTAATGTTTATAGGATTATATTAAGGTCGTATTAAATTTTTGTTAAGAAATTTTGAAGTTTAAATAGTTAATTAAGTAAAAAGGACTAAATTGTAAAAGGTGTAAAGGTTAAACTCTATTAGTTAAAAGGGATAAATAACTATGGAAATGAAATTTAATGGACTTGAGTGGTAACTATACCATTTAAAGAGTTAGTGGACAAATATAGACAAGGTTAACTTGAAATTTTTATTATTAATAAGGGTAAAATGGTAAATTGGTAAATAAACCTAAAATAAGCTAAGTAAAAGTTATCATATTCCCCATTTCTTCTTTGTTTGGCTAAATTCACCATTTTTGAAGGGGGGAGAGCTTTTGTTTGAGTTTCTTCTTGCATGTTATGATTTCATGCCCCGTTTGTAATGATTTTTATGTTTTTGAGTTCGTTTTAGCTTAATCTAGATAGCTCGAGGGTTAATTTGTAACACTGTTGAAGGTTTAGGGACTTGCCATGGTTGTTTTTAAATAGGTTTTGAAGTTATTTGATAGATTATTAATCTCGGTTGTAAAATAAACATGTTTTATGAAGTGATTTTTGATGAATTTTTGAAATAGGGATTAAATTGTTAAAAGTGTAAATCCATGGGTTTTTTGTGAATTATTGGTAATTATGGGTTGTTTCAAGGTCCCTTGTAGCATTGGTTAAATTGGATTTAGGTTAAAATGAGTTATATTCAAGTTATGAGCTTAAGGACTAAATTGTGAAAAGTTAAAATGTTAGGGGTAATTTTGTAATTTTACATAAATATAAATTATGGATTAAATTGAATACTAGAAGTACTTAATTGAATGAAATTATCTATTTAGATCAAGATAAACAACAAGCAGACTTAAATCGTGGAAAGGCTAAAGTTTCGGATTAGTGTTCAACTCTACTTCTGCGACCCTGGTTATTAAGGTAAGTTCGTAAAAATTGTGATTGTATTGATGTTAACTAAATTGATTATTTTCTATGTTGTATTAACATAACATACTTAAAATTATATATGTATCGATGTATGAATAATTGACAGATAACGAATTATAAAAGATATTCATTGGTCAGAGATAATTACAATTATTACTGTTAAAAATCCTGGTTCGATCTGGGAGCTCGATTATGTCGATCTCAGATCATAGAAGTTGTATTACTGCATTGGTTGTTATTGGAATTACATTCGGTTTTCCTCTTCTATTTTGGAGTGCACTATTGATGTTGAGGTTTTATTCTATCTATACAGTTGAAACGTTGGTCTTATTATAGCACTATAGTTTTAAATCTATTTGATGGTTGCCGCTTCGGTATAGTTCAAAGCTTCGATGTTAATAATTGAAATAGCTTTATTATACATAATCCCTTTCTAGTTTTTGTGAAAGGGTTAACATCGGCAAAAGTGTAGATGGTAGAAGATCGAGCTCAAATTGGTATATTGGTTTTCATTCCTCAGGTAATCTTGATTAATGTCAACAAGTTAAAACAGGATGTTATGTTTCATTTAAGTTAATGCAGTTTTTAAGGATCTTTGATTAGTATTCTGAGGGAATTGTGGTAGATTGTATGTCTGGGTTGTCTTGACAACAAGAAGAAGGGATTATTCTGGAATGTTATTATCTAATAGATAAAATCGACTCAATTATTCTAATCAGAGTGGGTTATTCATTTGAAAGGTTAATTGAGTTATACGCATTTGAGTTTATCTTCAAGTCCGGGAATAAATTTTGTGCATTCACAGGTAAATTGACGAACTGTCAAAATGAGGGATTCATATTCTAGTAGACATAATACAGAAATATATCTATCAGATAAGTTCTAATCGGGAAATGGTATTATGGATTATAGTCATCTTGATAGTTAAAGCTATTGCGCTTGTGTTAAACAATATTGCTTGACTTTTTCCATATAAGGAGAAACAAATATAAGTTGAAAGATTTCAAATGCAGGCATGCCAGAAGCATTAGTCAGAGTTTGATAACTCAGGTTTCTCGATTATGATTCGTTAGACAGTCACTTTGAATTTTTCAGTAATTGTACTGCTAATGATAAAGTTGTGACAGGAGAATAATCATGGCCGTTCAGTTAAATCTGGTATAATATCAAGTTCTGATGTGACTTTTGATACAAGTTCTAAATCGAAATGAGTTATGATGGACTTATCTATAGTTTACCATTAAGAAGTTGACAGAAAAACTTGACTCGATGGCTTGTATCAGGTGAGAAATTTCGAGGATGAAATTTTCTTAAGGGGAGAAGAGTTGTAACAACCCGTTTTTCAGTAGTGTCAGAAATAGTGGTCCGAGACTACCAAATCCTGCGAGTAAGCTCATAAATTTTATTATTTAATATTTACGATTCAAATATGGTTTTAAAAATATATTTGAATTAATAATTTATATCTTATAATGAATTATTAGATTCGAGAGATAAAACCCTAGTTCAAGTGGTTTTGGAAAATGAGGTATCGAGACCTCGTTTCTATAAAATGAGCCGTAAATATTTTTATAAATATTTACGGAGTGTCAATAAGGTGGTATTAAAGTTTCGTAAAAAAGTTTTAATGTTTTGATAGTTAATTAATTAAAAAGGACTAAATTGAAAAAAATGTGTAAAACTTGCTAATTATAATATTTAAGAGATTAAATGGCTTGATTAATAAAAGAGGAAGGACTTAAGAAGCAAATATACCTAAACTAAAATGATGAGGCGCCATAAGCATGGAAAATAATAAAATAAATGGATTTAATGGCAAAATGGTAAATTGTTTGAAATTAAAACAAACAAATTGAATTTTAATGTTTCTATGCAATTCATCTTCTACCTTCTACTTAAACTGACATGAAGGGAGAGTTTTAAGCTAGTTTCTATATTTTTGCTGCAGATCGAGATTAGGTGGAAAATAGAGAAAAAGAAAATTACCAAAATGCCCCTAAACTTTAGTATTGCTGCAACTTAGCCAGGTAAGTTCGTATAACTAAATTTGTATATTTATATGTTTGAATTGAATGTTATGTATGTGAATTGTGTAATTGTTATGTATGAAAATCAATCACATATCCGATAATGTCCGACAAGTATTAAGTCCCGTTTGAACAAATAAAATTCGATGGAATACAGGGTTCTCAATTGGTTATGATCCTGCATGTGTTGCGGACACACCACAACTCTTACGAGCATCCCGATATTTGGTTCTCACGAGCTTCTAGTTAAATGGTTATTGCGAGCTTCTTGATAAATGGCTCTCTTTTGAGCTTCCCGTTTATTGCTCTTCGAAGCTTCCCAATAAATAACTCTTATGAGCTTCTCGTTAATGGCTCTCCAGAGCTTCCTGATATTGCCATTTTGTTTTAATTTCAAACAATTTACCATTTTGCCATTAAATCCTTTTATTTTATTATTTTCCAAGATTATGCTGCCTCATCATTTTAGTTTAGGTATATTTCCTCTTTTATTAATCAAGCCATTTAATCTCTTAAATATTACAATTAGCAAGTTTTGTATATTTTTTCAATTTTGTCCTTTTTAATTAATTAACTATCAAAACGTTAAATTTTTCAACGAAAATTTACTACCACCTTATTGATACTCTGTAAATATTTATAAAAATATTTATGGCTCAGTTTATAGAAACGAAGTCTCGATACCTCATTTTCCAAAACATCTTGAACTAGGGTTATATCACTCGAATCTAATAATTCATTATAAGACATAAATTATTAATTCAAAAATCATTTTAAAACCATATATGATTCTTAAATATTAAATAATAAAATTTACAAGCTTACTCGCCGAATTTGGTGGTCTCGAACCACTATTTCCAACATCACTGAAAAACGGTTTTACACGAATCCCGTTTGAGTCTTAAGAATTCTTAGGATACGAATGACATGTCATTAAGGATTTAATGTTTCGAGTGCTGGTCTTGAATGTCCTATCGATGGCTGAGATCCTGTATTTGTTGCGAATTCTCTACAACTCGTGTGAGTAGCATCGTCTAGCTAACATTCTGACCCACAGCTCGTGTGAACAGGCCCATTTCACAGCTGATGTGAGCACTATTGAAAAGGGAATGTTACGGTTATATCGAAAGGCAAACTATGTGTGAACATTTCTGAGTATCCGATGTAATTCTAGATTGTTCAACGGGTAAGAAAAGGAATGGCACGGTAAGTACACAATGTGATATTGAATCATAATCTATGAAAAGGCAAAGTAATAAATGATGTGTATATGAAAATCTACTTATATTATGCTTGAATTCATATGTACCATGGATGAGCTTACTAACTTGTGAGTTTGATGATGTTTGTATAGGCTTTTTCTAAGCTTATGGTATTGATAATGATATTATGCTTAATCTATGAATTGTGCTAATGAAACAATAAGTTATGTTTGAGTTTATATGAGTTTACTAAACACTCGTTCCTTACGTAGTTACTTTCCTTTGTTTTATAAATTATCGAAAGCTCGATCGGTTGGGAGCTTGTTGGAGATCAATCACACAATCCAACAACCATTTTGGTAGTTTTTAAGTAACTTGGCCAAGGTTATATATGGCATGTATAGGACCTTTTGTAATAGTAGTTCAAGAATGTGTAAATGGTTAATTTAGTATGTTTATGCTTTTGCAGTTTATATTTGGTTTGATGAACTTTTAATGCTTGTTCAAGTTAGGTCATTTTGGCCATTCTTAAGTGCTTGTATATAAGACCCTTTTGGTATGTTTGTGATGGCTTGGAAATGATCATTTGTGATATCATGTAGTAGTTAAATCTAGGTTTTGTGCTTGAAATATGTTCAAATTGATTTGTTTGTTAAAGATGTTTTGATATACATATGTGGTGCCTTTGAATGGCATATTGGTTAGATGAAATAGGATGTTTGAAATGGTATGTTTAAGTGTGTTTCAATGATGTTTAAGTCTCTTAAATGTGTGCCTAAATGGAATGCTTGGTTAGATATGGTTTGGCCTTGAAATGGCTTGAATTTAGGGTCAATTTTTGGATCACACGGCCTGGGAGACAGGCTGTCACATTGCCATGTGACACACATGGCCTGGCTACATGACCTTGTGTCATGTGTAAATTCCTAGTGTTTTAAGTCAGTGAGTTACACGACCTAGCACACGGCCTGCGACACGGCCATGTGTGGCAAGTTAGAGAGTTACACAGCCTGGCACACGACATGCGACACAGTCATATAACCCTACTTAGTGAGTTACACAGGCGGGGACACGACCGTGTGAACCTTTGTTCGATTGTTACACGGCCTGGGCTATGTCACACGGCTATGTGACCCCTATTATCCATTTTTTCCAACTTTTTTCCTAATTATTCTGATTTGTTTCAATTTAGTCTTGAATTGCTTCTAAGTTATTTTTAGGGCCTCGAAGGCTCGATTTAGGGACCAAATGTATATGTTTGATAGATTTTTTATTGAGATTAATTTATTAAATGTTATGATGATAAATGTTTTTCGATTGATCGGTAATGTTCTGTAACCCTAATCTGTCGCGGAGACGAGTTAGGGGTGTTACAAAGCCACATATAAAAATCTTGTATCTCGCAAGTGTCGATAAATGACATCTGGTGGACATTCACTTAAATTGTTTATGTATCTCAAAAATTCGATCTTTAGGCTGAGTATATAAACATAAAAAGTTAATAATCTAAACATAATCATTAACTATTTAAAATTTAATAATTTAATAATATTTTCTTACCATTTGCAATTAAACGTTGGAGATATGCTTGACTTCCAAATGAATAAGCTAACTTGACATTTAAAAATTATAACGAATAAAATAAAATCAAAGAGAATAAAATTCAAAAAAAAAATAATTGAGGATTGAGGATTGGAAATTGGAAATTGAAAATTGAGGATTGAAAATTTAGGATGGAGGAATCAGTATTGAGTATTTGGTTGAAAAGAATGAAGTTTGGAAGGGTTTATATAGAAAAACTTTTGGCGGTTGGAATCTTTTTAACCATTGGAAAAGTTACTTTTGGAATAGTTACCGTTGAAAGGAAAATGCATTTTACGAGGCGCATTTTAATTGATGTGGCAGTGAAAATGCACCCAATAAGACACATTTTTATTTTCTCTCCTGAAAATGTGCCCTATAGGGTGTATTTTCCTTTCTCTCTCTAAAAATAATATAAATCATTAAATTTAATAATTTTAACCTACTTTCTCAATTTTTTTTCAGCATATTTATGAAAATAATAATAGTTTATAACTTGATTAATGTCTAAGTTTTCAAGGGAAAAGTTTAGGCTTAGTTTAGATGTGCGGTACGTTTATTTGCGGTATGTGTAAATACAGCAGTGGCGATGATATTAGATACTATAACGATACTGTAGCATGAGACAGAAAGTAAACTAAACGCAACGTACTGCACTACACTGCACTATACCCAATCACCCATCTAAAATCCACCTTAATAGAGAGTTTTTAACATATTAAGTACAAAAGTAAGAAATCTAATCTGATAAATGTTAGAGAGTGAAATCATTTGTATAAAGTGCTAAAATAAAAAATATTCTCTCCGAGTAAAACCTAGCAAATGTAAGAAATGAAACTGGATAAACATATGATATTCTTTTCATTTTCTGTGCTGACACTGCTGGCATGCAAATATTAAACCATAAATAAAAGTAAGGCTATGAAGGACATTTTTGTTTGTGTAATAAGCGCAGGAGGTGAGGAGAGATCATAAAAATGGCCAATTTCTACCTGTACATGGTTTGACAACTACTCACTCACAAGGCCCTGTTTCCTAAGGGCCCTTTTGGTTCACCGTTTGCCTCAGGTGTGGTGAGATTGGCGTAAAAATTGCTGCTCACCGCCTTCTTGTGCCGTTTGGTTCACCGGCGAGGTTCGGTGAAAATTCATCTCCACCGACCGGAGAGCTGAAAATCAACGGGAATGAAAGCGACAATTAAAGGTCGATGAGCGATTGGTGTTTCCTCGACAAAAATACCCATACTTTCCATATGCAAAGGAACTCTAGTCGAAGCAATTCCGTGTCTCGATCTCCCAGCCAAAGACGAATGGCGGAGCCTGTCTCTCTCTCTTTGTTTCTATAGTTTTTATTAAGACCACTGAAGCAAAGATAATGGAATCCAACAATTTGAACATCTCTTTTTCTTTGATCCATCACAAAGATCCCCTTTTCTTCGTTTGAATACCCAAATCTCTCGACTTTGTTTTAGCTTCCAACTTTAAGTTTTCAAGCTCCATTTTTGCTTAAAAGTTAGGATTTTTAATGGACTGTTCATTTGAAATTGCAAAATGGAGATATGTTTGGCATTTTATGTTGTTTAATTGTTTGCGGTGAGAGTAATCTCTTGTTCCTTTGGTGAGAACGAAAAAAAAAAAAGTGGTGTGTGTGTTCTTTAAAAGCCAAGATGAGGTTTTTGCTTGCTTTGTTCAACGGGCCACCGATCAAACGAAGGCGGATTGAGAATAAAACGCAGCTAATCGAGGTCATACCGAAAGCTAGAGGAAGGTTAAAATTGAGTCTAGTGTGAGTATTTGGTTTTAGAGTGTAATGTAAATCATGGTTTTTCTTTTAGTTGAATATAAGTTGAAGAAAATGGCGAATCTTGCTTTAAGGCGCTTGTTGAAAAGTTTTGCACTAATTCACTTTGGAAATATCTTTGTGCTTTGGAGGCTCGAACAATCAAGCCCCATGTAAGTTTCTCTTTGAATAGTTATAGCGATCACGTAGTGCTACTAAACTTTTGTTAAACCGAAATTCAATTTGTTTCCATGTCTTGGTGTTGGTTGGGTGGCTTTATTTTCTTTCAAGTACTACTAGTTTTAGGCATAAACCGCTCTTATTAGTACAATTTTAATGCAAATGATCTCTTTCATAGTTCTTATGCCAACTCGGATTTGTTTTCTTTTCTTTTCTTTTTAATATGGCAAAAGCATTCATTTAGACTATTGTCATGAATCTAGTTTTTGTTAAATTAACCTCCCCCTTTCAAATAAAATTCCCATGCATTATATGTGGGGTTAACTTTGTGTGTTGATTGCGTGGTTTTGACCTCGGAAGATGGGTATTGTGTTTATCCAATACCGGAAAATCTGTGGAAAGTATCTCAACCTGATGTTTATTCTAATGTGAGAATATCCCATCACACTTTGAAATGAGCATCCGTGATGGTTGTTTTGGAGAAGGATACCTAATTGGCTTTGTTGGTGGATCATATGTCGCATCTTAAATATGCATGGGAGAGGGTAAAATGTTGCTTTCCACTTTAGTTCCCAAGTAGTATTCGTTCTTGTGATATAATAATATTATTCTTTTCTTTCGGTCTATTAAAAGTACCCTTAATAATGGCCCTTTCGACGGAAGTTTTAGTGTTAAAGTTCGAAATTTATCATCTTGGCTTTCATGCTACCCTTATCCAAGATTTATGGTTTTGCACATCACCATCCGCTGCACCTCTCTGTCTCTCTTGCTTGGGAAGTCAGAGCATGCCAAACTGCATAATTGCAAGATGGTTCTTTAGTGATTAAAACTACTATTGATTTGGATCTCTATACTTACAGTTTGTTGGTAAAGTAGCATATCTGGGGAAGCATTGTTGGGTTTCCTATGATGATATTTTTGTTGGCAAAGCTAACTCGAAGTTAGTTCCAGGTAAATTTCTTTTAAAGATATATGATGCATTTAAGATGGTTGAGTTACGCTAATGATGGATAACATACACTTGAACTTACCGGTGTTATTTTTCAATTGTTAGTATCCGGAGGAATGGTTACCTCGGTTTGCATCGGGAATCAAGGTAATATAATCTCGGATCGCACTTTACTAGCTACTCTAGATCCATATTTTAGCTACTCTAGATGCATGCTTGCTTGCACACTGGTACACTTGTTTGGATGTGTTAATTGGTGTTGGTTTGATGGTGAAGTTAATACCCCATTGTATACCTTTAAAATGGTTATGATGTTGATAATTTGTGATGCTCCTGCAGAACAATAGTGCTCGTACTGTGCTTCCACATAGAGTTCTGCAGCTTGGTTCATTGGAGATGGTGTGTACTTTTTCACAATTTGTCTTATTGGTCGTAATAATATCCTGTGTCTCTGGGTTGTAGACTCGTAGATGTAGTCACCTAAACCATGTAAGAGCACCGGGATGGTTTCTAGCTCATGATTTCTGAAGTGTGGTATTGAGACCCATCGTTGTGGAAGATCTTCCATATCCGGACACTTGCTCATAGAGGTTGGATCTTCGTGGCATACACAATGAAATTTTTAAAAGAAAGAACTTGAATGTGCATACATATTGGTTATCAAACAAATCACTAATTTCGCTACTACATCCATGCAGATGCTTTGCAATGAGCACGGTATGTTTCTTGAGATTGCTCGGTGATTAGAAGCTTTAACTTAACAATCTTGAAGGCGTTACGAGAAATGTTCAAACAATACATGGGCTCATTTCATTGTGGAGGTATCACTCATATAAGATACCTTTTATGCGTTCGCAATAGTATTTGTGCTTACAATGTCACATTTTCGAGACAATTTAAATTTCATGCAGACTTCTAGTGGCTTTCACAATTGGATATTTTCCGCCTTTGATGAACCTTTTACAAATCAAAGAAATCTGTTTCAAGCAAGATTGAACGATGAAAACCTATTAATCTGTGTCTTGTGGGAATGTTGCAGCGATTGTATCGGTCGGATTGGTCGCTTGCATGCATGCAAGCAAGGGTACGAGTTGAATATTTGTGCGACGTGGTCATTGGTTGGTGGATAATCAACCCAAGCCCTTGTTCGAGCTTAAGTTGATCTCTAGAAAGTGAATTATTATTGTTGTTTCACGAATCTACTCCGATTTCTCCTCTCTTTTTTTTTTTTTTTTTTTGTTGCTAAGACTCAAATTAGTGCTTTGTTGAAACAAGAAATTATAATCTTGAGTTGAAGGTATTGGAAGTTGACAACCATGGCATTGATATTCTTATCATCAAGCGGTATTAACCACTAATAATCCAATTTGGGTTCATCCAATCACTATGGACTTATTCTTGTTGCTTAACCTTCCGTTATGGAAGCACGTAAGAGGATCACAAACGGTGACAATTTTCAACCCAAAAAGAGCCTAACTGTTCCAGTTAAGTTAAAAAACTTGATCCACATGAGAAACTCTTCATCAAACCCCTATTGCATAGTTTTTTGCACAAAGTTCATGTCTAAACATGCTCTACGCTTGATGCTAAGATTTCGAGAACCGAGTAAATTAAAGCTAAAGTTTTGAAATGGCCAACACCACCGCAGATACCCTCCATCCACGAAATAACTTTGTCCATTGATGTATGATGCATTTGGAAGGCAAAGGAATGCCACCATTGATGAAATCTCTTACGGTTCTCCTATCCTAGGCATTCTTTGTTCCAAATATTAGCCTCGAAATTCCTCAACGAAAGGCGTCCGCCTCAAATCGAAACAACACGGATCTTAAAACAAATCAAAACATCTCTATATTCCCTCATTGAAGGTACGTTAGAGGTAATTTATGGCTTTGTAATCGATGTTCTAACACCCCATGGTGAAACAAGATTGGTCCGAATGTTATCCTTTGCCCACTCACATGCCAAGTTCTTTGTAATCGGTTAATTGCTCCTCGAATACCAAACAACCATGGTTAATTTGTAAGAAACGAAAGTTGGGTGACGGACATCTTTAGTCCTTTATATGACACACACCTTTAGATCTTTGAATAAGTGATAATCGAGGTAGAGCCATTGAACCAAAGAACAGAGGAGATAAATACAATACTTCCATTTCCTGATGCTTTAAGTAAAGGATATGCAAGTTGGCAAAGATGATAAGGAGCCTCAACGTTGGTATTCATCACGGTTGTGTAGTCTTCCAGGTTGTGGCCCTCGCTAGGCTTAATCACTGTGGTGCCTCGCAAGTATAATGTTACTATTTGCAAAAATAATATTTATCATTGTTATAAAAGAATATTTAACTATAAAAAATTAAAAATAATTTTTATTTTATCTAATAAATAATTTAAATTGATTATATAATTTATTAAAATATTTATAATAAAATATTAGCAGATACATTTTAATATTTTATTAAATAAATTTATAAATTCACATACTTTAATAATTTTATATAAGTAAAATAATTTAAAAACTTCTATTATATATCAATTCTAATCTAATGTCCTTAATTGTCATTTTATATTCTCACCTCACCGCTACAGCTGCGTTTGAATCCAAACACACACTCCACCGCTGTTTTTAATCTCACTGCTACAGTGTCCAATCTCACCTCTACAGTAACTAATCTCACCGCCACCGCTATTTTTAACCTCACCAGAGGTAAACACACCGCCCATCCAAACTAGCCCTAAATCTGCTATGGAAACGTAATATCTCTAACCGACCCCACCATACCATTTTCTTCCTAATCAAGGCGCCGTCTCATTTTGACAATAACAAATGTTTATAAAATTCTTGAGCCACCCACACAAATCTAAGCTTGAACAAAAATCCTCCTCTGATCATGATTTTGGCTGTCTTAATTTACTCACATTCCAAGGTTTTGTTGCTTTCTTACCAAAAACATCTTGCTACATAAAACCGCTCTGTGCTGGAAGAAAAACAACAACATTCGAATTGATAAGCACATTGTCAGTGAGAGAACGCCAGTGATTCAATATATCTCATTACCATCACATACTTGTCAAATTTATTTATTTAGAATTATGTGTGTCTATAAGGAAAAAATGGTTGTGATAAATTAAATTATTTTTCTTACTAAATAAACAGAAGAAAAATAGAAGAAACCACAGATTTTGTCCGTCCAGGCATTATATAAATGTTACAGTCAATCTCAAGATAGTGACAATGAAAAGAGTCCCAAAACCAAGAAAGTTCGAAGGGAGCGTGATGGAAGGGGAGAAGAGGAGTTTAAGACGTGTTTGAAGAGAATATGCTATTAATATTATTATATATTATTTCGATGGCTCTTGTTGAATTTTAATGCCACTTTATTGGAAAAATCTATTTAGTTTTTCTAGATCAATCCATTCTAAACTTTCTCAACTCAACTATATAATAGTTGACTGCTAAAACTTATCCAAAACCTGCAGCTTCATTGGTTTTGGGGAAACTATTGACATTGTTGTATATAATATATTTTTTGATATAAAACTTCGGTATTTATCTAATTTTCATGTTTTAAATATGAATTTGAGAAATGGTTGTGTGCATTAGTTTCCCAACAAATGTCTTTTCAAATAATTGTGAATTCAAAGCTGAAAAATTATGTCCATTTCATGACCTTTCTAACATGAAAGGTTGGGATGAAGGCATTTAAGCACTTATTTTTGCGTTATATACAAATACATTTGTTGGAAGCATAAACTCTATTATGTTTCATATATGATATGAAATATAGGGAGAAAATTAAAGCATATATACTGCTGCCCGATACTCATTCATCCAGGTTAATAATAGAGGGTCTTCGCATTAAAGTTCAGTCTTTTATTTGTTCTCATCATTGTTGGGAGCAACAATTAATAGCCTTGGGAGCAACGTCTCCACCAAGCTGGCCTTCCAACGACGACTGAAATTACTACTAGCTTTCCGAATACGACATAACAGTATTCTCGTACAAATACAATCTGACAAAGGGACGGGGACATCGGTCTCCACCATTCCCTGTTCTGTTTTATTTGTTTGACATCAACAGAATGAAATCTGTGTAAGAGAAACAGTAAGTCTCTACAATTTCACTCTGCCTCACATATTTAATGGTTTGAAATAACAACCAAACAAATACTTGAAACAAGTGAAAAAATGGAATCTTAGGATTTTCCAACATTAACAATATCTGGAATCTAGACACTGTGAGATTAAAATACCAACTCTTTCTTTAATCCCATCAAAATTGTCTTTGGAAAAAGAGGCATCACAGTTGGTAAAAAGCCGTCTCTTTCGTATTTTTCACAAGGAATCCTGGGTTGGTCTTATTATATATATAGCGCCTATAAATATATTTCTTTCCCCATAGCCTTCTCAAAATTGTTATATACAAAGAAACATAAGAACAAAATATGTTTATTTCCAGGAAATCTTTGTCAAGATCAGTCCATGATGAACACCAAGAGCAACCGGAGTTAGTCGAAACCCGAGGTGGAAATCTGTGCACATCAGTAACAGTTTGGAGAAAATCACTTATAGTTACCTGTAAAGGCTTTACTGTGATTGATTCAAATGGAAATTTAGTTTATCGAGTTGATACTTACGTGGGAGGACGCCCCATGGAACTCGTTCTTATGGACGGCTCAGGGAAACCCATCCTAACGATGCGACGAAGCACGGTACCCCATATATATATATATATATATATAATCTCATGTATTTCCCTAAATATTTCATATATGCATGATAGATAACTTAGAGCTTGATTTTGTCATTTTTATTGACAGGATCTTAGGCTAGTAGGGACTTGGCTTATCTATGGAGGGGAAGTAGGTGAATTTTGTACATCAGAAAAGCCAGTTTTCTATGTAAAGAAGAGCATTAACATTTTAAATGCCAACTCTAATGTGCTTGCATATGTTTACCGGCGGTCGTCGGATAAACGGTTTGCATATGTGATTGAAGGATCGTATTCGCATAGATCATGTAAAGTGCTTGATGAGTCAAAGAGAGTGGTGGCAGAGATAAGGCCAAAGGATGCATTAAAAAGAGGCATTTCATTCGGCCTGGAGGTTTTTGTGTTAATTGTGCACGCTGGATTTGATCCTGGATATGCCATGGGTCTGGTTCTTTTGCTGGATCAAATGTTTTCATAGGCTTTCAATTCTTTCAGGTGCCCTTTTTTTTAATAAGATCAAACATTCAAACTGATCTTTTCATGTTTTCAAGCCAAAGCTGGTATTCTAATGATAAGCTTCAACTGCATCAAATGCCAAGTAAATATACGTAAACAACGAAGTTATACATGTCGGAAATATATTATTACAAAATGAAATAGTTAACACAAACAGAATAAATAAATAAAATAATCATTGTGTCGTGAGAGGTGAAACACAATTAATATTGCTCTTTCTAAAAATATTCGAAAAAATAGACTAGAAACTAAAGTTAAAAACTTGGTCGAAAATTTGATTAGAAGAATTTCTTGAATAGAAAACAGGTGAGCTATGAAAGATAGAAGTTATTTGCTTGTTGTGAAAAATAAACTATTTATATCTTTACAAAGGATAAAATGGTAAAATAATAGTGTTAATTTTTAAAATAGCAAAAATATTATTAAAAAAGAAACAAAAATTTTATTCAAACATACAAACTAAACAAAGCAATGATAATATGCATGTATTAGCTCTATAAAAATAAGAAACAAGGTTATATTAGAAATTTTTCTTCAACCAATATGGGACTTTATATTACCAACAATAAAAAAACCGTTCATTGAAATTGATTCAAGGCATTTAGCATTTAAATGCTCTGAATTACAGAAAGAAATGAAAATTTGAAAGACTTTATTTCTTTTTTTCTTTTTCCAACAATTGGATCTCAATTCTCATGTTTGGTAAAGGATAATTTTCTTTGAACCGACAAGCCTATCTATTCTCCAGCATTTGAACTTAATTCATAAAAATATATGCTTCTTATACATGTAACAGTAGCATGCTTCAGAAAGAAGAACTTGATAAACAATAAAATTCCTAGATAACTAATTAGCTACTAAAATTCCTACCATATAGAAAAACGAAATATCATAATAGATTATGTAAAATAAGTGTGATGGAAGGTGATCCTCAAAAACATACAAAGCGGCTAAACATATTAAAATAATTCATTGACTAACTCACCTAAAAATATTAAAATAATAATAATAAAAACATCCTTTTCAACTCATTTGTAAAAGAATTTTAAAAAATTGGATAAAACGCAAAAAAAAAAAAATTTAAGATCCAAAAGAAAATAAATAGCTATAAATTAACTTTTTTTAAAAATTTTAAAGTTAGGATTAAATTGATAAATTTTATAAATGTTGAGGTCAACTTTATTGATTTTTTAAAATTAAAACTAAAATGACAATTTTATAAACATTAAGGACTAAATTTGTTAATTTTTTATATTTAATATTAAATTAGTAGAATATGTAAACATTAAAAGACTAATTTTATTACTAAATTAATAAAAATCTAATAAACATTTTAATTAAAATATTTAATTTTAAAAATTTTGTGATTAAGTCAAAAAATTAATAATATGTAATCCAAGAAAATGAAAGACATAATTAAATAATTATTTTTGTAATTTACCTATAAAAATATTTTCAACATGATCATATTATCATTTAATAGATAAAATTTAATTAAAATATTAATTTATACGTTTTAAAATATATAAAAATTGATTCACTTATTTTCCATTAAAAATGCGAAAGGCAACGTGTTGAGCAATTAGAATCGGTATAAATTAATTTTTTTTGTAAAATCTATAAATTTTGGTACACTCTTCATTTTTAGCCTTGCAAATGGGTTTTTTTTTCTTGTTCTTTCCATACCTGACTCCGGGACCACATTCGCCAGTCTTTGGTTGGATCAAATCAACAAGTCTGACATATGTTAATGTAAAGTGAAACCTGAACCTCGAGCCAAGAGAAAATGGTAATATATTAATCGTGTGGGATTATTGAAATGTTAAAAATTGACCCAACTAGTTTTATTGCCAGGGTCTCGCCATCCACGGAGATCCAAAAGCAAATGATATTGAAACAAAAAATGTCTCTTCAATGTAGGCCTTGAAATTTTTGATTTTTTAAAAGAATTTTTAAAATATTTCTAAAAAAATAAGTTAAAATTTTTAATTTTTCTCTTCAAAAATATTTTTAGTGTTTAATTATTTTCACCACTTCAATAACATAATTTTTTTTTCTTGGTGCTTAATTATAAATGCGTTAAAATTATTAATTAAAAATAAAAATATTTTTAAAATACTAATTATAAATATTTAATAGTTATATTCTAATATTTAAAATGTAGTTTATATATTTTAATTAAATTTTAATAAGTAATTAAGATTTATTACTTAAAATATTTAAATTTTATATTTTATATATTAAAATATTAACAACTTATAGTGAATTTTTTATATTTTATTAAAATATAATAATATTAACTAATTTAAATTTTATTTAAATGTTATTAATTACTTGATAATAATATGTCTAAAATAGATATTTTATTTCTCAAAACACTTATTGACAATAATGCTAAATACTCAAATTTTAAACTAAACTTTTCAAAAGCACTTTCCATAATACTTTTCAAAAGCATTGCCAAACTAATCCTTCGTGTTTTTACATATTCAAGTTTAAGGTGAAATGTAATGTATCTTCTGTATTTAAAGTCCCAGACAACCAAAAATTGTTTATATGTCGGGTTGAGAAGTCAAATTTTAATAAAGTTTTAAAGTCAATTATTTAGATTTGGGTTTAGTCTAATTAAAAAATAAATTAAAATTTTGTCCAAACTCAATTTAAATAAAAATATTAAAATTGGGCTCAATCTATATTAATTTAATTTATTTTTATTTTTATATAAAAATTAAAAATATAATATACTAAATACACTACAAATATTAAAATAAATATTTCTTAATAAATTAAAATAAATTAAAAATATTTATTCTTAAATAACACTAAATTAAATACAATTTAACAATTAAATATTTTATAATAGTAGTAAAATAATAATAAAATAATGTCAAGAAATGAAAAACAACAACAAAACATAAAAAATAACAATAATTTTTTTTAATGAAAATTTGGGTTGAACTGAATTTGAACCAAAAGCCTTACTTAAAATCTGACCTATTTTCTAAATCAACTTTATTTTTTTTTCAAATCTATTTTTTGAATATATATTTTAAATAAAATCGTTTTATTTTTTTGGCGATCCCTTCGGGCCAGCGGCCCAGGACATGTACAACTCTACCTATATATAATAATATTTTATCCCGATGGATCCAAATTCAAAATTCGATTGAGAGAAGCGAACATAAGAAGCTGTTTATTTCTTCTTCACTTTTTTCGTCGATACCCTTGGGAGAACAGACGAATGACGGCGGTCCCGCCGGCGGCGTCGGGGCAGCCAATATCGGCGTCTGTGGTGAATTCGTTTCGAGTGGCGGCCGTAGCTGAGCGCTTGGCTACTCATACTCAGCCTGGTAGACAGCCTCAAAGCTCGGAGTTCTTCAGCCTGTGCCTCTCTCTCGCCAGGCACGTTTCTTATTTATATTAAAAAATATATTTTTTGTCCTACCAAAAAAGGATGCTTCCATATCTTTACATTGTTGTCTGTTGCTTGATTTTGCTTTCGTTAACTGTCTAACACGGGTATTCCTGTTCTAATTTTATAAGTTCTTCATTTATTTGGGAATGATACCCATATTTGCATCTGAGTGTACTCGGATTCAAATGTCCAATATGGATGTTTTAGAGAAAATAAAACTCCAGGTAACTTAGGTTTTAATTTGTGCAATTTAGTGAAGTTTGGTTAGAGATTCAATTATTTTGGTTTTGAAGTTGCGTGTTTTCTTGAACGAATGTGGACTGTAATTTATCATTTCAGATCTCTTTTCATCCCTAAAAGTGCTTTAATTTTCCATGTTTTTATTGTATGTTTTCAAAAAAAAAAAAAAAAAGAAGGTTCTTGAGAGTTGTGTTTTCGCATTTGGTTTGTAAGCTATGCGTGAGTGGTGATTATGGACTAGGAGAATTTAAGCGTTGATGTTTTTCTTTTGTTCAAATATTGAAAATGGAGTTTATTTTTGCATTAGTGATTGTTTCAGTTTTGTTTTGAATTTAGCTCTGTATGTGAGTTCATGTTTTTCTTTATTATTTGATTCCACTTGAATACGATTTGATATATTCTTACTTTTGATTTCATAATTATTTGTTTGAATTGTGCAGAGGCATTGATTATGCAATTGCCAACAATGAGGTTCCTGCTAAAGCGCAAGAATTACCTCTATTGTTGAAGCAGGTATAGCTTAAGTTCTACTCCCGTAGATGTTATCATTTAATTATATTGACCTTTACCTATTTTTGTTGCAAGCACCACTTGTAGATTTTTTTTACTCCTTCCATCTGATGATAACTGTTCTCATATCGGCTAACAAACGGAATTGGAGTATTATGTTTATGTCTTTGCAAATAATATGTATATCACCTATATGTTTCTCTGCTTTATAGATATGTCAACACAGAAATGACCTCTTCTTACAAGCAGCTATAATGGTGTTGATGATATCAGTAAAGGTACTTCTGAATACTTTCATCTAGATAGATCCCTGTTGTCTAGTTGTGTGATCACCTGAACCTCATTAGTACCTTAAATTGTTGTCTACATCTGTGTATTTGTTGCACATTGGAGCTACTTTGAGCTGAAGTTAATTCCTTTGATAGTTGTATTTAACATTGCACTTAGCCAACAATATAGTATAGTATCGTCTGTATTTTTCTTTTCCCCATATCATTGGTTCCTGCAATTTAAAGCAAGATAGGATGTCTAATTTATCTGACTTGTTTGGTTTGAACTTTCTCTTTCTCAGAATTCTGGTGTGTCATGTATTATAGATTTATAGTATTTTTAGATGTTCACATCAATTGAGCTTTCTTCTATTAAAAATTTGTGTTGCTTGTGTATGAATGGCCGCATGCCTGTATATGCATATGGTATCTAAGTTTAGTGGAAGATTATTCTACTTGATTTTCCTTGAATCCTGTCTTAAGTATTTTCTCATGTCTCTTAACATGTCATTATTTTTTCAACACCAAGTGATCTATTAACATGTCTTGAACTAACGACTATCTATTTAAAACTGAAGATAACTTCTTGATGACTTTTTATGTACATGATAGAATGCCTGTAAAATGAGCTGGTTCTCAGATGGAGAGAGTCGAGAGCTTTTAACTCTTGCCAATGAGGTTTGATTCCTAGCTAATGCTTTTGTTCTCTCTCTTTCTATTTGTGTGTTGACTGTTAGTTTTTTAATTTTTCTGCATAATACATGGTTTCTGCCTGAGCCATTGTAGAAGTTTGAACCTCTCACCTTGGGCCCTATAAACACTTCTTTACCTAGTTGGTGGTGACTCCCTTTATTGATATGTAACCCTTTGTGTTGCTAATTGTAGTTTCTCTGCATATCTAGGTGGGCAGTTGCTTTTGCATCCCAGGCGTTATTAACAATGAACTGGATGGTTCACTTTCAACTATTTTGGAAGTTATGTCAAGGTAGGCACTTTTATTGTTCATATTTATTTGCATGAACAATGATATTTCTATTTCCATGTTTAATGTTTTGGTCGAAATGATACTTGCCTAGAAATGTTGAATTCCAGTTTGGGCACAATAGGAAAGTACATTAATTTTAAATTCTAGTTTCTGTCCAAGAAATTTGAGTCGGATATCATGTGGTGATACTGACATGATATTTGGGCTCCGTTTATTTCCCTGAAAATGATTTCCGGAAAGTAATTTTTGGAAAATGACTTACTTTTTTGGAAAAGCTAATATTTTTTGTATTTGGAGGAATCTGTGTAAAATATTTTCTGTTGTTTGGTAGATTTCTTAAAAATATTTTATAAAAGTTGTTTTCAATTAAACAAACATACATTGTTTTCAATTAAACAAACATACATTTGAGATTTTCTTTTTTTTCATTGTTTGATTGAATTTATTTTTATATATAATTTTATATTTTACATTGTTTTTGCATATATTAAAAATATTATGTTAAATTCAGATTCATTACGTTATTTTTAATTACATGACTACTAAGTGAGTATTTTTATTTAAAATGTGAAATCAACAAAATTGACAAAAAAATTTACAATGTCAATAATTGGACTTGATTTTCAAATTTGAAAAGTAAAGAGGCTAAATTCTTGAAAATAAAATTACAAAGACTAAATTACAAATCATGAAGTGTACATAGACTTAAGATATATTTTAACCTTTATACTACAAAACATTTATTATTAATATATTTATAATTGTAATAAATATTTATTATTAAAATATTAATATTGAATATTTTCAATAATATGTGAATAATATTATTTAAAATTATTATTTTTAAAATTTATTATTAAAATAAAATTGAAATATTAAATAATTTATTAAAATAATAAATTATATTTATTATATTAATAATTTATTATATGACTAAATATAAATAATTAGATACGTATGTTTAATAATATTGAAAAATATAATATTTTAAATATTTTAAAAATAAAATAAAATAAAAATTATTATCAATATAATAATATTAAGCTTGATTTAAGTTAATTTTTATATAAAATAAAATTATCCATAGACGAGCTCTTTTCCGGAAAATGACTTCGTTTTTTAAAATGGTAAGTCATTTTACAAGAAAAAGGATTTATTTTACCTTAACCTATAAGCCATTTTCCGTTGACCAAACTATTTTCTGTGAAACAAACACAGGAAAATACAGAAAATATTTTCAATAAAACCTTTTACATGTAAACAAACGGACCCTTAGTTGAAGCCAAGTTTCCTCTTCGGTTTTTCTCTCCGTCTTTCCTTATTGCCATGAGCATGGTAGGTGCCATTATTGTTTTAATAATTATACAATAGCATTTTATGCCATTGTTGTCTGTTGAATCTGTAGTGATGTTTTTAATATAGGTATACTTGCTTGTATTTGTATAAATATATGCTCCAGCTGTGGGTAAAGAAGTGTCAGGTTGCCCATTGCCAATCTCCTAAAGTTTCATTTGTTGCTTGTCACACTCACTTGTTATAAGAACATCTCTTTAGATTTGGATGTTTAAGTTTTATATTTTTTACTGCTTTTGTTTCTTAATGATTAGATAATAAACCTACCTTTTCAGGTTCTATCCATTAATGAAGATGGGGCAGATACTTGCTTCTCTTGAAGCTAAGGTATTTTCTTCAATCATTTTAGACAGTGTTGTTATAATACTTGTTTAGCATGTTTTAATCTTGTTTGTTTGCATTGTAGCCTGGATACGGGGCGCTCGTGGTTGATTTCCATATATCAAAGAATATGACACACTCTTCTCAAGAGAAAATTGTAACCACTTTACTATCTAATTGATACAGCCAGTTATTGGATTTTCCTTGTCTATTTGCTGTTTCTGCAGTTCTTTTCCTTGAGATTAAAATTGAAAACATTTATTGTTGAAATTTTCCTGTGTCTCACTCTGTATTTTCCCTTCTGTTTCTCTTGCAGAGGTTATTTGTAGCTCAAAAAGATAACGTAGAGACATCTGCTTGCATTATAAGTCCACAACTAGTGAGGTATGAATTGTTTTTTGTTACCCTTTCCTCTCTTTTTAATGTTTCATTGCTCAAGTTGGATCTTTTCTGATATATATATTTTAAACTTCTGCAGCTTTCTGTTAAATGGAAAGGGAGTGGAGAGAAGAACAAATGTTTTAATGGTTCGCTTTCTGTTCCATTATTTTATTTATTGATTATTTTTGTGTAAAGACTTATATAGATGCACAGATTCTGTCATCAATTCTTTACTTCTCCGTCTCCTGTATCAGGATATGGGACCTCAGATGCCAACAAATGTGACTGCAATGTTGAAATATGGGACTAATCTTCTCCAAGCTGTGGGTCAGTTTAGCGGTATGACATGAGCATCTCCTTTTTTTTTCCTAAACATCCTAATTTTATCGAGCTTGCTGACAGACTAATATTGTAAAAGGTCATTATCTCATTGTGGTTGCCTTCATGAGTATGGAGGAGTCATCACCTGACGCTTCCACACTGCTAGATTATGTTCAGTCTGGTGATTTTGCACCAGATTCAGGTATGCATGAGTACAAATAATAGAGAAATTATGTTCCATCCCAATGATGATTTCATCCTGTTATGGTGAGTTTCTGGTTGATTTTATTTTGCTCTTTTGGTACAGAAGATTCTGATTTAATTGAAGGGCCATCACGGATCTCACTCAAGTGTCCCATAAGGCAAGCCACGCTTGTTTTTCCCTTGTTATACTAGAATTTTCCCTTCGTGCAATTGCACATGAATCATACTACACCTGTAACATCTAAAGCCCCCATCTAACTATTATCTCGAAGGACACTTGCTCGCTCCTAGTTTTACTACAAAATATTCCCCCATGGACTATCCATAATGGTAGTGAACATTTAATTGCAATTTGGAAGTGATATAGTCAACATATAATTTAAAAACCTATTGAAATTAAAATTTTCTGATCGTAAGAATCTAATCTAGCTAAACAATGTAGTAAACAATTTTTACTAAAGGTTATATGAACAATTTCTTGGAGGAAGTAAAAGGAAATCAAAATAAAATGTATGAAGTAACTAGAATATTTTATCACTTTTTTTTTGAAAAAAAGAGGCACATAATTCCTGGGGCAGAGGGCTTTGTATCAATATGATGAAAATAAATGTCAGGGTTGATAGTTGCACATGCCGTTTGATTAATGCCCTCTCTCTCTCTAGATGTAAAAGTTGAAAACATATTTGAAATGTTGGTCACATCTTTTACCTTATTTTGCATTTATGTAATTATATCCTACTGTTTTATTGTCATCCCGAAATTTTGAGTGTGTATCAAATTCATTACTTCTTTCTTCATTATTCTATTTTGGTTCCGGTGTTCTTTGGTTTTTTTTTTTTTTAATCTTTATAAGTGGTTCATGAAATTTGTTTTTCTTGAGGACTAAGTGCTGCTAATTCATCTTAATATTATAATTCAATTTACATACTGAAGTTCTGTTAATTGACTCTCTTTATCTTCCAACAGCCGAACACGCATCAAAACTCCTGTCAAAGGGCATGCATGTAAGCATCTTCAGGTGAGTTTTTCTTGAGGTGTTTTGCATGTTGTGGCACTTGTTGAAGAAATTTTATAGTAGCTTCCCTAATTGTTCACTAAATTCTGAATTCCTTATGGTGAATGTTAATCCTTAAAGTTAATCCTTTAAAACTTTTGCTTTGATTCCTCTGCCTGCCAACTTTTATCATTGTCGCATATGCTTTAAAATTTTCCTGTTCTCAAATTGAAAAGCCTGGTTTAAAATCTATACTTGTAATGTAAAGTTGGTTCTTGGTTTTTTTTTTGGTTAAAATATAGCATAAGTCCCTATACTCTTTACAAATTTGGAATTTTGTCTCTGTACTTTTGTTTTTAGGAATTTAGTCTTTATACTTTTCAGATCTCAAAATTCAGGTTTAATATTATTAAAATTATTTTGTTAAATTCATATTCATTACAAGGTCATTTTTTTTATTCACATGGCTACCAAGTGAGTATTTTTTAATTTCAAAATGTTACATCAACACATTTAACCAAAAAAAAATTAACTGTGTTAACAATTGAACTTGAATTTTGAAATCTGAAAAGTAGAGGGACTAAATTCTTGGAAATATAAGTATAGGGATTAAATTCTAAATTTGTGAAGGGTACAGGGACTTATGGAATATTATAACTGTTTTTCCTCTCTTTTTTTGGTTTAGAGGGGACTTCACAGGGTTCTAAATTACTATAATAGATTAATTAGATAAATACATTACTTCAAGGAATAGGTTCTTATATTAAATGTCTTGTTGCTATTCACATGGTGATCTAACTCTTGTTCCTTCTGTTTATAATATTAATTTGATTTGCTGTAGTGCTTTGATTTCAATAACTATGTTAACATAAACTCTAGAAGACCATCCTGGCGCTGCCCACATTGCAATCAACATGTATGCTACACTAACATCCGCATTGATCAAAATATGGTTAAGGCAAGTTGCTACAGAGTTTTCTTTGCTCTTCTGTAATCTCTTCTTGTTTCAATTATTTTAAAGCTTTGGTCTGTTATCAGGTGCTGAAAGAGGTAGCAGAGGATGTGTCTGATGTGATCATCTCTGCAGATGGATCATGGAAAGCCGTGATGGAAAATGATGAAGACGTAGATGAGTTGCGTGGAAATACCCTTAATTGCCAAAAAGATGGGTCTGAGCGGCCAGAATCTGCTACGGGCGTTCCCATGGTTCTGGATCTTACTCAGACTGTGGATGCAATGGAAACATTCGAAACTGAAGACAGGAAGCCTCCTGTGGCTACTCTTCAAAGTTTGTCTGCTGCTCCAAATTTAACCTTAACACCAGAATTGATTAATTTAGCTGGAGCTAATCAAAATGTTATGGACGATGATTTTTGGTCTGTACTTTACTCAGGTCATGGGTCTGGCACCTCTACTTCTAGGACAGATACCCAAGTTGGTGGCACTGAGTCTACGCGAAATTTTACAGTGTCACCAGTATTTTCTGATGCTGTCTCTCCAGCACCCAATCGAGCTGATGCTCATGGTAATGCTAATCTTGCAACAGCCGGGATTCAAAATCAAGTTGCTACTGGAAATAATTTGACGTTACATCCTTCACAAGTGATAAATTCAATGTCAAATCATGAATATGGAAGTTTGCAGAACATACCTAGACATGTAAGCAGATCATCAATTGCAGTTCAGGCCCTCCCAGCAATGTCTCAGACACAGACACCAACACAACAGAGATCAAGTAATAGTATGAATACTATGAACACAACCAGCTCTGCGCGTATTCCACATCAGGTGCTAGATATGGCTTCATTTTCATTTTACCATTACTCGAGTTTTGTTACATTATTATTGTCATCGTTATTATGTATTTGCACTTGTTTATGCACTCTTTCCAGGATTTCATGCTGGATTTTGTTTAATTTCTAGATGCAGAGTAGGATTCAGCAAGAGCGATCATTTGTTCCTGCCCGGCCAGTTCAACAAGTTGGTGCTGCAGCTCCAAGTCAACTCCCAGGTCCATACAGACCTCCTGGTTTTCGGGCTGAATACCAGAATCCACACCTGCAGCAAGCACTGAACACGAGGTTGTCCCAACCCAGGAGCCCATCTCCAGGCCTGATTCGGTCACCATCTCCTATACTACGGGCACAGGCTCAACAAGGAGCTGCACAAGTTGGGGTAGGCTACACAGCAGGCAATGTGAATAGCAATCCTACCAGATTTATGGCTGCTTCCCAGAGAACCACCCAAATGGCTAGACAGCCACCAATGGTGGCAGTTCAAACTCAAACACCAAGAGCAGCTTCTTCTTATCCTGGAAATGTTGATGGGAGTAGGGCTTCAGCCGTGGAGCAGAGATTGAGCATGGGTGGAGTAGCACCTGCAGCTTCAAGACCTGATATGTCAGCTGATTTGGCATCTGAGCAGAACTGGCGACCTACAGGACGAATGCGTGGAAGCCTCACAGGTCGAGTATATTCTGAATCTCTTAGCCAGATGATGATTCAACCCACCCAGTCAACACAAGCTGCAAGGCCACAAACAAATATAACGTCTCCACCTAGTGTTCCACCACATCTGCAGGCGTTTCTTGCAAATAGCAGGAATCCTGTTACCCCTCAAGTGCGAAACAATGCAACAACTGAAACTACAGCCACAAATGGTGGTCCGGGTCCTGCCAGATAGGTCTAGTGGGATGCATTAGTCTTGACTTAGCTGTCTGTAGGAGTAATGAATATGATGAAGCTGTAAATACAAATATTTATGTCCAATTTTGTGCATCACTGATGTTGTACAGTTCCTCCCTGGGCTTAGAGTGAGAGTTCAGCTTCCCCTGTATTTGGTTTTAATCAAGTCTAGATTTTTAAGCTTTATCAGCTTCTGTTTTCTTGGTCTGTGAATTTTGAAATTTGTGAATAGTGTCTGTGTGTACTTGTTGCATATACAATTCCAGTTGGTAAATTATTATGTTGGTTTGAGCTTAAAATTAAACTCAATAATTTGTACGTGAACTATGGGTATTTAGGGCCAGCAAGTCTGGGACCTGGGTTGGTAGTACATTCTTTAATTAGACCAGCCCAGTCACGATGATAACCCGAAAGCCCCACTGGGTTTGACCCGTGCAAAGAGGTTCAGAAAAGGATTACCTTTTTTTTTATAAATATTTTATGAAATATACGGCTAAATTAAAGAAATAAGTTTGATTTTTTAAATTAGGGTTTAGGGTTTTTTTTAAAAATAAGGAAATAAGTCGATTTTGGAGAAAGAAGAAAAGCGTGCCTTCTTCCAATGATCAACTCCAACGGCTTTTTGAATGTTGGTTGGCAACGGTAATAAGGTCAACAACCATTTTTTTTTCTATAAATATTATCAAAATTTTTTATCCATTTCATTTAAATCCAATTATTTTAATTCTTTCTAAACTCTCAACTCTTTATATTGTCTCCAGTTTTGCAAGTTTTGTTGTGAATTGTTTGATATGCTCGTTTAAGAACAATTTTTTAAATTATTTTGTATTTAATAAGGTTTGATTAAATATTCACGAATAACCACCTCTTTGATTCGTTTGGACGACAAGTACATTTCTGTCGCTCAAGCGATAATGGTAAGACAATTTTAAATTTCGTTATTTTTAATCAAGTTAAATTTAAGGCTTTTATTTTTAAAATATTTTAAAATATTTTTTCGATACAAATAGGCAAATGATTGTGTTTTGAAGGGGTTCATACATAATTTGTCAAATGGTCCAATTACCGAAATTTGTGGTTACTTGCAAGATGTAGGATTCTTGCATGCGTTTTGTATGCTTGGGGGCTGTAAACTCGATCTTACATTCATTAGCGCATTAATGGAAAGATGGAGGCTTGAGACACATACTTTCCATCTTCTATGCAGAAGTGTACAATCACATAGGAAAACATAGCTTTACAAATGGGTTTATTGGTGGATGGGTTAGTTGTCATGGAGCCTACGATCGGTCCGGTAAAAAGGACCTTTACGCAACATTTTTGGGGAAGGTCCTGAATAAGTTTGAAGGTGGCTGGATATCGATGAATTTGTTGGAAACCAATTTCAAGGAGCTTCCTCGGAACTCAATTGGCATTGTCAAAGAACAATACGCCCAAGCATTCATCCTTAGGTTAAACGGGGGCATTTTAATGCTCGATAAATCTTGAAATTTGTTGCACGTAAGGTGGTTACTACACCTAGTTGACTTCAAAGAATGCAGACGATTGAGTTGGGGACCAGCCATTTCGGCCACGCTATACCTAGAGTAATGTCGGGCGACGCAACTGAATAAGATGTCAATCATGGGTTGTTTGCTCCTACTGCAGTTGTAGGCTTGGTGGTGATTACCGTTTCTACGTCCCCGAATGAACGACTCAAACATGATCCCATTGGTGACAAAGTGAAAATCATGGCTTGATAAATATGTAGTTTGTATAGTAAATATTGTTAATTTATTATATGTTTGAACTAATATATCGGTTGTACAGGTGGAACCATGGGTCGAGTTACGTAGGACTACTCGACCAGCTTAAAAATATCAGGCTATTATTAGATCAACGCTCGAAAGCCGAGGCTAGTTACTTTTTCCTTCCAACCTATAATAATTACGCAATGAATTGTAAAATAAAATTATGTATATAACAGAACTTACAATTGTGCACTGCATTTTGAATGGATGTCGTACACCAAGGTAGATATCATAGAATGCGTCCTTCCAAAAATTTTGGACAATCAGAGTATGTGGGACGTGAAGGTGCAGTTGATAGTGTACGTGACGGTGGAAATGCACGAATCAGATCGAGTGTTGCAACAGTTTGGGTGGAGGCAACAAATTTCGCCCATTGCGAAACATGGATGAACTGCACAAGGTGGACCTGCGGGGAAGAATGACAAGAATTGGCGAGACATACACGTCGAGTACATCGACGCTTGGGATCATAAGATGAAATTCTCACCCATCATCGAACCCTTTTTCTCATCAAACATGGCAGCTTGTTTGGAGTGATTCAGAGTCGCCAGTAACCCGTATATGCTATCGGTTGAGGCAAAGAGTAGGCAACTTCATCGGAAGAGGGAATGATGACTACCCCAGTAGTATAGGTCTAGAAGTGGTCACACGACGGGTTCGTTATTGGCTCTAACTGAACCGGGATCGTTGCTTATGTCTACACAATAACCAGGTCAGTTCACTCTACTTATTCCTGTTCATTTTACTAACCCAGTGGTTTTTTTCACAATCACCGCACTACGCACCACCACACGTCATTGACTCTACCCTTCCGCAAGTACATATTTTGTTGGGAAATGTGCCCATATTGTAATAAACATGTAACTATTTTCTATTTAATTGAACGATGAATAAATAAATACATTTCATTATTATGTCTTTTATATTTTGCATGTATAGCAAAATTGTGATGAGCAAATATTAGCTCATTGATTATCTAAAGTTCAAACTGAATATAAGTGGCATTGTAAAGAACATTTACATTGCGAGAAAGACAACTTACTTCAATAGATAATCTAAATGAGTCCACAATCCCGTAAAAGAACCAAAGTGAGCATTTGATTCATATACTAAGAAGGATTATTATGTCGCTTACAATTCCAATTGGGCAGATGACTAGTATTGGTTATCAGAGCAGTTGATTCCACGAGTAGAGATGTAGATGTATTCATTGGTAGAATGATACATTGGACTGGACCCGAGATAAATTAATTCTAAATCCGTTTGTGAATTAATTCACTTGTGACATTCATGGTGTGATTTGCCTAAATCTTGAGTTAGTCACTTACCATGCTTATGCAACTCATGTGCTTTGATATAAGTGGAGGCTTATGCTCTAAAGATGATCGAGCCCATAGCCAGTATGTTGGGTACATGACTTGTGTATGGCATAACTTTACTAGCAACAATGGAATTCATAGCTCAATTAAAGAGTTAATGATATCATCTCATTGGCATTGTGTGGATTGATAAATATGGAATGTGGCCACGGGTTGCTTATTCTTGAACGAGCAATTTATCATAGTCATTTGTTGAAAATGATCATATTAATCATTGAGAAGACACAATGGTGAACATGAGATAAAATAGGATTGTATTGAGTGAACGAATTTAACTCAAAGGAATCAAGGATATCATATGAGGGTAACACACACATGGGAAGATCATTGGACAAAGCAGTTGGATGAATTGCTTTCGTAAAGAGTCTACAATAAGGAGTTTTCAATCATAGTACTTCTTGTGGACTGACTCCATGATTAAGTAATTGTGAATTATCGAATGATGCTTCTTGACATAATTGCTAATTGTATATGTTTGGTTGGTCCCTCCATTAGCTCAACAAAAGCTCAATCGAACTGCATTTGAATTAGAAGAAAATTTTATGACTTTGAGAATAATTTAATTGAGTCAATTTATTCGATATGAAATTAAATTTGATGGTCGTGAGAATTGAAAAACTAGAGAATTTGATTAAAAAATTTTCTTGAAAATTTAATTTGGAAAACCTAAGTGAGTTTTGGAAAACTTAATTTCGATCAAGTCAAATTAAATTTAATCCAATCAATTAAAATTAATACAATAGGTTTGAAAGTTAATTTCCAAGTCAAACAATTGGCCCAATGAGTAATTAAACTCGAAAATTGGACCTGAGATCGTAAATTGGGCTTTGGAGCCCAAAACCGAAACCAAGACCCAAAAACTAGTCGAATCGGGCCCATTATGTGAAATCGGGCTGACGGTCCAACCGGTGGCTAGATCAAACCGGTTGGGTTGTCATTGACCCAAACTGAATCGGTAGCAGCCGAACCGACTCGGGGTGTCGTAAGGGTGCTGCACCTGCATCACTAGACATGGCAGCGCCGGTGGCTACAACGGCGACGTCCTAGCGAACGATGATAGTTGGTCGTCGGTAGTTTAATGGTTGAAGAGTTACACTACTACTTGGACTCTACCAGATAATTTGATTTCAGATTAATTATTCCAAAAATATTATTATTTTAATAGTTTAATATTAAATTTAACTTAATACTTATCTTAATAGCATTTTAATAATTTAATATTAAAGTGATTATCTTAATATTAAATTTAATTTAATGTTTATCTTGTAGATAAATAATCTATTATTTTAATTAGATTTAATATTAAATTTAATCTAATATTTATCTTGATAAATATTAGATTAATTTAATATTAAAGTGATTAAGTTTATTTATAGTTGAACTCTTTAAACTCTCCCTATACAAAGAAAGTCTTGGGTCATTATTTACACACACTTGAATTCAAGAGACAGTTCTAAAGAGAAAATTCTCTAAAGAGATTATTCTAGAAAATTTCTAGAGATATTTTTTTGATTTACAGCTTGACCCAAAAGTTTAGAGAAATTATAAAATTACCCCACTGGTAATTTTTGTGAAAAATATTCTGATTCGAAGCGTGCTCACACTCGATAGACGCATTAATACAAGACGTATGTAGCATACTACATTCTTGATATGTTACTGAAATGAAAAATATTTGTTTAATACAAAGATAATAATTATTGAATCTTTATTTTTTTTTAGTTCAAATATGTCTCCTACTCCTCTTATTATAATTCTTACTAAGAATAAATTAAATGGGGATAACTTTTAAGAATGGAAACGGAACTTGCTAATAGTTCTCAGCTATGAGAAACACAAATTTGTTCTTGGCGAAACGTACCCTACTGAAGTTTAGCCCAAAGCGAGAAATCACTGTAGAGATTTTGACTCGATTGCTCAATGTTATATGTTAGCAAGCATGAGTAGTGTGTTGCAAAAGCAACACGAGAATTTTTGTACTACCAAAGAGATCATGAAAAATTTGGAGGATTGCTCGGAGGCCAAGTTGCATTGGCTCGACAATCTGCTATTACAAATTTGATGAATTCTCAACAGAAACCTGGTATTTTGGTCAAGGAACATATGCTTAAGCTTATGGGATTCTTTACGAAAGTGGAGGACAATAGAACTAAACTAGACATGAACACGCAAACTGAAATAGTGTTCAAATCCTTAACCAATAACTCTACTGGTTTTAAGGTCACTTACAACTTAGGGAACAAGGCACTTACCTTGACTCAGCTCATGAAGGAATTACAACCTATGAGTTGATGTTGAATAGTAGTCAGCTGGTTCAAGAGAAACATGAGGCAAACTTAGCTGTGGGTCCCTCATCCTCTAAAGGGAAATAGAAAACTAAAGGAAAGAAGAAACTGACTAAGTCTTCGGTTCCACCTCGTGTGGATAGGAAGAAGGCTAAGAAGTCAAAAGATCCTACAAAGATCAAATGTTTCTTTTGCAACAGGAAAGGGCATTTCAGATCAAACTATAAGGAGTATTTGGATTACCTAGCCGAAAAGAGCAAATGTATGGAAGTCTTTGTGGTTGAAGCTTACTTAGTGGAAGGATCAATTGACAATTGGGTTATTGATTCTGGAGCCACTAAACATATCTATGTTTCTTTACAGGGGTTTAGCGAAATGAGATGTAACACCCCTAACCTATACCCGTCACTGGATTATGGTTACGAGGCATTTCCAAACAAAACATAACTCAAAATAGACATTCTTTATATTTCATGCTTCGTAATTCAATCACATCAATACACTTGTAATTTTATATTTAATAATCAATATCACACATCTTATAAATCAAAACACGTTCATATAAATCATTGTTCAAATAAATCACTAAATCAACTATAGCCCAACCATGCTTAATTACCATTATTACATAAACTATTCATGCTTCACAATTAAACTACTTTACTTAATAAGTATAATATTCAAACATACAAATATTATATACATGATATTCGAATACATAGTTTATAATTAAACATATTTCATTTACTAAACCGATTGCACAAATTACATCATTTATTTATAAAACCTTATATTTTCACTTGATAACTTATTAATCAATGTCACATAACTTACTAACAAAAACACATTCGACAATAGCAACTTCATTTAATGGTCAAGCATAAAATTTTAAAGACCAAAGTCATATGCTCATTATACCTAACCAATTTGTACCATTTAAAGAAAAATGCATAATTCGATCATAATATATTCAACTTGTAAAGTCATTAACTAAACCAAACCTCACACTTAGTCATTCATCTCATGAAATTTTTGCTAATATATTATTCACCTTAAATTATCCATACGCATACTAAGCATATAAATAGGTAAATATTATACATAGACATTCATCATTTCAAAACCAACTATACCTCTTCTTTTATCACAAGTATATGCATATAATCATATACCATTAGAATCAATTTGAGTACAAATAATTACCAAGAATTCAATCAATTCACTTACTAATTAATATGCATAACATACACATATCAAACCACTCAATTAACTACATATACATATTTAGTCAACCATACTAACTTCCATACAAACCACTTCAATTATATTCATTATTTATCTTCTTAATTCGAACTTAACTATCATTCCATCTATAATATATTTAGCATTTTATCCATTTATTTAACTCACATTTCAAGACTTAACACCAAGCATATCCCGAATTTAAATATCACATACATATAAAATACATATTACTCTCGATACAACCTAATCCATGACTAAACTTAGACAGATCATTAGCAAAGCATACCAAACAAACCTCACTTAACCTACCAATATGTCAAACTTACCATAATGAACAATCCTAAGTCATACATATCATTACTTTAAACTATAGGTTTATACCAAACACATCACACATATATGATATGCATAATACTTAACTAATATATTGCATACTATAATTCATCAAACATCCATCATTTACCTCATTGCCGAAACACTTGACCAAACACGACAACATATATACCATATGATTACTTTCCATATATGATTAAACCATGACCGAATTTACACAACCATTAGCATTATATTCAAGCCATTATATCAAAAGCATATAAAATAAACTTAACCAAAAGAGATAAGCCATTTTCGCATGGCTTATAATTACATATCCCAAATCAAACATTATAACTAGACTATACATGCCATAAGTTCAAATTCAAACTTAACAAAATACCGAAAAGAGTCGATCCTGTGATAGACTTCTCTGACGATTCCCGAGCTCGTAACCAACTTCCAAAATCTATAAAATGGAAAGCAAATACACACAGTAAGCTATCAAAGCTTAGCAATTCATAAGCAAATAAATATTTAATCATAAAAAAAATTAATTTATTCAAACCGAAATAAGCCATTATCAACTCATGCACATTTCCAATTTTAATTTCATATACCAAGACGTATAAGTTTTGTATAAATTCTACTTTAACTGATTACTCAATTAAACATTAGTATAACTAACCAACACTTTCCATAATACATACACTTCAATAGGTCGAATACATATAAGTTCAAACATGCCATCACATGATTCATTTTTCACATAACTTTGTATCATCAAATCAAATATTCAACTTACCTCAATTTCATAGATTAGTATGAACACATACCTAAGCATTTCTAACTTGATTTACACTCAATCTTAACTTATCACGGCCCATTGAACCATTCGAAATTAAAAAGGATCTTGGATAGTCGAACATATCATACAATGCCAACGTCCAGACGTGGTCTTACATGTAATCACATAACGATGCCACTGTCCCAGACAGGGTCTTACATGTATACACAAGTCGATGCCAACGTCCCAGACGTGGTCTTACACGATAACACATAACAGAATCCTATGTCATGACATATGTATCCTATCTATTCCTAAGGCTCGTAGGGACTTCCGGACATCGTAACTCGATCAAATCAATCTTGTAAACATTGCCCCCAAACACTTAGATATTCGACTATTGCTTATATACATTCAAAAAATTCAATTTAGCATATAAAGTTCACATTTATTCAAAACTAACAGCATCTATTTGCTTATAAGCTTACCTCGGATATCGACGGACGGAATAAACGACTATTCGATTATTTTTTATTTCCCCCGATTCAAATCCGCTTTCTTTGGTTCTTGATCTAAACATATTCAAATTAAACTTATTTAAACACCATTTTATTCAATTTAGTCTAAAAACACATAAATGGGTAAATTACCATTTTACCCCTAATATTTTACACTTTTTGCAATTTAGTCCCTATTGCATAAAACACAAAACATGCAAAATTTGCACACATCATGCTTAGGTCGAATGTTACCCATGCTCATACAAGTCCATACATTTCATTTATTTTACATTTTAGTCCCTCAATTTATTATTTTTACAATTTAACCCTAATTACTCAAAATCATCAAAATTTCCAATACAAAACATACTAATTCAAAACATATCTTTCATAATCTATCATATAACATCACAAAACTCATGAATTCATCAATGGCTTAACTCAAAATATTCATCAAAATAAAAAATGAAAGCATGGGTTTTGTACATTTCATAGCAACGATCTCAAAAATGTAAAAATTATCAAAAATCGAGCTAGTTACATACCTCAATCAAGCTTTTATAAGGCCGAATGTTGCTTGATTTTCTTTTTCTTTTCTTTTCCTTAGCTATTTTAGGCTTTAGAAAAGATGAACATGCATGGCTTTGTTTATTTTATGTTTTATTTATTTACATTATAATATATTAATTCATTTCCATTTTTAACCTTTATCATTTTATTCCATTTCCACTAACTCATGTCCAAAAGTGTCCATGCATAAATTAAATGGTCTAATTGCATCATAAATACCTCATTCTTTAAAGACAACAACAATTCGGCCCTTACATATTTAACTATCAACTTTTTCATCTTACGTGATTAAGCCCTTTTTATTAAATCGGCACTCAAACAACAAAATTAAAACACGAAAATTTCATTAATATAAATTCTATAACATCCTAAAAATTTGAGTATCAATATGTTGCTTGGTGTTAGCTCGGGTATGATTTTATTGTGTGCTTAATATAGTCTTGAGAAGGCTCGGGTTTACTTGAAATTAGAATAAATTTTAGTAAAGAGTACTTTACTGTAGAGAAATCAGGTGACCTTGAAGTTTAAGTTAATTAAGTGATAAAAGATGGCATAAGATGAGTAATTGGCAAAGCGGTGATGGCGTCATATGTTGGACTTGAGGGGAGAGGTTTGAATCTCCTAGCATGCAAATTGGGAGCTTTTATTTTTGCTTTTTCCTAGCATGTGTCGGCCAAGCATCATTCATGGATAAGATGGACTAATTTTTTTTTGGTAAGAAGACTAAAGTTTATGGCAAGCATGATTTTAGGGATGGAATTGCTTGATTTTGGGGATAGGATTTCTCCAACTTAAGAAAAATGGAGGATTGTAAGGCTTGAATCTAGGTTGATGTTTTGGTAATTTTTCATGACCATTTTGACCAAGAATGTGGACGGCATTGTGGATTTGGGGGTTGGCGAATGTGTTAGTAGCTTGGCTAGGATTAGGAGTTAGTTTTGGTCATTCCTAGCATTTTTGTGCAAAATTGCAATTCTCTTCACAACCTTTTCTCCTAGCCGAATTTGAGCTTTTGGTAAGCCTTATTCTTTAGACCATTTCATTTTCATGTTACCATTTGGGCACATTTTTGCTTAGCATTTCAAGACACTTTTCTCTTTATGTCGAAATACCAAAGCCAAGATCATTTTCTTTTCTTCTCTTTTTCCTCTCCATTGCCGAATGCATATTGCTCCTAAATTCATCTCTTTTCTTTCTCTTTTCCCTCTTGAAAACCGAATCAACAAAATCTCTTTCTTTCATCTTTTATTTTCTTTTCAACCATACTTTCTTCATTATTTTTCTCTCATGGCCGAATGTTAGATTACTTCATTGCCGAATCATTTTTCTTTTCTTTGTTTATTCATAGCCGAATCTTCCACTATACATAAGTATTCTTCTCAATCATTCTTCTTTCAAGCCTTGGACAATAGGTAAGAGTTTCTTTTTGGTTTCTATGTTGGCTTAAGGGAAGTTTTGGCCGAATCTTTATGGTGGTAAGAAGAATCTCTTTGATCGAAATCATCATTCATTCTATTAAATGTTTTCTTTCGTTATATTTTAGTGTGATAGTGGAGGGCCGAAACTCAAGTGTTCGTGAGCATCGTGAATCGTTGGAATCGATTTAAGGTGTTAAGGTAAGGGATTATTAAGGACTCTCATATTACTCGACATATTGATATAGATGGATTATTAATCGATTTCGTTTTAGGGGACTTTATCGCTCGATTTTCATATTGTGGAACGAGGATATTTGTGGTAAGCCAATCTCACCCTTAAAATCGTTAATCATAATTTCGATAATTTATTAGTCGGACTAATGATCTTTTGTCAATAGAGACAATCAAGATAGGGATGAAAAGGGCGGTAAATAGTGTTCGAAGAGGGGTGGTTTAGCTATTCCCCCTAAGTTTAAGCAAAGGGCTATTTCGAGAATCTGAAATTTTCCACCGGGTTGTGGACGCTCATCCGAGGAGAATCAGTTGTTTGAAGTTGTTCGTACTCCCGAACCTTTGTTTGTTCGTGGATTTTCATCGGGTAACGAACCAACAATCGGGAGAAACCGCAAATAGAAGTGGTTCGAAATTCTGAGGGTAAAAGTCTAGATCGTTATTTCTAAGATTCGATTTGTAAATAAATAATAGTTTTCTAATTTATCGTGATGCATTTAGGTATCGATGAGCGGGAAAGTCTAGTTCTCACAGTAACCAGGTGTGTAACTTCACACTTATCTCGGGTTAGATACTATAACGTAAGTATTGGGATAAAATCGTAAAGATGGCAAAATCGGAAAATGCGTAATAATTAACACTTTTGTGTAAATGCATGAAAATAGTTAAAGTCGTGAAATTTATGAAAATGCCTTCAATGAGTTAATTGGTAAATAGTAAATTTTATGCCTCATGTGAAAAATGGGCCGAAAAACTGCTAGATCGATAAATGGGCCGAAAAACTGCTAGATCGATAAATGGGCCGAAAAACTGCTAGATCGATAAATGGGCCAAAAAATTGCTAGATCGATAAATGGGCTGAAAAATTGCTAAATCGATATATGGGCCAAAGTTTGCTAGATCGATAAATGGGCTAAAATGCTATTTTGTCTTATAGGCCAAAATGAAAATTTGAATTTTTGGACTCACATGTATTATGGGCTTTTGTTAAATTATCATATGGATATATATATTGTTATGCATACATGATTGCATGGGTTGGGATAATTGACGAAGAGAAGAAAGGCCTGTTGCCAAAAATCTAGTTCGATGGCTCTGCCACAAATATATTTTAAATGGCTTGATGCCTCTAGTTCGGTGACTTTGTCACAATCTAGTTTGGTGGTGCACCACAATATTATTTAAAATGGTTTTATGCCTACGATTGGTGTGTTGGGGGGGTGGGTTGACTTGATCCCCACAGGTGTGTTGGTTGGTACGGGTGGTGTGTAGCGGATGGAAATTAGGTTTGGTTGGGAATTTTATTTTACATGCATTTTATTTATTTTATTGTTAAATCCGTAAATGGGCTCAAGCCCAAAATAATGTCTTGATGATCTGGCCCAATGAATGTGGTAAGTGAGTTATACACTGAGTTCTAAGTAACTCACTCTGTTTAATTATCCATCTCAGGTAATGGCAATTGACGAAGGCGTGGGTTGAGGATGACTTCGTGGAGGCCATACTTCGAACATGGGTTTTATAAACTATGAACTTTTATTAAGTGAATTCTTTTAATTACTATTTTGGGTATGATGTAATAAGGCCTTTATTATTATTTTATGGATTTTTATGTGTGGATGGATTTAATTTTTGTTTTAGACATTTAATATGGACTTATGTTAATCCTATAATGTTTCCTTAAAAATTTTGTTTTAAAACATATGAGATTCTTTAAATATTCTTGTTTTTTTTTTTTCAAATTCTTTTGAACTCTTTAAAAATTACTTTAAGGTTTTTGACAATTAAAATACTAAATGATAAGATTTCAAACTAGTATTTCTTTATTCATCGATTTTAAATCAATTTCTTGATTTTTTTTTTTTTACTAAACTTCACTTTCAAAAGGTTTTGTAGAACTCTTTTACCTAAATAATTAGAGAATTAAATGGATGTTCGATCTGTGTGACAAACCAAATCTCGTCCTAACACATAGACTTGATTTGGGGTGTTACAAATTCACACATGATAAACACAGAAAATAATTTTTAAATATTTTTATAACTAGGATTTGTGGTCCCAAAACCACAGTTTCGATTAGGGTCGAAACCGGACTGTTACACGAGAAGTCTGCGTGACAGAAGCCTCTCATTGCGGATTGGAGATGGGAGCTATATTTCAGCCGAAGTAGTGGGAGAAGTTATTTTACACTTCGATAATTTTAAGAAGATTGTTTTAAAGAATGTGTTTTATGTACCTCATTTTAAGAGGAATTTAATCTCTATAGCATGTTTATTTTATGACGGTTATATAGTGACATTCAATAAAGGGATTGTTATTCACAGAAATCGTTCTTTAATTTGTGATGGATGGATAAAAAAATCTCCACTTTATCAAACAAAATAACTACTCGATGCTTCAAACTGAACTAGTGAATAAAAAGCTTAAAACTTCTCACTCTAATGAGGGGTACCTATGGCACTTAAGACTTGGTTATATTAACTGAGAAAGAATCACTAGACTCATGAAATATTGTCCGTTAAGTATGCTTAAGGAAGTTAGTCTTCCATAATGTGAATCTAGCTTGGAAAGTAAAATGACTAAAAGGTCTTTCAATACGAAAGGTACAAGGGCCAACCAACCTTTAAAACTTTTACACATTGATGTATGTGGTCCCATGAGCATTAGTGCCCGAGGAAGTTATGATTATGACGTGAGTTTTATCGATGACTATTCTCGATATGGATATGTGTATCTAATGCACCGCAAAAGCAAAATATTTGATAAATTTCGAGAGTTTCGTGCGAAAGTGGAAAAGCAATTAGGTTTATCCATAAAGAATATTCAGTCTAACCGAGGTGGGGAATATTTGTCCTATGAGTTCTTAGGATACCTTATTGAGAATTGGATTTTATCCCAAATGACTGCATTTGGCACTCTACAGTAGAATGACTTAGTTGAGAGAAGGAATAGAACCTTGCTTGACATGGTTCGTTCAATGTTAAACTATTCACAACTTTCTACTTCCTTCTGGGGATATGCGATACAAACAGCTTGCTACATTCTGAATGATGTGCCAACCAAGTCCTCTTGTAAGACACCTTATGAACTATGGCATGGAAAGAAACCCGCTCTAAATCACTTTAGAATATGAGGTTTTCCGACACACGTTTTGGATAAAAGTGTAAAGAAGTTGGATGCACTGATAGAATTGTGAATGTTTGTAGGATATCCAAAAGAAACAAAAGAAGGTTTATTCTACAATCCGAAAGATAATATGATTAAAGTTTCTACTCATGCTACTTTCCTCGATGAATGCTACATGGATAACTTTAAGCCTCGAATTAAAATGGTACTCAAGGAATTTTCAAAAGTGGTAGAACAATCACCAAATTCAATTATCGAGAAAGTTGTAGAAAAACCTACAAACGATTAACAACATAAGGGGATTTGTCGTAGTGGGAGAGTTTTTAAGAAACCAGAATTCTTCATCTATGATGGTAGTATTTATAATACGGAAGCCAATCATTAGAATAATGATCCACTCACTTATGAGAAGGCTATGCAGGACGTTAATTTCAAGCTCTGAAAACAGGCCATAGATGCTGAGATGGATTCAATGAAATCCAATACGGTATGGGAACTTGTATACTTACCAATTGAGATGAAACCCATAGGGTATAAGTGAATCTATAAGAAGAAGAGAAATATGGAAGGGAAAGTGGAAACGCACAAAGCTAGAGTTGTAGGGAAAGGCTACACATAGAAAGAAGGCATCGATTACAATTAGACTTTGATCCATTAGCCATGCTCAAGTCTATCCACATACTCTTATCCATTGTCATTGCTTTCGATTACGAGATCTGGAAAATAGATGTCAATACATCATTTTTGAATGATTATCTTGATGAGACCATTTACATGGCTCAACCCGTTCATGGAATAAAAAATTTGATCAAACGATCAAGACTTTTGATTTGAGCAAAACGCTGATGAACCTTGTGTTTATAAGCGTATAAAGGATAAAAAGTGGTCTTCCTCATTTTGTATGTCGATGATATTCTACTTATCAAAACGATGTAGGAGAATTGTCATCAATTAAATTGTGATTAGCTCAATAGTTTAGCATGAAGGACTTGGGTGAAACTAGTTATATTCTTGAAATTTCAATCCTTAGAGATCGAAAGAATAAAACAATAACACTATCTCAAGCTATACATTGATAAGGTACTGGAACATGTTGCAATGACCGATGCAAAGTTAGACGTTCAGCCAACTGCATCAGGTTTTCATCTTTCTTTAGATGATTATCCTAAGACAGCAGAAGAAAGAGAGCATATGAGTAATGTTCCAGTTGTTTCGACAGTTGGAAGTCTTATGCATACAATGCTTTGCACACGTCTAGATATCTATTTCACAATAGGAATGGTTAGTCGATATCAGGCGAATCCAGATATCAAGCATTAGCAAGCTATAAAGCATATATTAAGGTATCTTAAAAGCATCGAGGATTATATGCTTGTGTATTCTGGGGAGGACCTTAATCATGTTGGATATACAGACTTAGACTTCTAAACCTGCAAAGATTCGAGGAAATTGATTTCAGGAAATGTATTCATTCTAGGCCATGGAGCCATAGTATGGAGAAGTATGTGGCTGCTTCTGAGGCAACAAAAGAAGCAATATGGCTTTAAAAGTTCTTAACCAAACTTGTAGTTAATCTTGAAATGGGAAAAGCTATAACACTGTATTGTGATGATAGTGCTGCAATAGCAAATACCAAGGAAATGAGAAGTCATAAGAGGACGAAACACATTGATCAGAAGTATCACTTGATACGAGAGGCAGTAGCTGAAGAAATTGTAGATGTGATGAAAGTATCTTCTGAAAGTAACCTTGCAGATCCGTTTACTAAGACTCTTGTAACTAGGAGTTTTAACAAACACGTCGAGGATATGAGAATGCGAAACATGACATATTTATTTTACTAGGGCAAATGGGAGATTATTGGGAAATGTGTCCATATTGTAGTAAACATGTAACCGTGTTTTATTTATGGGAACGATAAATAAATAAAGTTAATTTTACATTTCACTATTATGTCTTTTATATTTATGTCTTTTATATTTTGCATGCATAATGAAATTGTGGCAAGCAAATATTAGCTCATTGATTGTCTAAAGTTCAAACTAAAGATAAGTGACATTGTAAAGAACATTCACATTGCGAGAAAGATAACTTACTTCAATAGATAATCTAAATGAGTCCGTAATCCCGTAAAAGAATCAAAGTGAGCATCTGATTCATATACTAAGAAGGATTATTATGTCACCTACAATTTCAATTGGGGAGATGACTAGTCTTGGCTATCAAAGCAGTTGATTCCACAAGTAAAGATGTAGATGTATTCATTGGTAGAATGATACATTGGATTGAATCCAAGATGAATTAATTCTAAATTTGTTTGTGAATTAATTCACTTGTGACGTTCGTGGTGTGATTTTCCTAAATCTTGAGTTATATTTACCATGAGTATGCAACTCATGTACTTTGATATAAGTGGAGGCTTATGCTCTAAAAATGATCGAACACATAGCTGGTATGTTGGGTACATAACTTGTGGATGGCATAGCTTTACTAGTAATAGTGGAATTCATAGCTCAATTAAAGAGTTAATGATATCATCTCATTGGCATTGTGTGGATTGATAAATATGGAATGTGGCCATGTGTTGCTTGTTCTTGCACGAGCAATTTATCATAGCCATTTGTTGACAATGATCATATTAATTATTAAGAAGACACAATGGTGACAATGAGATAAAATAGGATTGTATTGAGTGAATGGATTTAACTCAAAAGAATTAATTATATCATATGAGGGTAACACACATGACGAGATCATTGGACAAAGCAGTTGGATAAATTGCTTTCGTAAAGAGTATAAAATAAGGAGTTTTCAATCTTAGTACTTCTTGTGGATTGACTCCTTGATTAAGTAATTGCGAATTATTGGAAATATGCTTCTTGACATAATTGCTAATTGTATATGTCCGATTGGTCCTTCCGTTAGCTCCAAAAAAAGGCTTGATCGAACTGTATTTGAATCAGAAGAAAATTCTCTAACTTTGGGAATAATTTAATTGAGTCGATTTATTTGATGTGAAATTAAATTAGATGGTCGTGAAAATTGTAAAACTAGAGAATTTGATTAAAGAATTTTCTTGAAAATTTAATTTGAAAAATCTAAGTGATTTTTGGAAAAATTAATTTTGATCAAGTAAAATTAAATTAATCAAATCAATTAAAATTATATGATATGTTTGGAAGTTAATTTTCAAGTTAGACAATTGGCTCAATGAGATTAAACTCGAAAATTGGACTTGAGATCGTAAATTGGGCTTGAAAGCCCACAACTGAGACCAAGACTCAAAAATTTGTCGAACCGGACCCGATATGTGAAACCGGGTCGACGGTCCAACCGGTGGCTAGGTCGGACCAGGCGGGTCGTCATTGACTCAGACTGAACTGGAAGCAGCCGAACCGACTTGATGTGCCGTAAGGGTGTCGCACCTGCATCACTAGACACGGCAGTATCTGGTGGCTACGATGGCGGCGCCCCAGTGGCTAGTGGAACAACGAAAATGTGCAAGTGTAAACAATCGCAACAAGTTATAAAGTGACAAGTAATATCGAGTTATCATACCCACAGGGACTGTGAAAAGAGTTATTTATGAATGCAATTAAAAACATTTTGGTGAAGAAAAATATTTTGATTTGAGGAGGTGATTTAAAACTAAGATTTTTAACTAAGTAAAATAAATAAAGAGAAAATAAAAGTTCCAATGCACGATTTTAAAAGATGATTTTAATCAAGATAACATAATTGCGTTAGATTAATTACATTTTTTAACTTAAAATTACTAAACTCATGTTCATGTTGTTACGAATAAATTCACGGCAACTTGGTAATTTGCTAACTTATGGACATATTCACCTACCAAAATACATTTATCTCTTGACTATATCTCTATGTCAATTCAACCGATTAAACAAATTTTAAAGCAAATTGTTAATGCACATACATACCTATGAAATTAAAAATAATCTCTTGTACATATCTCTATGCCAATTCAAAAAAATTAATTCAATCTCATAAGCACATACAAGATTACGTGAGGTAACAATGTATTCCTACCTTGAAACATTTTAATCACAATAATCTTGCAAGTTATGCAAGACTAATGTATTGTTAGATACCGTTGCTAATTTAACCCTCATCTACCTTTGATGATTAAACATGCACTGATTAAGTATCGTGTCAATTAATTACAATTTCAATCCTTTTAAATAATTAATCCATTAGTTACCTTACAATTGTAATGCAAGAATAACTTAGTCATGGTTTTACTTAGTCAAACATCTTACCAAGGCCTATAACAACACAATCACAATTTTAATAAATTAAGTGGACAAAATGCAATCAACCTAACATGAATTAAATTTAAGCCATATTAATTAAATTAAACATATCAACATCACAATTATCCATAGACATGTTCATAACAACAATAATAAAATTAAAAGGATAAGGAACAAGAATCAAATCTGGTGTTTCTCCGAGGCTTAACTAAGTTGCTCTGCTCTTCCTTCTTAGCTTGTTCTTGTTGAACCGAGACTTCCATGAACACTTGAATGTTTATCCAAATGGTGGTTGAAGGACTCTTTTTCAAGAGGTGAAATCGGCAAGGGAATGGGTAAGAAAATGAAGAACAACGGAAGGGGATTGAAGAGAGAAAGTGAGAGAGAAGTGAAGGATGAGAGGTTTTGAGATGTATTTCAAATTAGCAGCCAATGGGGGGTTTTATAGGTTGAGTAGGCTGCAAAAAAATAGCAAAAATCAACAGCCATAGAGTCCCCCAATGGTCGGCAACACATGTGGCAAGTTTGAGGGTTTCAAACTTGCTATTTTAAGGTAGGGAAAATCTAGAAAGGCATGAATAGTGGAGGGGATTGAGTGCAAATTCAAGGAGTCTTTAAGGGCTATTTTGCAAGCCAAATAATCAGCCAAACAAGCTAATTGGATCAGCATGTGGGACAGTTTTGGGCTGCCCAGTGCTCAGTCGGATTGGTTTTCTTGGTTCAGCTCAACTGGGCCTCTTTTCATAATTAATTAATAATAATTTATTTAACTCAAAATAATTTGGATTAAAATTAAAATTAATTATATTATGAATTAATATTCATTATTTGAAACGTTTCAGCCGAAAAATTAATTGGCTTCGGTGCTTCAAAAATTGTTTCTCGGTTTTGCGTTTCTAGTAGTGTCTGCCGAGCCAACTTTCGCCCTTTGTGCGAATCTGTCGAAAATTATCAAAATTAGTCAAAATTTATTATAAAATTAATTAAAATTCAACATGTTAATAATTGAAGTACAATTTAATTATTTTATAATTATTATATATTTTTTGACAAGATTTACTACAAATTTGCATGAATTTGAGTTAAAAAGGGCATGAAAAAGTGTGTATATTTTCGTGTTTTCAGCCGACAATGGTTGGTCGTCGGTGGTTGAGTGGTGGAAGAGTTACACTACTACTTGGACTCTACTAGAGAATTTGATTTCAGATTAACTATTTCAAAAATAATATTATTTTAATAATTTAATTTAAGTATCTTATTAATTTAGTATTAAAGTGATTATATTAATATTAAACTTAATTTAATGTTTATCTTGTAGATAAACATTCTATTATGTTAATAAGATTTAATATTAAATTTAATCTAATACCTATCTTGATAAATATTATATTAATTTAATATTAAAGTAATTAAGTTTAATTATAGTTGAACTCTCTAAACTCTCCATATATAAAGAGAGTCTTGAATCATTATTTACACACACTTGAATTCAATAGAAAGATGTAGAGAGAAAAATCTTTGAAGAGATTATTCCAAAAAAAATTTAGAGATATTTTTCTGATTTATAACTGGATCCAAATGTTTAGAAAAATTGTAAAATTAACCCACTGGTAATTTTTGTGAAATTTTTTTTTATTCGAAGCGAGTCCACACTTGGCAGACGTGAGCTTGAAGATAGCGGAAAATACTACTCGATCGAAGCACTTATCCTAGACGAATAAAAAATGTACAAATTTGATGAAGTATTTATTACTTTAAATATCACAACCAAGATCTTGTTTCGGAAAAAAATTTTAAACTCTAGCTTTTCCTTAAATTTATTTTCCGCTGCATTTTCCAAACTCATTTTTCCAACATATTTCGGGGATCGACGTCCCCCGCATTCTACACCTTTATGCCGAAGTCGATGCCGCCACAGATACAATCATCGATGACAATGTCGATACCCGAGTCAATGCTCATGTACACGGGTTTTGCGACACCGTACACTTACACGCCAATAGTGTCCCAAACACCCACCGCATCATTGTTTTATTGAGGTGGGTCATTGGTGCAACCATTTTCTGGTGGTGTGGAGGATACACGATGGGAGGCTCGAGCAACACCATACTCAAGTACGGAGGAAGGAGATGGAGATGAAGGCAAAGGTGATGATGAAGACGAAGTCGAAGCCGATGATGAAGATGAAGTCGAAGCCGATGGTGGAGACGAAGATGAAGATTATAAGAGCCCAAATTTGCCCGGGGCCTAATTAACCATTAAAAAAAACACATTTATAAAAAATCCATTAGTAGTCCATTAAAAAACCCCAAACAAATAAAAAGTCCAACATTACAAGCTCGATAACAAAAATTGTAACAGCCTAAACCATTAAACCCGAGCCCGACTTACAGACCCAATTACAAACCCAACAACTAGCCCAATGTGACCTAACCTACCCTACCCTAGCCCAAAACAAATAAAAAATCAGAGGAAACCCTAGAGGTTTCCAGATTATTCTGGCGCCTCATGCCTCAACGATCGAGCCCCTAACCCTAGCAACGCCGCGCGCGTGCCTCCACGCGCGTCACCACGCACGCCACCACGCGCCTTCGTACGTCACGTCCGCACTATTGCACTTGCAAATCAGACCACGACAACAACAAACAATAGTAGCAATCGACAAAAAAGAAAAAGAATTTGTATTTTTTTGTTTATTTTCGAATATGAGGCTATAAAAACAAAAAATAAAGGCCTATTGTATGATTCGACTTCTTAACGATTTTTACAGAAATACAAATAAAAAAAGAGAGCAAAGAATCCATATTTAAGGTATTCACTATATTTCTAATCTATTTGGGGCAAATATTGACAAGAGGAGTAAAGTAAACGCTATGGAAGGAGGTTTTTACCTTTGTGCGATCAAAAATCGAACCCGAAGGGTCATTGCCTTCGTTTGGGGGTTTCGGGGATCTTTTGGGTACTGGGTGTTTAGATCCGTGTTAAAAGGGGTTCAAGGGTTTGAAGTAGCCTTTTTTTGGGTCTCCAACCGCCACGCACGATGACCAGCGGTGGCGGGCCGGTGACGGTGCGAGCTCAGGGTTGAAACCTTGGCAAAGAATAACTCCCCTTTTTTTTTGCTTTTTTTAACAAAACGGAAGAAATGAAAAACAAATAAAGTTTTTTGGCCTTTATAGGTGATAAAAAACGACGTCATTTAGGGCCTGTTTCAGTGGCCTCAAAACGGCACCGTATAGGGCCATCCGACCCGCGACCCGACCCATACCGCCAAGGATCCATGTGTTTTGATCAAGGTCTATTTGCGACCTCAGTCCTTCCGCTTTGGAGGCGTGCTTCAATTAAATCTTTTTACTTTTCAATTTTGTCCAGTAATTTTGCACAGTTTTAATTTAGTCCTTGTTTAAATGTTGCGTTTAACAACTTGGGTAAACTGCGCTTTTAATCCCCTTTAATTTACGAGCACTGTGTTTTAGTCATTTTTCAATTTCTTTTTTTAATTTATTGCTTTAGTTCTCTAATTTTGCTCGATTTCAATATAGTCCATTAATTATTTTTTATTATTTGCTTATTTTAATTATTCCTTTTAAGATTAATATTAAATATTATGTTTTAGATAGCTCTAGATATTATTTATTTTTCTATGTTACTTTCATTTTTTTTATACATATATATTTTAAATTAGGTGTTTATTTGTTTGCTATTGTATGGATTATATTTTTAATTTGTAACCATTAATTATTTGTGATTCATCATTGTAATATTTGGTATATGTATTACTACTTTACCTTGTATATTTTCATTCCATTTTGATTTATTTGTTTAAAAAAAATCGAGTTTAATGTCGTTCAAGTTTTAAAATCATTCCATTCAAAGGTTTTTAAAATAAGACAATGTTTAGTGTTTGGAAATTCGAGAGATCGTGCCCTAACGTGCTGAGTTTCGATTTTTCATTTGTCCAAATAATGAAATACCCGCGTCGATTGCAGAAAGGCTGGCTGTACCCGAGAGTAGTTATTCTCCCTTTTCAATGCATGAGTTTTGAGAATTTTGGGATAATCTTGAATTCGAGGACTTAAGGTGTTGTATCCTAACGTGATGAATGTGATATTTTATTCCTTCGGAATAAGAGAATCTTAATATTCAAACTCGAGTGTCTTCAAATGGGTCAAAGAAGGTCATAATTTAAAAATCTTTTTAAATTTTCAACATAAGGACATTAGTTAATCAATTTGGTACCAATTTGTGGGCGTACGAGGTCGTACGTAACCGACTCCCGAACCCGTTTTTCTTTAAATTCGTAGACCAAAATTAATTTCTTTTAAAAATAAAACAAAAGTTTTATAGGTGACCCGATCACACCTGAACAAAAAGGATTGGTGGCGACTCTATCTGACATTTTAAAGTCGATCCCGTTTTTTTCAAAAATTAAAAGATGGTTTCGAAAAAGATGAAGATGACAGTGGAGACGAAGATGAGCAAAAGGGTTTAGGGTATGGAAAAGAAGATGAGGACGATGACGATGATCAAGTTGATGAGTACGTAAGGATAGTTGTGCGCAGAAATTGTAATGATCCGATAGTCAGGAGTATCGAAAAGTGCATTCCCGAGACTCCATTCCCTTAAATCGGACTTGTAAATATTTATTAAAAATATTTACGAATCTAGTTGTGTAGTTAATTAGGTTTCGATTAAGTGAATTTACTTGAATTAGAAGTAATTAGGTATAAGGACTAAATTACATATAGGGTGAAAGCTGAATTATAGATTAAGGAATAATTAAAGGGACTAAAGAAGCAATTTTACCATTGTTCTTTAAGTGGGACGGTTAGTGATATATATTATATGTAAATTTAATTTATATATTATATTATAATATGAAAACTTAATTGTTAAGTATATATATTATATAATTATAATGAAACAAATAAGTAAAAGAAAAAGTAATAAAAGACATACAAATTAGAAAGAAAGAAAAAGAAAAAGAAAGAAAGGGAGAAAGAAGAAACGCACAGCCAAGGGCTCCAAAATTTCAAAGTTTAATTGGTTAGTCAATTTAGTCTTTTTTTCTTGAAATTTGTATGTTTTTGGAATCCCGGTACCTAGGGTTAACCGACCCATGTTGAAATTTTAACATTGATTGAGTTTTTAAACATTATTAATGTTGAATAATTTTAGTATTAGAGATTAAATTGATAGATTTTTAAGCTAGATATGAAAAAGGATTAAATTGTAGAATAAATTGTAAATTTTGAATAATAGGGACTAAATTGTGAAAAATTCAAAATTTAGGGTTTTAAGTGAAAATAGAGAGTTAAATTTAGTTTAAAGTGTAATTTGTATGAAAATATAGAATTAAATGTGAAGAATAAAAATTAGTCTCAGTTTAGGGGCTAAATTAAAATTTAGGCAAATATTGAGTAAAAATTTAATTATTCAATATGAAATTGAATTGTGTTGTATTGATGAATTTTAATTATTTTAATTCCGTAGTTAACGTCGTACCGGAATCCTCGACTAAAAAGGGGAAAGATAAAATCAATGTGAAATAGCTCGGAATTCACGGTTTGTATTTCTATAATCCGCACTTAGTTGTTAATTGTTATAATTCAATTTAATGCATATGGTAAGTGTTGAGATGAGTAATTGACATTTTGATAATTGATTGAAATGGATTGAATTGGTAGATACATATTGAATGTATTAATTATTGAATTGAAATGAATTTATGTGTTAATGTGAAAGTTGGATATTGATTATTATAGATTGAATTTAATTCATGTGTATATATGTGATTATATGAAAACTTAGTATTGGATATTGGTTATATCTGAAATATGAAATTAAACCCTATTAACTGTATCATGCTGAGTCGGATATAAATGGCATGCCATAGGATAGGAAGAGTTCAGAGATTTCTTCAACTTCGAGTCGATGAGGCACTGGGTGCCAAACTGGTGTGTTGGTTGGATCGTGTATCCGTCCGAGTCCGAGTTGTGTTAATAGGGGTAATTAAATAAAATGGTACTATGAGTGATATTGGATGATATTGTATGTGAATTGAAATTGGGATAGTGATTTGAAACATGAAAATGAGATACATGAGTTATGTACTCATGAATTGGATATGGAATGGATAATGTTATTGTTTAAATGATATGTGGATCAAATTGTGAAAAGCCATTATATAGCAAGTGATGAAAATTGAGTATTGAATGGCTAATTCCATTGTACAAATAAATGTGGTTTGATATGTGAATAATTATTATATAGAAATTGTGTGAATTGGGATATTTTTTAACAAATGAAATATGATAGTCATGATACTAGACATTACTATGTGCTTATTATTTAATTGTGCATATGATATTATCTTGTCTTTAATATTCGGATTATAGAAATACCACTGAGTTTTACTCAGTGTACGATTTTGTTTTCCATGCGTAGATTAGGTACTTAATTTTTGATCGTCGATTCAGCATCCAACAACAATCCCGAACTCAAATGTGGTGATGTTTATCTTTTGTGTCGGCATGTACCTAGGATGTCTAAATGATGATTTTTTTTGAATGGATTGTAAATAAGGTTATAAGTGTTATGTTGATTTGGTATATACATATAAACATGTGTTTGTGTTTGAAGCCATATTATGGCATGGTAAATTGAACCAAATCTAGATAGGTGCATGTGAATTTAAGTTGATGTTTAAGTGCTCATGAACTAGGCAAAATGGATTGAATTTGATATGTTTATAATTTGGATTTGAGTGATGCTTTGATGATATGAATTGAGGATATAAATGTGGTACCAATGAAGGTACATTGATTAGGCACCTAGGATGATTATTTTGACATGTTTTGATTGAATTTGATCGTGTTTTGAACTGGTTAAACGAATGATTTTTGAGTTGTTTAATGTCCAAGCTTGTAGGGAATGGTAAATTATTGTTTAAGGCACCTTTTAGGTCCACTCGGCCAGACACACGGGAATGTGACTTGGCCATGTGAGACACACGGCTAGCACACAAGCGTGCGAGGCAATTTCAAAGGGTACACGGCCTGGCACACGGGCGTGTGGCTTGGCCGTGTGACCCAAGTCAGAGAGTTACAAGGGCATAGACATGGGCTGGGACATGGCCATCTATCCCTATTTTGAATGCCCACACGGCCAGACACACGGGCGTGTGACTTGGCCATGTGAACCCTGCAGCTAAAAGTTTTCTAACTTTTTCTAAAAATTTTCAAATGTTCCCGATTTAGTCTCAAATTGTTTCTAAAGTATTTTCAAACCCTCAAAGACTTAATATGGGATTTTATGCATGTTAATGATGAATCATTTTATGATTTTTGAAATGTTTGAAATGAATGATTAGATTACGATTACTCGGTAATGTCTCGAAACCCTATTCTAGCGATGGATACGTGTTAGAGGTGTTATAGAAATCCTCCTCACGACTGTCATCCACTGCCGTGCGACACACATTCTCCTTGACGACGCCGATGATGTATTTTTTTAAACTGCTATGATGTATATAAATATGAAATAAATAAAGAAAACATAAATTCTTATTGCAACTTCTATTTCTCTTTGTTCCATTAATGTAAATTATACGTTAGTAAGAAATAAAAATTTGGTACACCAGAATAATGGAAGCATTGTAATCAATATATCCTCTAATTTTAGCAATAATGTTATTGACATTAAGGCCCCAAAATACCCCCAACACTAAACATGTTGCCTTTGTATGCCACGGGTTTCTACAATACTCACATAACATTTATTGACTGTCCCTCTCTCAAATATCCATATTTTTCTGTATCCAGGTAAAATTTGGTCTACCTTTCGAGATGCGATACAGGTTGATGATGATTCACTTAACTAACTAAAATCACGATAAAGGCAAGCGCACCTATCGAATAGCAGTATAGTTATGGTGAGTCAGGAATATCGTATCCAAAAGGACTAAAAGTACTAGTAATTACTATCTTTTTATATCTAGCCGATAAATTGAAGTATTTGTTTTTAATCTAAAAATTATCTAAACTAATTATTAAGAAGCAACAGAGAATTAAGTAAGAAAATATTCAAGAAACCAATAAGAGAGACAATACCCAGGAAAGAATCCACCTAGACTTCACTTATTATTCTGAATCTGAATTAAATGATTTATTCACTTGCCTTGATCCGTAGAAATCCCTAAATTATATTAATATCTCTTTCGAGAGTAAAAACAACTGACTTTAGGTTGATTAATTGAAATCTCTTTCTAATTAAAACCCTATTGTCGCATTAACTCGATCTATGGATTCCCTTATTAGATTTGACTCTAATCCGATAAATTTATGTTGTCCTATTTCTAGGATTGCATGCAACTCCCTCAATTATGCTAGATCTACTATTAAACAGAGACTTTTGCTCCATTGAAATAAACACATCAATCATGAATTAATATCCTGAAAACATTAAAACATGGAATAAGTACACATAATTGAGATCAAGAAATCAAGTATTTATCATGTAGGTTTCATCTTCCTAGATATCTAGGGAATTTAGTTCATAATTTGAAAGGAAGCCATCTCAAAATTAGGAAAACAACAAAACATAAAGAAACCTAAAAACTTCTAGAGAAATTGAATGGAGATATTCAGTCTTGAAGGAGATCTTGCTTCTAAGTTGATTCCGATGGTGTTTTTTGAGTAATTTCTTCGTTCTACTCTGCGTGTCCCCTTAGGTCCTCTTCTAGTGTGTATTTATAAACTTTAGAATGCTTAGAAACCTTAAAATTGGTTTTTTTTTGCGTGTTTGGGAAATAGGGTGTGATTTCGACACGGGCTGGCACATGGGCATGTGGCTAGCCCATGTGGCTCACACGAGTGTGTTCTCAACCCGTGTGGGAATGGCTTGGCTATGTGGATCCTTAAAATAGTCTTTTTTCTATTTTTGGCCCTTTTCCACTCCCCCTATACTCTCCTAAGTATAGAAACATGAAATTAAAGGACCAGGAGCACAAATTCACTAAATTATATAATAAATCATCCAAAAACACGTCAAGAATGGGATTAAAATATGTTACTTTTATGGTTTATCATAGGTTCATGTTCGGGGCCAACTCGTATGGCGTGCTGGACACTGGCAGCCATGTACTCTCATCTGGGATAGATGGGAAGTCCTGCTTCCACACATTATGCATGCTCTATAATCTGTACACATCATTAATGTAAGGTGTGTACTCAATTTGTAGGTTCCCACATGTGACAATTACATGTGCACATGGGAACCAAAGTGCTTGGAACTTCTCACAATCGTATGCCCCCTTTTTTAGGTCAATACGATATGATGCCCCTGACATGTCCTGGTTCAACCTAGCGTGCTCTGTGACTCAAAATTCCAAGTTCTGACGCGAGTGGCACACTACGTACATAGTATTCGCTCTTGTCGTATTTCATCTAATTTCTTTCATTAGAAGAGTGCTTACCAGGGTATTTTGTGCATAACGTGCTTCAAATATGTAGAAACATCCATTTTGGCAGGTACTTAATTTCTTAAAAAAAAAAGTTAGAGTGCCTTCTCTAACATTTTTCTTCTTTGAAAATTAAAAGTACCTAACCCCCTCATATTTTTAGCCGATATTAACCACGTTTTAAATATATTCGTTGAACACGCTATTCCTACGGCGTGTTTTCAATCAAGGAATTTTATACTTTGCAATTCAACCTTTCCCCCGCATCTATAAAAGGGCTCTTCCACTCCATGCTTCATCATCCCTCAAATATCTTCTCCTCCAGCCTCTCCATCCCTCCAGTATATAACATTTCTTGGTGTTAAAAATTTCAGTCGCTAAAAATATTTGGTTCATGTTTGAGATATGCTTGAGTCGTCGATGATGCAATATCGTTCCAAGCCACACACATTTCATATATAATACTGAGATGAGACCATTACTTCCGAAGCCTATCATGGGAAAGTTGGGTTTTAGGGTGATTTTGCTTTGTACAGTCACGACTGGAAGTCTATGTAGAGATCTCAATTTACGACTATTATGTAGTCGTGGATTGGGGTATAATGGGGGAGTCAGTTGACGATCGTTACATGACCACGAGCTCAAACTTTTTGGATGCCCAAAATGTTGCATTATAAATATCATACAGAAGATTGAGGGCATAATCATACGAAAAAACTGTGGGGCTTTATTCTATAATCGACGTAATTCTTTTTCTTCATTTCTAGGAAATTGATACCTTTAATCTTCCTTTTTATCCAAAGGTCGGCACCGTTGTGGACGTAGGAAGACTCTTAAGCGGGGAGCGACTATTTCGGTAGAGTAAAGGTGATTCTCCTTTTGGGCTGATGACAATTTTCGTTATTGAAAAACTCATTAATAACTATAATAGTTTTCACGTCGACTCGAGTTTGACCTCTACTTTTACCGAAACATCCGCTCTTCTCCTTAGAGTCCTCTTGTGTCCACATCGGTGTTTGTAACAGCCCGATTTAGGGTCTAGTCAGAATAGTGGTGCGAGACCACAAATTCGAAGTAGAAATATGTATTTTAATGATTTTTATGAGGCTTACGAGGTATTTGCATGATTGTGTTAAAATTTCATGAAGGAATTTTATTAATTAGTAAATAATTTGTCCATTAGGACTAATTGCAAATATTAGAAAATATGAGATTCTAGAATATTTAAGTATGAAATAGCATCATAAAAATTATTAGAAGTCCTTATTTAGCAATTAGACCATTATATGTTAAGATGGACAAAAATAGGCATGAGAAGGAAAAATCTCAAGAAAGGGCCTTAAGGGCATTTTAGTCATTTTGTTAATTAATGATTTAAAAAGGGAAAAATAAGCCAAAATCTTGTCTATCTTCTTCCTCTAAGTGCTGAAATTTGCAAGGGGACATAGCTAGGGTTTCTCCAACTTCCAAGCTTGATAGGAAGTGCATCTTAGTCCCGTTTTTAATGTTTTTCGTATTTTTGAGACACTCGTAGCTCAGTTTAGCTATTTCTAGCTATATTATGTTAAAAAATTTACCCATGTATGAAATGCATGTAATTTGATGTTTTAAGGAAGAATATTAAAGTTTGATGTATGATAAACATCTTTTTCTAAGTGATTTTCATGAAAAATGCATAAAAGTGACCAAATTGTAAAAGTTGTAAAAATGGTCATACATGAGTGAAATAGTGGAAATTAAGAGCTGTTGCAATAAAGATAATAATTCGCCTAAGCTTAAAAGACAAGAAAGTTGAATAAAAATCATTTTACAAGCCTAGGGGCAAAAGTGTAATTATGAGAAAGTTTAGGGGTAAAATTGTAATTTTTGCCAAAGTGTGATTCATGAGCCGATTTAGTCAATGTGAATATTAAATAAGTGAAATTGTCATTATAGATCAAGAAACGCGAAGTTCGGACCAAACCGGCAAGAATAAGGTTGCGGACTAAATAAAAAATCTATATACATTTTGAGTACCAAGGTAAGTTTGTGTGAAATTAAGGCTACATATGTTATCGTATTTAAATTTGTTATTATTACGAATAATGCATATTATTATTTCCATGAAATTAATTAATGATACCTCGATGAAAAAGTGAAGAGAATATGACAAGTTGTAGTCCTGGATGAAGATTCGGAATAACGAGGATACTTATATCCTACCAAGAGATAAGAAATGTCCCGTATAAGATCATATCTGGGATGTGGCATCTGCACCGAATGTAGGTCCCATATAAGACCATGTCTGGGACATGGCATGGGCACCGAACGTAGATCCTGTATAAGAACATGTCTGGGATATGGCATCAGCATCAAATAAAGAAGGTCCCGTATAAGACCATGTCTGGGACATGGCATCGGCACCATATAAGGAAGGTCTCATGTAAGACCATGTCCGGGACATGGCTTCGGCACTAAAGGAAGATCTCGTGTAAGACCATGTCTGGGACATGGCATCGACATCGAGCTAAGAGATCCCATGTAAAACCATATCTGGGATATGGCATCGGCATCAAGAGGTGATCCCATGTAAGACCATATTTGGGATATGGCATTGGCATCATGATACATATATGATGAGATTCAGGATCCTCTGATATTCCGAGTAGTTCAACGAGCAAAAGAGCTAAGTATGCAAAGCTGCTATAGAGTTAAATTATACAAGGATGATAATGAGTTCCATTTATGTTAAGGATGATGATGATTTAAGTTTATGTCCAAGTTAGCATAAGTGCTAAATTATGTGACTAAGTGATATATGTACCATGAGTAAAATTACAAGTTATGAATCCATAATGTGATGTGTGATGGTAAGAGTGAGTATGAGTAAGTATGTCTAAGCACTTAAGAACTTGTGTTGCTATTGTTATATGAGATGGATGGATTTTACCATGAACACTTATGTTGCTATATTAATTCATGCAAACTTACTAAGCTATATGCTTACCCTTCTCTTTTCCCTTTTCCTTGTAGTATCGCCAAGCTAGTTCGGGGATCCTAGAACGACGGAGCTTGGATCACACTATCAATCATTCTTTTGGTATAGTAAAGTTGATTTATTTTGGGTATGTCATGTATAGGAACTTGGTCATTTTGTATTATGTCATATTTGAGAGCCAAAGGGTTGGCTACTAATGTTATACACTCACTTTGTATATGGCCATAGGGAATTGGCCAATATTTGTCAAGTTTCATATTTTAACGATGATAAGTTTTATGAAGGGAAAGTTTACGCAAATGATGAGGTAAAATGTGAAATGTTTGAATGATGATTAATGGTTCTTTATAGGGTATTTTTTCCATATCATGTATTGCTTGAGTTGGTATAAGTGTGTTTATGTTTCAAGGTGGCAATTGGCTTGAAAAAAGAGCCTTCTAATTGTTTACACGGGTAGACACACGGACGTGTGTCTAGGCCGTGTGTGACACACGGTCAACCCCCATGGGTGTGTTGATAAGCCGTGTGTCCCCTGCACCAAATTTATGAGAATTCGATTCGTCACACGGGCAAGCACACGGGCATGTGCCTAGGCCGTGTGCCCCTTGAGAAGTTGCTGACATCATAAACAGAATGCTAAGGTTTTCACACATGGGTGAGGATACGGGCGTGTCTAGGCCGTGTGAGAGACACAAGCTATTAACACGGGCGTGTGTCCAGCCGTGTGAAAACCCCTGTAGGTTCGAAATAAAAATTAAATTTCACACGGGCAAGGGACATGGGCGTGTGTGACTACACGGCCTGCCCATGCGGGCGTGTCCCACTTCACACGGGCGTGTGGCCCCTGTTTAGGTAAAAAATTTCAAAGAGCGTAAAATTTTTCGGATTAATTCCGAAACCTCCTGTAAGTATGTTTAGGGCCTCGTAGGCCCATAATAAGGATGTTATGAATATGAATGAAAAGTTTTAAGTTTGAAAAGAAATTTTAGAGCCCGATAATGTATGTTTAAGCAAGTTAAGTTCGGTAATGCCTTTTATCCTATCCCGAGTCGAACACGAGTAAGGGGTGTTACAGTGTTAGCCTTCGGATAAGTATGAAACATTCAAGATACCAGTTGCTTGGAAATAGAGAAAAAAAATTATGTTAATTACACCAGAAATCCTTTGTTTTCCCTAAGATTATAACTTCAGTATTATGAATGGTATATATAAAGCACCATTTGCGGGTATCCAAAATGCTTGAACTCGTGACCGAATAACGACCATCAACTAGCCCCCGGTTATACTTGAACCCATGACCGCATCACGGCCACCAACTAGGACCTTCACTTAGACTTTGACGCATGACCGTATTAAGCATTGTCACCCCAAAGCTTGACTTCCCCAGGATGGGTTTATAAGGTACTGGTGTTATCCCACCATGACATATGCAATGTATGTGTTCTTAGGCGTGTTATCACATCCCCGATCCCTCAAATATATCTATGAACTTTTGCAGTATCATCCTAAAAACCCTAACCCTAAACCTTTAAAAAATAACCCTAAACCTAACAAAATTAAAGGCACACTTTCCCTTTTTCTCTCAAAAAAAATCTATATATTTCCTTAATTTTTTAAAAATACTTTCCAAAACTCTAATTAAAAAAATCGGCATATTTCAAGTTATAATCCCTGTTATTAAAATAAATTTATTTACATTTAGTTTTGAGAAATGACCATTGATTTCATTAGGTAAGGTTTATATATGATTTGTTATTTTAACTGTAATTAATTCCATCATTTATTTATAATTCAAAGAGTTTTTTTTTTTTTTTTGGGTATAAATTCCATTTGACAGTGCAGAAGGGAAAGCTTATAAAAACAAAACAAAATCCAAAGGAGTAGAGAGCTTGTGGTTGCCATCCGCCACCGCCAGTTAAGGTTAGGGATTCATGAATATTGAGACAAAGAGGGAAAGTGGTCAAAATTCTCTAAACTTTGAAGTAATTCCTCACTCAACATGTCATTAGGTGTGGCGTGAGAATTTTGTGGCATTGATCACCTTCTTCAACCATTTGTAAGTCCTCCAATTTTACCATCCCTTGTAGTTGGTTTATGGTTTTTGGATAAAGAACCGTTTCTTCTACTTCATGGGATTCTTTTCTTACGGTTAATATTGACGACTTACTTGCTCTGCCAGTGCTTCCAGAAAGTAAGTTTGGGCGAGTTGGGAGGCCATGGCTGTATATCTGATCCCAACAGCTACGCTCAACTTGTTTCCTTGTCATCCATCCTTTTGAGCTGCTGCACCTATAATAGCTCCTTTTTGTTTTTTTAACATAATTTCAAACAAGCAATAAGTTGAATATACTCAATGCCATGAACAAAAGATACCCAAAAAAAAAAAAAAAAGAGATTTTTACCTTGATGGGTTTCTGCCCAATATATCCGAATAAAGATGATGCACTACTCTATTTTTCGGATTCTTTTGGCTGAAATTAGTAGATGTGAATCAATTGTTTAATAACTACAATGAAGTTTTCCCAATGATAATATATTTAAAAGATTTATGTAAGAAATCATTATAAAGCTGGATGTATTTGGTTTGGGTATAAGGTGAGAAAGAGAATGGCAATGTTGGGTGTTATTATAGTAGGGCAGCTGAGTAAGGGTGATGGGTGTGGAATATGGAGTAAACTGAGGATAGAAAGGGTTGTAAAGTTCCTGCAATTCATGTAATGCTTTAGAGGTGGTTTCTGGAGAACTCATAACATCTTGCTGTTGACAACTCCACCAAGGATCTGTCAGAGAATCATAATGAAGAGGAAATCTAAAAGTAGCTAGCAATATGCCGCTAGTACTAACCAATGATTCATATTAATTTTCAATTAATACTGAAATCGAGATTTGTATGGGATGATGTCTTATCCGTTATTTTAAATTTTTTGTGTTATAAGTTCATTGACTAAGTTCTTTGGCGAGAATTTAGTGATGAATTGTCTAGTCTTTAGATATATAAGATTGATTATTTTTTATTGGTATGTATTAGAATTAGAAATACTGATGATTATTCTCACTGAGATAAACTTCGTAGACGTAGGAAATCAAACTACATATATAAACTTTACTATCCCATATTTACATTATGTCTATCACAGTTTTTGCAAAATTACTCATTTTCATAGTCACTTCTGCTCATACTTTGTTTTTACTATTTTCACATTTGGTACACTTAGCAATTGTTTCAAGTCAATAATTTTAATTTGGAAAAATTTAGCTATTAGTCCCTATACTATGCTTAAGTTATAAATTTAGTCCTTACACTCTAATTTGGTCATTTTTAGTCCTTTTATTTTTTAAACTTTGAAATTTTAATCTAGACCAAAATTGTATCCTTTAAATTTGTTAAGTTAAATTTTGCTATTTCTAATATCTCATAGGACAAACATACTATCAAATGTGTAATGCCATGTCAATTTACTATTTTCACATTAGGTTAAAATAAATTTTGGCCCCTAAACTTGACAAACAAATCCACTTTGGTATTAGAACTTTTTTTGTATTCACTTTGATACTTGAACTTGGAAAATAAATTCATTTTAGTACTTAAACTTGGATTTAGTAAAAGCGTGATGACGCGGCAATTTGAAATTATACCATGTCACCACTTAATTTTTTTTTAAAGTTTTAGTTAATGATATAAGACAATCTTAGAATTTACAAAATCTAAGTTCAAAGATTAAAATGAATCTAGTTGCTAACTTCGAGTACTAAAATGGACCAAATTAAGTACGTATATCAAAATGGTCATAATACTTACAAAAAGACAATGTTAGTTTAGATTATGGATATCGCAACTACCATTTGAGCTAGGACTATGGTTATTCGAACCAAACTAACCGGGGTACTGGTTCGGAGAGAGGCATCAAATTGATTGACCCAAGAATTGATACGGACTGGTTGAATTGACAGTTTAATCAGATCTTTTTATTTTTATAATATTTAGTAATTTATTTAATTGAACTAGATGAACCAGTGGACCAGTGAATCGGTGGCCTGATTAGTTTGATCACTAATTCGATTCCAAAAACCTTGGTTAGAACTTAAATTTCAAAATATGAAAAGTATAAAGACTAAAAACGATCAAATTAGAGAACATGTACTTAATCCACAACTTCCACATAATATGAGGCCAAGGGCGAAATTGAAACAAATTTTTAGGGGCTGAATAAAATTTTAATTTTTTATAGTCTATATCTTTATAATTGTTAAAGGATTAAATTGAATTTTTATATTTTTAAGGGGCCAAAATATAATTTTATTTTTATTAATTTAAAATTTTAAAAAGCTTAAATGATAATTTTTCAGGCTCGCAGGGCTCGGCCCCCTTAAATTAGCCTCTGTATTTCGCGCCAATTCTTCTAATCAACAAAAAAAAAAAATGGACGATCTCAGCAAATCCTCCATGAAATTCTTCTCCGATCAACAGCTCTGTTTCGCAGACATCCTCCTTCCTCATGAGGTAACCTTTCTTCATCTACCCTATAATAATAATCTTTTTGGTCCTCTTTTGCCAATTATCCAAATAGATGAAAAAATAAATCTCTCTTTCAGGTTCAAGTCAGAATCCAAGTCGCTGTCCTCAATTTCCTCAATATCTTGAGCTCTCCTGATCCGGCAATCTCCGATCTCCCTCTGGTAGCTAGATTTCTCTGTTTTTTTGGTTGCTGAGAAAATTGAGGAAATATTTTCTGAAGGTTTTTTCTCCCGATTACTATATAGATCAATAGGAAGTCGAGTAATAGTAGAGTGAGTGAAGGGATCTTGACTGATGTTTCGTGGATTTTTCTGTCTCACTCTTTTTGTTCAAGATCATTGATGAAAGCCAACGCTACTAAGGCCTTTATTAGAGGTATTTGTTTTTGTAATGGTTTTAAGGTTTAAGTTTACCACATTTTTTTTCCATTTTTTTCTAAATTAAATTGGTTCTTGATCTTATCTTTACTAAAAATGAAGTGTGGAAGGTTATGGAAATGTGCTTTGAAATCCTAATTCAAGGTAAGCGAGTTACGCAGAGGGAACTATTTTACAAGTTGCTTTGTGATTCACCCCATTACTTCTCATCTCAATTGCAGGTCAATAGGACAATCCAAGGTCAATTATCTAAATTCTTACTCGTTTATTAATAACATAAGAAGTTTGTGTTCAGTGTAAATTTTTTTATTATCATCTTAATGCTTGAATTGATTGAGAACTTTGTGCCAAAGATGTTGTAGCATTGCTTCGGTGCAGCCGTTATAGTCTAGGAATCATGGCATCTAGCAAAGGACTTGTTGCAGGGCGCATCTTACTCCAGGTACTTCAATATCTTTCCTGCTTATTTTATTGCATTGCAAATATCATTAATCATATTGAGGAAAAGAATTGATGAAATTTCATATGCCACTTGCTTATTTGGTTTCATTAACCATGTGACAGGAGCCAAACCAAGAGGCTGTTGATTGCTCTGCTTGTGGCTCTTCTGGATACGCAATTTCAGGTGACCTGAATTTGTTAGAGAGCTTGATTATGAAGACGGATGCCCGGTATATTGTTGTAGTAGAAAAGGTGGTTTTTTTCATTGAAATCCAATCAGACATCACTATGAATTTATGATTCCTACATCCAATTAAACGACATTTGCCATGCTTTTGTTTTTAAAGCACGCAATATTCCAGCGATTGGCAGAGGATAATGTATTTAACCAGATTCCAAGCATTCTTCTAACAGCAAAAGGCTACCCTGATATAGCCACAAGGTAATCGATATGTTTTCAAACTCAAAACCATTCCATGAATTTGCTTTAACCGTTTCTACCTTACTAAGCCTATTGTCATTGTAATCACGACCTTGGATGTCATTATAGATTTCTTCTTCACCGAATGAGTCGGGCTTTTCCAGATTTGCCAATTTTAGCACTGGTTGACTGGTATGGATCGGCTACAAGAACCAAGGACATGTTTTTTCAATTAAGCGATAGTAGTATTTCAAAGTAGTTAGCTTTGCTAGTTTCAGCACAAAATAGTACTTTTTCATTCTTGAACTCCATTAATAGATGGGCAGAATAGACACTGGTGAACTTCAAATTTGAAACTTTCAGGAACCCAGCTGGATTAGCAATATTGAGTACCTACAAGTTTGGAAGCATAGGGATGGGCCTAGAGGCATATAGATATGGTACTTTCTTGCAGTCAGGCCATCTATTTTTTCTTCTTGTTTAAGATGTAAAAACTGAAATTATTTGGTATGGCACCATTCAGCTTGCAACGTGAAGTGGCTGGGACTGCGAGGGGATGATCTACAACTGATACCTCAACAGTCTTTAGCTCCACTAAAGCCACGGGACCTCCAAATTGCGAGAAGCTTGATTTCCTCTACAATCATGCAGGTGCAGTGCCCTCAATCACCCAATAGATAAGATAACCTATTGTCTTCATATTTTTGAGACTTGAATTGGTTTTCCACAGGATAATTACCGGCAAGAGTTGGCAGTAATGATGCAGAGTGGTCAGAGAGCAGAGATCGAAGCTCTATATTTTAACGGATACGATTATTTAGTTAAGTATTTAGCAGAGAAAATTGTCCAAGCCAATTACATCTGAAAAAAGATAGGAATTGTTAGAGAACCATGAATCAAAACTTCCATTGATATAAATAATTTCTAAATATCTGTTGGGTTTACTCGTAAAAGAGCTGGCAGAGTTAGCATGCCCATAATAATTGGCCGATCCTATGAAATTCTTTAATATTGCCAGCATACTTCTTGTCAGGGGCGAAGCCGAAGCTGGATTAAAATTTAATTTTTATATTTTTATAATTTATAAGAGATTAAATTAAATTTTTATAATTTCAGAGGTAAAATATATTTTTTTTACTAATTTAAAATTTTTAAAAAAATTTTAAAAACCTAAAAATAATTTTAGGTTTTAGAGTGTCCAGTTCCCATGTCAGCCCCTCACCCCTGCTTGTTGTCAGTTTCTGCATATACAGGTTGCTAAAAGAATATAAGAATTACATTTTTTTTTTGTGTGTATTATCCATTGTTGGACACAATTTATTAGTTGAAATCTGTGTTTTAATAATTATTTTTATAAATATATATTTAATGCTTTAATAATAAATATTCACTATTTATAATATAAAATAATAAACAATGATTTTATTACTTTTAAATTTAATTACGTAAGTACAGTTTAAATGGATAGTTTTTATCTGATTTTTTTAATATTGTTCTAAAAGTTTTGGATCATGATAACATTTCCAATGATAACTTTTTTTTTAATATCAATGACCAATATTGATAAACTACATATTAAATGAAATTTACATTCGTGTACAAAATATATCAAATTAATATAATTTTTAAAAAATAAGAACGTTATAAACTAAATAAATTTAATTAAATAAAGATTTAATAAAAAATATCAGCTGAGTTTTTAATTGATTAAAATCTTGTTGACATTTTTTATCTTTTATATCCGCTTTATCATTCATTATCGGTATTCGTAATTGATTCTCTTAACAATGTCTTCTTTATAGTTTAAACATACATTTTCTTTTTAAAATACAATGCATCTTACCACTACATTTAACATTTGTTGATAATTTTTGACAACTTTATTTAGAAAATATTATATTTAACATCAAAATAAAAATTTCACTCTATAAATTTTAAAATCTATGAACTTGCCCAAAACAAAATGTTTGGTTGGGTTAAAATTTTGGACTATGAGTGAAACTAATATTTTGAAATCTAAAACTTTTTTAAACAAAATGTCTTGCTTCAGAATGATAAATTTAGTTTACAATTTAAAATATAATCCATAATTATTAAGTTATGTCAATTAAAATAACATAATAAATTTAGACATTAACATCAGAAGTCAGAACAACAATACATTTGTACCTCCATTAAAAAACAATTCATTTACTCCTCATCTCAAAATATTTTTACAAATAAAAAGTAAATTTCATGAAGGAGCTATCGTTTTTTATTTGAAATATTAAAAAAATGACGTATCGTATTTTTACATTAAAGATATATATTATTTAAATGTGAATACTGTTACTTTAAAAGGGAAATATTTATATTATATATTAAATATTTGCTTGAGTTTATATCATTATTTAATCGAACACTAATTCAATTGAGTATTGATAAAATATTTTTATTTTACAAAGTAAATTGTATTATTTTGAATATTGTAAAAAATATATTATTTTAAAATTTTTATTATTTTTTATATTTTATATAAAAAATATTCATACAAAATAGGATTTAAACTCAAATTTTATAATTTTCAACATTTATAGATTACTATTATTTCAACGGAGCCTAATTTATTTTATATATATATATATATATATATATAAAGTTTTATTAATATATTTATTACATTCTATTTTCACCAACATTGTAGGTGTCCTGTAATCTTAGTATAATTTAATTTTTTTATGTTTAAATATTTTATAAAAGTTGAATATTAACACATTAATGTGAAAAAGTATATGAATATGTAAATAAATAAATATTTTGAAAATAAAATAAAAGGGTGAACTATATAAATCGTCATCTAATTATTAGAGTATTTTTATTTTGGCTACCTAAGTTTAAAATTTTATATTTTTGTCACTAATCTTATCAAAATTTAATATTTTGATCATTTTCTATTAAATCACTAACGAAATGTTAGTGTGACCTTTTTTAGTGACATGGTAACAAATTTAACCCGCCAATGTTTATAGATTCTATCAATTTGATTCTAATTCTAAAAAGTTCAACAAATTTAGTCATCAACTTTATTCATTCTATCAATTTACTCTTGATTCTTAAAATTTTAAAATTAAAATAAAATTAAAATAAAAATTTATTTTAAAAATTTATTTTCGATAAAAATACAAAAGATTTTATAAAAATACCTACAAAATTATAAAATGTTTATAAATAAATAAATATCCATTTTTCTTATTTTCTAACATGACATTTATTTATTAAAATAATAATTTTATAAATAGAACAATTTATAGGAAAAATCATGAAGAAAACTTAAGAAGATTTAGTTTTTTTTTTTAAACATTAATGACCACCATGTTTAAGTTAGGTCAAAAACTACAATCTAAGGTTAATGCCTTTTAGGTTATTGCCTAGAATGAGTTTCTTGTATTTGAAGTTGTGCTTGAGGGTGGATATAATTAGGGATGTAAAGGTGAGGATGAGATTTTAGAGATCCAATAGGTGGAACGCCATGTCAGCAATTCTACAATTGATTCCTTGCTCAATGATGGAGGATGTGGAAACCAAGGATTTTGGATTAAAGGTTATTGGTGTTGTTGGTTGTGGATGAAAATGGTGCCTAACATTTGGTAAATTTGACAAATACTAAGGAATAAGGGCAAAGGTATAATAAATAAATTATTCTTTATAAAATAAAACTAAAAAAAAGGGAAAAATTCTAATCTAATTTAAGTTTTGTTTGTGGTGTTTTAAAATATTATTTTATTTATAAAATTATTATTTTAATAAACAAATTTTGTGTTAGAAAAAATAAGTATTCATTTATTTATAATTTTTATGATTTTGTATGTATTTTTATAGAAAACCAAATTTTTATTTTTTTATTTTTAAAGTTTGTTTTAAATTTTAATTTTTATTATAAGAATAAAAATAAATTGACAATGTGTAAAGTTGAGAGTTTTGTTAGATTTTCTAAAGTTACGACTAAATTAATAAAATTTACAGACAATGAATGATTAAATTTATTATTATGATAACAAAAAATATCACATCAACATTTTATTTATGATTTATTGAATAAGTGACCAAAATAAATGACCAAAATATTAAATTTTGATACAAATCTAAATGACCAGACTAGAAACTTGTTAATAGTTTATCATTATTTATAGAGTTTACCCTAAATAAAAAAAAAATACTATTTATTTGTGCAGACAAAATGGATGCTCAAGCTATATAGCTCTTTAAATAAACATCAAGTTACGGATTAATCATGAAGCAATAGCCCAACACAGGGCTGATTCTAGAACCAGGGCAGGCATTATGGTGGTTTCTCTCACATCTTGTCCATCATATGCATCTCAATCTCTCTGACATTTTAGGTGCAGGCCAGAAACCATCGTTTCATTCTTCCCCAATGGGGTCTATGCTCGGTAACCTGCCGTCCTTTGACCCCCACAACTTCAGCCAACTTCGTCCCTCCGATCCTTGTCATCCTTTTTCAACCCAACTCCAGTTTCCAAAATACATCCCATATGTATTTTATTTCTGGGTCTTATCTGAATAACTTGTTTATTTTAGCTGTTCTGATATTGCATTGAAACCCCATATGCAGTTTACAAGAGTAGTAAACTTTTGTTACATTTTATGATTAGGTGGGTTTACCCAGATATGAACTATGGATTTCTTTTTATGAGTAAATTTCCTTAATTCTTACCTGAATGCTATTGCCCATATAATCAGTTACTTCTCAGAACCTTTATGGATAAAGTTGTTTGTGGTTTCAAATAAATATATTTGCTTCCCGATCTATATTGGCTTTAAATGATTCATGTAATTCCAACTCTGGTGTTATTACACATTAACCATTTTATTGTTTGCATTGCAAGAAACATTTATTATTAGGATGTTGATTAAACTGATGGAATCAAATTTAATATGGTAGACTTTCTATGCAAAGAATCTAAGTAATGCTAATAGTAAAATTCGTTTTTTTGTTTTGCTAAAGTGACAAAGATCTTTGCCAACAACCTCTTGGCCTAGTGGCAAGAGTATTAGGTTGTGAGGCATGAGAGCTTGGGTTCCATCCCAAGTAACCCCATCCCCAACCCCAATTATAAAAAAAAAAAAAAAAAAAAAAAAGGGAGGAAGTGACAAAGATCTTTATACAACACCAGTGTAAACTTGGAAATGCTTTCTTGCACTAGATAATGATTGGAATTTCCTTACGATGGAAGTTTCTATTCTTTGAGAGCTTGAGATTTTCTCCAGTGTTTTAGTTTAAAACTACTAAGACTTTAAGTTCATGCTTTAGAAGCTTTCCAGATATTGATGTGTAGTTGGTAGTTTTAGTTCTTACAAGTTAAGACCGGATCTTAAAAGTTATCATGTAGTTCTTTGTTTTAGTTAAGATACTAGCTGAGAATTTGTGTCAATGTGGCCATATGTATGGGTATACTTGTAGACAATAATTTATTTATATGTATCTGTATTTGTTTCCATAGTTTGCAGTGATTCCTTGCTTCTGTTATAATGTTTCCGGTTAAGATCATAACAGTTGAAAGGTCCAAATGGTGTTGTTATGACTGTGAATTTGGAATTCAGTCATGGATGATGGATGAGAAAATTCCTCAAGCTCAACACAGGGAGCCTAACCTTAGAACTTGTTACAAAACCCAGATCGCTTTTCAGGGTTTTGATAAAATTTGACTTCATTTTTATTATTCCATTCGTCTCAGTTTTATTACATAATTAGGATATTTATTTTGGAAAGGAAAGAAATCAATTGAAATAAAATCTCAATCGAGATACCTGAGGATAAACTGAATAACATATTAAAATCATAATTGAGAGACCTGAGCCTTAATTAGAGAACCCAAATTGATGGCCTATCCTAACATAGGTTTGGTCCACAGAGCATCCACAATAGGCGTACAACAATTTTCTCCTGCTTCTTGTCCTTTAAGCTATTTTAGCATGTGAGATATATGCCATTCTACGGAGTTCATCTTGAACTCCTCTATGTTTTAAATGAACAACTTATGACAAAGTAGTCTTTTGCTGTCATTGATTGGTCTATGCTCGGTAACCTGCCGTCCTTTGACCCCCACAACTTCAGCCAACTTCGTCCCTCCGATCCTTGTCATCCTTTTTCAACCCAACTCCAGTTTCCAAAATACATCCCATATGTATTTTATTTCTGGGTCTTATCTGAATAACTTGTTTATTTTAGCTGTTCTGATATTGCATTGAAACCCCATATGCAGTTTACAAGAGTAGTAAACTTTTGTTACATTTTATGATTAGGTGGGTTTACCCAGATATGAACTATGGATTTCTTTTATGAGTAAATTTCCTTAATTCTTACCTGAATGCTATTGCCCATATAATCAGTTACTTCTCAGAACCTTTATGGATAAAGTTGTTTGTGGTTTCAAATAAATATATTTGCTTCCCGATCTATATTGGCTTTAAATGATTCATGTAATTCCAACTCTGGTGTTATTACACATTAACCATTTTATTGTTTGCATTGCAAGAAACATTTATTATTAGGATGTTGATTAAACTGATGGAATCAAATTTAATATGGTAGACTTTCTATGCAAAGAATCTAAGTAATGCTAATAGTAAAATTCGTTTTTTGTTTTGCTAAAGTGACAAAGATCTTTGCCAACAACCTCTTGGCCTAGTGGCAAGAGTATTAGGTTGTGAGGCATGAGAGCTTGGGTTCCATCCCAAGTAACCCCATCCCCAACCCCAATATATAAAAAAAAAAAAAAAAAAAAAAGGAGGAAGTGACAAAGATCTTTATACAACACCAGTGTAAACTTGGAAATGCTTTCTTGCACTAGATAATGATTGGAATTTCCTTACGATGGAAGTTTCTATTCTTTGAGAGCTTGAGATTTTCTCCAGTGTTTTAGTTTAAAACTACTAAGACTTTAAGTTCATGCTTTAGAAGCTTTCCAGATATTGATGTGTAGTTGGTAGTTTTAGTTCTTACAAGTTAAGACCGGATCTTAAAAGTTATCATGTAGTTCTTTGTTTTAGTTAAGATACTAGCTGAGAATTTGTGTCAATGTGGCCATATGTATGGGTATACTTGTAGACAATAATTTATTTATATGTATCTGTATTTGTTTCCATAGTTTGCAGTGATTCCTTGCTTCTGCTATAATGTTTCCGGTTAAGATCATAACAGTTGAAAGGTCCAAATGGTGTTGTTATGACTGTGAATTTGGAATTCAGTCATGGATGATGGATGAGAAAATTCCTCAAGCTCAACACAGGGAGCCTAACCTTAGAACTTGTTACAAAACCCAGATCGCTTTTCAGGGTTTTGATAAAAATTTGACTTCATTTTTATTATTCCATTCGTCTCAGTTTTATTACATAATTAGGATATTTATTTTGGAAAGGAAAGAAAACAATTGAAATAAAATCTCAATCGAGATACCTGAGGATAAACTGGAATAACATATTAAAATCATAATTGAGAGACCTGAGCCTTAATTAGAGAACCCAAATTGATGGCCTATCCTAACATAGGTTTGGTCCACAGAGCATCCACAATAGGCGTACAACAATTTTCTCCTGCTTCTTGTCCTTTTAAGCTATTTTAGCATGTGAGATATATGCCATTCTACGGAGTTCATCTTGAACTCCTCTATGTTTTTAAATGAACAACTTATGACAAAGTAGTCTTTTTGCTGTCATTGATTGGTCTTTAACAAAATTACACTGGCTTCACTTGTATGGTTTGTTACTTTGTTCAAACATTTTAGAGGCATAACACACTTCTTATTTTTAAGTCATGTTAAAGAGTTGATTGCACTTATCTTTTATATCCTAACATTTTCTTTTTGGCTAGAAAATGGTTCCTTCCACCTACTGTCCCACTCATAGCCGGACTCTTCCACCACCTGATCAAGGTATCGAACAGATATTCTTTCTCCATGTTTTTACTTTTGAAACAATAGATCATTTCGAGTTAAAGAGAGATATTCTTGGCACTTTAAACTTTTTGTGATGAAAATATGGTAACCTTTAGTTGTGAATACTTTCAGGCTCTACCCATATGGTGATAAATTGATAATATATTTTCATAATGTGTGTCGTATAGCTCTGGCAACTTTTTGGCTAGGTTACTTTCAGGGATGTTGAATGTTAAGTTGATGTTTGAGAGCAGAAGTGCTGGAAAAGTATGCTGAGATGTCTGAATTGAACTTATTAATACATGATTTAATTTTGTTGGAAAAATGGTATTTTCTTCACAAATGGACTTCAAATAAATAGCCATGGATTGAGAAATTGATCTTTATGTAGCAATTAATGGAAGCCATTGCTACTATTTGTCACACTTTTTTTTTATAATCTTCCTCTGAAATGGTGGAATTGATTTATCTTGTTTGTTTAGTTCTTTGTTTCCTTCAGTAATCTATACGCCATAGATTGCTTATTTGAAATTCTTCATCTTCTCTCACTTTTGCTTTGATTGATATCAACAAAGAATAGAATTTTTTTATCAGAAAATATTATCATTAGTTGCTTTACATGATTGAAATTGTTTTTGAAGTTTTAACAACCGGATGAACGTGTTTGAGGTTCTTATCCGTACACGTGTTATGCTACCGATATAAAGGCACCACTGGTTGGGATTTCATTCTGTTGCAAAATGCCACAGCTCATTGACTTAAATTCTTGACTTTCTTTATATTTTTTCCCATATATGATTGACCTGTCGAATACTTTTTAACAGTTATAGCTGCTGAGGCCAAAAATATACTTATTAGAAATATCTACCAGCGTGCTGAGGAGAAGGTTAGTAGTAGTGGGTTTTCCTTCTTTTGATGTCATATACAAATAATTTGATCATCGTAAATAGAAATACACAGGCACATGCATCCACAGATAATTCATCTAGTTTCTTACTGCTTTCCCATTGTAGTTGAGATCGAAACGTGCTGCCACCGAACATCTAATACCAGAGCATGGATGCAAGCAACCTAGGCCTTCCACCTCTTAGTTGTAACTCTTCGTTTTTTTCTTTGAGGCTGGTGTAAATGTATCTTCTCATATCAAGAGCCTAACCTTAGAACTTGTTACAAAACCCAGATCGCTTTTCAGGGTTTTGATAAAATTTGACTTCATTTTTATTATTCCATTCGTCTCAGTTTTATTACATAATTAGGATATTTATTTTGGAAAGGAAAGAAAACAATTGAAATAAAATCTCAATCGAGATACCTGAGGATAAACTGGAATAACATATTAAAATCATAATTGAGAGACCTGAGCCTTAATTAGAGAACCCAAATTGATGGCCTATCCTAACATAGGTTTGGTCCACAGAGCATCCACAATAGGCGTACAACAATTTTCTCCTGCTTCTTGTCCTTTTAAGCTATTTTAGCATGTGAGATATATGCCATTCTACGGAGTTCATCTTGAACTCCTCTATGTTTTTAAATGAACAACTTATGACAAAGTAGTCTTTTTGCTGTCATTGATTGGTCTTTAACAAAATTACACTGGCTTCACTTGTATGGTTTGTTACTTTGTTCAAACATTTTAGAGGCATAACACACTTCTTATTTTTAAGTCATGTTAAAGAGTTGATTGCACTTATCTTTTATATCCTAACATTTTCTTTTTGGCTAGAAAATGGTTCCTTCCACCTACTGTCCCACTCATAGCCGGACTCTTCCACCACCTGATCAAGGTATCGAACAGATATTCTTTCTCCATGTTTTACTTTTGAAACAATAGATCATTTCGAGTTAAAGAGAGATATTCTTGGCACTTTAAACTTTTTGTGATGAAAATATGGTAACCTTTAGTTGTGAATACTTTCAGGCTCTACCCATATGGTGATAAATTGATAATATATTTTCATAATGTGTGTCGTATAGCTCTGGCAACTTTTGGCTAGGTTACTTTCAGGGATGTTGAATGTTAAGTTGATGTTTGAGAGCAGAAGTGCTGGAAAAGTATGCTGAGATGTCTGAATTGAACTTATTAATACATGATTTAATTTTGTTGGAAAATGGTATTTTCTTCACAAATGGACTTCAAATAAATAGCCATGGATTGAGAAATTGATCTTTATGTAGCAATTAATGGAAGCCATTGCTACTATTTGTCACACTTTTTTTATAATCTTCCTCTGAAATGGTGGAATTGATTTATCTTGTTTGTTTAGTTCTTTGTTTCCTTCAGTAATCTATACGCCATAGATTGCTTATTTGAAATTCTTCATCTTCTCTCACTTTTGCTTTGATTGATATCAACAAAGAATAGAATTTTTTATCAGAAAATATTATCATTAGTTGCTTTACATGATTGAAATTGTTTTGAAGTTTTAACAACCGGATGAACGTGTTTGAGGTTCTTATCCGTACACGTGTTATGCTACCGATATAAAGGCACCACTGGTTGGGATTTCATTCTGTTGCAAAATGCCACAGCTCATTGACTTAAATTCTTGACTTTCTTTATATTTTTCCCATATATGATTGACCTGTCGAATACTTTTTAACAGTTATAGCTGCTGAGGCCAAAATATACTTATTAGAAATATCTACCAGCGTGCTGAGGAGAAGGTTAGTAGTAGTGGGTTTTCCTTCTTTTGATGTCATATACAAATAATTTGATCATCGTAAATAGAAATACACAGGCACATGCATCCACAGATAATTCATCTAGTTTCTTACTGCTTTCCCATTGTAGTTGAGATCGAAACGTGCTGCCACCGAACATCTAATACCAGAGCATGGATGCAAGCAACCTAGGCCTTCCACCTCTTAGTTGTAACTCTTCGTTTTTTTTCTTTGAGGCTGGTGTAAATGTATCTTCTCATATCAAATATGTGTTGTAAACTGTGAAAAAAAGTTGCTTACCCACTGTTGTAGACTGGGAGACCATACATACCTGTATATTTTGTGTATAAATCAGACTTATAAATGGTTATCATTATAATTTTTATGACGACCACTGTTATTTGTAGATCGAAACTATATCCTTGGTATTTATATCATATGGCATGGCTGGATTGCTGAAGCTGAATCCTTTTATACTCATTTTAAGTATGTTGAAATCATTTTTTTTTTTTTGAAAAAAAATTGGGTCGACCATTTTGAAAAACGAAAATGGGAGTCGCCACTAATTTATTTTTATTTAGGTGTGATCGGATCACGTTATAAAACGTTTTATTTCAAAATATTGATTTTGGCCTATGAAATTCAAGAAAACGGGTTCGGGAGTCGGGTACGTACGAGGAATGATTAGCAACCTTGTAACGCCCAAAATTGGTACCGAATTGATTAGTTATTGTCCAAATGTCGGAAATTTGAAAAGATCTTAAAACATGATTTCTTAAAAATTTAAACAATTTGAGTTAGAACTTGAGATTACTTTGTTCCGAAAGAATATAAACATCACATCCAGCACGTTAAGACATGATATTTTAAACTCTAGTGACCAAAATCATCTCATGATTTACAAAATTTATTAAAAGGATATTTAGTTATTTAGTTAAATGGAAAATCGAAACCCAACACGTTAAGGCACTATTTTCCAAATTTCTAAACACAAAACATTGCCTTATTTAAGAAAAACTTTTAGATAAAATATGGTAATTAAAGGAGATAGACATTTTTTAAACAAAGATTTGAAAAATGTAACATTAAGTTAATAAAAAAAAATGCATTTTACTGAAATTATAGGTCATATTAACAATTAATACTAATATAGTTAATTAAAGAAAGAATAATTTAAAATAGCAAATGGTACAAATAATAAAATGACTATACTAAAGCAAACATAAGAATAATAAATAAAAAACAATAAATGAATACAAGATTTTTACATACAAGACCAAGTATAAAAGTAAAATATAAGATAAATGATATACATAAAAAATAAAGAGATATTAAAAATCGTTAAAAATAAAAAAAATATGGCGAAATCTAAAATAGTTAATATATACATATATACAAAATATATATATTTTAAATAAATAATATATAAAAATTTTGTCTTAATAATAAAACAATTTAGATGATGTACAACCTACAAATTTTCAAATAATACATATAGATAATATATAACAAATAATAATAATATATGTAATAAAACAATTTAACGTAAATAGGGAAAAGCAAAACAAGAAAAAGAAGTTTAAAATAATTAAAATAAACGAATAAATAATGATTAAGCAATTAAATGGATAAATAAAAAAAAGTTAAAAAACGCATAAGTCAACCTAACTCCCGCAATATGAGGATTCAACGAAATTCCTCCACCAAAATCTAACTCGAACGGAAGCAACTCAAAAAGAAACGAAGATGAGCGAAGAACAAAATATGAACAAGCCACAGAAAATAAGAACGCAAAAGAGAGAGAAATTTGAGTGAATGCTCTCAAGAATTTTGTTACTCAAAATTCAAGTGTGTTTTACAATGAAGGGAGAGGCCTCTATTTATAGTTGAGCCTCCCCAAATCCAACGGTACAAATCAATTATATCAACGGCTAAAATTAAAATGTATCTACAAATTAAATCTCTAATATTACAAAACCATATCTTCTAAGATTGCATATCATATCTAAGATTTGCATACCATATCTTTTAGGATTGCATATCATATCTAACATTTGCATATCTTATCTAAGATTGCATATTCTTGAAGATTGTGTTCTTATATACGTGAAGCTTGTAGATGGACCTTCAATCTTTTAATGGGTCATTTCGATCGGGCCAAATGATATATTTTGGACTGGACTTGGACTTTGTTTTATTATTTTGGGTTTATTATTTTTTGTATAGGCTCGGGCTAAATTGGCTTGTTACAGCTGCCCCTCTTTGCTCATTGTCGTGTAACGAGAATGGAGCAAAGACTATAAAAGGACCAATTTTGCCCGGTCTTGCCGAGCCTTAACTTCTTGATCCTCATCTTCTTCAAGTAGTCTCTAACCCAACTGCAACTTCAAGGAGATTGAATCTGTAGCTTTAATCTTATTCTACTGCAACTTCATGGAAATAAGACCTGCTCTTGTAGATTTAATCCATCCTACTGTAACTTCAGGAAAGTGAGACTAGTATCTTTGATCTTGCTTCACTGCAATATTTAGGAAGACAAGATCTGCTATTTTCAGTCTACTCCGCTGCAAACTTAGGGAGGCAAGCTAATATCTTCGATCTGCTTCCTGCAACTTCAAGAAGATAAGATCTGCTGTCTTCAGTCTACTCCGCTGCAACTTCAGGGAGGCAGGCTAATATTTTCAATCTGCTTCCTACAACTTCGGAAGATAAGATCTGATGCCTTCAGTCTGCTCCGCTACAAACTCAAGGAGGCAGGCTAATATCTTTGATCTGCTTCCTGCAACTCTAGGAAGATAAGATCTGATGTCTTCAGTCTGCTCCGCTACAAACTCAGGGAGGCAAGCTAATATCTTCAATCTGCTTCCTACAAATTTAGGAAGATAAGATCTGCTGTCTTAAGTCTGCTCCGCTGTAACTTCAGAGAGGTAAGGCTGACATTTTCAATCTACTTCCTGCAACTTCAGGAAGATAAGATCTACTATCTTCAGTCTGCTTCAGGGAAGTGGGTTAATATCTTCGATCTACTTCACTGCAACTTCAAGAAGGCCAAATTTGCTTATTTTTAGTATGCTCCACTGCAAACTCAGAGAGACAAGACTGGTGTCTTCGATCTACTTCACTGCAACTTCAGGAAGGCTAGATCCACTATTTTCAATCTGCTCCACTGCAAACTCAGGGATGCTAGACTAGTATCTTTGATCTGCTTTACTGCAATCTCAGGAAGACAAGATTTGTTATCTTTAATCTGTTCCACTGCAAACTCAGGGATGCCAGACTGGATCTTCGATCCGCTTCACTACAATCTTAGGAAGACAAGATCTGCTATCTTCAATCTGCTCCACTGTAAACTCAGGGATGCCAGACTGATGTTTTCGATCCGCTTCACTGTAACTTTAGGAATGCCAGATCTACTGTCTTCGATCTGCTTCCATTGCAAACTCAGAGAGATAAGATCTGATGTCTTCAGCCTGCTTCCTGCAAATTCAAGAATGCCAGATCTGTTATTTTAATATGTTCTACTGTAAACTCAGGGAGACAAGATCTGATGTCTTCGATCTGCTTCCTGCAACTTCAAGAATGTCAAATCTGCTATCGTCGATCTGCTCCACTGCAAACTCAGGGAGACAAGATCTGATGTCTTTAGCCTGTTCCACTACTACTCAGGGAAATAAGGCTCACCGTATTCAGTCTGCTCCATTGCCAATACATGAAGATAAGACTTGTAATTTTCAGCCTGTTCCACTACTGCTTAGGGGGTAAGGCTGGTGGTTTGAATATGCTCCCCTGCTACCTCGGGAAGATAAGATTCACCATTTTCGATCTGCCCCACTACTATCTCGAGGAGATAAGATCTACAATTTTTAGTCTCCTCCCTTGCTACATCAAGAAGATAAGACTACAATCTTCAACCTACTCCCTTGCTACCTCAAGGAGATAAGGTTGGTGACTTGAATCTGCTCCCTTGCTACATCAGGAAGATAAGACTAGTGGCTAAAATCTCCTCCCTTGCTACATTAGGAAGATAAGATTTGCCAAATTTGATCTGCTTCACTGCTATCTCGAGGAGACAAGATCTACCATTTTTAGTCTGCTCCCTTGCTACATCAGTAAGATAAGATTATAATCTTCAGCCTGCTCCCTTGCTACATCAGGAAGATAAGACTAGTGGCTAAAATCTTCTCCTTGCAACATTAGGAAGATAAGATTCGCCAAATTTGATCTGCTCCGCTACCGCTTAAGGAGATAAGATCTGTGAATTCACCAATGTTGCTACACTGTCCTTTACGGACATGTCCTGTAGACTCGATTTCATATGCTTATGTTTATGTCAAATGATTAGGATGATATGATCAGAATAAATCTAATGCTCCTAACTAAATGTATTATGGACGACATTTGCATGAATGCAGAATGTCATGAAAATGATCCCTGTATAATGATTAAGATGCAATGATCAGAATGGATCTAATGCTCCTAACTAAATGATATTAGATATGACATTTGCATGAATGCAGAATACCATGAGAATGATCTCCTTCTTTTTTTTATTTTTTCTCTTCTTTTTTTTAATGTACAATGATTAGGATACAATGATCGGAATGAATCAAATGCTCCTAATTGAAAGTGTATGAATGATATTAAATGCATGAGAATGATACCTTTTTAATTTTGGGTTGTCATTGCTCATAGTTCATCAAGGTTCTATCACTGATACGTTATCCTGCTTTCTCGTTCAGCTGGTATCTTTGATAGAAAACCCAAAAAAAGGATCATACTCTGCTCAGCAAACTTGCCCCGCTGTAATTTCAAAGTCCCTTCTATTGTACCTTCTGGGACATAAAATTTGTACCTCCCACTACAACTTCAGGAGAATAACATTTGGTTTCTTCCATCCATCCAGCTGCAACTTCGAGGTATAGGATTAATTTTATCTGTTACACCATTCCCTGGGTGTAATGACCCGATGTATGTACCTGAAATTTGCATAAATGCAGGGTATCTTTTTCTTTCCTCGAGAATGATCCCCTTCTATACTTGGGTTGACATTGCTTGTCATTTGTCAAGATGGTATCACTTAACAAAATGTCTTGTCTTTTTGTCTATCCAATAAAAATCCAAAAGAGATAATCATCTTTCAATATTTCCAAACTCTTAAGCTTGGTGAGTTCTAAACAATAATCCTGTTTCAGATTATCATATTATTTAGAAGATTCTAGAGTAATATGTGAAACTCTTTTTATTAAAGTATTATTAGTCCATTAATTGTTATTTCAATAAAAGATCACAACAATAGACATGAAAAAAAATTAATTAGGAGCATAGCTCGAAACAAATAAGTTAATCAAAGATAACCAAGGCAATAAAAAAATTGATTGGGTGTATCTTAAAAAGAATAAAGTAATCAAAGATAGCCAAGGCCATAAAAGAAAATTGATTGGGGTGTATCTTTAAAAAGAATAAAATAATCAAAGATAAAAAATTCAAATTGGGTAAGATAGAAGCTAGGTGCCCCAGATATCGCACCTGAGTTTCTCCGTACAAACTTCTTGAGGACCATTTTGAGCTCAATACGTATTTAGAAGATCCGGAGTACTTTGTCAATGCCCCAAGACGTAGCATACTTCCTCACTATTAATTCAGGTATAGCAAGACTATCACATATGTATCTTTGATCAAAATTTGAGCCGTTCTTTTCGGGTTTTCGCCTCAAAACCCCTTTGGTCAAAGTGCCTTTTGCGGGTTTTCACCTTGGCCTTTTTTTTTTTTGAATGAATTTGAGCTCAAAGTGCCCTTTGCGGGTTTTCACCTTGGCCTTTCCTTTTCAGGTAAAATACTTCTTGACTGAACCTGAATTCACCGAATTAGGCAAGTTTTTGGCATCTATCTCAGTCAATATCAATGCTCCTCCAGAACAGGCCCTAGATAAGATCCTTCCTAGTTTGACATTTTTTTCCTCTGAAATCCTTTTGTATAAGAATGATCTTCCTCAATATCAGGTCCCCATCATGAAATTCCCTTGGCTGGTCCACTTTCGACATAAATCGACATCATCCATTTTTGGTACATTTGACTATGATGAATATTTTCAAACCATTTTCTTCAGCCAAGTTTACTGAAGACATTCTACTTCATCCAATTCTTGACTCAATCAAATCTTGGAGCAAAGGAATCTCGATTTTCATGGGCGAGACCACTTCTATTCCATAAACCAATGGGTAAGATGTTGCCCTGGCAAAAGTCCTGGCCAACATTCGATAATCATAGAGAGTAAATGATAGCTTCTTATGCCAATCTTTACAAGTCTTGGCCACCTTTCATATTTTTTTTGATAATCTTTGCTGCACTGTAATATGCTGCCTGATCTTTGAGCAAACTGTAATCTTTGACATTGTACAGTTATGCATTATTAAACATGATCATTTCTGGCCTTTTTTACCAGCATTTGATCCTTTTTTTTTTGAATTTGATGACTGTCGACTTTGGAATATTAGCATATGAAGCAACATTTACTCTCTTTGTGAAGTAATTGATGACCACAAAGATAATTCAATGTGAACTAGAAGCTTTTGACGAGATCGGCCACATAACATCCATACCCCACTTATAGAAAAGTCTGTGAAGAAAATAGAAGAGTCACATAAATCTCGTTTTCTTCAATTCAGTATTTGCGGTATAACTGATGCAATCCCCTTCCATGGTAGACCAACAGTGCCCGATCCTCATGTTTAGCCCGCGTCTTATTATCCTAGGCATGTCCTGATATGACCGTACGAAAACATTTTTAAATTCTTGAAAATAACTCAATGATGTCTCACCTTAGTTCTGTGATGAGCTAATCTACAATCTTTACCTCTTTTTTAGGCTCATAATGTCCAATGACCCTTTGTAGAGTAAGGTCTGTTTTTCATCTTGTTCAACCATTCTTAACAAATCAGAATATAGGTTACAATCTCTGTCATCTTTAAAGCCCTGAGATCCTTCTAGACACATATCTTACTTGAAAAGAAACTCTGAGTCAGTAGTAGCATTGCTCACGTCATTAATATCTGGAGACCTATTGTAGGTTCAAAGGAAGATTTTAAAGAATAAATGATTGAAAGAATGATCATTTGTATGGTCATAAATAGAGGATGAAAGAATACTAGAAAGAAATAAAAGAATGTAAGGTATGAAATGTAAAAAATGAAAAAAATATTTGTTTAAAAAAATGTATTTTACTGAAATAAAAATTCTGGACATAAGCCTATTTCACAAAAGGATTCTTATTGTCTCTAGGCTTAAGGCAACAAGCACGTTTTGAATATTACTCTAGATTAGTCTTAAAAATACAGGGGTTCCTTCCACAGTTCCATTTTTCAAAATCTTCCTAAGCATATAAGGGCTTGGAAACTTTTATTCCCCAGTTCTCTCTTCGTAGGGCCCTGAGCTCGATGCATTCTTGGATCTTCTGCCGCTATCTATCATGGAACTCACAATGTTTACCCTTTTAATAGAAAGGTTGTGTAACGATTTTTCTGCACCAGAGGGATCATCGAATTTTACAACACCCAATTTGATGAGTCTTTCGATTGTCTTTTTAAAAGTAACGCAGTTCTCGATTGAATGCCTTGTGGTTCTTCCATGGTATTGGCATTGGACATTTACGTCGTACCAGTTGGGGTATGGGGCCATAATGGTTCTATATAAAAAGGGGATACACCATGTGCGTCAAACAAAATTTAGCACAACTCCTTGTATGTGATTGGGATGGGTGCGAACTGGGGTTTTTCTGAGTTCGGTCTTGGATTGGGTTCTTGCCTTGGAGAGACCTGATGGCTGGTAGTTAACGTCCTTGGCTGGCTTACTGTAATCGACTCCGAATAGCCCTTGTTATATCTACTCGTACCATTCACTTCCTTTTCCTTCTTTTTCAGGGCCTTTGAAGTCCATTCTCCCCTTTTCCTTATTTCTGCTAGAACAACCGGTTTGGCTCGATCATCCTTCGGGTTAAAACCTGAGCCCATTGAAAAATTTAATAGGGCCGAAGTATCAGTCTGACATTGGGGTTTAATAATGACGGGTACCCCATATGAATGCGTGTCTGGTTGGGCCGGGACACTTATTAAGGAAAAACTTGGGGAATAAATGATGTCTTCATCATCATCCCCACTGTTGACCACTGGGCCACTCCTTTTTTCAAGTCCTCCGGCTAGTAACTGAGTTAACTGTCCCATCATATTCCTTTGAAAATCTAGCATTTGTTCCCGTATTTCTTGTTAAATTTTATTCAATTGCTCCTGCATCTGTATTTGTATTTGCTGTATTCTTTCCAACCTTTGATCCATGGCTTCTATTTTCTTTCGAGTGTAGTATTGATGTTCCAGGGTAACTATAATATGATCTCTAGCTAATATAGTTCTTTTATGACATTTAATGCATATGATGTGATGTAATGCAAATGCATGAAATGCAATGCAAAGGAATGAAATGCAAAAAGAGAGGCGTTGATTCTGAATTCAATTCTATTAGAAAAACTTTACTAGAAAATAAATTTCTTTACACAAAACAGATTACATATACGGCTTTGTCCTCATAGTCCATGTGAAGACGCTAGTCATTTTCTTCGTATATGGATGTTATGGTTGTGTCCTATGAAATTTCCCAATAGATGCCTCTTCTAGCTCCTTGTTACTTGATCCAGGCCATGACTCTTCGCTCACTATTTCCATCAAGTTCGTTAGCCTCTTCAAGAAAGCCAAGACGTGGTGATTCTCGAATAGTCTTTGTCAACTTGAATACTTGGGAAATAAAATCTTGTTTTCCTTCATGGACTATCAATCTTCTCTCGTCGTGTTTACTTGGACCATATTCGGATGACCGTATTATAATCCACTTTATCAAGAAATCTATTTTCTCATGACCAACTCTTCTATTTAGCAATCGAATTTGAATCAACATATATTTTCTATGATGTGAATGCAATGCAATCAAAACAAAAGAAAACACGTTAGCACGAAAGAAATAAATAACAGAATAAGAAACCTATTTGGGTGACCACTACGGTTTGATGTAGTTCTACCTAGGGTAAGCCCTTAGGTTTTCTACATGAGGTTTAGCTCTAAAGTTGAGGTACCCGAACTAGAAGATTCCTCGATCTTCACCCATTATAGGCTCATACAGATCGAGTTTAGTTCAGGAAATACATTTCCCATATCCATGCGAAAGTGAAAACCTCATGAAGACATAGGTACAGATGTATCCCGGAAGCAATCCACTAGCCCATGCAGAGGTGAAAACCTCACGAAGGCATAGTTTCTCACTCCCACTTAAGGGTGTGACCACAACGGTCATGCAATGCAATGTGTGCAAGAAAACAATAATCATATGTTCAAATCAAAATTTTTAAATTTTCAAATCAAATTTTCAAATTTCCGACAAAGGACAAAAGATAATCAATTTTATGGCTTGACTCTCTTATTAGTCCCTAGAAGAGTCGCCAAGCTGTCAAAACTATTTTTTTGAAAAAAAAATAGGGTCGACCTTTTTTAAAAACGAAAATAGGAGTTGCCACCAATCCCTTTTTGCTTAGGTGTGATCGGATCACGTTGTAAAACATTTTATTTCAAAACATTTATTTTGGTCTATGAAATTCAAGAAAACGGGTTCGGGAGTCGATTACGTACGAGGAATGATTAGCACCCCCGTAATGCCCAAAATTGGTACCGAATTGATTAGTTATTGTCCAAATGTCAAAAATTTGAAAAGATCCTAAAACATGATTTCTTAAAAACTTGAACAATTTGAGTTAGAACTTGAGATTCCTTTGTTCCGAAAGAATACAAACATTACATCCAACACGTTAGGACATGATGTTTTAAACCCTCATGACCAAAATCATCTCATGATTTACAAAATTCATTAAAAGGATATTTAGTTATTTAGTCAAACGGAAAATCGAAACCCAGCACGTTAGGGCACTATTTCCCGATTTTCTAAACACAAAACATTGCCTTTTTAAGAAAAACTTTTGGATAAAATGTGGTAATTAAAGGAGATAGACATTTTTTAAACAAAGATTTGAAAATGTAACATTAAGTTAATAAAAAAAAGTGCATTTTACTAAAATTACAGTCATATTAACAATTAATACTAATATAGATAATTAAAGAAAGAATAATATAAAATAACAAATGATACAAATAATAAAATGACTATACTAAAACAAACATAAGAATAATTAATTAACATGAATAAAAGATATAAAGTAACAATAATTATTCAAAAAACAATCTATACAAAATAAAAAATAATAAATGAATACAAGATTTTTACATACAATACCAAGTATAAAAGTAAAATATAAGATAAATGATATATGCAAAACAATAAAGAGATATTAAAAATCGTTAAAAAATAAAAAATGACGAAATCTAAAATAGTTAATATATACATATATACAAAATATATATTTTTAAATAAATAATATATAGAAAATTTTTCCTTAATAATAAAACAATTTAGATGATGTACAACATACAAATTTTCAAATAATACATAATATGATTAAATTTAAATAATATATAATATATAGATAATATATAGGAAAAGCAAAACAAGAAAAACAAGTTTTAAATAATTAAAATAAACGAATAAATAATGATTAAGCAATTAAATAGATAAATAAAAAAAGTTAAAAAAATGCATAAGTCAACCTAAAACGAACAAGTCAACCTAATTCCCGCAATATAAGGATTCAACAAAATTCCTCCACCAAAATCTAACTCGAACGGAAGCAACTAAAAAAGAAACGAAGATGAGCGAAGAACAAAATATGAAGAAACCACAGAAAATAAAAACGCAAAAGAGAGAGAAATTTGAGTGAATGCTCTCAAGAATTTTGTTACTAAAATTTAAGTGTATTTTACAATGAAGGAGAGACCTCTATTTATAGTTACTCAAAATTACAAAATCTAAGATTAAAAGTTATCTACAAATTAAATTTCTAAGATTACAAAATCATATCTTCTAAGATTGCATACCATATCTTCTAAGATTGCATATCATATCTAAGATTTGCATACCATATCTTCTAGGATTGTAGATCATATCTAAGATTTGCATATCATATCTAAGATTGCATATCATATCTAAGATTTGCATACCATATCTTTTAGGATTGTAGATTATATCTAAGATTTGCATATCATATCTAAGATTGCATATCCTTAAGATTGTGTTCCTATATACGTCAAGCTTGTATTGTGTTCTCATATACGTGAAGCTTGTAGATGGACCTTCAATCTTTTAATGGGTCATTCTGATCGACAAATGATATATTTTAGATTGAACTTGAACATTATTTTATTATTATAAATTTATTATTTTTTGTATGGGCCCGGACTAAATTAACCTATTACAAAGTATTCATCAAGATTTCATCTGAAAGTAATGTGAATTGGAATACCCGTTACCTCTAGGATATAAAGACTACATGTATCAAGCGTCCTTAAATTCTCTTCATAATCTTGAAGGTGACTAGCCTTTCAATGATCACTCCAATGCAACAACATTCAAAGAGAATAATTACATTCTAACTCATGCCCTCACACAAATTTCTCTTCTAACAATTACACAGAATTTCAACTCCAAATCGCATGGTATGTGAATTGCTATGGGTGTTTATGAAATATCCATAAAATTGCCAAGAAAGATTGGATTTTTGTATTTGTAACTCCATCAAACGGACCACTCAGTGGTTGAAATGTATAACAATGAATGCAAAATGTTTGGTTCCTTCCTGCGTGCATTAAATAAAATAAAACAAGGGGAAAACTGGGAAATAAATTATGGCCTCAAAAACAGAGTCAACAAAGGAACTGAAAGCCTGAAATTATTCAACCAAAAAACAGAGTCCGTTTCCTGCTAAGACAAAGATTTCAACGGCAATGGCCACACACTATTACAATTGTTCAATTCCAGTGAAACCCACCTCCCAAACAAGCTCTAACAATTTTGTCTTCAGCTTTTAGTCTTGGAGATTCAATTTCAGCGGCTGCTACTTCAGTTGGAGTAGATGGACCCACCACCTCCACCAATCCTTCCTGGTCTTTTCCGTTTAGAGTGGGTCATGGGTTCGACCTTCATCGTTTGGAGCCTGGCTACCCTTTGATCATTGGTGGGATTGATATTCCTCATGATAGAGGCTGTGAGGCTCATTCTGATGGTATTTTTTCGTTTCCTATTTTTTCCTTAATTCCCCCCCCTGAATTTATCTGTTTAAAGTTTCCACAATTTTGCTTTTAATGCTAATTAATATGTTGCAGGAGATCTGCTACTCCATTGTGCTGTGGATGCAATACTGGGAGCTTTAGGCCTTCCTGATATAGGGCAGATATTTCCAGATTCTGACCCCAAGTGGAAAGGGGCTGCTTCTTCTGTTTTCATCAAAGAAGCTGTGAATATTTCTTTGATGTGGAACCTGGATAATTTTGAGATATTCCTTTTATTTATTTATCTATTTTCGGCTGTTTATTTTCCATTGAATTCTCCTTTGACTGCTTCACTGCTGCCTACCTTAAAAAATGACAGATACATCGGCCATTGCTATATTATGAAATGTCTGTATGTAGTCTGGCCTTAGATGGAAAGTTTTAGGTTGGGATACTGGTCCTAGATTACAACCTTAGTACTGTAAGTACCAAAAAAGGAACCTTGGTAAAGTAATAGAAAAGGCAATGCTAAGCCAAATAATGCAATTATTTAGTCTGGGTTAGTGGTAACCAAGAATATAATAAGTCTGAATGTTGTAGGCTCCACTTATGTACTTTTTATTCTACATTTAAGTATTAAAATGTTTTGAAACATTTCCATTTTAGCCATTTCAATAAGAAAAAGAATAATAGAAGAAACTCAGAGTGGGTTGGACTACATGATATGGAACTGCTTTGTTGATTCCATTTGCTTAGAAAGTAAAACCGAGTCTCTAGTTTCAAGCATTGGGTAGTTTGTATTAGAGGCATTAGCAAAGTAATTTGATAGAGCTCTGCTGTGTTGGGGAGCAGAGAAGTGCATATGAAAATGCTGCATTAGAGCAAACTTCTGCTGCTGATAGTGACTTCCTAGCAAACAATGCAATGCACCTTGTACTTTATTTGATACACTGAACCAAATAGGCAATGTATCTTTTCTTCAGGACAGCTTAATCTTTTTTTATTGTTGAAAATGAGATTTAATTTTTTATATTAGACTATAATCACTAATATTGTAAGTGCATGAACAAAATTGAAGGGAACTTCATATATCCTTATATTCTATCTAGCCTGCGAATGTGATTCTACTCGTGGATGCACCTTGTAAACATGATTTTTGACTTAAAAAGTTGTGTAAAGGAAAAAAAAGGATGCTTTTAAGACCCATCTATCAGATATGATATTTCTTCACTGCAAAATTCTGCAGAATCTCTGATGTTTGTTTGACGGTGATTTCACCAACCACAATGCAATGAATGTTTCTTCAAAACAACCTAATTTGTTTTTTTATTCTCGATTGAACTATAGATATTCATTTATGTGCAGGAAAAACCCGTATCATACACGACGTCCAAAGTGATGATATACCCTGACATCAATCTATGCTATATGCTTTCATCTAGAAGTTCTGTTGTAGTTTTCTATATTTATAGCTTACAGGAGAATCCTTGTTGAACCTTGAATCTGCATGTATGCTGCGTCATTCTATGAAGAGACTAAATCCATGAAATGCTCCCCTAATGCCTCCATTCATCCAACTATTTAAGTGCTAATTTCTTCCAAAGGACTTGGCTGTTATGTGTTCCAGAAGTTCTACTTAATCCGAAATTAACAAACCTATACTTAAAATTCGTTTGTAGGAGTAGCATTAGGAAAAATATTAACAAATTTGCAAGGCAAAGCAAACTATGAAGTGGGGGAACTATGATAGTTTTTAATATAGATGTGAATGATCCATTTACTGATTTGGTTTGGGTAAGAGATATGTGTTCTCTTTCTACTGAACTCAGATCTTAGAAATTAGTAGTAAATAAATAAATGTGTTTTCTTTTTCCTTGAATGGATTATGTAAATGTGCTCATGACAGTCGTGCTCGGCCATCAATGTTTATATCTTCCATACACTCAATTTTACTGTTCAGACTAATTAGATTAATATGGTCATCCTCTGCAACACGGTTCATCATCTCAGGTGAGACTCATGCATGAGGCAGCTTATGAGATTGGAAACTTAGATGCCACCTTAATTCTTCAAAGACCAAAATTGAGCCCACACAAGGAGGCAATCAAGTCCAACTTGTCTCAGCTGCTAGGAGCCGACCCTTCTGTTGTCAATCTGAAGGCTAAGACTCATGAAAAAGTCGACAGCCTAGGTGAAAACCGAAGTATTGCAGCACATATGTGGTCCTACTGATGAGGAAGTAAATAATAAGTCTCGGATAACAGTGTCAAGTATGGCAACTGTATATACGGGGAGTATCATTATATATGGTATTGCTAATTGTGACAGCTTAATGTATTTGGTTGGACCAGATTGTTAAATCCTCGGCATTTAACTTGAAACGAGGATGGCGAGTTTGGAAATAGAATACATTACCATAGTCAAAGTTATGTTGTAATGTTCACTGTCTGCTATCTTAAGCATTATTAAAGTGCACATCGGCATGGCAGCCTAAAATTCAACTTCAAGGAATTCACCCGATCTTTGTTTGAATTGGAATGATTCGCAAGAATAGGATTCATGTAATACATGGGTTTCACATTTTTTATAATTGAATACCGTCTTTTCAAATATTGTCTGCTGCATGTAAAAACAAGTCTACAAAGGGAATAAGATTTTCTGGGCTTTTTGTTTTGTTTTTGGAACCCTTTTTGCTGTTAATCAATTTTTTTTTTTTATGGAAAACCCAGAAAAAGTCCCGGGACCGGTTCAAAGAGGGAGGTAGAAATGTTTTATAACTGATTTTTGAAGTGTTATTACACCAGATACGAATTGTCAAAGCTATTCTATTCTCTTCTTACAGGAATCAAATATATTGACTGAAGGAAACATCAATTTCAGCTTAAAAACAAGTGGGTGGATTGATCCAACGCCTCCTTCAAACTTCCCAACTCCCTGGGACAAAGCTTGTAATCATCTTACCCATCCACAATAATATTTTGGGTCTAATTCATCAACTTGAGATATAATTGAACTATTCGAATTTCATTAAATTTATTTATCAATTTTAAATATAATTATGTAATTTAATAATCTAAAAATATTAAAAATTTGATGAGCCGTTCAAACCAAATATTAATAAACTTGATTGATAGCTTGAGTTTGATAAATACATACTAAAATGGGATAAATCAATAAAAATTCGGTAAAAAGTCAACCAGTTTTACCAAATATTATGAAATAATTAACCTAAACTTGTATTATTACCATTTCCAAGTATGAAAAACATATAAAAAGTATTATCTTAGTTAGTGTTATCCAACTGTTGTAAAAAGGACATGAAAATGTGGTATATAAAAAAGTCAATGCATACCCTAACCAATTGATGCGAGATATGTAGGTACCTCCGAGGTGCAGTGAGCATTTATAAAATAGGGCCGAAGGGGGGGGAGGTGCATTGCAGATAAGCAGATTGAGACCTTTGGACTAAACATTCAGGCACTCACTGGATGTGTCGGTCGCTCTCTCTAATTTTCTAATTGTTTTAATCACTGCCTTCATGTCGGTACCCTATTCTATAGTTCTAGAACTGTCCACTTCACTCCTTCATTTTCCTTCTAATTAAATAATTATTATTTTATTAATCACCTTATATTTTTTGCAAAGCAGACAACATATGAATTAAATAATATAAAGGTTGGTGAAGATTTGCTGGGTCCAACCATAAAGGATTGGGAGTAGGAGTGTTTGAGTGATGGCATTAAAAGATGTGGAGAATTTCACTTATCAATGTCAAAGAAAAATGTTTTAAAGATTATTGAGTTGATGCAATTCCTTTAATTGAAGCCGTGGAAAATGTTTTCCTTGCTAAACAAAAATATGCAAGTGTGAAAAAAAAAAGCGTGTTTGGTGAAAACGGATTACAAGTCAAAAGAACCACAGCAAGCAAACAAACATTTACACGAGAGATTTGAATATCCTTTCCTTTTTAATCAATAAAATGTTACTAAATTGGACACTCGTTTCCAATCAGATCCATGATAATTTATCCCTTTTCTTCATATATTTTGATATGCTTATTTGACTATTTTTTTGGCATGTTCTTTAAGTCACTTTTTATTGCTGAAAATTTTTGACAATGTTTAATATTATTTACTTGCCTTATTTAAAAAGCTTTATGATCAGTGAAGATTTTTCTTTTTTCTTTTTATCTCATTACATATCAATGAGTCTAATTGGAGTGAAATTTTGGTGATTTGATTCGATTATACTAGTTTGGATTCATAAGTCTACAAAAATTTATATATTAAAAAAATTGTTTACCATTTTTAGTGTGCACTAATTAAATAACTTAATTTGTTCAATTGTGAGGAACATTTAGGAGTGTTTTTGTATTGTAAACAAATTATTTATTAGTTTGGTCTTAGTTTTCTTAAGGAAAAAAATTAGTGGTAGAGTGAATCCAGATAATTGTATAGAGGTGAGGCTGCAAAGAGTAGAGCGAGTTGAGCTTAAATCATCTTTTGTTGAATCATAGTGGATTACTTTCTGTGCAAGGCTTTGTAGACGTAGGAAAGGGGTTTTGAATTGCATAACCAATTCGAGTATTCCTTGCTTTATTTTTCAAGTTTTAGTTGTTTTCTTAGTTGCAACTTACAATATAATTGAACCATTAATTCCACACTAATAATCGGTATCAAAGCTAGATACTATATAAATTTGTGAAAATTGATAGCTTAATCTCTAGACTTCTATGCTTGATGACTCCAACTACACATGCATAAGGGTGTTCATCAAGTCTATAGATGAAAAAGCACGGTGAGCAATGCTTACTGAATGAGAGATACCTACTATTCACTACAACAAAATATGCATATAGTGGTCCTTTTAGCGACGTTTTTAAGACAAATGCTGCAATTGTTAAGATTTAGTGTCATTTCTAAGACAAATGATGCAAGCTATTAAGATTTACTGATGAGATATCTATATTGAAACATAAAAATCTATGGCCTTTGAAGAAGATTTAAGAAAAAGACTCCTTGCTGACTAAGAATTGAGCTAAACTTAATGCAACTGTGAAGGAGTTTGCTATAGCTAGGGCGTAGCTAGATGGTTGGTAGGGGCCCCAACCCCTCTTAAAATGAAAAATTGTCCATTAGAAAATTTAAAATTAGTAAAGGTAAAATTGCACTTTGCCCCCTAAAAATGATAAAAATTTGATTTAATCATTTAAAATCATAAAGATATAGGCTATTAAAAGTTACAATTTAATTTCAGTCCCCTAAAAAATTTTTTGGTTTTGCTCCTGGCTGCAACTCAATTTATATTGAAAAACCAAGGTTCGGAGAGTGAAAAATTGGACGAGATCCTTTCCATTGGAAGAAGAGAACCATGTAAAGGTGATTTGGGATATGTTTACATAGGATATGAAATAGTTACTCCAACAGTCTTTGTGAAAACAAAGAAGAATTCTCACAAATAAAAAAGACAATACATTTGAAAGATGCTAGGCTAGTAAAACCACATTTCTATAATTAAGCTAGCTTTTTAGATCTTGAGCTGTGGCACAAGAGACTTGGCCATGTACACTTTAGAGGAATACAAAGATTGGTAAGATACATGTTGTTAGAGAATGCCAAAGTTAGGGGAGTAATTCCCAAAATGTGAGGTGAGTTGTAACACCCCTTATCAGTATTCCTCTCCGGAACCAGGTATGAGGCATTACCAGACTAAACTCGCTTGTACATATAACTTTGGGCTTTAAAAATTCATTCCCAACTTAAAACTTCTCATCCATATGCATAACATCCTTATCATGAGTCTACGAGGTCTTAAACATACACTCAGAAGGTTTTGGAATTAAACCGAAAACTTTTAAGCACTTAGAAAATTCTTGTCTAAACAGGGGCCACGCGCCCGTGTGATATGGGACACGCCCGTGTGGGCAGGCCGTGTGGTCACACACGCCCATATCCCTAGCCCGTGTGAAATTTATTTTCTAATTCGAACCTACAGGGGTTTTCACACGGCCGGACACACGCCCGTGTCCCTGGCCTGTGTCCATCACATGGCCTCGACACGCCCGTGTCATGGCCCGTGTGCTAAAACCATGGCATTCTGTTTATGACATCATCACGTCACTATGGTCACATGGCCAAGGCACACGCCCGTGTCCTTAGACCGTGTGTCGAATTAAATTCCTAATTTTAGGTGCAGACTTCACACGGCCTGGGCACACGCCCATGTCCATGGCCTGCCTCTCACACGGCTGAGATACATGGCTGCGTCTTTACCCGTGCGTTTACTACTGAGCATACTGACTTGTAAACCTAGCATACAAGGGGACACACGGGCGATCAACATGCCCATAGGGATGACTGTGTGGCACATACGGACTAGACACACGCTCGTGTGTCTATCCGTGTGGACATTAAAAAGGCTATATTCCAAGCCAAATGTCACCCTACATAACAAACATACTTAGACCAACTCATTTCAACATAACTAATGACCCTAAGGCACATCCAAGAACTCCAATCAAAGCATTCACACAAGCATAAACTTTATAATTTCATCATCATTGAATATATAAACTTGACAAGTATTGGCCCAATTCCAATGACCATTTACAAAATAATTTGATAACATAAATAGTCAACACTTTAGCTAACAAATATGACATAACAAAATACCCAAGTCCTATACATTCCATACTCAAAATAAATCTAGCTTTGTTATACCAAAGAGATGTCGATAGTGTGATTTTCGAACTCCGACGTCTGACGTTCCTTGAGTTATCTTGGCAATACTACAAGGAAAAGGGAAATGAGAGAGGTAAGCATAAAGCTTAGTAAGTTTGCATGAAAATAAATAGCAACAATAAGCTCATAATGACATCAATCCATGGCATTAGATAACCACTTAAAATCTTAAGCACTTTGCTATAACTTACTCGTACTTGTTCTTATTTAGCACATACCATGCCACAAATCGTAAACATTCCTCGTGAATTACTCACGGGTACCTGTATTCACTCAATCACATGGCTTTAGTACTAATCTCATTTCTGTCTCTGAACTTATCTATTTATCCTACTAAATTACTAGGGATATTTAAGCATGCATATTCATCGTCATTAACATAAACTTGAAGCCAATGCCACATCCCAGATGTGGTATTACATGGGGTCACCTCTGAGTGCCGATACCATATCCCGGATATGGTCTTATACGAAATCTCACATCAAGTATCGATGCCATATCCCGGATATGGTCTTATACGGAATCTCACATCAAGTATCGATGCCATATCCTAGATATGGTCTTATACGATTCTCATATTCAATACCGAAACCATATCCCGAATATGGTCTTATATAGAATCTCAATTCGGTGCCGAGGCCATGTCTTAGACATGGTCTTACACAGGACCTTATCCATCTCATGTCTCGATGATAATATTCTCACATTTATTATAGTCCAACAGGGACTTCAACATCTCAACTTTTATCATCTTTCTCATTCAACACCATTACTCAATTTCATAGAATATCATGTATCATTATAATATCAAATAGTCTCGAACATACTAGCATAAATGTTGAATTTATCACATACAGACTTACCTCGATTTCAAAATAGGCTAGATTGTCGATCTAGTTCGATACTTTGTTCTTTTCCCAATTGAGGTTAATTCTTAGTTCTTCTTGATCTATAATAGTAAATTTGCTCATTTAATTATCACATTAATAAATGCATTTCAATAATCATGCTTTGGCAAAATTACTATTTTGCCCTTAGACTTTTGTAAAATGAACATTTTACCCCTAAACTCGAAAATCAATTCTAATCAAATTTCTCTCTTTAACGAGCCTAGGTGAACATTTATTTATCTTATGGCTACCATCAAAACTCAACATTTCACACATTTACTACATATTTTACAACTTTTATAAAAAGTTCCTTTTAGGTGTTTTCATGGTAACACCTTTCACAAAAGTTGTTTATTAAACATCTATGACTCATTTTCTTCCATAAAAATGCAGCAAACAACTGAAAAGCTCACATGGAAAAACCCTAAACTTTTCACCATATTACAAGATAGTCCCCTCTTTAGAAAGCTTAAGCTTTAGGGGTTCCAAAAGTACAATTATCATCAAGAAAAACCATTAAAATCACTTACTAGTAGGGAGAAGAGTTTGCTGGATTTTTGAGCTTTAAAATCCCTATTTTGCTTGTGTTTTTCCATGGAAGAAGATGAGTAAAGAGAAGGATATCATCTTTTCTTTATTTTAATATAAAACAATCAATTTAGTCACCAAATCTTTACCAACTTTGACTAATTTTGAATTTCTTGTCCCCTATGGCCAGCCAACCTTCATTTAAGGACCTAATTGCCCTTTAAAGGCCTCCAATTAATATTTCATAGCTATTTGGCACCTTTAGCTTGAAATTTTAAACTTTTGCACTTTATGCGATTTAGTCCATTTCGCGATTAAGCATGAAATCGCTAAAATGAAAGCACCAAAATTTTCATGCACCTATATAATCATGCTCTAACTCATAGAATAACATAAAAATGATTTTCTCTAACCTCAGATTAGTGGTTCCGAACCACTGTTCCGACTAGCCCCTAAATCGGGCTGTTACATGAGTGCTTGAAGGGAAAACTGTTAGGTTTTATGTGCCCTAAGTGCAGAGTAATTTCATCATATTTGATGGTCAAACTGATTATTCATGGAAATATACAAATGCCATTAATTATGATAGAATATACTAGCAGCATTACAATAAGTATTTGTAATGCTGATTAGTAGAAAATTTAAACAGTCCATAAACCATGAGGTCATAATGAGCAAATGGCTTATGTAAGTCTATTATGTTGTTTATAAGTCTAAATAGGGAGATAGCTTGTCTTGACTATTGAAGCTTGATTTATTCCCATGATAGATACATAAATGTTGGTGTTTATACTAATAATGCATTGAACTAGACCCAAGTTGAAATAATCCTATATTTGTTTAAGGCTTAATTCACTTATGACATTGATGGTGTTACATACCTAAACCTTGAGTAAGTGAATGACTATGTGCATAACATATATACTTTGATATATTGAAAACTTACACATATCAATGTAGTAATATGAAATTTAGTACATTGGGTATATGACTTATGCATGACATAACTTTACTCACAATAGTGAAATGATAGCTCGATAAAGAGTAAGTGGTATCCTCTTAATGGAGTTATATTGTTCATGAAAATAGAACATAGTCGTGGGTCATTTGGTTGGGACAAACAATTTAATCATTAATAGTATAAGTAATAATCATTTTCATTAAAATAGGTACAATGGTGAGCATGAGATAAAATTGATCAAATTAGATGACAGATTTGACCTTAAGGGATCACAAATATCCTATGAGGGTAACATGCACATAACAAGTTCATTGGATTAAAGCTTAGTGAAATTATTAGCTTTCATTATGGTATAAAATGGGGAGTTTAGTCATGGTACTTTTTTGGATTGACTCCATGATTAAATAACTACATAATTAATAGGAATATAGTTGAAAGTTAATTACATGTTATTTTAGCCATTGTTTTATACGTCCAGTTAGTTCTCTACTAGCTTAACATAACTCTCAATGAATTGTGTTTTATACGAACATTCGTAGAAAATTGTAAAACGACTGAATAAAGAAATATAGTTCCTTGGAATTACTCATTTGAGTAATATGTGTTTTCTTGATTTAATGATTTGTTTGATCTAAGGTTAATTTATTCACTGTATATGTGTATTTAATTAGATTAAATAACGAATCCAAAATGGAATATAAATTAAGGGATCATGTTATCTAATTATTTGGAATAAAAAAAATTAAATAAAGTTGGACATGCATTTTAATATAGCAAAACTGCCAAAGGGTGGTCGACTATATGGGAGGAAGGGTGCTTGCCACCTAAGAAAAGGCAAGCAAGATGGAGACACAAGAATCCATATTGGGCTAAGGTTGCTGCCTACATTATTTGTTCAACTTTGGACTCTTTATTTTATTGGAAATTTCAAATATATTAAACCTCTAATAAAATTTCTACAAATATCTATTCTTGGCTGAAAAGAAAGGATTGATGAAAAGTGATGAATTGATTAAAACTAGAAAACCTTAGGTATCAATTCACTTATTCTATTAAAAGAGAGAACTGATTTAAAATCATTTTTCATTATAGATTTATGAGCAAATGTTTTGTTTGTGTTTGGAATGGTGCCCAATAATCGCTCAATCCATGAGTTTGAGAATAATGAAGAAGATTCAATTGGTAGAAAACAATGATTTAAGTTTATGGGAGTTCAAAACAAATCCCTCAAGATTCCACAATGCTATATTTAACTAAACTTTATAAATCATAGACTTGATTTTTGTGATTCTTATGCCCAAATATTATATCTTTGAGCACTCTTTGCAATGATTTTTTAAATCACTAGGAATTGAGTTTTATAGCTCAAGATATGGGTATTTTTGTAAAGAATGTAGTGCCTTGTGGATAGTTCAAGATTAATCACAAATAAACTTCTTCAACTTCTAAATTTAGAGAAAAACAACCCAAGTATTAGATTATCAATGATTTGTTGTTATTAGCAAATTACGTTGATTATTCATTATATATATTTTTAAAATTTCGTTGTGCATCCTTTTCATGTTTTTCCATCAGAAGCAATAGTATGTGTCACACCCCAAAAGCGACAGATCCAAAAAGGTGAGTAATGTATGTATGTATGTATGTATGTATGTACATATGTATGTATGTATGTATGTATGTATGTATGTATATGTATGTATGTATGCAAACTATTTTGGCGCACTATAGTAGTATAATTCACCACCCTAACTTATTGATGAACTCGAGTATTTGCACATACTAGCATTCAAGTACCCGCCATTAGCAGTATCTAAGGATTTTATTACAGGGCATCTTCAAGTGAAGAAAGAGTACACACATGAAAGAGTACGCTCTAGAGTTTTTAATTGAGCACAAAGAGTCTACCAAGTAAATGAGAATGTTGCAAAAGACTTAACTGTCTTTAATACCATGCCATACGCAAGTCACCGCCAAGGTACAATACGCTTGGTTTGCATGAGCACTATTTAGATTGGTTCTTGTAATGAGATTAGTTGGGAGTCAATTGGATTTATTTGGCCCTCCCCATGACTGGTCAATAGTAAAGTAGATCTTCGCTGGATTTTCTTTTACCTACCTTTAGATTTGGTAAGGAAATTAGGGGGACCTGGAGTTTGTATATATAAAAGGGAAAAGGACATTCCAGATGGTTTTTCTTTCTACTCAACGTTCAGGTTCTTCTTTCTAACCTAGACATTCTCTTCTTCTTCATTAAGATGAAGCTAAGACCTCATTTAATCAGTGGATGGTTCAACCTTCTAATAAGTTTTATAGCCCTGTATGTTACTATTGTTGAAGAGTAATGATGTTAAAAGGTGCAAGAACAGTAGGATGTGAGTGGAAGGCCCTGCATGGGGGTCGCATTTAGTTGAAATATTAGTAAACTATTTGTAAATAGGGATTCTAATAGAAATTCCATAATCTTTTAAGCAGTTGCAGCCGTTAGATTGAGAAGGACAATTGAAGTAAAAGCTCTAGGCTAAGGTAAAGGTAGGTATCTAGTGAGTCTTTAGATTGTCTCCTACACGTTATCTTAAGGAGTTGCAGTATGTATGTATGTGGGTGTGTTTTTTGAGAAGTATTTGTATGTATGTATTGAAATGTACTATGTGCTGCATGAAAATAATGATGTGTGGTAAGCATGTATATGAAGTATGATTCCGTAAAGGGTATGAAATAAATCTATGTAAAAATGTCCATATTTTTATTCGAGCGATACATGACAAATTATGGTTGGCAATAAGGGGGTTCGGGCAAAGTGTCGAGAAAAATATGTGATGTGATAATGGACCCCGCGGTGGTGATTTGATCACATTTGTCGGGATAGTAAAAATGAAGGCCATTATGACATAGATGTAGTCCATTGGGACCGTAAACACGAGGTTTGCCAGGATAGTAAACACGAGAAAAGGTCAGTGTGACAATTACGTGGAAAAACCATGGTTGTGGCACATTCTGGAAATGGTGAATGAGCCACTTTTTTCTTTTAGGGCTTTTGCGTGTCCCAAGGGCAATGATGGGTAAATCGCAGGCGATGTTGAGTTTAGACAAATCTATATCGTTAAACATGATAGTTTGTGTGGTGCTTTGGTGGCACGCCAAACTGAGCCTTTGTGGTGAGTTATCTGAAAAGTTGTTAGTCCACCTTTGTAGCTAGATCTAGGTATGCCTTTAAGGCATTTTCTGAAAGATTTCTTGGTAGTATAGCTGACTGATGAATCCGCCATAGTAACTCGCTAGGTTAGAGAACTTGGCACATATGTAGTTATGAGTGGTATAAGTGTCACCAAACTTGGAAGTTTTCACATTTTGTATCGAAGTCATCTGAGTTTCTATTAGATGATCTAAATATTACCTTTATCAAATCAAGTTCATTGTCTTGATCGACTTGAAGATACAATTTGACTAGCATTCTAACAGCTGCCAGAGCAAGTATAAGAATCTGCTGAGAATAGTGTCCGTATACATATCATTCTGAGAAATGTATCCAACCTCTATCTCCAAGTGATTGTGAAATAGGATCCACTATAAGGTGGGAAGTCTATGATCTGCCAATCGAATGGAATGCGTATAAGGTGGTTAAGTTAGAGGTTGGCATATAGTTATCCGTCAAGAATTAGAAAAATATCCTCAAAAGTTTGAAAGGAAGTCTAGAATTCTTAAATCGAGGAATTCAACAACATCATTTAAAGGTAAAAATGATTGGGATTCACTAGGTTCCGTTGAACTTATAGGTGTCTATTTGTTATGTAGGATCTTAGAATTGAACCAATACACCAGGAGGGACCAAACCAGGAATTTGCCATGGTGGCAGTTGAAGAGCGATATTATGCATAACAGAGGGGCATTTTTGGATATATGGCCAATAATACTCTACGCCATGATTAAGTCTGGTTTAACAAAAATCTAAGTTGTAATGCCTTAAACTACTTTCAAGAATCTATTGTAATTAATAAATGTTTCCTTCAAATCTTTTGACTTAGAAAGAAATTTAAATAAAAATAAAAGTACATTCAATATGATTTTTCTCCAGTTGAAAATTTTTTGTTCGGTATTTAAATATTATGACATCCTATATCTAGGATCGGTAAATCGAGTCATGTATAGGGTGTTATAGTATGAGTCATATCATCAGTTGCAACTAATTTAAATAGTTGACCCATTTGTGCTTCCTTGCACATAGATTTGATGGGGCTAAAGCAAATTGAGATCCTAGGATATAAAAGGTATGTTCTTGTATGTGCAAATGACTTTCTAAGTTTACATGGGTAAGACTTTCGCATGATAAATTAAAGAATTTAATGCCTTTAAAAAGTTATGTAAAAAATGATGAATAAGAAATGATAGTTGATTGAGAAAATTGTTAGATTAGAAGTGATTTTGTGACGATGTAGGCTTTTAACATGAGCTTTTGCTCTAAAAATCAGAGAATGGGGTTGTGTTATGCTAAATGCCAAGGGAATTTCTTATAGTCTTTGGCCGAAATTGTTAATACAAATTGCCATGTGATTAGCGGTCTTGCTAAGGCTATAATGAGGATGACACCTTATGATATATGAAGAGGAAGGAAGCTAGCAAAGTGGTGTACTTTTACGTGTTTGGGAGAATGCATTGCATACTTCAAGATGAAAGCTACTAAAGGAAGTTCTAGCCACGCAATGGTAAAGGCATATTGCTTATGTATTTATCAAATAAAAAGTCTTATGATTGGTAAATCGAGTCATGTATAGGGTGTTATAGTATGAGTCATATCATCAGTTGCAATTAATTTAAATAGTTGACCCATTTGTGCTTCCTTGCACATAGATTTGATGGGGCTAAAGCAAATTGAGATCCTAGGATATAAAAGGTATGTTCTTGTATGTGCAAATGACTTTCTAAGTTTACATGGGTAAGACTTTCGCATGATAAATTAAAGAATTTAATGCCTTTAAAATTTATGTAAAAAATGATGAATAAGAAATGATAGTTGATTGAGAAAATTGTTAGGATTAGAAGTGATTTTGTGACAATGTAGGCTTTTAACATGAGCTTTTTGCTCTAAAAAATCAGTAGAATGGGGTTGTGTTATGCTAAATGCCAAGGGAATTTCTTATAGTCTTTGGCCAGAAATTGTTAATACAAATTGCCATGTGATTAGCAGTCTTGCTAAGGCTATAATGAGGATGACACCTTATGATATATGAAGAGGAAGGAAGCTAGCAGTGGTGTACTTTTACGTGTTTGGGAGAATGCATTGCATACTTCAAGATGAAAGCTATTAAAGGAAGTTCTAGCCACGCAATGGTAAAGGCATATTGCTTATGTATTTATCAAATAAAAAGTCTTATAGAGTGTATAGCAAAAAAACTAAATTTGTGATGAAATCCATTAATTTGATGGTTAAATATGATACTGGAAGTACTTGCAAAAGAAGTTGCAACTAAAAAAGCGATTGAACAGAATAACTGTAAAGATCATCTTATAGATGATCAACCTTAGCCATTTTATAGGGTATGTAAAAACCATCATTTGGTTAATAGTATTAGTGGCGTTGATGTGATATAAGGACAATGGGCAATCTTGGACTAAATTATCGTGATACGATTAGACTAGCTTGCAACATATGTAATACCCCTAACTCGTATTCATCGCCGGAACAGGGTTACGGAGCATTACTGGAATAAACAGATCAAATATAGGCATTTCATATTATTTAACATTCATGTCAGATATTATTTGTAAAGTCCTTTATATGAGCCATCGAGGCCCAAAACATACATTAGAAACAAGACAGGACTAAACCGGGTACTCAGAGAATTTTTCGTGAAATTTCAAAAATTTTCCAAAGTGCAGGGGTCACACGCCCATGTGGTCAGGCCAAGAGACACACCCATGTCTCGCCCATGTCTCAGGCCGTGCGAGCATTTGAAATGGGGCACACGGCCGTGTCTCAGCCTATGTCCATACCCGTGTAACTTTCTAACTTAGGTCACACGGCCAAGTCACACGCCCATGTGCTAGGCCGTGTGGAAGTGCAAGGGCCACACGCCTGTGTTCTAGGCCGTGTGAAAAATCCTGAGCATTCTATTTTGAATTTTAATGATGCAGGCACGGCCAAAACACACACCCATATGCTAGGCCGTTTGTCACACACGGCTGAGACACACGCCCATGTGGACAAAATAAGGTCATTTCCTAGCCATATTTCTCACCCAAACTTGTCTTCCACCTACAATAACACTTAAATACTTTCACAAACCGTATCAAAGCACTTAAAACAAACCAAAACCATATCTTAAACTTGACATTTTACACATACAACCAATGTGCTTTTAGGCACCTCAATAGACAATTTATTAATATGTCATTCCAAAACTTATACTTACCTAGATACCAAATGCATGTATGCTTAATCAATTTCATACTTCAAACATGATAATACTATATATACCAAAACATGACCATTACAAGCCATTCCAATGGCTAATTACAACCAAACATTTATGTGCTAACATTAGCTAATTAACCTATACATGCCATTATAACCAAAATGAGTTTACTATTTATATCAAAATGAGCCGAGGATAATATGATGATGCTCCGACCAATTTTCAACCTTTACGAGCTCCCAAGTACTATAAAACAGAGAAAATAAAATAGAGTAAGCATTTAATGCTTGTAAGTTCGTATAACAGGAAATAAACTTACCATTCATTTACATTTAAGGTAAGCATACAAAATACATCTAAAGCAAATTGGCCAATTGCCTAAACACATATCCTTATCAAGCATGTTAGTCATGTAATTCACATGAATATCAAGAAACATGTAGGAGTTCATCAATATTCAATTTCCACATACATGTATTTATCATTTTAAGTATCCATGAACATGTACATCTCATATATTTGTATTTCAAGTATTTCTCATAATAATTCATCTTGAATTCTTATCATCTCATGTCGGAACTTTACCCGTTGAATCATTTAAAATATCGATGGATACAAGGGTAATACACTTGAAGTATACGAATCTAAAATCCATTAATTCATATTCGGGGATGCTCATTAGAACACATAAATGAGAAGCCCTATCTCGAGCCATATAACAGGAAGCTCATGTGAGCTATATAACGGGAAGCTTATTTGGGCTATATAACGGGAAGCTTATAAGAGCCATAATCGAGAAGCTCATGCGAGCCAATAACAGGTAGCTCCGAAGGGCCATTAACGGGAAGATCTGGATAGCCATATATCGGGAAGTTCATGTGAGCCATATCGAGAAGCTCTGGAGAGCCATTAATTAGGAAGCTCACAAAGAGCCTTTAATTGGGAAGCTCACAAAGAGTCATATAACGGGACACTTATAAGACCTGCAGTGTGTCTACAACACATGCAGGATCACAACCGATCGGGATGCTCCAAAGAGCTATTAACAGGAAGCTCGAGAGGACTAGTAACAGGACGCTATTTTGAGCTGCGATGTGTTCGCAACATATGCTGGACCACAACCAATTCGAGAACCTAGTATCCATCGAATTTCATTTATTCAAACGGGACTTTATATTTTTGGGGTATTTCTGGATATGTGATCAATGTTCATACATGGAAATCATACATTTTACAATCATAACACTCAATTTAAAAATATAAATATACAATTTAGTTACACGAACTTACCTCGACAAGTGTTCGTGTATGCAAAATCTACTAATCCAAAACTTTTTCTTTTCCTCGGCCTAACTCCGTATTTGGTCTATCTGGATCTATACGAGTAAATTTAGCTCAATTTAATACAATTCATATTCAATTCAATTCAATTCACATCCTAGGAAAAATTACCATTTTGCCCCTATATTTTTAATTTATAACGATTTCATCCCTAGGCTCGGAAAATGAAATTCATGCAATTTAATCCTTATTTTAAACCTAACTGATTTTTACATGTAACATTTACAACCCAAGTAATTCATAAAATTCATAATTTTTCCATAAATTTCACATCTTTACAATTTAGTCCCTAAATCACAATTTCATCAAAATTCACTTTACAAAAGTTGTTTATCTATCAACAACCTTTTATTTTCTAGCATAAATTTAATAAATCATACATACTCATCCATGTAAAAACCCTAGTACTTTATAACTTTACAAATTAATCCCCGAGATAGCAAGATTAAGTTATTACGATATCAGAAACATAAAAATCATTAAAAATGGGACAATAATGCTTACCCAATTAAGCCAAATAAGCTTGCTTGAGTTCTCTTCTCTTAGCTAGGGTTTCCATAAAAAATTTTGGGAAAGATGATAAAAATGATGATATTTTATTATTTAATTAACTTATTATCTTTTATTATTTCAACTTTCCAATTTAGTCCTTTTCTATATCAAATTTCCATGGATGAATTATCATACTTGTCTACTAACTCCTCTTAATGGTATATTTGCCATATAAGGACTTCTAATTTTGAATTCCATAGTTATTTGATCCTTTTAGCTACTAGAATTCAACCTTTGCATTTTATGCAATTTGGTCCTTTTATCAATTAATCATGTAATCTGTAAAATTTTCATAAAGAAATTTTTATACAATATTCCTATCATAAAGAAGACCATAAAATAATATTAAAATAAATTTTCTGTCGGACTCAGATTTGTGGTCCCAAAACCACTGTTCTAATTTCACTGAAAACGGGCTGTTACAACATATCCTCTGTTGAACCCAAGAAAGTGAAAGAAGCTTTTAAGGATGAACATTAAATATAGATCATGCATGAAGAAATCAACAAGTTTTATAAGAATAATGTATAAAAATCAATTCTTAAATTAGAAGGCAATAATGTGATTGGTGCAATGTGGATTTTTAAGAACAAAATAAACGAGCATGAAAACATCACTAGGAAAAAATCTAGCCTTGAGGCTTAAGGATACACTTAGGTGGAAGGAGTTGACTTTGATGAGACCTTTGTACCGGTTGCTCATTTTGAAGGTATTAAATTGTTGTTGGCAATTGCAATTTACCTTAACATCAAGTTATTTCAAATAGGTTTTAAGAGTTCTTTTCTAAATGGATTCATCAATAAAGAGGTCTTTGTTGAGCTACCTAGAGGTTTTAAGGATCCTAGACATCCCAACCATGTTTACAAGCTTATTGAAGCCTTTTATAGCTTACAGTAAGCTCCAAGATCATGGTATAAGAGGCTCTCTAAGTTTCAATTAGAATAAGGTTATATATGGGGGCGATGTGGATAAAATATTATTTATCAAAAAGGTCAAAGATGAGATTAATGTTTCACAAATCTAAATGGACGCCATTATATTTGGCTCAACATATCAACAAGCTAAAGAAGCCTTTTTCAAGATGTAGTATGATTTTGAGATGAGTATGGTGGGAGAATTGTCCTACTTATTGAGATTTCAAATCAAGTAGCTCAAAGATAGGAGATTCTATCCCAAGAGAAGTATGCTTGCAACTTAGTGAAACAATATGTCTTAAAGGGTCAAAGGCCATAAGGACACCTATGGGAGTTTATGAGAAACATAACTAAAATACGAAGGAAGTTGAGCTAACCTTAGCAACTACTATAGCATGATTAATGTCCTTTTTCTTTCATTTTACTACAAGTAGGTTAAATTTGTGTTATAGTATAAATGTGTGTGCTAAGTACCGATCTATTATTAAAAGTCTCATTCAAAAGCTATTAAATGTATTATTAGATATGTTAATGATGTTTTTTATCTTGGTATTTGACTGCCAAAGGGACACATAAATGAGCTTGGTAGGCTCTAATAATGTAGATTGGGTAGGAAATGTGAATGATAAGAATATCAGATAAGGAAGATATTTTTATCTGAGAACAAACTTGGTATCATGGTATAATAAAAAGAAACCCTAAATCTCCTTGTCAACATTTAAGGCAAAGTACATGGTTGTAGGTAGTTGTTGTGTGCAATTATTATGGATTAGATAGATGCTAGAAGACCTTGGAGCAGTTGCAACTCTCTATAGTGACAACTCTAGTGGCATCAACAGTTTTAAAAATTCCATGTTCTTTCTAAGTCCATATATATTGAAATAAGAAATCATTTCATAAGGGAATTAGTAGAAGCTGTGATAATAAAAGCTGACTTGTTTATTGAAATTTTGGTGCATCTCAATTTGAGAAATTAAGGAATGGTGTAGGGGTTTGTCTAGTTGGATTTGACCTTGAAGGCATGAGACCAAATTTCTTTATTCTTGGGTTGTTGTTTTTTATTAAATTAAGAATATTCAATTTTGATTTCATAATTATATTTTTTGAGGGATTAATTTTTCCAAAATTTCTTTCTTAAATTTCTTGAGGGAAGATCTTAAAGATTTCATTTATTTATGCTATAAAAGTTTCACTCTAATGTTATTTGATTCCACTCAACTACCAAAGAGTCCTAAAGGAAATTTTTCTTTGTCGTCGGTCATTCTTAAAAAACCTTTTCACAAGAACTTCTCTCAAACCCTTCTTCTAATATAAAAAACAAATCACGTGAAAATGACTAGAACTTTTAGCCATTAAAGAAAAATCACCTTCTCCTAAACCTTTAAAAAGAATATCAGAAGCAAAAGATGAGAGAACCTCATTAGTAACCCTCCAGAATCAATTCAAGTCGATCTGATTGTTCTTGAAATAGAAGAAAGCTTTTCAATTCCTTCTCCAGTTATAATTATCGTAACTAACTTACCTAATGGTATGCTTTCACATCTTTATGGACTTAGGGTGGATGATTTTGTAGACCTTAATTATTAATATGCTTTTGAATACACTACAAATCATTACCATGATGAAACTAGGGATCATAAGGTTTTATATGATGCTATACAAGATTTGAGAAGAAAAAAATAGAAAACAAATAGAAGAGAATGAAAGGTTAATGGAATAAGCATCCAACCTGATCAAGATTAAGCCATTGGTCATGCCATTGAGAGATTACAACAAATGATTAAGACTTCTAAGATTGAACCTGGTCTTCAAGAATTAGTTAAAGGATTTTTTCACATCGATGATCAAGAAGAATAGGATGTTGGCAATGAACCATAGAAAGAATCTAAAGAACTTAAGGTGGTTGTAACCTAAGTTACAACTGAAAGAATAACTCGAGTTGTTGGTACTAAGGTTGTTGAGGAAGCCTATGCTAAGAAGAAAGTTGCCGACAAGGGTAAAACATGAATGGTTGACGCTCTAAGAAATATTATTGATAAGGGAAAAACACATGCTATCAATGATGATGACAATGATGTGCCTTTGTCGAACCTGATTCCTTAAATTACTAGAAAAATGACTAATAGGACCAATGTACCTTTGATTTCAAACTAAATGAACAAAAGGCTAAAAATCGTATGTGTTGTTGAGATGCTTAAAGAGGTAGAAGTCATATTGAAATGAAGAAGCCTAAGTTAAACAACACATTGTTTTAAGAGAATGAAGTTGATGTCACAAAAGCGTTTCATGAATGAAAGTATTGATAATTAGTTTACATAACTATTGTTGGTGATTCTTAAGAGGAGTTTCTACCTTAGAAGTTTTTATATTTTATGCTTACATTGCTTAAGAAATTTTTCTCTAGATTTTTTTGATAAGAAAGGCTAAAGAAATAGAGTGTTAGTGTTACCAATTACATAGTTAGTTGCAATTCACTTTGCAATAGGATTGATGACAACTTGACTATTTGGTAGGAATACTTTCACCCGATTACTTTGACTATTTTGAACATATTTTCAAGTGATTTTGAGCATCAATTTTTGTTACTTTTATTTGTGAATATATTCTGTTAAGCAATGATATTTTGAAGAGTTCTAGTATGATTTACTTGCCTTGTTTAAAAAGATTTTTGACTAGTTGAAGTTTAATTGGTGAATACCTCTTTCATCTTATGCCATATCAAGGAGTTTAGTTAGGACAAAATTTCAGCAGTTTAATTTGATCATATACTAGCTTTCATTCACAAGTCTACAAAAGCTTAAATATTAAAAACTTGTTTATTGTTTTTTGTGTGCATGAATTATAGAGCTCAATTTGTTTGATTGTGAAGAACATTCATGAGTGTTTTTATATTGTAAAAAAAACTATTTAATAGTTTGAACTAAGCATTCATAGGGTATTGGCTTAGGGATGAGTAAATTTATTTATATAAGAGTGAGACTATAAGGAATTAAGAAAGTTGAGTTTAAATCATCTATTGTATGATTGAGTTATAGTGGATTATTATCTGAATAACACTTCATAGGCGTAAGAAGAGATCCCGCATAATCAATTCATGTGTTCCTTACTTTATTTTTCAAGTTTCAATTGTTTATTTAATTGTAAGAACGAATAAAATATATTTATTATTGAGTAATTAATACTTACGGATGAAATATGATAATTTCATATTCACTATTAATGAAAATTTAAAATTTCATGTTAATTATATAAAAGGTGAAACCAGATAGATAAAAAGGAATTGATATTGTATGGCGTCAAATTAAGAATGTTTTAAAGGTAAAATATATATTGAAAGTATTTAAAAGTGAAAATATTATAAGCGAAGAGAAGGGTTTATTTTTCTTAAATGAAGCATAGTGTATTAAAATTTAAGTATTATTTTTAAAAAGAAGTAAATATATAAAATGTTTCAAATTTAAATAATCTTTTATTTTAATATTACTTAAAAAGATTGTAGCGGAATATATACATGGCGTATTTATTTATACATTGGTGCAATAGTCTAAAGTATTAGCATGCTAATAGCATCCGTCACCTATCATGAAGTCGTATGACATTAAGTTAATAGAAAGATATGTAATCTATTATTTTGTAAAGAATCCAGTTCAAATTTTTTTTTATTTAATTTCATAAAATCCAAAACCAAATTTTAAGTTAAAAATTATTCCTGTCAAACACTAACATGGTCCTTCATTGAAACTTCCAACTTTCTCATATACACATCACCCATCCTAGCCTTTTGTATCAACACTATAAATAGCCACCCCTATATTCTTCCCTTCCTATCAAATCCCACAATCACCTCCTAATACTCTCTCATCAAAACTAATCTGGGTTGCTTCTTTCAAAACTTTGTTGTGAAAATGGTTGCCATGTCCAAGATTGCTACTGGGAATGGCCACGGTGAAAACTCTCCTTACTTTGATGGATGGAAGGCTTACGAGACCAATCCTTTTCATCCCACTGAAAGACCTGAGGGAGTCATTCAGATGGGTCTAGCTGAGAATCAGGTACCTTATTATAGCTAAGATAATAAGAAACTTGCAGGGATTTTTTTTAGTTACTTTCTATGTGTAGAAACTGACAGATATTCATGGTCTTGAATTAAACACTCCAGCTGTGCTTTAATTTAATCAAAAACTGGCTCATCAAACACCCAGAAGCCTCCCTCTGCACTCCACAAGGTGTAAACAAGTTCAAGGAGACTGCACTTTTCCAGGATTATCATGGGATGCCTGAGTTCAGACAAGTATGGGTTATTATATTTATAACACAATCTGTGCATCAACGTTCATGAACATGTTAAATGATTGATTAATGACATTAAAAATTAATACTCACAGGCGGTTGCAAAATTTATGGGGAAAGTGAGGGGAGATAGAGTAAAATTTAATCCAGATCGCATTGTTATGAGCGGTGGAGCCACCGGAGCTCATGAGATGGTTGCCTTTTGCTTGGCAGATCCTGGTGAAGCATTTCTCGTCCCCACTCCTTATTATCCAGGGTAATGCTTCTTTTTTTTTTTTTTTTTTTGATAATTATATTTTGTACACATGACTATATAGTATACATAAAGATTTCGTAGATGCCTCATTTTTAATTGTTTAATGACTAACCTTGACCTTTGTCCCCAAACCCACCCACACGCTGGAAACTAGGGAGAAATTGCTAATTAAGCAAATCAAATTTTGACTAAGATAAGTTTTAGTTTAATAGAACTGGATTTAGTCACATATTATAATTTCTAATGTTCAGTAATGTTAAAACTAAGTAACGAACGGAATGAATTTTGGGTAAGGGAATCATGAAAGCAACTTGTCTCTCTTTTTGAAGTTCTTGGTCCATCTCTGATAGAATCATGCAACTGACATATTTAATTATACCAAGTAACAAAGCGAAACAAAAACTAAAAACCTGGTAGTATATATAAAGGCTCATCATCAGTAATAATCATAGAAAGTTGTGTAGTCATTTTCATTTGAACCGGTCTATTATTTGTCATTTCACTACAGCTGGATGAGATGAGTTGACTACCTAATTTGAACTTTCAGAAGAAGTTATCAATTTCATGGTGTAATTATTTTTCTAGTTCACTAAAAAAGAACACACACACTTTTGACATCACTTTGCAGGTTTGATCGTGACTTGAAGTGGAGAACCGGGGTTGAACTTGTACCAGTCAACTGTGAGAGCTGCACTAATTTCAAGATCACCAGGAACGCCTTGGAAGCTGGGTATGTAAAAGCACAAGAAGCTAACCTCAGAGTGAAGGGCTTGCTCATAACCAATCCATCGAACCCATTGGGTACTATCTTGGATCGAGACACATTGAAGAGCATGGTTAGGTTCATAAACGACAAGAACATACACCTCATTGGTGATGAGATTTATGCTGCCACTGTTTTCATGGAGCCTGAGTTCGTTAGTATTTCTGAGATTATAGAGGAAAAGGATGTGGAATGTAATCGTGATCTCATACACATTGTGTACAGTCTTTCCAAGGACATGGGGTTCCCTGGTTTCAGGGTTGGCATTGTATACTCATACAATGATTCAGTCGTTAAATGTGCCCGCAAAATGTCCAGCTTTGGATTGGTGTCTTCGCAAACTCAACACTTGATTGCATCTATGCTATCTGATGATGAGTTTGTTGATAACTTCATTACAGAAAGCAAAGAGCTGTTATTCAAAAGGCACAAGTATTTCACTTGGAGTCTTTCTCAAGTCGGTATTGGTTGTTTGAAGGGCAATTCTGGGCTGTTTATATGGATGGATCTGCGTAAGCTCCTCAAAGAGAAAACATCTGCAGCCGAGATGGAGCTGTGGCGGGTGATAATCAATGAAGTTAAGCTCAATGTTTCGCCAGGTTCTTCTTTCCATTGCGAGGAGCCTGGTTGGTTCAGGGTTTGCTTTGCTAACATGGATGACCACACCATGAAAGTTGCTTTGTTGAGGATCAGAACCTTTGTGCTCAAGAACAACGAGGCCATGGTTCCTCTAAAACTATGCAGGCCAAGCAGCCTTAAACTCAGCTTATCACGAAGCTTATCTCGAAGAATGGATGATTTTATGTCACCAGGCATCATGTCTCCCCACTCTCCCTTGCCTCAATCACCCCTCGTTCGAGCAAGGACTTAACAAAGTTCAACAGCTTCATAAACTTCACCATTATGCATTACTCTTTGCATGCTACAAACTTTAATTAGTGTTATAATTAAACTGTAAACCAGAGAATCTGCTGCATTGTTTCCCATGGACATAATAACCTGAACAAGATCCTTTTGGTGGAAAGCTGTCCGTCATAAGGGTACTCCATGGATTCATGCACCATTCTTCTGTATCTTCAACACGTGTATTTTTTTTTCGTCTTCCCTCACATGCAAAAATGCACTATTTGTGAGGAAAGTTCAATGTTGCGGAGTATTGAGTACTGGTCGTGCAGATGTATACAATTATATGTAATGGTGAAAAATAAAGGATTGTTACTTGAATCTCTACTGCCTAATAAGTGTATAATTTGTAAAATGCCAAGCCTGTACGTATATTATATAGCAGTTGATTGCAGAAGTCACGTAATAATTACATGAATGCCAAACGGGTTAAATAGGCCCTGTTGTAACAAGTATCATACCTCTCACCAACTTCTCTGTTTAAGTTCCTACCTTGGCACAAGCTCATTGAGATTGAACTTTACAATGAGATTTCGGAAAGGGAAATTAAATGAGGGCTACATTTTCTTTAACTGAATATTAATATTTACCTTTTGTCAAATTAGTCTTTATTTTCTTTATAAGTAAAATTTATTTTTTAATTTTAAAAAAGAGTGAAACAGCTTTTTTGTAGTGAAAATGCTAGTAAACTATTAATTTTTAACTATATTAGTGTGGCAACCTACATGATAGATGATGTGTACTTTTTATATAGCGTTAATAGATAATTTTAAAAATATAAAAAATAAAAATATTTAAAATTCAAAAATTATAAGAAGTTCATGCAAATTCCAAATTAGCATGAAGTATTTGTGAATTGTCATTCAAGTTGTTATGTTTGAAAATATAATGTTTTAGGGCCTCTTTGGATGGACAATTATCTCCGGTGCGTTTAGCCTTTTTTTTTTTTTTTAATCTCACGCTACAGTATCTAATCTTACCGCCACCACTATTTTTATATTGACCGTAAATAAATACATCTCCAATCCAAAGGGCCCTTAGTCAGTATTTTCATCAAAAGAACAACAATTTAACTCTTTTTGAAAGATTAATGGTTAAATTAGACTTTTTTTTTTTAAGGTTGAGGGTTAAATTTAATAAAAAAAAGTGATTGCATCTCCCATCCAAAGGGGCCCCTAGTCAATATTTTCGTTAAAAAACAATAATTTAACTCTTTTAAAAGATTAATGATTAAGTTAGACTTTTTTAAAGGTTGAGGTCAAATTTAGTTAAAAAATAACAATCAAATTGACAAAAACTATAAACGTTGAATATACCACTAACCAATAAGGTTTATATATATAAATAAATAAAATAATACATAATACATATACTAATTTTAATCACACGCGCTATGCTCGTGATATAATATAATAAATTAATTTAATAATATATAAAATATAATTAAAATAATATTCATCATGTATTAATATAAAATTTAAAATTTAAACTTAAATTCAAAATAAAATAAAAAAGACACAACAAATTACTATGAATAGAAAATAAATATATATTCTTTTCTCCATTTCAACTTTTCTATATTTAAGACAATGTTTGAAGAGATACTTAGTAATTGAATTTGGATATAATTGCTTATAATTAACAAATGTGATATGACAGAGTAATTAATGTAATTGATGGGTTCCATCAAATTGGTGTGTTACACTTTTCAATTATTAGTGGAGGATGGGGATTAGGTAATTACACTCAAATCATGTATTAATATAAAATTTAAGATTTATAATATAATTTTAAAAAATTTATAAAGTTATAACAAAAATATATTATTTAAATACTAAAAAATTCTAAACTTATGAATAAAAAGTTTATTGTAAAAATAATTTACATGTTATAAAAGTATTATAATATATTTATTTATAAAAATTATGGTAAAAAGTATGAATATAATTTCTTTATATCTTCATGATCCATGCTATATATTATAAAAATAATATACTTGTTCATAAAAAATGTTTTAGTTTTTTCATCATAACTTATTATAGAGAATAACTTTATAAAATTATGATAAAAAAATATCATTTATAAGAAGTGTAATGAAAGATTTGGACACTTTATAAAATATTTTTTATAAAGGTTATATATTATAATTTTATATTACATATTATAAAAGAGATATAATTTAGTATAAGTATTTTTCCAAATTAAGTTTATATAAGTGTTTATAATTGATGCTACATATTACTTGGATTAATTTGGACTATTAACTCAAATATTATAAGGTTGATGCTAATTATGAAAATAAAAATATTCTCTTGCACCATATTGTGAGGATATGATACCATTTGAGAGTATGTGGTTAAAAAATATTTGTTGTTCTATAAAAGTATATTGCCCATATTAACACTACCACTTTAATATAGCATTAAAAAGAAAAGGTTGAATTGTACTTGTATAGTGTATGTTATAACTATGTGGTACAAGAAATGAGGTTAGAAGACATTCGAGGAAACAGGCTGACGACTCAACGGGTTTGAGTTGGAAGTTTTTGTTACAACTATGTGGTACATGGAAGGTAAGAAATGAGGTTATTATAAATTGTAATTTTGTTACTGAAAATTCTATTGTGTCAAAAGCAAAAATATTGTTTCAGGATTACATTTTAGCACTAGCACAGATGGTGAAGTCTAACAAAGCAGCCAGTGGCCAAGTGAGATGGCAACCTCCACCAACCACCTACTTTAAAGTGAAGTTGGATGCTGGTTTCAATGCAAATTTACAGCAAACAAGAGCGGGACGAGTTGAGGCTCTCTATGGATGTCTAGCTATATGGCTGAGATGACAACAGCCACTACAAGAAAACAGCCACTACAAGCGCCGCAAATAACGCCGCTAAAGATCATGATTTTTAGCAACGCTTTTAAAAAAACGCCGCTAAAAACAACGACTTTTAGCGACGCTTATATAAAAAACACTACTAAAAGTCCTACTCTTTAAGGGCACTTTTTTTTAGAAAACACCGCTAAAGACATTGGTTTTTAGCGGCGCTTTTGTAAAAAACGCCGCTAAAGATCACGACTTTTATGGGCACTTTTATAAAAAATACCGCTAAAAGTTATGAAAATTAAAAAAATAAAATATTATAAAAAAGAATAAGATTAAAATATTATAAAAAAATTTAAGGAAAAAACAGTAAAATTAAACATTTTTCAGACCATAACATTTAAATCCAAAAAAAAAAAAACCGATAGCAAACAATATTCAACAAGAATTTTAAAAAAAGAAGCTTTGGATGTCAACAACATAGTCCTAAAACAAAATGCAAATTTGACTGCTTCAATGGGTCGTGGCTTCTTTTCTGCTCGCCTATTTACCAAGTAAATTTTCAGGTTTTGCATCCTCTTCCCCACTTCTCAAATTGTCATCCTTTAAATATCTATAGTACTAAACAATTCTCCTGGTTACCCACCATCCTTACATACAACCCAAAATATAAGTTAACTTTAAAAAGAAGCTTAAACAAAAAAATAAATCAAAAGTTCATGAGACCACAAAGAATAAACATTTATGCAACACATGGGTATTGCCCATGGATACTGCAACACATAAATATTAAAAAGTCAGAAAAACAATCAAGAAAAGCAAAAACTCAAAATGTTGTTTCTGCAATACCTGTCAAAAATAAAACAATAAACAAGAAGGAATAATATGAATAATATTTGGTACACTGCAGTAGAGTTTTTAACCTACAGAAGCAAGATCAAAGGGTTCACAAGTGTCTTACAAGGATATAGTAAAATATTAAAAAAGACACATAGTAATTTTTTAAGAATGCTTATGGAATAAAAAAATTCACTGCAAGTGCACCAAATACTAACACAAACAAGAATACATAGCAACATCTTAGGTTCATAAAAGAAAAGGACATGAAAAAGTAGGTATAAGCCATTGGGTACAAAGAATCGAAAATGCATCCCAAAGCCTTAGCTAAAAGGAATTACTTCACCATGTTTATAGAAAAAGGTGCAAGTAATAGAATCACTCACTAGTAACCATCTATAAGACAACTGAACTTCTCCTGTCCAGCAGAATCCCAGCAGTAGAAACGGAGTTTGCCACAGTTAGTGAAGAAGTCCAAGGGATGAACCTCCACACCAATGGTTGCTGTACAAAGATAAAAACACTTAAGTAACCACTCAATCAAGCACCTCATGCAATGATATTTTATATATTGCTCCTATTCAAGACCTAATCTGCCTTGGGGATGAGATTTTATATACTGGGCCTATATTACTTTGAATGTGATGTCCAACTTATTAACAATGATATTTGATGACTTTTGCAAATTGATTCATGCAATGCAAAGAAAATATACATATCAAATGTAACAGCACATAATATCACTGTGATGATTTCACAAATAAATAAAAGTGAAGATATCGAAATATTTAACTACAATATTGGTGCTGTTTCCTAAATTTCTTATCTGGAAAAGACAAGATTAGAGAGGATTCCATTCAGAAATCCACTAAAGAGTACAATTAAAAAAATGCCAAATTTATAGAATTTTCTTTGACCTAAATCTTGGTCCGCTGATGTTTTGCTTTTCAATTTAGGATACTGTCATACATTATAAACATAAAAATTTAGATTCTGATGAAAAAGGAATTCCATCCTAGTCTCTTTTTTTTTTCATGCAAACCTTTCTTTCTAAATATACTGAATTTCCAGCATTCAATTCGGATTACAAAGGTTTAGTTTTATATAGCTTTAACTTATACTTTGGACATCAACAAATCTTCAACATTACAAAACATCAAATCAGCTTAATAACATCACATTCAAACTGTTTTATTAGACCCATCCAAAAAGCTTAATTAACAACAATTTACAGCCCCTTGAACAATGAATTTAACTCATTCAATCAGCAACAAAAACTAATATTTAACAACTATTGTTTTCTTTTATTTCAAACATGCAGCAGACCAAGTCCTCCACATATTACAACACATTCAAATCAGCATTTACATGCTGAAACAATGAGTTTTCAAGCTGCAGTTTCCAGCAGTCATTTAAGCATTTAATTGTCAAATTTTTACTTCACTACTAACAACCGAAACTTAGTAAGAATAACATAATATTTTAGCTACTAAACTCAATTTATCAACCCCTACAACCATAACTTACCTGCATGCAAACATCAGAATGTAACATGAGAATTTACAAAGTTTCCTTTGAAAAACTCACTCACAAACACATTCAATTTGTCCTATTTTGGACAGCACAAGACAACAAACATGCAGGGCATTTGTATCCCGCAAGAACACACTCAATAGTATTAAAATTTATTAGCTCATCATATAAAAGTTCCATGCTTTTTAATCCTGTAATAACTCAATTAATTGGTCCTAAAACTGGACAGCATAATGCAACAAATGGGACTTTCTTTACAGCCCCCAATTGGCATGAAAATGGAACCATTAATTTGTTCAAATTTTGGACAGCATAAAAAGGGCCACAAAATTGGACAACATTAGTTTTTACACTATTTTCGAGCAGCATTTAGACTTACAATAAACGAATCTAACTAATGCTAGACAGTAAACATTTTCAACCATTAAATCGAAACCGAAACATCAATGCTAATTTAATAATTTTTTATTTTAGCATAAAAATAACAAAACGAGTTTAAAGAAAACTCATAAGAAAATTCCCCAAGATCAAATCTATCTACACAATTCTGGCATTCCCTGGCTGCTTAGACCTTTTGCCTCCTTGTTAGCTAAACATAGTCAACCATAATGTAAAACAAGTGGTCTCCAATCAGTATATATATATATATATTTAAAAACACACAAAAATTAAGTAGTAATTATAAAGACAATAAATAAAAATCAATACCCACAATTAAAACATAAAATGCCAAACATCAAAGAGACTAAGGACAGTATATATATACCTATACAGTATATAATAACTCTCCAAACACATGAAAAACTTAAAAAAAAAAGAAAGAAATATATATATCTATATCGGACAGTATGCGTATCCACACAGATACACGAGTTCAAGTAAACATAGCACACTAAAAGTATCAAAAAATAACATCAGTGATTAAGGAGATTAATAGTAACATTAATAGTAACATCATGGCTAGCTAGACTCTGCGCTTATTTAAATGTGCATGTTGTGCGACACCCTTTCATGCCCAATTGCTACAATACCAAAGATATACTTCCAGATAATATATTTTTATGGAACTGTTTGGTTTTATTTTCAAGATAGCACCAAAGTATCTAATTAAAGTAGATGAATCAATGCAAAGAAATAATTAATATGAACCACAAAAAATCAGAATATAGTGTACTCTATAGGCATGAACATATCAAAGTGTTAATTCTTGAGCACATTAAGGTGAAATGACATCAGCATTGACCACAAAAGATAAAAGAAAGAAAGAAGCATATGCACAAAGTCACAGGGATGGAGAATGAGTAGGATGTTGGCAAAAAGAAAGTAATCAGCAATCAAAAAAGCCACACCTCGATTATAATTGGTTTTCCATCTTTCATTGCCTTTTTTAGATCCCCATTCAACCCTAGGAAATAAACAGAACAAAACAAAATCAATAATGAATATACCTTTACAAAAAAATACAAATAAAACATATAAGAAGCTATTTGGGTCTTATATGTCTCTAGGCAATTATCCTCCTATTTATGACCGATGATTTCCTAAAATGATAAATTTTCTATTAGATCCTTTAAACTTTAAGAAATTTCAAATTAATATAATAGTAAAATTACATTTCAGCCCCTAAAATTTATTATTCATCTCTGGGCCCTTTAAAATAATTTTCTGGCTTTGCCTCTATTTGAATAGCTCTAGTATTATCAAGAGTTTAACTATGTTAGTGTCATCCATCATTTGTAAAGTCACCAAACCTTTTTTTTGCAAATCAATAAATATTATTTTAAGGATATTTATACTTTTTTATATTTTGATAAATTTAGAAAAAAGACATACAAATAAAAAGAAAAAGAGATTTGACATTATAATTTTCATTATATTTTTACAGATAAGAACAGAGCTTTTACTTTCCATGTATGATATAAATGTGGTGAAACAAATAAAATTGCTTCTAATCATAACTTAACTTCAATTCAAGATAAAATAATCATGTGTTGCAAGATGTTTACTTTATCTACACAAAAAGCAAGAAGAAGATATAAATCAATTGCGTTAAAAACTACTTATGTTCAGTGACTTAGTACGACTTTTATCTCATATTTATACTCCTACTTTTGACAGTCTAGTTCCCCCCTTACGTAGGGAATAAGGGCCAAAGCTATAGGACGATTTAATCAAATATTCACCATATCATACTGTTTCAACGGCTTAAGAAAACACTAGCATTGTTAACTGAAAAGGGGAAAAAATACTGCAACTGCTAAAATTAGAGATGCATGATACCGTGTTTAAATGCAGAGATTCTCATTGCTAAAAACCACTAGATTGCTAGATAAATATATTTATACCTGATATCAGTGACGAAAAAATAGGTGTGATAGGCAAATGTAAATGTAAACGACTTTCCATCAGTGTGTATATTTCGAATGAGGGAAGTCAGCATCAAATCACCTGCAGGTCCTAGAGCTATCCTTAACCGAAGCTCATACCCGCACACAACTGCACATCCCTTAGTCCACTTGATAGGACTTTAGTATCCATCTCACTTGCAGATGACAAAAACTAGAATAGAGGATATATAATCAGGATACCAATTCAGGGACTGTGTTAAATAAATCAAAATTCATATAGAGCAATGCACCTGTAGAGGAGGTCCAGAGAGAAGGTGGCGCACATCTTAGCAATCGATGGCGAGGGAGTTCCAGTCAACGAGAGCCTCCGGAGACTTAGGAAATTTTGTGGACTTAGGAAATTTAGGGTTTGGGGAAATAAGAATCGGGGATAGTGAACTTAATTTTAGAAGAGAAAAAATGAGTTCTTTTTTTATATGAAATTTTGCGGCGTTCTGAACCAGGATTTTCAACTACAAGAAATAAATGCAGCAGTTATAAAATTTAAAATAAATTTTCCATATCTCAATGGTCTCCATAATATATAAGCAGAGATTCAGATAAAGCCATCGAGACCTGATACAAAATCCTCTATAAATGGAGCTTCAAATGACATCTCCAAAGCATTAACCAAAAGATGCAACTGGGAAGCAAATCCAATTCTGTCTCCTTTTGAACTATCACTTCATATAAAAATCAGTGTAATCAGATGTATCACGTAACAAAGATATAAAGAAATTAATGAAACAAAGGGACCATAAACATACAAAGGTAGTTGAATTTTCAGAAGGATCAATCTTAATAATTCAGAATAAAAGGAGAATCCATGGCATAAACTCCTAACAGATTGGGGTACAAATTTGGAGCTAAGATCCACTTCTCAGCTTCGTGGGTAAAGCATTTTCCATTTCAGCCATTTCCAAGGAGCTTTCAACCACTTTTTCTGACCAAGTGACCACTAAATCAAATCCTACATGCATAGAATCCATCAAACATTGCCCGCCAGCAATTGAACAAAGAAAAAGAAGACCCTCAAAGCTTGCACTGGCTCAGAAAATTTGCAATTCCTCTAGGAGGCAAATGTCCATATCCGTCCTCCAAATAAAAAAAGTTACAACAAACATAAGCTTACCCAAGGGCAATCATCATCCCAATGCTTACTATTGGGATTATCACAGCCTGGACTTGTTTCAGATTCGGCATTTTCGGTATCAGCCTCTTGGATATCATCATAATTGTCCTCATCATTTGGAAGTGTTGATAGGTGAGTTTCATTAAAAGATGTACTCTGAAAAGATGCATTGAATGGTCTGACATGCAGTAAGCCTTCAAAAATAGATGATCAATTAGTACTATCTCTAAGGGTATAGTCAATGTGAATGCAAAAATATTACAAATCTGAAGCAAAACTTGCACAAACAATGGGAAAGGATACTTTGAGTATCATGATCAAGACCAACATTAAACAAAATTTTAGCTTTATCAATTGAGAAAATTAGCAAAATGCTAGTTTAGAAGATCTGATATCATCTTACCGTCAAGTAATAATAATAAACCCATGTTAAATATTAAAAACTAAACAAACCATATAGTTCGTAAGCTTAGAAGAATCTGCAGGCTTTTAATAAAAAAAAATGAACTTACAAACTTAGAAACAAACAACTCATACAATCCTTCCAGATGCACGAACTTTATAGGAACCTGGCTACCAATACGATCTGCCTCAAACCGTCTAGTAAAAATTGTTCCCATATTTTGTATTCCAATAAATGCTTTTCTTGAAGGGTCATGGACAGGGATAAAAGCTGGCCACAGACTGCAGTACCAAAATGTATACAAAAATTTCTAAATAAAGATAAAATAAAATGAAACTAAAACTGGCATATATTGCAAAACTTGCAGAAAGATCTATTCCTTTGACTTACCAGCTATCAAAGGCAGACCATACTTTGATCCGCTGTCCATTTAATACCTCATTTCTGGTACCCGATTCCTGCTTAGTTAAAAAGAACTGTTAGTGATGAAACATTAAAACAAAGGTACTGGGGAAAAGGCCGTGAATAGAACAGAATAGGAAAAGAAAAACTGAAACCTTGCACAGAAAGAAAAATCCATGAATAGCAAGGGCATCCACAAACCGATCATATATACCATCTATGCGGCCAGGCATCAAACGCTAAGTAAGTTACAAGCATGCGACATAGGTGACAAAATGGCAGAACCCAGAAACGCTAAAAGGTTCAACTTATCAGAAATTTAAAGCTTCAATGAAGCAACAATGCACAAAAATGTTAGCATTGACAGCAATCGCAACACCAAAACCTTGGGAAATATCAACGTCACTCGTATCTTTCCTCTTTCATCGCCGTCAAACTTGGACCTCAGAGCATCACCACGATCTTGCCGTGTCTCTCATCGCCGACAGACTCCCTTTCTTCTCCTTCCCATACACGTTCGTTTCCACCGTTAGCACCATTGCCATTAAAGTCCAAACTGCATAGTGACTTACGAGGAAAACTGGATTGAAATGAAAGGCGAAAATCAGTGCTAACATATGGACTAAGATCGGTGGGGAAACTGATTTGGGGGATTTTGGGAAACAGATATAGGGAAATTTGGGGTACTTAGGAAATTTAGAGTTTGGAAAATAAAAATCGGGTTTATATTTGGTGAACTTAATTTTTTAGCAGAGAAAAACAGACACCTATTTTTGTATCATATTTTGCGGCCTTTCTTAATAAAACGCTAATATTATATATTTTTAATTTTTTTTATTTTTAACTTATATTTTTTTATGTTTTTTTTAAAATGATTGTATTGAAATTATCTTTTTTTAATTTTATTTTATTTTGAGTATTAAATTTTTAACTAAAATATTAAATATTAAATTTTTAAGTTTTTAAGTTTTTAATTTTTATTATTAAATTTTAAAAATTTAATTACTATTATCAATTTTTAGGTCTGCATTAATTGTTTAGATTTTTATATAAATGGCATTTAATTATATATATACCCTAAATTTTGATATAGATACATCTCAAAATTATATATGAAATTTAGTTTAATGTGTAATTCTAGATGTGAAATTTTAATTGTGGTTTAAATGTATAGTTGAAACTTTAATTTTAATTTAATTATACACATTATTTTAAAATATAAATACATCAATATATTTTTATATTGAATAAATATAAATTTTTATATATGCAATATATAAATAAAAATAATGTTAATTATATCAATAATTGTGTTAATATTTTACAAGATCTAGATCAAATTAAAGTTCATGTATACAATTGCTCACTAAATCATTGTTCATATATGCTTTTGGGATTTAATCCATTTTGATATATATTTTTTAAAAATAATAATTTATATTTATCTTATTTTGATTTATATTCTAAAAATTCAAGATTAATCATTAATATTTTATTAAAGCTTTAAACCCTAAAATTCTAAGTCCTAAACACAAATTTTAAACCTCAAACACAGAACCCCAAATTATAGACCTTAAACCTTAAATCATTAAACCCTAAAACCCTAAACATTTGTCATAACTACGAATCTAACACAAACATTAAAGTTAAACTTACATGGCATTTTAACCTTAAAGTTAAATTTATTTTAAATAATAGTATTTTAATTTTTAATTTTTAACATATATTTTTCTATGTTTTTACTTTTAATTTTTTTTCTCGTGTCATTATTTTTTTGAAGAATATAAATATTCAATTAAAAATAATTATATTTTAATTAATATAAATAGTTAGGGTTTAAAGGTTTCGATAAAACAAACCTTTTAAATAGTTTAGTTATCTATTTGTAACTTTTCATAATTAAGTCAGTTTCAAATAACAAAATAAAATTAATTTGTAAGTAAAAAATACAATCTCACCATTTTTATAGCATATATTTTTATAATTTTTTAATGATTAAATCAAATTTGATATTCTGTCTTCATTCGATAAACCCTAAACCCTAAACCCGTGAACTTTAAACCATACACCCACAAACCCATAAACTCATAAACTCAAGTCATAACCCTAATCCTAAGACTAACCGTAAACCATAAACTCTAAACACTAAATCTTGAAATACTAAACTCGAAACCCTAGTCAACCCATACAAACAATTAAACCCTTAATTATAAGCTTAAACCCTAAATTATTTAGATAAATTTTGAATATTATATATTCTTTCAATATTTTAGAAAATTTAAATAACATTTTCAATTTACTAATTAATTTTGTTTCTCTCTGAGATGCATGAGTTACCAATATTTTTAATTTTAATATATATAAAACTTCTATTATCTCTAAAATAATTTAAATTATAATTATAATTTTAATATATATATATAGAAATTAAATAATTTAAACTATATATATATATATATATATATAAAAGTTTGTTTTCTTATAGTGGCTAAACCCTAAATATAACTTTTATAAGGGACAAAAGTAATTAAAATAGAATGGTAACGCTTAAATAGACCCTAAAATAAATTAATTTTTTATTCATAACCCTAACCCCTAAAGCCTAATAGCTAACCCTTAAAATCATAACCCTTAAATTATTTATTTTTGCGGCGTTTTTTAAAAAAACGCCACTAATTCTCGATCTAGCAACTATAGCTCAACTACAAAACGTCATCGTATTGATTAACATCTTTACGACGTTTTTGGCGAAGCGCCACTAATACTCTTCATTTAGTGGCATTTTGGAAATATTTGCGGCTATTGCTCAACTTTTTACGGCATTTTCTTTCAAATGCCGCTAATGTATAATATTTGCGGCGTTTTTCATTAAAATGCTATTAAAAACACCGCTAAAAATCTATTTTGGTGTAATTAACTGTTGAAGGCCTTGAAATTGGCGAAGAAACAAGTTAAAAGATTTTATACGTCCAAAGACAAGTTAACCCCTTGTAGGAAATGATGATGTTGAATTGTCATGATTGATAGGCTCTTAATTTTCGATGAAAAGAAGAGTTAGAAGCAGCAAATTGGTTTAGTTCTTCAATAAAATTATGGGATTTTGGAAGTAATATAAATTAAACCGAAACTAGGGAAAACCCATTGTTTACAGTTTCATGGATATGTAGGAGGAATGAGTTACAAACAATTTGTTGTTGGGACTTTTGAGATCATCTAATTAATGATAAAATCATTGCAAACAAGTTGGCAGCCGGTGGTTAATTTAGCCCATAGTTATCTCAATTGTCTTCATCTGTTATTGGGAATTTAATAGTCAGTCATTGTCATGATGACTATCATGGTATCATGAGGGGTAATATCCATGATTTGCTGATGCAAGTAAGAATCCGCATGAGTTTTTGCTTAAACAACCAAAGATTAGTTACAAATTGGTGGACTAATCTTTATACTTTACTACGCAGATGACATCATCACCTATTATAACAAAAAATGTGATTATCCAAATGATCTTATCCATCCCAAGTTCAATACTTATGGAAAAAGTAAATAAAGAAAATAGTTTATCATTTTGTTCGTTCTATAAATGTAAATTCATTATTGAGAACGTAACAAGAATATCTCTCCGGATAACAATCTCTAGAGAGAGTTTTCCTCACAGCTCTGATGCTTACTTGCATTGCATGTATCCTGGCAACATTGTTTAGACTTTTGATGTAAGTACTTCCCTTAGGACCAGATGACTTAATCCCTCCATTATTAAATAGACCAATTTAATTCACGTATTATTAATAGGAATTAAATAAGATCAATGAGACATAACACTTTGAAATTAGGTATGTCACACCCCAAAAGCAACAGACTTATTAAGGGGAGTATATATGTAACACTACAACAAAACATGCTTACTGCGACATTTTTGGGGCGACACTTTTTTAAGTGTTGGGATAGACTTGTCGACATACGTTTTAGCCAACTCTTTGTATAAGAGTTGGGATATGCATGCCTTAGGCAACGCTTACATAAAAGTCGATTTTGTCCAACACTATGCCGACACTTTTGGGCCGACACTTTCCTAAGTGTTGGGATAGACGTGCCAATATACACTTTCGCCAACCCTTTACATAAGAGTTGGGATATGCATGCCTAAGGCAACGCCTAAATAAGAGTCGGCTTTGTCCAACACTATACCGACACTTTTGGGCCGACACTTTCCTAAGTGTTGGGATAAACTTGTTGATATACACTTTGGCCAATCCTTTGTATAAGAGTTGGGATATACATGCCTAAGACAACGCTTAAATAAGAGTTGGCTTAGTTCAACACTATGCTGACACTTTTCCAAGTGTTGGGTAGACTTGTCAGCATACGTTTTGGCCAACTCTTTGTATAAGAGTTGGTATATGCATGCCTAAGGCAACACTTAAATAAAAGTCGGTTTGCCCAACATTATACCGACTCTTTTGGGCCAACACTTTCCTAAGTGTTGGGATAGACTTGCTGACATATGCTTTGGCCAACTCTTTGTATAAGGGTCGGGATATGCATGCCTAAGGCAACTCTTAAATAAGAGTCGATTTTTTCCAACACTATGCCGACTTGTGTTATACCTTTCCTAATTATATAAAAGTGTTGCCATATAAAAAGAAAAACTCTTATGTCCTAACTCCCGATATACCACCAATCACTAATTTTATAATTGTATTTTGTATATTTTGTAACACCCCTTACTCGTATCCGACGCCAAAATCGGGTAGAGGCATTACCATACTTAACTTACTCAAACATACAACCTTGTGTCATAAATTATCAATTCAACTCAAAACTTTTCATTTGAAACCATAACGCCCCTCTTATAGGTCTATGAGACCTTAAACATACATATGAAATGGTTCGGGACTAAACAGGAAACTTTTGAACATTAAAAATTTTTTTTTACACAAAACAGGGCCATACGCCCATATGGAAAGAGAGGCACGTGTGGGCAAGCCGTGTGGTCACACACGCCCATGTCCCTAGTCCGTGTGGATTTTATTTTCATTTCGAACCTACAGAGGCTTTCACATGACTTGACACACGCCCGTGTCCCTCACACGGCCATGACACGCCCGTGTCTTCACCCGTGTGTGAAAACCTTGACATTTAGTTTATGACATCATCATCCCATTTAGGTCACACGGCCAAAACACATGCCCATGTCCTTCGGCCGTGTGGCGAACTAAATTCTAATTTCAAGTGCAGACTTCACACGGCTGGCACACACCCATGCTCTATGGTCGTGTCTCCTACACGGTTGAGACACACAGTCGTGTCTCAACCCGTGTGTTTACTACTGGGTATTCTGACTTGCCAACCTAGTATGTAGGGGGACACACGGCCTATCAACAAGCCCATGGGGCTGACCGTATGTCACACACGACCTAGACACACGCCCATGTGTCTACTCGTGTGGACAATTGTAAGGCTATCTACAAAGCCAATGGCCACCCTACAAAGCAACCACACTTATACCATTTCAATGCAACATACATTATGACCATAAGGCCCTTATAATACTCAAAATCAAGACATCTACACATAGGTTTACACTACATTCATCATGTGTATACTTTACTCATTACTCATTCCATCACACAAGCATGCACTTCATGAACTTCATCATCATTGAATATATAAAATTGTCAAGTATTGGCCAATTTCCAATGACCATTTACAAAATGAATTTAATGACATTAATAGCCACACATTAGCTAACAAATATGACATAACAAAAAATAATCAAGTTCCTATACATGCCATACTCAAAAGTAATCAAACTTTGTTATACCAAAAAGAAGTTGATAGTGTGGTTCCGAACTCCGACGTCCTATGATCCCTGAGTTAACTTGGCGATACTACAAGGAAAAGGGAAATAAGAGGGGTAAGCTTAAAGCTTAGTAAGTTTGCATGAAATAAATAGCAATATATAGGCTTATGATAACATTCATACATTACATTGAGTAACAACTCAAATTCTCAAGCACATTTCCATAACTTACTCATGCTCATTCTTACCAATTACATATATCATATCGATCATATTTCTCGCAAGATACTCACATGTACCTGTATCACTTCATCACATAACTTTAGCACTTTTATTCTCTTGAGCATATACCTAGCTCTTTGCTATCTCTAACATAAACTTAGTTCTTTACCCATTGAATTACTTGGAATATCGAAAGATACCCAATCTCATCATACATGTAACATGATGCCAATTTCATATCTCAGATATGGTCTTATATTAGATTACATCTCAATGTCGATGCCATATCCCAAATATGGTCTTACACGGGATCTCATATCTCGATGTAGATGCCATATCCCAAATATGGTTTTATACAAGATCGTATATCGATGTCGATGCCATGTCCTAGACATGGTCTTACACAAGATCTCCTTTCGGTGCTGAGGCCATCTCCTAGACATGGTCTTATATAGGACCTTCTTTATCTCATGTTATGATAATGGTATACTTACTATTCCTAATGTTCAATCGGGGCTTCAACTTAACAAAATAGCATTATATTTTCATCGAGGCATCATTAATCAATTTTATAGAAATACTAAATATTTCTCATGATATCAAGCAATTAAGAATATAATAGCATTATGTAGCTTTAATTTCACACAAACTTACCTCGGTACCAAAATATATGTGGAATTGTTTAATTTAGTCCACGACTTTATCTTTACCTTGGTTTCGGTCCCAGCTTCGTGTTTCTTGAGCTATGATAACAATTACACTTGTTTACTTACCACACTAATCAATACATTTCAAAAATCATACTTTGGAAAAATTACCATTTTGCCCTTAGACTTTTACAAAAATTATGATTTTACCCCTAAGCTCGTAAATCGATTCTAATCAAATTTCCTACTTTAACAAGCCTAGATAAACATTTATTACTCTTATAACAACTCACAATATCAATTATTTCACACATTTACTACCTATTTACAACCTTTACAAAAAGGTCCTTTTAGGTGTTTTCATGGAGACCCCTTTCATAAAAGTTGTTTATTTAACAACTAAGATTCATTTTCTTCTATAAAATTTCAGAAATCAACATGAATACTTACATGGCCATCAAAAGTATAAAAATTATCAAAGAATGACCATCAAAACACTTAATTGTAAGGAAAAAAGCTTGATTGAAAGTTTTGAGTTCTCAAACCCCTTATTTTGCTGAAAATTTCGGTGGAGAGAAGATGAATGAATAGGGTGATATCATCCTTTCTTTATTTTCTTTATTTCATCAATTTAATCCACCTAATCTAACAACTTTGACCAAATTTGACATTGTTTGTCCCCTATGGCCGGCCAACCATTATTTAAGGGTCTAATTGCACTTTAAAGACTTCCAATTTAAGGTTCTATAACTATTTGGTACTTTTAGCTTGTAGAACAAAATTTTACACTTTATGCGATTTAGTCCTTTTTTGTAATTAAGCATAAAATTGCTAAAATTAATGCACAAAAATTTCATGCACTCATATAATCATGATAAAAAATATAAAATAATATTAAAACTAATTTCTCCAACCTCGAATTAGTGGTTCCAAAACTGCTATTCCGACTAGCCCCTAAATCGGTCTTACAATTCTCCCCCTTAAGGATTTTCGTCCCCGAAAATCTTACCAGTAAAAAGGTTAGGATATTGGTTTCTCATAGCTTCCTCGGGCTCCCATGTAGCCTCTTCTACCCCATGTCTTTGCCATAGCACTTTCACAAGGGCTATATGTAACACCCCAAACCTGGTCAACACACCATGACCGAATCTGGCATGTCACAGAGTTAAAATGTTGCGAAAGAAAACAAGTCGCCGGTTTATTTTTAGCGAAAAGCTCTTTATTTTTTTTTTTGTTTGCAGAAACCCGGTGCAAGTATAGTTGAAATCGTGAAGTTGCCTTGAAATCCCAAAAGGGTTTTTAAAACTCGTCTATCATTCATTACTTAAGAAAAAAGTTAAGGTCTATTAAAACCCGAGTGAATTCTTACTTAGTTAATTTAAAATCGTTTGATTTTGAGCTTGAAAACTTAGGTCTTGAAAATCATTTGAGTTAACCTTGTTATCCTTTTGAAAATATCGTTACCCGATGGTAGGATTTAGAAAACCCGTTGTGTAGTATAATTTTTGAAAACTTTGGTTATCAGGTTATTTAAAGCATGTTAAACCGTTTACTTAGCAACATTTAGAAAAATTAAAGTAGATATAATAAAACCCTAAATAAAAATACTAATGGCCTTATTACAAACCCAAATAAAATCAGAAATTAAAGTGGTGATACCCAAATCAGAAAATCCAAATAAAACCGTAAATACATGTCGCATGGCCACCTCGAGTCCACCCGGCTCCTCATTCGCGATCTACGAGTCACCTGAAAAGATAAGGGAGAAGGTGAGTCACCAAGACTCAGTGTATAATCCCCCTCCCGATTATAGCAACATGCTTACACGATCGAAATCAAGCAAACATTTCATGCACCCAAACCTAACCATCCACAACTCCTTTTTCTACCCCGTGTGGTACCAAACCACCGGTGGTGCCAAACCACCGTGACCCAAAGTCATCATTATCAATATAATGTGGTGCCAAACCACTGGTGACCCAAAGTCACGAATAATCCATATGTGGGGCCAACCCACGTTGTGATACCAAATCACTGGTGACAATCCCGTTTTATCAAATGTAAGGCCAACCCACTGTGGTGCTAAGCCACTGGGACGAGTCGCTATGAGGTGCCAAACCTCTGGTGACCCAAAGTCACGAATTTCAACTGTGGTACCAAACCACTGGTGACCCAAAGTCACAGATATCAATCTTCCCCCTCCTCTCATGTCACCCACATTAATGCTCATGCACATACAAATCATGCCATCATGCTTAATCATTAAACATATAGTAAACCATAGCATATGCGATTTTATCAGATTCAAATATCGTAAACTTATCAAACGGACTTACCCGAATCCTTGCTCATACCCATAAGGGTACCAAATCGGAATCTACACAGTTTTGGCTTTTAACAAAGTTTTAGGTTATTAACAAGTTTGCATAGATTATGAAATGTGTAAGATACACACCTAGTTACTAACGCGACTATCGAATCTCGAAGATCAAGATCTAACACACTAGATTCCCCCTCCTACATTCGACCAATGACAACTGTTAGTAAAGAGCCATTCGGCTACACTTGTAAATCCCAAAAAGTTTAACGCATCTAATAACAATCCTTACCTTAACACTTTTTGATCATGAGATAGAGCCTTCCCTACAATCGACCAAGATCTTAAACCATAATACCAATAGCCTTCGGCTTTTCAAATAATTAAAACAAAGATTGAGTCGACATGAACCCTTACCACTGACTTACTAAGACCGATTGGCAGAGAATAGATGACCCCGATCCACCGCTTCAAAATCTCGGAGACCCTAGAAGAAATCGATTTCACAGATGAATGAGAACCAAGATAAATGCCGAAATTCAGCTTTTGTTCTATGTATGTCGTCAGAGAGAAAAGAAGAAGATAATAGAGTTTAGGCTAAGAACACTTACCCCTTCCAAAATCGATTAGAGAAGAAGACCAAAGAGATCCACCCTTGGTTGATATTTGGCCAAAGTGTAGAAAAAGAAGAGGAGAGTAAAGAAGAGATCTTTAATGGTTGAGAGGGGTTTCGGCAATGGTGGTGGAACAGTCAAAAGGGGTTTCGGCTATGGCTTTTGAAAGAAGGGCAAAAGAGATTCGGTCACAACCCCTATTACCGAAAAATAAAAGAAGGAAAAGATGCAGGCACAGTTTCGGTTTCAAGAGAGAAAGAAAAACGATGGTTTGGATGCTGGAGAGTGAAGTTACTAAAGCCTAGGGGTTTCAGTTTTGCCTCAAACAACTTGCTTCAAAATTTTGCTTAGCCGAAAGTGCCTACCTAGAATGATTATGGAAAAATCAGCACCTCTCCTAAGTCTCCCAACCGATTACTCCTCTCACACCAGAGTTCAGATTTTGGCAAACTCCCCAAACCACTCCTGGCCAACCATTCAAATGAGTTTGAATTGATCAAACTCCTAAATTCTCTCTTCTCCACCCATTTAAATCTGTTGACTTGTTCAACAGTTATCCATCAGAGTTTGAGCTGAGCACAACTCTTCCCCTCTCTGGCGTCAAAATAATTGCACAAGGGGAGATTTATGCAGCTCGAACCCAAGCTCTCCTTCCCTTGCTTGTGGCGTCACTGACTAAGGCCCCAAGTGGCGCCCCTTTGCCACTTTACCACTAGGTTATTTGCATCAAGACACACCAACAACTCCTTTTAACCCCTAACTTCCCTAACTCCCCCTTCCAAACACCTAAAATAGAAAATTTAGCCATGACTCAGGCCTAACCCGAGGTCATGTCTGAACCCCAAGACACCCTGATTAACAACAATATCAAGCCATTCACATGCCATTAATGCAAACATAATAGCCCCTAATTAAGGATGTTACACTATACATTTGTTTTTCAACTATTTGACTTCTTGTGCGAAAATCTTAACCGGTTCTTTGCCATAAGTCATGTCCGGTTGAATTTTACCTTTGTTGGTACAATCAAATGTGAAAGGTCTGATCGGTAACGATGTAACATAGACACATGAAAAAAAATCATGAATCATTTCCAACTCAGATGGTAAAGGCAAACGATAAGCTACCGGCCCTATCCTCTCGGTAATCTCATAAGGTCCGATAAAGCGCGGACTCAATTTTCCTTTCCGGCCAAATCTGAGAACTTTCTTCTATGGTGACACCTTTAAAAATACCCTATCACCAACATGAAACTCGATCTCTTTTCGCTTCAAATCTGCGTAGGACTTTTGTCTATCGGAAGCAGCTTTTAAACAATCACGTATCACTTTTACTTTCTCTTCAGTTTCTCTGACCAAATCGACCCCGTGAATCTGATTCTCTCTAAGTTCGGTCCAATACAGAGGCGTTCGGCACTTACGCCTATACAATGCCTCATAAGGTGCCATTTTCAAACTCAACTGAAAGTTGTTATTGTAGGCAAATTCCACTAACGGTAATTATTTTCCCAATTACCTTGGAATTCTAAAACACAGCATCGAAGCATGTCTTTAAGTATTTGTATTACTCTTTCCAACTGCCTGTCGGTTTGTGTATGGAAAGCTGTACTATAACTCAACTTTGTGCCCAAGACTTCTTGCAACTTTTTCCAAAACCGTGATGTAAATCTCAGATCTCTATCCAAAATAGTCGACAACGGTACTCCGTGAAGTCTTACAATTTCTGACACATATAAATCCGCCAACTTATCAAGCGAATAGTCAATGCGCACCTGTATGAAATGGGCTGACTTCGTGAGTCTATCAACCACAACCCATACGATATCCTTCTTTTTTTATGTCAACAGTAAACCCGTCACAAAATCTATAGTAATACAGTCTCATTTACACTTGGGAACCATAATAAGCTGAAGTAGACCCGAGGGTACTTGATGTTCAGCCTTCACTTGTTGACAAATTAGGAATCTCGATACAAACTCAAAAATTTCTTTCTTCATACTGGGCCACCAATACCATTTCTTCAAGTCATTATACATTTTTGTGCTGTCTGGATGTACCGATAAACACCACTATGTGCTTCGTGTAAAATTTTTCGAATAAGCTCATCATTTCTGGATACACAGACCCTATCTCGAAACATCAAAAATCCTTCAGAATTAATCCAAATATCTGACTCAGCACCCGACTCGCATTGAACTCTCTTGGCCTGTAAATTATTGTTGCCTTTTTGAGCTTTACAAATATCTTGGAGAAACATCGGTCTAGCTCTCAACTTAGCTAGAATTGAACCATCACTCGACAAAACTATCCGTGTATTCATGGCTCTCAGTGCAAACAAGGATTTCTTACTCAAGGCATTGGCGACCATATTTGCCTTTCCCGAATGGTAGCCAATCACTAACTTGTAATCCTTTATAAACTCTAACCATCTTCGTTGCCTTAAATTTAACTCCTTTTGAGTCATCAAGTACTCTAGGCTCTTATGATCAGTGAACACTCGATATTTCTCACCATACAAATGGTGTCTCCATATCTTTAGTGCAAATACAATTGCTGCTAATTCCAAATCATGAGTTAGGTAATTCTTCTCGTGAGGCTTTAACTGTCTAGAGGCATAACCTATCACCTTACCTTCTTGTATGAGTACACAACCTAATTCGTTCAAGGATGCATCACTGTAGACCACAAATCATTTTCTTAGTTTGGGTTGTACTAGAACTGGAGCCTCAGTCAACAACGCCTTAAATTTATCCAAACTATGTTGGCACTTTTCTGTCCACTCAAACTTCACATCCTTTTGTAATAGCCTCGATATCGGAGTAACTATCATGGAAAATCCTTTGACAAACTGTCGGTTTCCAATCCACGATTGTTGAGATCTTACTCGGGTCAACTTTAATTCCATCTCCCAAGGCAATGTGCCCAAAAATCTGACTTTTTAAGCCAAAACTCACTCTTACTAAACTTGGCATATAATTGATTATCTCGTAAGATTTGCAAAATCATTTTCAAGTGCTCAACATGCTCGTTATCATCACGAGAGTAAATCAGTATATCATCAATAAAGACTACAACAAATTTGTCCAAATATGGCCGAAAGAGCGGTTCATCAAATCCATAAACACAACAGGGACGTCGGTTACACCAAAAGGTATGACTAAAAACTCGTAGTGACCATACCTTGTCCAAAATGTGGTTTTTCGCACATCTGAGTCTTTGACTCTCAACTGATAATATCCAGACCTCAAATATATCTTGGAAAACACCATGGCTCCCTTCAATTGGTCGAACAAATTATCGATCCTTGGCAATGGGTACTTGTTCTCTATAGTTGCCTTATTAAGCTACCGGTAATCTATACATAACCTCATGGAACCATCTTTCTTTCTCACAAATAATACAGGAGCACCTCATGAAGAATAACTCGGTCTTGCAAAGCCTTTGTCCATCAACTCTTATAACTGTGCCTTCAGTTCTTTTAACTCGGTTGGAGCCATTCTGTATGGAGCAATAGATATAGTTGCAGTACTAGGGGCTAACTCAATGCCAAATTCAGTCTCTCTAACCAGAGGCAACCCTGATAATTCTTCTAGAAATACATCTGAGTACTCACATACTATGGGCATTTTTTCAATTCTCAACTCAGTCTTTTGGCATTCATCACAAAAGCAAGGTAAGCTTCATGTCCTTTACTCAGGTATTTCTGAGCCAACATGGAAGAAATCACTATAGACGATCTGTCTTGCTCATCTTATTCAACACAAAGAATATCCCCATTTTCACATTTTAACTCAATAAATTTCCTTCCACAATTCACTATCACATCATGAGTATTTAACCAATCCATCCCAAGGATGACATCGAATTCATCAAACGGCAATAATATTAGATTAGCCAAAAATAATGACCTCTAATCATCAAAGGGCAACCCTTACATACTTTATCAACTAATACACATTTGCCTAGGGGGTTTGACACCTTTATTACAAATTCTGTAGACTCCACAGGTATGTTCATGCTAGAGACTAATTTCATGCAAATATACGAGTGGGTAGATCCCGAGTTAATTAAAGCTATAACATGAGTATCATAAAGAGAAAATGTACCCGTGATCACGTCAGGGGAGGACGCCTCTTCGTGATCGCGAATGGCATATGTTTTCGCCAGAGCTCTCTCCTTAGATCTTGCAGTCTGCTTTCTAGATGTATTCTTACTACTCATTTCATTTTCTGGGTTTCTCTGCGGCTTTCCTCTAGTAGTACTTCCCGATCTTGCACTCTAAGATTTCTCTTTCTCACCCACGTCGGGACAATCTCTGATAAAATGGTCTGGGGATCCACAATTAAAATAGGCTCTCTCATTTGCTCGGTACTCCCTGGGATAACTTCTTCCACACTGTGGACATTCTGGTCTACTTGGTCGAGCGTTGCCAACACTAGCAACCGAAGTGGTCTAAGCTTTAAATCCCGAGTACTGTTTACCCTTACATCTATTTGAAAACCCAGCCAAGGTGTCTGATCGAGTAGTGAAATCTCTTAACTTCTTAGATGAGGATTGGAATGACTTTCTCAATTGTCTCTTTCTTGAGTTACGGGACTCAATTTTCACTTTTCTTTTCTCTTTGGCCAACTCCTCAGCCTTACAAGCTCTATCAACTAACACAACAAAATCTTTTAGTTCTAGGACACCAACATAAAATCAGATATCCTCATTTAATCTGTCTGTAAACCTTTTGCACATGATGGCCTCAGTGGACATGCACTCCCGAGCATATTTATTAAGCCTTACAAACTCACGCTTATATTTGGTCACCGTCATTAGACCTTGCTTTAGCTTCAAGAATTGTTTTTTTCTAGTCGATGAACCTTTGACTAATATACTTTTTTCGGAACTCTTCTTGAAAGAATTCGGTTAACTTTTTCCCTTGATACAACCGACACAAGGGTGTTCCACCACTAATAAGCCGAACCTCTTAAGAGAGACACGACATACTTCATACACTCTTCGAGTGTGCAAGATAATTCATCAAATACCCTGATGGTATTTTCAAGCCAAATTTCTACTTTTTTCGAATCATCATCTTTATTAGCTCAAAATTCCTCAGCTCCTTGCTTCCAGATTTTATCAACAGGGGGCTTCCTCCTTTCTACCTCTATAACTTGAGGAGCTACAGGGGTAGGCTGAGGAATAAGTGGGGGTAAAAGAGGTTGAACATTAGGATTTGCTCGAACAAATTCAGTATACCAGTTGCTCATCATATGGAGAAAGGCTTCTCGAGCCTCTTCTCTATGACCCAAAGACTCGGGTCTACTTTCTACTGGCATGGTCCCTTGCGCGGGAGCCGGTGCATTACTTGCAGCATCATCTGCCGCAGCTCGGTCGGGATCCATTTACTATATAAAAACATAATTTAAATCGTCAAGAGTCGTCACACTATCATTATGTAAATACTCATACGTATGGCATGTATAGCTAGACTCATATTTACGCTACGTTAGTCAGAGAATCGACTAAACCGTAGCTCTGATACCACTAAAAGTAACACCCCTTATGCATATCTAATGCCAGAACCGGGTACGAGGCATTACCATACTTAACTTACTCAAACATACAACCTTGTGCCATAAATTCTCAATTCAACTCAAAACTTTTCATTCGAAATTATAACTTCCCTCTTATAAGTCTACGAGACCTTAAACATACATATGGATTGGTTTGTGTAACACCCCTATCCCATGTCTGATCACCGAATTAGGGTTAAAGGCATTACCAGATAGATCAAAACATTTACAGAATTAATCGTACAACCATTCATCAATATCAATCATAATGTCCCTTAAGTAGATCATCGAGACCTTAATCATGCTTATAAACCGAGTCGAGACTAAATTGAAACACATAAGAAATTTCATAAAAATTTGAAACTTTTCTAACATACAGGGGACACACGCCCGTGGGTTAGGCCGTGCCTCACCCACGGCTACTGGACATTCTCGTGTGTCTTCCCCGTGGTGGTATACTGCCAAATTCAACACGGTCACCAAGCAAGCCTGTGTGCTAAGGCTGTGTACTACTAGATCACATACTGCCATTTCTCACATGGACACTAAGCACACCCGTGTCGAGGCCGTGTGCAATTTAAGCCACATTCTGCCAACTTACCCACGGTCTTAGGCACGCCCGTGTGCCTCAACCGTGTGATATTATAGGCTATTTTACAAGGCCAATATGCCACCCATTTTGGGTCTCACCTACAAGCAATACATACCAAAACATAGTATGCATATATGGCAACCAAAACATATCAAATGGTTCACTTCACCCATACATTCAATACTAATTCCATTCATACCAAATTTCAAACTAAATCCTACACCATTTCAAACATGTAACATCCATTTGCTTAACCAAAACTTAACCATTCCATATGTATCAAGACATACTAAATATATATTCTTCATAACTCATTCATTCAAATCTTTATCAACTCAAAAGCTTGCCAATACACATGGCCATACTCACTTCATAAACAAAAACACCTATCTAGCCTATACATGCCATATTTAGCTATATACATTTACAAAAGGTACCAAAATAAGTTTTTGTAGTGTGATGATGATCCTTGACAATTTCAAGCCTTCAAGAGATTCGACGACCTATAAAAGCAGAAAAAACACACACGTAGTAAGCTTTCCAAAAGCTTAGTAAGTCATATACAAATAAACTTGGCATAAAAAGCATAAATGCAATTTGAAACTTTTGCACATCTCATTCACTTAACAATTTATCATGTACATGCTTGATTCATACTTATGACTACATTGGTCACTTTTATCCATTCAAAACTCATTTGAAGCACATGGCTCATTCACAATCTTCCTTGCATCTCATTCACATTATCCTATTCAAACATACCTTACTTCAAATCAAAGTTATATGCATACTTACCATTCATGCATACTTAATGCACATTCAACGTACCTGAATTGGGTATTCATTCACTTAACTGATCATAACTCGGATATACTATTCGTATTGTATACTTGCCCGTTGAACCCTTAGGAACCTAGTAGAATACTCAGAAAGCTCGGAATAGTAGTACAATGCCAACGTCCCAGATGAGGTCTTACATGCACTCGTATATTGATGCCACTGTCCCAGACAGGGTCTTACACGTACAGATCATAACGATGCCAACGTCCCAGACGTGGTCTTACACGAGTCAATATAATGCCGATGTCCCAAACATGGTCTTACTCATAAAGTTCATATCGATGCCTACGTCCTAGACGAGGTCTTATACGAAATTTCAAATCAATGCCAACGTCCCGGACGTGGTCTTACATGATAAAACAGAATAGATACCTATGTCATGACATACGTTATCTTATTTATTCCTAGGTTCGTACGGGACTTCTCGAGCATCCATAACTTGTCAATATATCCTCTGATTTCACATACATTCCATCTCAAACATTATTCATAGCCATTTAAATTTCATAAATACATAAATAGCTCAAATCAAATACATATATTCGTATATCGACTTACCTTAGATTCGGATATTTGATCGGATTTAGTTTTTCAATCACTTTCGATTTCTCCCGATCTAAGTCTGTTTTCTTCGGTTCTTGATCTATACATATTCAAATTTAATCCATTTATTCATCAACTCATTCAATTCAATCCAAGAATACACATTTAGGGTAATTTGCAAATTAGCCCTCACATTTTCACATTTGGACAATTTAGTCCCTATTTTAGTAAATTACAAAATACACATAATTTCAAGCTACCCATGCCTAGTTGAATTCTCATGTAACTCATACAAGTCCATACATTTCATTTTTTTTACAATTTAGTCCTTTAAATTACTATTTTTTTAATTAAGTCCAAAATACTCAAATTCATCAAAAACTCAAATACAAAATATGCTAATCAAACACATATATTCCATATTTCATCATCAAATATTTCAAAGCTCATGTGTTCATCAAAGACACATTTCAAAATCATCATCAATTCTCAAAATTGGAGCATGGGTTTTGAAGTATACAAAGCAACGATTACCAAAACGTAGAAATTATCGAAAACCGAAGCAAAACATACCTTGAATCAAACCAAAAAGCTAATCAAAACTTTAGGGTTCTTCCTTCTTTTACTTTTCTTTATTTTTTGGTACTAAGAGATGATAACCATCATCTTTCATATGTTTGTTTTATTTAATATACATATTAATGCCTATTTACTATTTTACCCATCATTAAAACATTTCCAAAACCACATATCAATGGCCTTTAACCGTCCATCCAATATTTAATGGTATATTCCCTTTAAGGACCTCACATGATAAAGACATTAACAATTCTAACTCATTAAATTAGAAGGCCACTTTTGCATTTTTTTGCGATTTAGTCATTTGCTCAAATTAGGCATACAAATAGACAATTTAATTCACAGAAATTTTACACATGCTTAATCACATATCATAGGCACAGAAAATAATATTAAAATATTATCCTGACTCAGATTTGTGGTCTTGAAACCACTGTTCCGACTAGGGTATAAACCGGACTGTTACAATTCTCCCCCTTAGGGATTTTCGTCCCCGAAAATCTTACCGTTAAACAGATTCGGATGTTGCTGTCTCGTTGAATCTTCTGGCTCCCACGTTACCTTTTCTAATCCATGTCGATTCCACAATAATTTCACTAATGGAATTTTTTTTGTTTCTTAACTCTTTCACTTCTCAAGCTAAGATACGGATCAGTTCCTCTTCGTATGTCATATCAAATCAGATTTCAATTTCAGATGGGGCAATCACATGTGACGGATCAGACCGATATTTACGGAGCATCGAAACGTGAAATACATTGTGAATCTTTTCTAATTCAGAGGGTAACTTCAATCTATATGCAACAGGCCCAATACGTTCAATGATCTCATACGGTCCGATGAATCTCGGACTTAACTTGCCTTCACGTTCGAATCGAGCACTTTCTTCCATGGGACACTTTCAGAAATACTTTGTCGCCGATCTCAAATTCTATATCTTTTCGTTTTAAGTCTGTATAGGACTTCTGATGATCAGATGCTGCTTTCAAACAATCTCGAATCAGTTTCACTTTCTGTTCGGTAGCTTTTATCAAATCGACCTCGTGTAACTTATTCTCACTGAGTTCAGTCCAATACAGAGGTGTACGACATTTACGTCTGTACAAAGCTTCATATGGTGCCATTTTAATGTTCGTCTGAAAACTATTGTTATATGAAAATTTGATCAACGGTAAGTATTGTTCCCACGAACCATTAATCTCAAGTACACAGCATCTTAACATATCTTCTACAATCTGAATGACTCGCTCGGATTGACCATCCGTCTGCGGATGAAAAGCTGTACTGAAATGTAATTTCGTGCCCAAAGCTTCTTACAATTTCTTCCAGAACCTCGATGGGTCTCTATCTAACACAATGGATAGTGACACCCCATGCAATCTCACAATCTTCGAAATATAAAGCTCAGCTAATCTCTCAAGTGAATAGTCAGATCTTACCAAAATAAAATGGGCAGATTTAGTCAATCGGTCAACTACGACCCATATCGCATCTTTCTTTCTCGGAGTCAGAGACAACCCAGAAACAAAGTCCATAGTTACTCTATCCTATTTCCATTCAGGAATCAAAATCGACTGCAACAACCCAGATGGAACTTGATGTTCTGCTTTCACTTGCTGACAAACTAAACATTTTGAAACAAAGTCATAAATGTCTCGTTTCATGCCAGACCACCAATAGTGTTGCTTCAAATCATGATACATCTTTGTACTTCCCGGATGGACAGATAGGTGATTGTTATATGCTTCACCCAAAATCAATTGAATCAACTCTGGATTTCTTGGAATACAGATTCGATCTTGAAATCTTAAACAATCATCAATAACTCAATTCAGATTCAGAATTCAATTCACACTAAGCTCATTTCAACAACAATTCATTATCAACCTTCTGAGCATCACATATTTGTTGTACAAATAACAGTTTCGCTCTCAATTCAGCTATCACAGAACTATCATCACACAAATCTATCTGAGCATTCAAAGTATGTAGTGCAAACAACGACTTTCTACTCAATGCATCTGCAACAACATTTACTTTACCCGAATGATAATCTATCACAAGCTTATAATCTTTTAACAATTCAAGCCATCTTCCCTGACGCAGGTTCAAATCTTTTTGGGTCATTAGATATTTCAGAATTTTATGATCTGAAAACACATGACATTTCTCACCGTACAAATAATGACGCCAAATTTTAAGTGCAAACACAATCGCAGCGAGCTCAAGGTCGTGTGTCGAATAATTCTTTTTATGAGGCTTTAATTGTCTCGAAGCATAAGCTACCACTTTGCCTTCTTGCATCAAAACACATCCTGCATCGTTTAACGAAGCATCATCAGATACAAGGAATTTCTTACCCGATTCTGGTTGTACTAACACCGGAGCTTCATAATGAGTTTTCAACCGATCAAAACTTCTCTGATATTTATCTGACCATTCAAATCTAATATCTTTCTGAAGTAATCTTGTCAATGGAGTAGCTATTGTTGAAAAACCTTTACAAATCTACGGTAATAATTAGCTAAACCCAGAAAACTACGAACTTCAGTTACATTTCTCAGAGATTTCCAATTCGAATAGCGTAAATCTTGCTCGATCAACACGAATCCCGTGTTTTACAATATGCCCTAGAAAACCGACATCATTCAACCGTAAATCACATTTGCTGAATTTTGCGTACAATTGCTTCTCTCACAGAGTTTGCAACACAATCTTCAAGTGTTCAACATGCTCATTTTCATTCCGTGAATCAATCAATATATCATCTATGAATACTACAACAAATTGATCTAAGTACGATGCGAAAATTACTCATCGATCCATAAAAACAGCGAGGAGCATTGGTTAGTCCAAATGGCATAACTAAAACTCATAATGCCCATACCTCGCTCAAGGCGCTTTAATATCGAATCTTTAACTCTCAATGGTAGTATCGCGATCTCGGATCAATCTTTGAAAATACAAGAGCTCCTTTTAACCGATCGAATAAGTCATCAATCCTAGGCAACGATATTTGTTCTTTATGGTCACCTTATTCAACCGACAAGAATCAATGCACATTCTCATCGTGCCATCTTTCTTTTCACAAATGTAATAAAGTGCACCCAAGGCGAGAAACTTCGGTCTAGCAAACCTCTATTAGTCAACTCTTACAATCGCGACTTTAACTCTTTCAACTCTGTTGGTGCCATTCTATACGGAGCTATCAAAATAAGTGTCGTACCAGGAACCAATTCAATACCAAATTCAACTTCACGAATCGGAGGTAAACCCGGTAACTCTTCAGGGAACACATCAAAAAAAATCACAAACAATGGGTACTAATTCAACTTTCTTCTCGGATACTTTTGAATCAATCGCATTAGCAAAATATCATTCAAACCCCTTTTTTCACATAACTCTGAGCTTTCAAAACGGATATCATAGTAGGAAATCCATTCAAATCATCAGACTCAATCTGTACAATCTTATCATTCGGACTTCTTAAATTAATAGATTTTTTACGATTTACAACCAAGATCATGCATGAACAACCAATCCATTCCAAAAATAATATCAAATTTATCAAATGGAAAAAGCATCAGATCAGCAGGGAAACAGATATCTCAAAACATTAACGACAGCTTCTTGCATACTTTGTCAACAAGGACACTTTTACCTAAGGGATTAGATATTTTATAGTAAACTCAATGGACTCTACAGCAAAGTCTTGTCAATACTAAATTCATGCATATATATGAATCGTAGAACCGTGGTCTATCAAAGCAATCACAGAGTATCGTAAAGAGTAAAAGTACCATTATCACATTAGGTGATGAAGCTTCCTCACGAGCTCGAATAGCATACGCCTTTCGACAGCGCCTAGCTTCAGATCTGACAACATTGTCTCTCGTAGTTCTCTGACTACCACCAGTATTTTTTGTATTCTTTGAAGGTCTACCTCTCGTAGGTGCATTATCAGATCTCGGATTCTGAACAGTCTCTAGTTTGACACGCTTAGGGCAATCACGGATAAAATGATCAAGCGATCCACATCTGAAGTAAGCTCTGTCATTTAATCTACAGCTTCTCGAATGTCTTTTTCCATAATGTTTACATTCGGTTCTCTCAGATCAAACATTACCAACACTAGCCACTAAAGTTGTTGGGTTTTTGGAACTCATTTGCGATCTAGCTCTATTTCTGTTCAAATGTCCCGCATTTTCTCGAAAACGACTTTGATTATCTCTCAGATCTCTTTGAAGCGATCAAATGATTTATTCTAAAATCTCTTTCCTATATCTCGGCTTCAGCCACTTTTCTTTTATCTTTCCCAAGTGCTTCAGCTTTGCATGCTCGATCAATGAGTGTAACGAACTCTTTTATTTCTAATATCCCGACTAGCAAACGGATATCTTCATTAAGACTATCTTCGAATCTTTTGTACATTATAGCTTCTGAAGATATACACTCTCGGCATATTGACTTAGTCGCATCTAACTCTAGTTCATATTTAGTGGCGTCATTCTACTGCTTAATCTCTAAAAATTCTTTTTGTTTCGATCGATTTAATCTCTCAATCGATATATTTCTTTCAAACTCAATCGAAAGAAATCTCATGTAACTCGCTCTCTAACAACGAAATTAAAGTTTTCCACCATTGATAAGCTGCATCTCGAAGTAACGATACAACACACTTTATGCATTCTTCCCAAGTCAGAGACATCTCATCAAATACCCGGATAATATTTTTAATCCAGAATTCAGCTTTTTCAGCATCATCATTATTGGTAGCTCGGAACTCTTCAGCCCCATACTTACGGATCTTATCAACTGGAGGCTTATTTAATAGATTTGGATACATAACCGGTGGCACAACTATAGTCTGAGGGGGATTAACCGGGGGTAGAGGTTGTGAAATAGTCAGGTTATTCTTTACGAACTGAGTGAACCACTCACTCATCATTTGGAAGAAAGCTTGTTTAGCTTCTCCCTCCTAACTGCTTGTAGTCGGTCTCAGATTAGAAGGCCCTGTCCCTTGCACGGGAGCAGGCGTATTACTTTCTACGTCATCAGCTACGGCTCTTTCGGGATCCATTGCTATACAGAAATCACATTTTACATGTCAGGATTTATCACACTATCACAGTTCAAATATATGGCATGTATAGCTCTGATACCAATCAAATGTAACACCCTTATCCCTTGTCCGATTAACTGATTAGGGTTAAAGGCGTTACCAGACAGATGGGAAACATTTACAAAATTAATCGTACAACCATTCATCAATATCAATCATAATGTCCCTTAAGTAGGTCATCGAGACCTTAATCATGCTTATAAATTGAGTCGGGACTAAACCGAAACACATAAGAAATTTCATAAAAAATTGAAACTTTTCTAACATACAGGGGACACACAGCCGTAAGGGTAGGCCGTGCCTCACCCACAGCTACTGGACACTCTCGTGTGTCCTCCTCGTGGTGGTATACTGCCAAATTCAACACGGTCCCTAAGCACGCCCGTATGCTAAGGTCGTGTACTACTAGATCACATACTACCATTTCTCACACGGCCACTAAGCACACCCGTGTCGAGGCCGTGTGTAATTTAAGCCACATTCTACCAATTTACCCACGGTCTTAGGCATGCCCGTGTGCCTCAACCGTGTGACATTATAGGCCATTTTACAAGGCCAATATGCCACCCATTTTGGATCTCACCTACAAGCAATACATACCAAAACATAGTATGCATATATGGCAACCAAAACATATCAAATGGTTCACTTCACCCCATACATTCAATACCAATTCCATTCATACCAAATTTCAAACTAAATCCTACATCATTTCAAACATGTAACATCCATTTGCTTAACCAAAACTTAACCATTCCATATGCATCAAGACATACTAAATATATATTCTTCATAACTCATTCATTCAAATCTTTATCAACTCAAAAGCTTGCCAATACACATGGTCATACTCACTTCATAAACAAATACACCTATCTAGCCTATACATGCCATATTTAGCTATATACATTTACAAAAAGGTACCAAAATAAGTTTTTGTAGTGTGATGATGATCCTTGACAATTTCGAGCCTTCAGTAGATTCGACGACCTATAAAACAGAGAAAACACACACATAGAGTAAGCTTTCCAAAAGCTTAGTAAGTCATATACAAATAAACTTGGAATAAAAAGCATAAATGCAATTTGAAACTTTTGCACATCTCATTCACTTAACAATTTATCATGTACATGCTTGATTCATACTTATGACTACATTGGTCACTTTTATCCATTCAAAACTCATTTGAAGCACATGGCTCATTCACAATCTTTATTGCATCTCATTCACATTATCCTATTCAAACATACCTTTCTTCAAATCAAAGTCATATGCATACTTACCATTCATGCATACTTAATGCACATTCAATGTACCTGAATCGGTATTCATTCACTTAATCGATCATAACTCTGATATACCATTCAGATTGCAGACTTGCCCGTTGAACCCTTAGGAACCTAGTAGGATACTCAGAAAGCTCAGAATAGTAGTACAATGCCAACATCCCAGACGAGGTCTTACGTGCACTCTTATATCGATGTCACTGTGCCAGACAGGGTCTTACACGTACAAATCATAACGATGCCAACGTCTCAGACGTGGTCTTACACGAGTCAATATGATGCTGATGTCCCAGACATGGTCTTACTCATAAAGTTCATATCGATGCCTACGTCCTAGACGAGGTCTTATACGAAATTTCAAATTAATGCCAACGTCCCGAACGTGGTCTTACATGATAAAACAGAACAGATACCTATGTCATGACATACGTTATCCTATCTATTCCTAGGTTCGTACGGGACTTCTCGAGCATTTATAACTTGTCAATATATCCTCTGATTTCACATACATTCCATCTCAAACATTATTCATTGCCATTTAAATTTCATAAATACATAAATAGCTCAAATCAAATACATATATTCGTATATCGACTTACCTTGGATTCAGATATTTGATCGGATTTTGTTATTCAATCACTTTCGATTTCCTCCGATCTAAGTCTGTTTTCTTCGGTTCTTGATCTATACATATTCAAATTTAATCCATTTATTCATCAACTCATTCAATTCAATCCAAGAATACACATTTAGGGCAATTTGCAAATTAGCCCTCACATTTTCACATTTGGACAATTTAGTCCCTATTTCACAAAATCACAAAATACATAAAATTTCAAGTTACCCATGCCTAGCTGAATTCTCATGTAACTCATACAAGTCCATACATTTCATTTTTTTTATAATTTTGTCCTTCAAATTACTATTTTCTCAATTAAGTCCAAAATACTCAAATTCATCAAAAACTCAAATACAAAATATGCTAATCAAACACATATATTCCATATTTCATCATCAAATATTTCAAAGCTCATGTGTTCATCAAAGACACATTTAAAAATCATCATCAATTCTCAAAATTGGAGCATGGGTTTTGAAGTATACAAAGAAACGATTACGAAAACGTAGAAATTATCGAAAACCGAAGCAAAACATACATTGAATCAAACCAAAAAGCTAACCAAAACTTTAGGGTTCTTCCTTCTTTTACTTTTCTTTATTTTTCGGCACTAAGAGATGACAACCATCATCTTTCATATGTTTGTTTTATTTAATATACATATTAATGCCTATTTACTATTTTACCCATCATTAAAACATTTCCAAAACCACATATCAATGGCCTTTAACTGTCCATCCAATATTTAATGGTATATTCCCTTTAAGGACCTCACATGATAAAGACATTAACAATTCTAAGACTCATTAAATTAGAAGGCCACTTTTGCATTTTTTGATTTAGTCATTCGCTCAAATTAGGCATACAAACAGACAATTTAATTCACAAAAATTTTACACATGCTTAATCACATATCATAGGCACAAAAAATAATGTTAAAATATTATTCTAACTCAGATTTATGGTCTCGAAACCACTGTTCTGACTAGGGTATAAACCGGACTGTTACAGTTCGGGACTAAATTAGAAGCTTTTGAACACTTAGAATTTTTTTTACACAAAACAGGGCCACACACCCATGTGGAGGGGACACGCCCGTGTGGGCAAGCCGTGTGGTTACACACGCCCATGCCCCTAGTCCGTGTGGATTTTATTTTTCATTTCAAACCTACAGGGTTTTCACATGGCCTAACACACGCCCGTGTCCGTAGCCCATGTCCCTCACACAGCAATGACACGCTCGTGTCTTCACCCGTGTGTGAAAACCTTGACATTATGTTTATGACATCATCATTCCATTTAGGTCACACGGCCAAGGCACACGCCCATGTCCTTTGGCCGTATGGCGAATTAAATTCCTAATTTCAGGTGCAGACTTCACACAGCCTGGGCACACACCCATGCTCTATGGCCGTGTCTCCCATACAGTTGAGACACACGGCTATGTCTCAGCCCGTGTGTTTACTACTGGGTATTCTACTTGCCAACCTAGCATGCAGGGGGACACACGGCCTATCAACACGCCCATGGGGCTGACCGTGTGTCACATACGGCCTAGACACACGCTCGTGTGTCTACTCATGTAGACAATTGTAAGGCTATCTACAAAGCCAATTGCCACCCTACAAAGCAACCACAGTTATACCATTTCAATGCAACATACATTATGACCATAAGACCCTTATAATACTCAAAATCAAGACATCCACACATAAGTTTACACTACATTCATCATGTGTATACTTTACTCATTACTCATTCCATCACACAAGCATGCACTTCATGAACTTCATCATCATTGAATATATAAACTTGTCAAGTATTGGCCAATTTCCAATGACCATTTACAAAATGAATTTAATGACATTAATAGCCACACATTGGCTAATAAATATGACATAACACAAAATAACCAAGTTCCTATACATGCCATACTCAAAATTAATCAAACTTTGCTATACCAAAAAGAAGTTGATAGTGTGATTCTAAACTCCGACGTCCTACGATCCTCGAGTTAACTTGGCGATACTACAAGGAAAAGGGAAATGAGAGGGGTAAGCTTAAAGCTTAGTAAGTTTGCATGAAATAAATAGCAATATATAGGCTTGTGATAACATCCATACATTACATCGAGTAACAACTCAAATTCTCAAGCACATTGACATAACTTACTCATGCTCATTCTTACCAATTACATATCTCATATCGATCATATTTCTTGCAAGATACTCACATGTACCTGTATCACTTCATCACCTAACTTTAGCACTTTTATTCTCTTGAGCATATACCTAGCTCTTTGCTATCTCTAGCATAAACTTAGTTCTTTATGAACTACTTGGAATATCGAAGGATACCCAATCTCATCATACATGTAACACGATGACAATGCCATATCCCAGATATGGCTTTATATGGGATCACATATCAATGCCAATGCCATATTCTAGATATGGTCTTACACGGATCTCATATCTCGATGTAGATGCCATATCTCAAATATAGTCTTATACGAGATCATATATCGATGTCGATACCATGTCCCAGACATGGTCTTTCACGAGATCTCCTTTCGGTGCCGAGGCCATGTCTTAGACATGGTCTTTTGCGGGATATTCTTTATCTCATGTTGTGATAATGGTATCCTTACTATTCCTAATTTTCAACCGGGGCTTCAACTCAACATAATAGCATTATACTTTCATCGAGGCATCATTAATCAATTTCATAGAAATACTAAATATTTCTCATGATATCAAGCAATTAAGAATATAATAGCATTATGTAGTTTTAATTTCACACAAACTTACCTCGATACCAAAATATATGTGGAATTGTTCAATTTAGTGCATAACTTTGTCCTTGCCTCAGTTTCGGTCCGAGCTTCATGTTTCTTGATCTATGATAAAAATTTCACTTGTTTAATTACCACACTAATCAATACATTTCAAAAATCATACTTTGGCAAAATTACCATTTTGCCCTTAGACTTTCACAAGAATTATAATTTTACCCCTAGGCTTGTAAATCGATTTTAATCAAATTTCCTACTTTAACAGGCCTAGATGAAAATTTATTAATCTTATAACAACTTGCAATATCAATTATTTCACACATTTACCACCTATTTACAACCTTTACAAAAAGGTCCTTTTAGGTGTTTTCATAGAGACCCCTTTCACAAAAGTTGTTTATTTAACAACTAATATTCATTTTATTCCATAAAATTTCAGAAATAAACATGTATACTCACATGTAAAAACCCTAGACTCTTAACCATTTTGCAAAATAGTCCCCTCATTAGCTAAATCATGCTACAAAGGTCTCAAAAGTATAAAAATTATCAAAAATGACCATTAAAACACTTACTTGTAAGGAGAAAAGCTTGGCTGAAAGTTTTAAGTTCTCAAACCCCTTATTTTGCTGAAAATTTTGGTGGAGAGAAGATGAATGAATAGGGTGATATCATCCTTTCTTTATTTTATTTATTTCATCAATTTAATCCACCTAATCCAACAACTTTGACCAATTTTGACATTGTTTGTCCCCTATGACCGGCCAACCATATTTAAGGGTCTAATTGCACTTTAAAGACTTCTAATTTAAGGTTCTATAACTATTTGGTACTTTTAGCTTTAGAATAAAATTTTACACTTTATGCGATTTAGTCCTTTTTCGTAATTAAGTATGAAATCGCTAAAATTAATGCACCAAAATTTTCATGCACTCATATAATCATGCTAAAACACATAAAATAATATTAAAACTAATTTCTCCAACCTCGAATTAGTGGTTTCAAAACCGCTATTTCGACTTACCCCTAAATCGGGCTGTTACATATTTCATTGTTCGAAATAAATTAATTTTATATTAAATAAAAAATTATGGTATTAATATTTTAAACTAATATCTTTGGATTTAAAATATGAATATTCTTAAAAATTTACATAATGAGTGTTAATATATAATTATATATAGTCAAATTAAAAATGACTTAATAGCTTCTAGTGAGAATAAGGTTTAAGATTCATATATCCTCACTGCATTTTTCATGACAAGCATAAAAATGACATATTCATATTAGACATAATTGTTCTTTTTTCTTTAAAGATGGATTTTTAAGGTTAAAATATGTTTCATAATCAAATTAGAAATTAAAGAATTGCTATGATAATAATTTTTTTCCTATTGTATTGGCAATAGTTTATAAAATACAATAAAATAAATATTTTTAATTGGCAGCTTATGCTTTTTTCTCTTTATTTTATTTCTTTTTGCCTGATTTATTAAAAAGTTTAAGCTTTCATTTCTTAATGGGATCAAAACAGAAAACCTGTCACTTTCTTCTTCTTCTTCTTTTGTAATATTAATTAAAACATGTCTTTGTTGGGTGTAATTGCAAAGGTAAATTTTAATAAAATTAAAAATTATAATATATGGTGTCATTGTTATACATCATACAAATTGAAAAGGATGAATAAATGATAAATAATCACAATGGATTATAATATTAATTAATTTTAAGAATATACGTTAACTTAATAAAAAAAAAAAAAAAAGAATATTTCTTACTTTTAACAATGATTAATTGGGATTCATTTTCTTTGCCAAACGAGCAAAGTAGCCAAAACAAAGGGAAAAGAAAATCAAAACGCAGCGTTTTATCGGACTCTCTTATGCATCGTTTGCAAATTCAAAACGCTTCGCCTGTTTGGCACTTTCCTTTCCCCCTCTCTTCCTCCCTTTTTGTTTGGTTGCGAATGTCTTCCTCTTCTCTCCCAAAAGAAGGAAATCGGGGAAAAATGAAAATGGAAGGAATCGAAGGAGACGCCTCAGTGGGAGGAGCAGGGTGTTACATTTTTAATCCGACGCGAATAAACAGCAAGGACATAATATTTTGCGTTGATGTGGACGCAGGGTCGCTTGTTGAATTGAAAACAAAGGGAGTCACCAGATTCGATTCCATAAAGCAAGCTATCCTACTCTTTGTCAATTCCAGGCTCTCTATCAAACCCGACCACCGCCTCTTGGGTACTTTTCGCTTTTGCTTTTCTTTTCTGTTTATTTTAGATTTGATTATAATCTAGGCTTTCATTTATTTGAAAATTAGGGTTTTGAGTTTTTTTACTTAGGCATTTCATTTCCATTTGTTTTTTTTTTATAGCTTAGAAAAGAGTTTAGTAGTGATGTTGAGTCTACCATTACTGCTGTTCGAGCACTCTCGGCTACCACAATCTCTACTGCGCAAGCAGACCTCACTAGATAATTTAGTAAGCAATATGAAATAAGCTCTTGAATTTTCTTTTGTTAGTTGATGATTTTCATGCAATATTTGCTAGTCCACTTACCCTGGAGATATTTTTATTACATAGCTGCTCTTGGTCATCTTTTATGAGGTTTATATGTCCCTCATTCTTTCCTTTCTTTCTCTGTCTGGTCCTCTTAATTGGGATAATATCTCTTTATTGTATTTCCTTGGGATCCTTGTACTTTTTGCTGGATTCATATTTCTCATTTACTTGTTTAAATTGCTCAGGTTTTTGAACCTTTTGGTTCCGTGGAGCTCGTTCAGTTGCCTCTTGATAAAACTGGTCATTCTAAAGGTTTTGGTTTTGTCCAGGTAATACTTAGCAAAGGAACCAGAGAAACTACTGTGATTATTCTTTGGCAAATCCATAATCCATATGCTATAGAATGTTCTGCTTTGGAATTTGATCACTCTGTTTTTCCTACTTGTTGATTAACTATAATCAACTGTTTGTAATCAAATGGGCCTTTTAGTTAGTATAATCCTTTAATTATTCTTGACAAAAAGGATTCTGTTTTGAAAAGATACTGAACTAACTGTTTTTGCAGTTTGCCCGTCTGGAAGATGCAAAGAATGCATTGAATTTGAACGGACAGCTGGAGATTGGGGGTCGAGTAATCAAGGTACTAATGGGAGTTGATGTCTTAGTTTTATATCGGCGTATGCCTATTTCATTGATTTCTGATTTAGGGTTCTTACTGCATTTGACCATTCAACTACTGAATTAAATTAATTGACTGCAATTCTTTAAGCATGTGACCTTTATATTCTTTTGCCACCAACTTCTCTTTTAGCTCCCGATCTATTGACCATGTATCTATTAATTTTCTAGCTGCCAAACAGCCTTAACAAAGAGTGTTCATATATACACATATATTATTTTCTTTTTCCTATATGTTTAGGTATCGACCGTTACTGATCAAGGTGTATCGCAAGATTTTGGAACAAATGCTTCTGCTGCTGATCTTGATGATGATGATGGTGGTGGCTTGGTGAGTATCATCCATGGCCCTTTTTTCTGTTATGATCCAAAATTCTTTTATGCTTCTAAAAGATGCATCATTTTGGTAAAAGAATGGCTTCTGTTGTTTGACATTGCATTTGAAGAGAGCTGTAAACTTCCTCATCTGCTTAAGTTTCACATTTGTCTTTTGTTTTGCTTAGTTTTATCAGTATTTGATGAAATATGGTTTAGTTTTGGCATTTGCATTTTTTTGACGTTTTAGTAAGCTGATAACACATTCTTCTGAATTCCAGTCTCTGAGTTCATCATCTCGAGCACTTCTTATGGCAAAGCTGGATTGCAGTGGCACTGCATCAAGGTTTGCCTCATCAATCTTGTAATGTTTTAATTTATAAGTTTTCTGACTGAAACTGCATTTGCCTCCATTGTTGCAGTATTGCTGGCTCTGTAGGCATGCTTGCTAAAAATAGCACTGGCCTTTACTGCTTCAATAGCAGCAATTCTTGGAGTTGCACCTTCATTGCCATCCCTTGTTCCTCCTACGATACCGACCTCTATTTCTACCATTCCTGGACTTCCAGGTGGTCTTCAACTCCCTACGAATGGCATCCCTGTTATTGACACAATCGGAAGTCCAAACTGTAACACTTCTAACCCATATCCGTCGCCGGATTAGGGTTACGAGGCATTATCGGACAAGACATCACTTCAGATCAATTTCATATACTCACATGTCATTTTCATATAATATAAAAACATACAATTAGTATATATACATGGTATTTAAATACTTAGTCATTCATCTTTTGAACTTTTGGCTAAAATATTACACTCTTTAATTTATCCACATGCATATTAAGTATAAAATTAAGTATATTATATACATAGACATTCAACATTTCAAAACCAAATATACATCTTCATTAAACACAAATGTATGCGCAAAAAATCAAACCATGAGAATCAATTTGAGTACAAATAATTACCACTATTAATTAATACGCATAACATACTTGTAAATAACTTCTCATTATATCACCTATACCTATTCGATTAACCTTTTATAAAATATAGGCCACGTTTGGTTCGCTGTAATGGAATAAAGCTGTAATTGAATAGAGGTGTAATGGAATAGAGGTGTAATGGAATAGAGCTGTAATAGGTAATTCAACTGTTTGGTTGAATGGAATTGAATAGAGCTGTAATAGAATTCTTGTGCTTGGTTGAATGGAATGATGTTGTAATAGCATAAGGAAAAGAACTAAAATGACCAGAATACCCTTAGCAGAATTTTTTTTAGGTAGATGATTATTGTTATTGTTATTAAATTTTAATAAGATTATTATTGAAAATAATTTAATAAAAATAATAAATAATTTAATCATATTTTAACATAATTATTATTAAATATAATTTAATAAAAAATAATTTAATAACATTCTTAATATATTTATTATATGAATTAAAAATCAAAATATATAAGACTAAAATATATATAATCTATTTTATTATTTTTAAACTGTAATGCATATTTAATGTGCTAAAATATTATTATTAAAACAAATAATTTAATTATTCTACAATAAAAAATATTAAAAATAATAAATAACTTGAGAATTTATATTTTGCATAAACATAATATTCATATATTAACAAAAGGTTACATGAAACATATATAAGTAAGTTAATTTTAACTTATGCCATGCATCTTTAAAGGCTAATTTTAATCAAAATAGATGAATTCTCGATCCTTGCTATGTATTAGTTAATTAATTTATGTGATTAAAGTACATGTCTTGCATGCTTTATATTATAGTATACATTTCAAATATATATCCAATAAGTAATTTGAATATAACATTAGAGCAATACAAGCTTTGTCACGAAAATTTTCATTTCATTGAATCGCATCGATCAAGATGCATTTGTTAACTTGATAGTATTCTACACAAATGGGGAAGGATCTGCAGACTATATATCTAAAATTCCATTGATATGGTTCTTCCCTGACTTCCTCCTGTTCACATTTATAGTCATTTTGAGCTTCAAAGAATGAATGCCATCAGTTATTTGTTTCAGTTGGTCTCAAGGTCCTCTCATTTTCTCAACAATGTGCCTACCCCTTTCTTCAATGTGACGCTTCTTCTCTTCAAATTTCTCTCCCATTTTCTTAGTCGATCGATCATTCTTGCCTTCCTCCCCATCTTCTTTGGCCTTGAATCATTCTCATCACCCACATCACTCGCCTTTCAAACTCACTCAAAGACCTAGATGATGACCGAGAATCGGGAGTTGCTCTATTCTACCGGTATGTTTCATGTGGTTCATCGATTGCAAATAGGGAGTTCTTAGATCTTGCGAGGACCTATTCTTTGCGTAAGAAGAAGTCGCAGAGCTCGATGAGGCTTGACTCAATGACCGCAGGAGAACTCGAGGTTTTCCTACTATTTTCCTTTGCTTGAGGGTTGAGGACATTGAGTCGCATTTGCATTAATCGTTATTACCCATAGTCGCATCTTGATTAAGCCATATAAATGGGGCAACTTTCCTTGGGACCCAATCATCTTTTTCTCGCTAACATCCAAGGAATGTATGCACTTTCACGGTTAGGGAGCACCATTGTTTCCCGTATAGTACTCAAGAAATGAAGGAAGCATCACCAAGTTCACTTGGCGCTTTTCTTTCATTGTATTAATGCCAAAGTTCAAGAAGAATATTGTGGCAAATAGCTCATTCTATGTTTTTGATGGTCAAGCAATGCCCGAAATTGAAAGGTAGGTCTAGTTAATGATCGATCATATCTCAAGGAACATACTTGAGATAGGCATGAATGGACTTGTAAGAAGATGCAGTAATTAGATGAAATAATATTATACAAATAATTGAAGGGCAATTTTAGCCAACACAATTAATAATATCGAATCAAGAATCATATAATCTTCAATCTTAAGATTCCAAAAGTCTAATAACATAGTAGAAAGAGACTAATGGTTCCAAGAGATTATAAATGTGGAGAAACAACCACGACAAATTAAAAGGAGGTACAAAGAAAACTCACCGAATTTTTCTATTTGTCAAAAAGTGTATCGAGGAAAAAGAGCTCATAAAATTCAGTGAAAAGTTAAACACCTCTCCTTACTTGGGAACATAAGGTGTGTTAGTCAAAATTTGTTGGTGTAAGGAATTTTATTTATATGGATGTCACCGTCAACTGCTTAGTTCCTCATTACAAGTTAAATAATGTCAACTCAAGAGATAAATTTACTTTAAAACCAAATAAAATTGAGAAAACAATCCACTTTGTTTTATCACATAACTTCCTCTTCTCTTTCAAAACATGATTTTTTCTCCTTTTCAAAAATACCCATTTTACTATTCCATATAGGCGTGTGCCAAATTCTAGCGAACATGCGAAATTTCAAATAAGTCGTCCAATGAATAAAATGAAATAGTAAGAAAATGTTTTCACCAAGTAATATGTCTCTATCCAACAAATGATATTCATACCTTAAACCGAATCGATCAAGAATAAGGCAATATGTCCACCAGTTATCTTGTGTTCCCCAACAAAAGACTCAAGGTCAAACTCTATATCGAGCATGGACGTGAAGCCAAACCATAACCGATCGTAAGGGGTGGCTTTATATATAAACGTAGTGTTCCTCTAAGGATGAAATCCTTATTGACAAAGACAAAGGCACTGCAATTTCAAATACAGTTATGTTTGATCCTAAAATACCAAGTTGATGATGATTTCAATTGGCGACCTTAATAATATTCCATTTTTTCAGGTTTGGGATCTTAAACTATCTATTTTTAGAGAAATTATAAATGGGAACGACGGAACTAAGATTGCATTAACATTCGAATTTGTTCTTTGATTACATAAATACCTTCATAACCCTTGAAAGCCATTTTATGAGATATTCTAAGCAAAAACACCTATCCGTATGAAGAGATTATATACAAACCTGTGAAACTGTTTGGCTACTAATTTACAATGACTTTCCATCGAGAAACACAACTTTGTTGTTGGTGTAGCTTAAGAGCCTTTTACACCATCCGAAATCCAAGAGTGAAATCAAATGATAAAATAGCAAGAATTTACCTCGCCGATTAATGGAAAGAAGAAAGCAGACAAGCAGAGGATCAAATCGTAATTATCTTCCTTGTAGAAGAATACATCCAACATTAGAACTATTTCTCCCGCTTCTTTCACAAAGCCTTTGTATCAAACATAACAAGAAGCATCAAATCAAGGCCTTTTCGTCTAAACAAATGTTTTAGACAATTCAACCTCATCTAAACCAACAAGAATAAGAATTATACAACAACAAAAACAAAAGAGTTAGTTTTGCTGTAAGTTATGTAATTAGCCAAAGTAATCAAAGGCGACTTTCTCGAATCAAATCCTTGCAAAGAACTCTAATGAATCACTTCTCAATTTCTCTCGCAAACTCCTTTGACTTCTCTATTCCAATCAACTTTGGATAAGTGACTTTATCACCAACAAAAACCCGTAGTAAAACAAGACATCATGATCATAATATACATAAGCTTTTCTAATAATTACCACATCAAGAAAGTCAAATTCCATAAATCCAAAATAAATAAATAAGACGCAGACTAGTGGCTTTAATCCTCATAAAAACAAAACCCAAAAAATAAAGCGGCAAAACCGAGTTCACTATACATAAGATACAAAACCTTGATCAAATCCCGATTATTGAAGCAATCAAAGAAGGTACATACCCAATTCAAAAGTCATCACTTTTACAAGAAAACTAACAAAGAATCGATAGTCAATAACAGCGAACATGAAAAACAAAAGAAATCTAGTTCAATGAAGACAAATTAATGATCGCCCATTCATACTGTAAATGCAAAGACTAAGAATAGAGGATTAAAGAAAGAAGAATCGATAAGAATTAAGAGAATAACAAAATTACAACACATTATACAAAACAATGGACTTTTTTTTAACGATGTTACCAGATCACTCGGAATCGGGAAAAGTAAGCCTGATCGAGAATAGACAACTTTCCGGTTTCTTCTTCCTTTGCTGATAAACCCCTTTCCAAAACACCGTAAAAGAAAAACTTGTATTCACAAAATATGTCTAAAATCAAACTAAATCAACCTCAAAAATTTTCTAGAAATGACTATCCAAAGATCATGAAAAGTCGTCACCTTTACATGTCTCTTACAGCAAACTAAATCAACCTTGAAATAACACGATGAACGCTGAAGGCGAACAGAAACAGTAGCAGCAGATGGGGAAATAAGAAGGAAAAAAGGGAAATAAGATGAAGGGAAATAAGAAGGAAAAAAGGGAAACGCAGATATAAGACGAAAGCTAAGTACCCAGACTTTAATTCCAGACGAATCAATCAAAAATCAAATACCCAAAACAAATTAACAACAAAAGAGTTAAGAAAAGAGAAATCAGTCACCGGAAGCACTTGCACGAAAACGATAAATCGGGAGAGGTGGGAGCGGTGGAGCCTTGTGGGTGGCTTTCTTGGTAGCTTCGCTTGCTCTTGCTTTTAGAGCTCTGGGTTGGGAGGGTAAAAATTGGAAAGGAATAGGTAAGCGGTGGTTTGAGAAGGGAATATGTAAACGGTGAATTTTCTGCATACAGACGTAATGGAATAAGCCCGTAATAGGCATTCCATTGAACCAAACGGGAGATTAAGGTGGGCCCATGGAATAGGGGTGTAATGGCTATGCCATTACACCCAACCAAACATACCGATAAAACATAACCTTCGGTATTCATAGATGAATGCGTCATTAACCATTTCATATTACAAACAAACTTAATTCATAAAATAAATGATACAATTTACTGTCCTTATTAAAAATGATCCGTTCACATTCAATGATAATATAGACATATATTTAATGATTCCATCTGTAAAATGAAGTTAGATGACCAAACCAATTTTTCCTATTTATAACCGAATGCTCACCCATGCATAGCTAAATTTGATCTACTAAATAATCAAATCAATGTGGTCCAATCCAACTATTACAATTCCAATTGCAATATAAGCTTATAATAAAACCAACCTTACTAACCAAATTATCTATCAAATTCCAATGCATATACAACTTATCATGAACCTGTTTAAAAACTTATAATTGAATTGACCATTTTATGCATGCACATACATACTCATAATTAAATCACTTTCAAGTTCATATTTCATTTCATTACCATACAAACTAAGCATTTCATGTTCGGTTTACGTATATAAATCACTTAATACATACCATGAAATTATATGCTAAACACAAATATCAAATTTATATCCATCGGCAAACTCATTAATTTAACAACATATTCATATAAATTTCCATTTATTATTCATATTATGTATTCACTTTACTACTAATCCAACATGTCACATATAACTTTCACACATATGTACTACTATCCATAAAATGCCAAACCCGAATCAAAATATGCATAAACCATCATTCACCCAAAACCGAACACAACAGGCTAATTAAGCCATTTTCGCATGGCTTAAATATATACACATTCGAATTTAAGCAAACTTCAAAGCTAGTCTATACATGCCATAATCCCAAAATAAATTTCAACTTATAAGATACCGTAGTTATTTGATAGTGTGATGAGCTTTACTGACGAATCCCCGAGCTCGTAACTTGAATCCAAATCTATAAAATAGAGATAGATAAAAATACAAAGTAAGCTAACTTAGCTTAGTAAGTCTTTAGCATAACATAAAAAAAATATATGAATCATATAATTCCTTTGATAACTTTACCGAAGCCGAATGAACATTATACAACAACTATCAAACATTCATTAATCTCAAAACGTTTTAGTTATAATTATTTAATAGTCTTTCAAACTTATACATATCAATAGCATAAGGCCGAATTTACTTATCATATACTTACACACACATAAATATCTTTTATTTTATATAATTAATCAATGTATTTACCTAGTCATCGAATAAGATATGATATAACACATACTGGTCATTATAACTTTACAATTCTATTTGATATCACATTGTCATAGAATTCACCAAGCACATATCTTGAAATGATACAGCGGCACAAAGCCTGCTAGGCTTAAAACCTGATTTAATACATCGGCATAAAGCCTACTAAACATAAAGTCTAAAATATTTCACCGGCATTAAGCCTGCTAGACATAAAGTCTGAAATATTTCACCGACATTAAGCCTGCTAGGCACATAGAGCCTGAATATCTTGGATACGAAGTTAATCTTTCACATAATACATTATAAAAAAAATTCTAAATGTTCTTTAAGTTTCAGATAAAACTTCTCAATTATCGCATCTCAAAAAATCAATTCATACACAAATCTCCTTATAAATATATATAATTTACATAATTACATTCAACATATAAATCTCAAACATATATTCAGCTTAAGATATATATATATATATATATATATATATATAGTTTATAAAATTCATTTTAACTTATAGTACTCAAAACATACCTTGACTAACATGCACACACACACACACATATATATATATATATATAACTCATACTTTTAGTTTTAACTTATAGAATTCAAATACATATTTATTCGGCTATCTTATACCTACAACTCATTCAATTATATTCAGCTTATAAAACTTATAGGTAAATACTACTTTTTTTTTATAAAGTTTAATTGTTAATAGACTTACCTCGGACGGTGATAAACCGGAACGAAATGATTAATCGACGATTTTAGTTTTCCCCCGATCAAAGTCTGATTTCTTTAATTCTTGATCTAAACATAATCAAATTGAACCCATTCAAACATAATTTCATTCAATTTAATCCAAAAACACATAAATGGGCAATTTACCATTTTACCCCTGATATTTTACACTTTTTGCAATTTAGTCCCTATTGCATAAAACAAAAAATACACAAAATTTGCATACACCATAGCTAGGCCGAATCTTCCTAGAATCCATCTAAATCCACACATTCTATTTATTTTGCATTTTAGTCCCTAAAATTATTATTTTCAATTTAGCCCTAAATACCCAATTTCATCAAAAATTTCAATACAAAACATATTAATCTTTCACATATCTTTAATATTTCATCATCAAACATCAAAAATCACAAGCTATCATCAATGTCAACACACAAAATCATCATAAATTTCAAAAATTCAAGCATGGGTCTTGTAGTACTCGAAGTAACGATCTCAAAAACGTAAAAATTATCAAAAACCGAAGTAAAACATATCTTGAATTAAGCTAGATGAGGACCGAATGTTTCAAAGGTTTTAAACCTTTTTGTTTTCTAACTTTCGACAATGAAAGATGAAGAAAAATCAATAATGGTTTTTTTTGAAGAAAATATCGATTGGGCTTTTATTTCATGGCAATTTACAAGCAAAAAAAAAAAAAACAACCGGGCCTTTATTGGCCTGACACTAAAAAATCAAAACAAACCGGCCCTAAAATAACAAAAGAAGAATCTAGAGAAAGCTGGAAAAAATTGGAAGAATTAAAAAAACCCGAAAAATATAAACTGCCACCGATTTGATTGCCTAATCAGATCATCATCACGCCTTCCAGTGAAAGATCACATCAATCCGTTCCTCCATTAATGGCGCTTTCGGTTACCGATGGGAGTAAAGACCCTGATGGCTTGCTTTGCAATTTATTTTTGAAGAAACTCCCTTTGACGTTTCAGTTCATCTGCTCCTCTAATCTGGTTCTCTGGTGCTTTCGACTCTCACTCTTTCTCTCGCATATCTGGGTACATCATCAACTAGGTAAAACTTCTCCCTCCTTCTTAATGACTCCTTTGCAAGAACATGGGCGAGATGATTGCCTGATCTTGGGGTGAATTTGAACAGTAACTTCTTAACTTTTTGCTGATTTTTTTATGTCTTGAATATACGGTCCTATTAAAGATTTATCAGCCTCCACAGTATTGCATTTCTTTATTATAGTCAACGAATCACCTTTAATAATGGATGCTTCTCTGTTCATTTCGAGGGCGATCTAGGCTGCCCGTCTACATACGATGGCTTCTGCCTCAAACGCAGATATCACCCCCTCGTGAAGATCTGCAACAAAAATAAGAACACGACCCACCTTGTTTCTGAGCACAACCCTTGATGCTGCCTGTTGTTCCCCTTCATCAAATGTCCCATCAAAATTAATCTTTATTGATTGTCCAGGAGGAGGATTCCACACCGTCTCTCTACTGTAGGTAATCTTCTCTCAACCATTTTAACCTCATCAAGTTTTTTAAGATATCTATTCACAAAGTTTACGATTTCCTGACTTGATCTGTCTTTCTTTTCATGTATGCGAGAATTTCTGTCCCCACAAATAGCCCAAAGTACTCCACAAAAAATCCTACATCTTTCTAGTGATATAGAAGCGAAAACCTCTATAAGCCACTCTATCAAATCTTCATTTGAGAACAAAAGAAAAGCTGGATCTGACAAATCCTTCCATATTATTTGTGTTGCTGGGCACTCACGAAAAATATGATTCAGTGTTTCACTGTTTCTATTACACCGAGGGCAAACTGTGTTATTTGACAGGTTCCTGGTTGATAGGTTTACCCTAGTCGGAAGATAGTTCCAGGAAATCTTCCATATCAATATCTTAATCTTTGATGGTAGATCTAGCTGCCATAATTTTCTGTAAAAGTCCTTATAGTTGTTTTGTAAAGCATAAGCTATAGGACCTCTGTTTTGTAATAGTTTATAAGCACTACGAACTGAGAACTCACCCGATGATTCACCACTCCATGCAAGAAGGTCCTCGTGAGGTTCCATCGCCAAAGGGATCCGACAATCAGTTCTGCTATCTCTTCAGGGAAGGTATTCATTATCAGCTCTCTGTTCCATTCTCTATTGTCTCTGCTAATTAACTCTGACACTTCATCAAAATGTGAATAATCACATTCAGAACTTAATCTAAAATTGGGATAATTTGGAATCCACACATCCTCATTAACAGATATATTTGCGCACGAACCCACTCTCCAAACCTGACCCTTCGCTAGAACATCTTTGCTCGCCCATATACTACGTCAAACAAAAGAACAAGAATTCCCCAAATTTGAATTAAGGAAATCACAATTGGGAAAATATTTTGCTTTAAACACTTTTGCTACTAATGAATTCAGAAAATTAGATAATCTCCACCCCTGTTTTGCCGGCAATGTAATGTTAAATTGAGCCATACTTTTAAAACCCAACCCGCCTTCTTCTTTTGACTGACAAAGAAATTTCCATTGACACCAATGTATCCCACGTCTTCCTACTCCTTTTTGCCACCAGTACCGAGCCAGCTTACTTTCAATCATTTTGCATAACACTTTTGGAATAAGAAAACAAGACATAGCATAAGTTGGAATTGCCTGTAACACTGCTTTAATGAAAACTTTTTTTCCCCCTTGAGATAGAATCCTAGTACTCCATGCATCAATCCGCTGATCAATCTTATCTACAATGCTGTGAAAGGCTTCTTTTTTCCATCTTCCCACTACGTTTAGGAGCCCTAAATATTTTTCTAGGCTTGAAGAACTCCTTACGCCAAGCATGTTCGACACTACTTCTTTATTCTCTCTGCTTGTGTTTGAACTGTAAAAAATCGTGGACTTGTTAAAATTAACACACTGTCCTAAACAACTCTCGTATTCTTTTAAGATGTCCTTCATTGTCCTAGCTCCCTTTTTAGTAGCTTCATTAAACAAGATACAATCATCTACAAAAAGTAAATGTGATATCTCAAGTCCTCTTCTACTCACCTTTGCTCCTCTAATCTGACGCTGTATGTTGTGCTGTTCTCATTAAAGATGAAAGACCTTCACTGCATTTAAGAAAGAGAAACGGGCTTAAGGGGTCTCCTTGTCGTAGGCCTCTTGTAGGTTGAAAGAAATTACCCCTCCTACCATTTGTGATAACCGCATACGAAGCTGAGGTAATACACCCCATAATTAACTCCACCCATTTCTTAGCAAACCCCATCTTGAGCATAACCTCCTTCACAAAATCCCATTCCACCCTATCATATGCCTTACTTATATCGAGTTTTACCGCCATATACCCTTTCTTCCCTATTCTCTTCTGTCTGAAAGTATGCAAAATTTCATATGATAAGGAACGTTATCTGAAATCAATCTGCCTGGAACAAAAGCACTTTGCACCTCATCTATACAGTTACCAATTACTTCTTGCAATCTGTTAGCAATAGATTTTGCAATGACTTTGTAAATGAATGAACACAAACTAATAGCCTGAAATTGACCAACGTTGAAGGATTAGAAACTTTTGGAATGAGAACTATATATGTACTGTTTATAGCTTCTGCCCCCTTATTTCAATTCAAGACTTCTAAACAAAACCCTGAAACCTTCTTACCAATAATAGACCAGTACTTCTGGAAAAAAAAAATGCCGGAAAACCATCAGGTCCTGGTGCTTTTGTGCCCCCCATCCCTTTTAGTGCGTTCTAAATTTCTTCCTCTCTGAACGGTGATATTAACTTTGAGTTTACCTTTTCAGTAATGCATTCTTCGATACCTGCCAACACATTATATGGGTTTGCTGTACCTTTTGTTTTGAAAAGCTCTTGGAAAAAATTCGTTGCAATCTCATTTATTCTATCTCCTTCAGTGATTTCTTGCCCATCGTCCATAACTAATTTAGAAATTGAATTCATTCGCTTTCTCGCTGTTGCACATCTATGATAGAAGGTTGAATTTTTATCTCCGAGTTGAAGCCAATTTGCTCTTACTCTTTGCTCCCAATACATTTTGTCTTTATCGATCTCCATGTTTAACTGAATTTTGTTGTCAATTATTCTTGCCATTGTCTCATCATCCCTTTCCTGATTCAACAAGATTTCAAGTTCCCTTATTAACATCTTCTTTTTGCCCTCCTTCTTCCCCTTATTTTGACGAGCCCACTCCCTCAATTTCTCCTGTAGCTTCTCTAATTTCACCATCAACGATTCTGCATTTAACTCTCAAAAATCCTTGATAACTTGTTCCGTCGTCTCCTCTAAAGTCCACCAGGCTTCAAAGTGAAAATGCTGGTTCCTAAGTGTTCAGTTGCTTTATCTGTACATAGAAGAATGGGACAATGATTTGACATTGAATAGGGAAGATGTTGCATTTTACCTATAGGAAACAAGTTTAACCATTTTTCATTCGCAACTTCTCTGTCAAGCCTTTCTCTAATGTTTGTCTCTGGGAGATTACCTCTTTCCCATGTGAACCAGGTCCCTGAATACCCTATATCCTGTAATTGACAGTCCTCAAGAGTCTCTCTGAATGCCTCCATTTTCTTATGATCCCTTTGTGCTCCACCCTTCTTCTCAAAACCATACATTATTTCGTTGAAGTCTCCTACAACAAGCCATGGGTAATTACTCTCTTGACTGAGTCTCCGAAGCAGATCCCATGCTAAGTTTTTTTCTTTCAAATATGGTGATCCGTAGAATCCCGTAAACCGCCATTTCTCGTGAACACCCTCTTCTTCAATAAATGCATCAATGTGCCATTTGGAGAAACTCTTTAAGGAAACATCAATTTCACCTTTCCATGCCAAACAAAGTCCTCCCCTAGTCCCTTCAGCTTCTACCTCAATTCCATTAGAAAAACCACAACTCTTTCAAACTCTTTCCATCCTCTTCTAATCTAGTTTAGTCTCCATTAAGAAGACCAGTCGAGGATTCTGCTGCTTGAGTAAAAATCGCAGCCTACATACAGCCCGTGAGCTCCCCAACCCACGAACGTTCCAACATATGCTTTTCATTGCGTCCGGTCGGCTTGCCCATTGGCAGTCGCTGATCCTATTTTATTTGTAATAGTAAATTTTCCCTCACCCTCGATTGTCACTTCCATACTATCCTCATCATGACCCTCTATCACTCCATATTTGAATCTTTTTCCTTCCCTAGTTATCATATCCAGGCTGAACGTATTGTTGCTTTCTTTAGATAATTTCCTCTTTCTCGTCCCACTTGTATATTTCCAATGCTCTTTTTGGCCTTCTGTGGCTAACCGTTTCCAGGTTGACTTTTTGGAGAATTCTGTAACTTTCTTTAAATTCTCCTCTTCTCCAATTGGTTCTCCTAACTCCATTGGTTTCAAACTTCCTCCTAGGTCTTTAAATCCTTCCTCCCAGTGCTCCAGAATCTTTCCCCCTGAGAAAATTCCTTTTGCCACCGCACCATTAGGCTCCATTTTCAGCCTAGATTGCTGCTTAGAATTCCCAACGTAGAGTTTCTGCTTTCCTATCTGTTTTGCAAAATGTTAAATTTCATACTCTCTTTCCCCATTGCTTTTGATTTTGCTCTTAATGCAATAGAAAAAGGAGGATCCTCCCTTATTTTTCCTTTTTCTCCAGGATCAATATACGAACAATCATCAAGACTATGATCCATTCTACCACACCCAAAGTAAAATATTGGTAGTTTTTCATATTTGAAAGAAATCCAGAATTGAACACAATCTTCGCTAGGTACAAAAATACCCCGTCTGAGTGGATTCTATATATCTAAATGTACCCTAAGTCTACATACATCATCTCCTATTTCTGATCAGATTACACCACCGAAAGTACACCCAATTGCATGTAAAAGATCTTTCTTATCAAATTCTGGTAAAATCGGCCCTAGCTTAATCCAATACGACGAAGAAATAAGTTTGATTTGATCTCTTTCGATTAGACTACTTAATCTTTCAAACAAAATTAAGTGTTTTCGAAATAACCAAGGACGCCCCTCCATAATCAAATCCAAATCCTCCTCTAAATCAAAAATAATTAAAAAAAGGTTCTGACCTGCTATTTGAATATCGAATTTCCTTTTTGTTTTCTAGATACTCCTCAATTGCGCCTTCAAGCTGTCTGGATTAAAATACTTCTTAGTCTAAACAGAACAAATCAAGGTTGGTTTTGCAGACGGCACCACCGTAGATCTTTTGATGGAAAGTTGAATGAGCTCTTCTGCTAACAATGAGATCTCCTCCTTGCTGTCCCCCTCATCGCCACTACTCTCCTCCATCCTAAGTTGTGACAGATACCACTCTCTCTAGAACTCTATGGAGAGCACTCTTGGTTTAGAGCTATGGGTCTATCTTCTCCAAATGTAAACAAATTATAAAAACTTGTAAAAAATATTTTTAAAAAAGTTTTAAAAAATAATTAATAATGGTTTTTAATTTTATATAATATAACATATATTAACATTATTATTAGTTTACTATTTTAACCTTTAATAATTAATAAATATAACTTATATAATAAGGTTACGTTAGTCCTTTGCCTCCCACTAACTTATCATAGTGGGTTATTTACATCTTTAAACCTCCTAATTATAAAGACAACCACTATTCGACCCTTTTAGAAATAACCATCTAATTTTCAGTTTACGCGATTTAATCCTTTTATTTAATCAGACACTCAAACAACGAAATTAAAGCACGGAATTTTCACACAAATAAATTCACACATAATAAACACAGAAAATAAATTTTAAAGTATTTTTTTTATAACTCAAATTCGTGATCTCAAAACCACTGTGTCCGATTAGGGTCCAAATCGGGCTGTTACACAAACGTATGCCTATTGTTACAAAATATGCTTGATCCAACCTTGGAGGTTGGTGCTTGCACACAAATTTTAGTGTGTTCTTTCCTTTTCATGTCTTTGTCTAATTGTATCATATTCTTGTGATAGACAGAACCATAATTTTATTTGGATATCAAAGAGATGAATGAGGTCTGCAATTGGCTTAAAGCAAGGTTGGGGCTCAAGGGATAACGCTAAATATAGTGAAGAGTCGAGAAGAAATAAAGGTGAAAAGAGAAAAGACTTCATATGTTACAAATAGGTAGTAAACAAAATGGATTGTTAGGGCATATGGTGTACTTGGATCTGAAGATGTTTCACTACCTGGGGCTACCCTTGTAGAAATAAGAGATTAGTAGAGTTTCTTGGAATTGAAGTTGTTGTTTCAAACTGTATTAGCTGTTATGTAGTACAACATCAATATCAATGTCCATCGTCATAGGTACTTTTTTATTTGTTTACTTTTGTACATTGAGTTGAATGTTGGTGGTATACATTTCGGCTAAATGTGAGTGTATTTTGATTGTTGGATCGATTTTTTGTAGTGAATATTCAATCTTTATTTTAATGTTAATTTTAATTTTATATTTTTTAGTTGTATTTAAAGCACAATTCCTATAATTATTCACTGTAAATGTTTATGAAAATATATTAATATTGAAATAATAAAAAATAGTAAAAAATTACCTTATACGTGTCTTTCTCAACCTTTTTAAGGTTACTTTAGACGGGTTTATCCTAACCTTTTTTAAAGGTTGCCTTAGACAACGTTTATCCCAACTTTTTTAATGTTGCCTTAAATGGGTCTATCCTAACCTTTTTAAGGTTGCCTTGGACTGATCTATTCCAACATTTTTTAAAGGTTGCTTTAGAATTGGTATACCCCAACCTTTTTAAGGTTGACTTAGACGAGTCTATCCCAACCTTTTTTTATAGGTTGTCTTAGACAAGGTCTATCCTAACCATTTTAAGGTTGCCTTAGACGGTTCTATCCCAACTATTTTTAAAAGTTACCTTAGACAAGTTCTATCCTAACCTTTTTAAGATTGCCTTAGACAGGTCTAGCCTAACCTTTTTTAAAGGTTGGTCTTGATTAGGTTTTTGCCAACCCTTCAATAAAGGTTGGCTTATGTTGACCTATGCCAACGCTTTTTCAAAAGTGTCACTGCACCTATGCCAACCGTACTAAACACAACCTTTTCAGAAGCGTTGAAAGAAGCGTAATGACACCTATGCCAACCTTTTTTGCGTCGTCTTAAGTAAAAAAAAGTGTCGCGGTAAACCTGTTTTGTTGTAGTGTAAATAAACTATTTTGGCGCACTATGACAATATAATCTGCCACCTTGCTAACTTGCTAATGAGATAGAGTATTGGCGTATACTAGTGTTAAAGCATCTGGCCGTTGGCAGTATCTAAGGATTTAATTACAGGGATCTTCAAGTGAAGAAAGATTATGCCAAGAAAGAGAGCACCTAAGAAAGAGTACGCCCCAAAGTTTTGGCTGAGCACTAAGGACGTATCAAGTGTATGAGGAAGCCATAGGAAACTTAATTGTTTTTAAGACCACGCTATACGCGAGTCGCCACAAAAGTATAGTATGCTTGGTTTACATGAGCACTATTCTAATTGGTTCTTATAATAAGATTAGTTGGGAGTCAATTCGATTGATTTGATCCTCCCCATATTGGTCAACAGTAAAGTAGATCTTCTCCATATTTTATTTTACCTACCCCTAGATTTGGTAGGGAAATTAGGGGGATGAGAGTATATTTATTTAAGGGAGGGGGACATTCCAAATAGTTTTTCTTTCTGCTCAACATTTAGGTTCTTCTTTCTAACCTAAACATTCTTTTCTTCTTTTTTAAGATAGAGATAAGACCTTGTTTAATCAGTGGATGTTCAATATTCTGGTAAGTCTTATAGCCTTATATGTTACGGTTGTTGATGAGTAAGGATGATAAAAGATGTAAGAACATAAGGGTATGAGTGAAAGGCCCTGCTTGGAGGTTGCATGTAGTTGAAATGTTAGTAAACTATCTGTAAATGAGGATTCTAATGTAAATTCCATGATTTTGTAAGTAGTTGCTACTACTAGATTAGGAAGGACTTTTTCAAGAGCATCAAAATCTTCCAAGTTTTCCTCATCTATTTTTGGCTCTTTAGAGGTGAAGAAGTTGACCAATTACCTCCATTCCTTTTGGAACTTCTCCTAATCTTTGCCCTTAGGGTTATAGACATCAAAGTTTAAGGACTCAACAGTGACCTTCTATAAGTAGTTGAAGTTCACCTGACTTAAATTGAGAGGACCCACAACAATTTGGGCATAAAGGACCAGGTTGGATCATAGTATGGACAAGGCTTCTGCTAAATTTTTCTTAGTGTCTTCTTCGTGTTTTTTCAAAGCTTCCTCGTTGGATTGACGTAGATGCCCTAACTCTGATAAATACTGCTGGTCTTGAGATTTAACTTTCTCCTCTCAAGAGGACTCCTTTGTTCTTAGTTGATTGAATTCTTCCTCCATCTACTTGGCCTTGGTTTCTAAATCTTCATATTTGGCCTTCCAAAAAGAGAAAAAAGAGTCAAGATCTTTGATTTGGCTGATAGCTTTCTCATGACTCTGGCGTAGCTGAACTAAGGATTATTAGCTAGAATCCACAGTTTCTTCGAAGCTTGCCAATTTAATGTTGTTTTGATTACAAGCCTCCTGACGGCCCAGCTCATACGCTTGTATTTAGCTGCTAAAACTTGACAAGACCCCGTCAGCACCGAGAGTGTAGGAAAAGAATGATTTGAAGAAAGAGAAGAGAGGAAAGCCTTTTTCACCTACTGAGGTAAGATGTTATTTTGATGCTACTGGATGGATTCAAGAGAGAAAAGATATTGCCTTGACCTTATAAGATCACGCCATGGGAATATTTTCCCTGATTCACTAAACGAAGTGTTAATGTATTGTATTGGAAAGTCTGTAGAGTTGGCAGACTTTACTGGTACAACTAGAGCAGGAGGAAGGGTAAGAATAAGAGGTGGGACAAGAGTAGGATGAGTGATGGTTCTTATGGGAGCAGACCCTCTCCTAAGTCTACGAGGGTTAGGTGTGGATGGCCACTGCCCTAAGTATCGTGGGTGCTACCCTTCACCCTTGGCCTTTTTTGAGTTCTACCAGCTATTGGTGTGACGACAACTTTTTCACTCTAGTGAACTGCATATTATAATGCTAAGGTGTTCATATTGGCTGCAGGAGTAGGTGGGGAAGTACTTAATGTATGAGAAAAAGAAGATCCTGCAGCAGTAATAAGAGAGCTAGCCCAATTAAGAGAAGGAGCGAAAGACGTACCATAACTAATTATATTCCAATGACGTGGACGTAGTCCACAAGTCTCATAGAAGAAGAAGGAGGCTTCTTCATCCTCCCCGCTAGGATTCGTGACAAATCATCATTGGCGTTGTAAGGCCAGACCACCTTAGCAGAAGGAACATTATGGGAATTGACCCATAGTAAAAGGTCATTCGCTCGATGACAATTTGGACTCAACCATTGCAGATAGTATTGAAAGATGTTCCAGATAGTAATAATCTCCCTCAATTCTAGGATACACTTTTTTCTTAACCGCTTAAATTGCTTCCAAGAAACTTCTAAATTAACGTGTTGGCTTTGTATGTAGATGTCCTTCTGAGGTGTAGACCATAAAGTGGGAAAGCTAAAATCAATTTCGAGCTTGCATGTGACTCTCACAAACTTATCTTTCTTAAGATGGATGTTTAAGGCCCAATTTTAGATAATGGGCTTATAACACTACATTAGCGTGTGCTAAAATATGCCATCCTGATCAAGGTACCTTGCCTTTTGATCTTCAGTTGATAGATCCTTTGGAAAATGCCAAGAATAGGTGGCTCATTGTGTAAACAATAATCGATGAAATAAGCCACCAATGCCCACTAGGAAAAGGTAGAGGTTGCCCTGGGGCGATGCCATATTCGTTGAGCACCGAACAAAAGAAGGCGTGAAGAGGAAAATAAAAGTCAGCCTTGAGCAGGAAGAGGGGTAGAATAAAACCCTCGGTGTTGTCACTCTGGTGACATTCCCCTTGGGCTAAATGGAAACTATAGGTGAAGTTTGGGCGAATGATACCTCTGACCCATAGATATTGAGTTAAATCCTCTTCGGTAGTGCTGCATTTGTACATGGGAATGAGTACATGATAAGTACCATCAGGACCTTTAGGTCCAATCATGACAACGTCTAAGGTTGTAGCTTCTACTACTTGGGCATGACCTCTTCCACGAGAAGTAGTTCTAAGAATTTTGAATAATAGAGAGAAAAGGAAAAAGAGAGTTACCTCAAAAGACAGTTGCAATTGAAGTTGAAAAGAAGCAAATAGACTTGAGCAGAAAAAAAAAATTAGGGCTCCAATGATGTAGAGAAAAATGTTGGGGGAAGGTGTTGAACATTCAATATTTATATAAAATCAAGCATCTGTGAAAAGTTTCAAATTCAAAACCAACTATTGGAATTCTTAAATCACAATATGACACTTGTCAAGGAAAAGGCTGTGGGATGTTTAAAAACACAGAAGTACCTGGCAACTATGTCCACTAATCTAGAATTTGCCAATCGAGACTTTTTGTCTACATTCACAGTAGTTGGAATCTCCAGAGTGAACGTCTCAGATGAGAAGTCTGTTATGACTATGTTTGGGCATTTCGCCAAGCAATATACTATCTGATCTAGAAAGTTGGCCACGCACCATTGATAAATGGGGATTTCAGGTTGGTAAAAATTTCGGGGACGAAATTTCCTGGAGGGGAGAGTTGTCACACTCTAAAAGCGGCAGATCCAAAAAGGTGAGTATGATATGTATGTAAACTTTTTGGCGCACTATGGTAGTATTACCCGCCACCCTTCTGACTTGCTTATGAGTTTGAGTATTAATATATACCAACATTAAAGCATTCGCCCGTTGGTGATATCTAAGGATTTATTTATAGGATATCTTTAAGTGAAGCGTAATCGAGCGCACCCAAGAAAGAGTACACCCCAGAGTTTTGGCTAAGCACTAAGGCCTATCAAGTGTATAAGGAAGCCATAAGAGACTTAATTGTATTTAAGACCACACAATACACGAGTCACCTAGAAGGTACAATACGATCGGTTTATATGAGCATTGTTCTAATTGGTTCTTGTAACAAGATTAGTTGATAGTCAATTGGATTGGTTTAACCCTTCCCATGACTGGTCAACAGTAAAGTAGATCTTTTCAGATTTTCTTTTACCTACATATAGATTTGGTAGGGAAATCAGGAGGACCAGGAGTATATTTATTGAAGGGAGGGGGACATTTCAGATAATTTTTCTGTAACATCCCTTACCCGTATTCAACGCCGAAACAGGGTACGAGGCATTACTAGACCTATACGTAAACAATTATGCTATACTAAAACAAAACTTTCCACCCCAATTTAAAACTTTTCATAAAACCTCTTGAACAAGCCTATGAGGTCTCAATCACACTTTAGGAATGGTTTGGGATCAAATCGAACTCTTTTAAAGGTCACTGGAAAGACTTAGAAAATTTTCACTAAACAATCCATATGCCTGTGTGGCATATCACATACCGTGTTCCACACTCGTGTGGATTTATTTTTCACTTCGAACCTACAGGGGTTTTCACACGGCCAGACACACGCCTGTGTCCCTCACACGGCCTCATCACACTCGTGTCTTAGCCCATATGCAAAAACCTTGCATTCTGTTTCTAACATCATCACCCCATAAATGTCACACAACCAAGGTATGTGCTCATGTCCTTCGGCCGTGTGGTGAATTAAATTCCTAATTTTAGGTTCAGACTTCACACGGCCTGGGCACACGCCTATGTCCATGGCCGTGCCTTCTATACGACTGAGACACACAGTCGTGTATCTGCTTGTGTGTTTACTACTGAGCATAATGACTTGCAAACCTAGCATGTAAGGGGACACACGGCCTAACCACACGCCCATAAGGCTGACCGTGTGTCACACATGGCCTAGACACACGCCCGTGTGGACAAGAACAATGCTATTTGGCAAGCTCTTTCTATCACCCTAACTCATACAAACATAAACCATATCAAACTTTCAACCTATTCATGCATAAATAAACTAAGTAAACCAATCATGCAACTTGCACATTCATGAACAACCTCATCTTCTCATAGATTCATAAGAGAGTGCCATTAACTATGGCCTTGTACAAAAGAGTTCATTTTAGAATGAGCCAACACATTTGGTCAAAAAAAATATGACATTCAACTAATTTTAGTCCCTATACATGCCATACTCAAAATACTAAGTCTAACTATACCAAGATGTGCTGATAGTGTGGGTGATCCTTTGCTTATCTCCGTATCTCGAGCTGGCTCTTCGACACTATAAAATAAGGGAAAAGAGAATGGAGTAAGCTTTAAGCTTAGTAAGTCATATGTAAACAATAAGCATCATACTGTATGCTAATCAATCAAAAACATTACATATTATGTAAGAACAATTCATATTCTCATAACCATGCTTACTCATTTCAACTCTGACCACATTCCAACCACATATCATATACATTGCTCACATTTACGTATACTTATGCCCCGCACTTATCACCACAAACCACATGTAATAACACTTAGATAAATCTCTCGATGAACCTTTCGAAATGATACAAGATACTTTGTGGTTTCGCACACAGCCCACCATTAATCAATAATAGGGTGGTATCGCACACAACCCACCAATAATAATAGTTACAGTGGTATCGCACACACCCCACCAAAATGATAATATTTACGATGATATCGCACATAGCCCATCATTAATAAATAACAAGGTGGTATCGCACACAGCCCACCAAAATTTACATATTATGGATATTCATCCATACTCATATTTCTTTCCGAAGGTTTATCCGAGAGTTTTCACATTTTCTACTATTTCAATAATTCTCACAATAATCAATTACATCCAAAAAATGCATTAATAGTTAAAACATGCGTAATAGGGATGTATCGTTTACACATAAACTTACCTCGGTGCAAAATATGTTAATTTGCGACTTAGTCCGAAACCTTGCCTTTTCCCCGGTCAAGGTTATTTTCGCGTTCTTTTTGATCTATAATAATAAAATTTACTCACTTAATCACTATATAAATCAAAACACTTCAAAATTTCTACTTTGGAAAAAATGACTATTTTGCCCTTATACTTTGGCAAAATTACGATTTTGCCCTTAGGCTCGTAAATCATTTTTCATCAAAATTTCTTATTAAACAAGCCTAACTGAACATTTATTACTCTTATAATAATTCACAATTCCAATCATTTCATGCATTTACTACTCAATTTATAACCTTTACAAATAGGTCCCATTTAGGTGTTTTCATGGAAACACCTTTCACAAATATTGTGTATTTAACACTCAAGATTCATTTTCTTTCATAAAAAAAATCAGGAAACAACATAAGCACTCTCATGGATACACCCTAAACTTTCAATCATTATACAAATTAGTCCCTCTCTAGCCAGCTTAAGCTTTAGGGGTTCCAAAAGTACAAAAATCATCAAATAAAACCACCAAAATCACTTACTTGTAAGAGGATAAGTTGCTGAAATTTCTAAGCTTTCAAAACCCCCTTTTTTTTGTTAGTATTTTCGGTAGAAGATGAGGAGGATGATATGTGTTATCATCTTTTTTCTTATTTTATTTTAATTTATCAATTAAGTCACCAAAACCTCACCTAACCAAGTGACCATGTCAATTCTTGTCCCTATGGCCGGCCACCACACTAAACAAGGCCTAATTGCATAATAGGGACCTCCAATTAAAATTCTAAAGCTATTTAACACCATTAGCTTGTAAAGTAGAACTTTTGCACTTTATACAATTTAGTCCTTTTTTGAAATTAAGCATACAATCGCTAAAATTAATACACTAAAATTTTCATATATCCATGTAATCATGATATATCACATATAAAATTATTAAAACTAATTTCTTTGATCTCAAATTAGTGGTTTTGAAATCATTATTTTGATTAGCCCCAAAATTGGGCTGTTACATTTTCTTTCTGTTTAATGTTCATGTTCTTCTTTCTACCTAAACATTCTCTTCTTCATTAAGATATAGTTAAGATTTCATTTAGTCAGTGGATGATTCAATCTTCTGGTAAGTTTTATAGCCCTGTATGTTACAATTGTTGATGGGTAAGGATGATAAAAGGTGTAAGAACAATAGGGTGTGTGTGAAAGACCCTGCTTGGTGTCACACGTAGTTGAAACGTTAGTAAAATATCTGTAAATCAAGATTCTAATGGAAATTCCATAATCTTGTAAGTAGTTGTTGCTGCTGGATTGGAAAGGACAATAAAAATAGAAGCTCTAGGTCGAGGTAATGGTAGGCCTCTGCTGAGTCTTTAGACCCGAATTCTACACGATATATTTTGATGATTCCTTGTATGATTGATGTTCATATAGATGCATATATCTTCTTGAGGAGTTGTATGTATGTATGTATGTATGTATGTATGTATGTATGTATGTATGTATGTATGTATGTATGTATGTATGTATGCATGTATGTGTGTGTGTTCTCCGTGAATCATTTGTATGTATGTATTGAGTTGTACGATATGCTGCATAAAAATGATGATGTGTGGTAAGCATGTATGAGAAATTTTTTATTAGGAAGTGTGATTTTGTTAAGGGTATGAGTGAAGTCTATGTAAATGTGTCCAATATGTTATTAGAGTGATGCATGTGAAATTTTGGTTGGTGACAAGGGGTTTGTGCGCGGAGTGTTGGAAAAATATGTGATATGATAATGGACCTTGTGGTAGTGCTTTGAGGATGTTCACCGAGACAGTAAACACAAAGGCCAATATAGAAAAATATAGTCCATCAGGACGATAAACTTGAGGTCCACCGAGATGTTAAACACGGTAAAAGGCTAGTGTGGCAGTTATATGGAAAGACTTAGCCATGTTACATTTTGGAAATGGTGGATGAGTCATTTTTTCTACTAGGGTTTCTGCATGTCCCAGGGGCGATGGTGGGCAAACCTCAGGCTATGCTAAGTTTAGGCAAATCCATATCATCAAACACAACAATTGGTGTGGTGCCTTGGTGGCAAACCAAACCAAGCCCTTGTGGCGAGTTATCTATAAAGCCTTTGTAGCGAATTATCTAAAGAGCCTTTGTGGCATATTGTTTGGGAAGCCTCAGTAGTGAAGTTATGTAACACCCTAAACCTGACCTAGACATTATAGCCAAATTCGGAAGTGTTACGAAGAAAATTTATAAATCTGACTTCTTTCTTTTTGAAAACATCGTATCTCTTTGTTACTAAAAGAGTCCATTTATTTAAAAACGTGTTGTTATACTTATTAATTAAAACCATTGATTGTTTACGTTTTCAAAATAAACCGAGTTTGTTTTCTTTTAAAAAATTTATCGTAAAACCATCGTCATTTTTCGAAAAGCATTTTATCGTGTACTATGTCAAAACCCAAAACAAAAGTCCAAATCCAAAAAAATAAAGCCAAAAATCCAGAGAGTCCAAAAATTATAAAACTCGCAAAATGGAATTTTAAATGAGCCAAAAATTCGACCATCCTAACACACCATGTGGGGTATAAAATACCCACCCAGCCCTACACACCACTTAGTGTCCTTACGGCACTTTTTAAAAAAATTGCAGCAGTGCTGCCAGTATATTGGCAAATCATTGCATCACGCAGAACACTTCCTCTTATAATACATAACCCGCCCCATAGCCAGGTACAGATAGAATATCAGATATAACAGAATAATAGATACCAAAATGTCTATCACATTCATGCTCGTATAACATATATTAAACATGGTTATACATAACATATCAAACATATCGCATTTGATTACATGTATTTAGGTGTTGTTTATGTCAAATTCATACTATCAGATTACCATATTTCATGCTTTAGGGCTTATATAAACATATACCAACCCCACAAAAGGCCCACAGTCGATCGAGACAACGTGTACGACTCTAGGCAATCGCCTTACCTGTGTGGCCCACACAACCTAGCACACGGCCCACACAAGCCCGTATGTCCCATACGGCCCAAAATGGCCTAGACCGTGTGTCACATAGGGCCTCCCACATGACCTGTCACACAGCAGTGTGTCGTACAAGGCCTGGCTCACGACCGTGTGGCATCAACAGGCCCCAATTTTGCTTGCTATTTTTCGAGTTTCTCATTACACACATTGACTATTTTTGATACAAATCCACCTACAAAGCTTCCAGATCCTTAAACGTCAATTAACACACAAAATTAAGAACGATTTGTGAAACTTATATCAAGAATTATTCACAAACATCCTCACTTGGTCCCCAAAATATTCAAGCACCTACGGATAAAGCGAACAATAATTAAAGATACCTAAGTCGTTGGAGAAATGCCAAACGTCATTCAATCATCTCCTAAAACCACACAATACCAATTAACCAAACACCTAAAGAAGAAATCAACCCTTACTATCCAAACTTAGTATCCAAATGGAAACAAAAAATACCATACTATCGAAAGCAAAAATTATACAATTACCCAATGAATTAGGAATACCCAAAAAATATCGAATTGGAGATTGATCACCACACTCATGTGAAGACTTGGATCCAAAAAGAAATACAAGCCTCTCCACCAAACATTTTTTGACAAAAGATTATAACAAGAAAGAATTAATTTGAGAGGAAAAAGGCAAAAAAAGGAATAAAAAAAGAAACAATTTGCAAAACCCCACCTGACAAACTTGGAGCGTGAAACGTGTTTAGTGCTTTTAGGAGAAAAAATATATATTATTGTTTCAAAATAAAACATAAACCTAACCCCTAACTTTCTGATAGCTCAACAACTCTTTTAAGAGTTTTAATCCAATTCCATCACCACCAATATGAACAGCACACTAAGGACTAACAAAAATAATTTCACTTTGGTCACGTAGGGGATTCGAACTCCAGACCCTACCACAATACCAAAACCCACAACCATTGAAGCCGACACTTAATTAATGTCTAAATTTAACTAAGTAGAGCTTAAGATTTTTGGGGCATTACAACTCTACCCTATAAAAAAATTTCAGCCTCAAAATTTACCTGATTCAAACAGATGCAGATACTGTTGACATATCGAGTCTTTAGGTTCCTACATGGCTTCCTCAGTGCCATGATTTTGCCATAGAACCTTCACTAACGGAATAGATTTCCCCCTCAAGACCTTAACGTATCATTCCAGAATCTGAACAGGCTCCTCTTCAAAAGTCAAATCTAATCTAACCTCAACCTCCTCAACAGAAACAATATGAGATGGGTCTGGCCGATACCACCTTTACATGGAGACATGAAACACATCATGGATACATTCTAGTTTCGAAGGTAGCTCTAATAGATAAGCCACTGATCCCACATGTTTCAGAATCTGATACGGCCTAATGAACCTAGGGCTCAACTTGCCCTTATGTCCAAACCATAAAACTTTCTTCTATGGAGATACCTTAAGAAACACATAATCATTCACGGAATACTCAATGTCCCTCCTTTTTAGATCTGCATAAGACTTCTATCAGAAGCCACCTTAAGACAATCCCGAATCAGTCTAACTTTATCCTCAATCTAATAAACCAACTTAGAACCCAAAACCTGTTGCTCACCCAACTCAGTCCAACACAATAGAGTACAATACTTACGACCATACAGAGCCTTGTAAGATGCCATCTGAATGCTAGAATGGAAACTATTATTGTAAGCGAACTCGGCTAATGGAAGAAAATCCTCCCAACTGCCTCAAAAATAAATCACACAACTTCGAAGCATATCCTTTAGTATCTGAATCACCTTCTTATATTGACCATCGATCTGAGGATGGAATGTAGTATTGAAGTCCAATCTTGAACCCAGAGCCTCATGAAGTTTTCTTCAAAATCGAAAAGTGAAGCGAGTATCTCTATCAGAAATAATCGAGACTGGTACCCCATGAAGTCTCACTATCTCAGAAATATATAACTTGGCCAACTTATGAAGAGAATAATCTGTCCGAACAAGAATGAAGTAGGCAGACTTGTTCAACTGATCTATGATGACCCACACTGAATCCTTCTTAGTAGGTGTTAGGGGTAACCCACTAACGAAGTCCATAGTCACACGCCCCCATTTTTACATGGGAATCTTAACAAATTGAAGCAAACCTGAAGGTAACTGATGCTCAGTCTTAACTTGATGGCACATCAGACAACGAGAAACAAAGTTTGTCACCTCCCATTTCAAACCAGGCCACCAGTACAGTTCATGAAGATCCTGATACATCTTATTTCCATTGGGATGCATATCATAATGGCTACTATGCGCTTTTCTCAGAATGAATTGTCTCAAATCAAAATCATTCGGTATACAAACCTGTTCTTGGAAACATAGAGCCCCATCACTATTTAGCCCAAAATTAGATATACCACCATCCTCTATTTGGCGAAATCACAAAACTAGAGAATAATTCCCTAACTACTTATCTCGAATCTGATCAATCCAAGTCGGCTTAACTTGCAACTAGACTAATAGAGCCCCCATCATCAAACAAACTTAGGCGAGCAAACATTCCCCTCAAATTAGACATGGACCTATGACTAAGAGCCTCGACCACTATATTGGCCTGATCGAGATGACACTCAATCATGCAGTCGTATTCCTTAAGCAACTCAATACACCTGCGTTACCTAAGGTTCAATTCCTTTCAAGTAAGGAGGTACTTAAGACTCTTGTGATCGGTATAAATAAGACACCTCTCACTATATAGATGGTGCCTCCAAATCTTTAAGGCAAAGACAACAACAGTGAACTTGAGATCACACGTCCAATACTTGCCCTCATGTGACTTAAGCTGTCAGGACGCATAAGCCACAGCCTTACCGTCTTGCATCAGTACACAACCCAAACCAATATGAGATGCATCATTGTAAACCACGAACTCTTTACTAGATTTAGGCTGTGTCAGAATAAGAGCCTGAGTTATTTAAGCTTCACAAAGCTCGATTGCTGCTCATCAGTCTAGACAAAAGGGGCATTCTTACGCAACAACTTAGTTAGAGGAGCTGTAATAAATGAGAACCCCTCGACAAATCTCCGATAATAACCCGCAATACCTAGAAAACCACAGATCTCAGAAACATTCCTAGGTTGTTTCCAATCAAGCATATCATTAATCTTTCTCGGATCAAATCAAATTCCCTCTGTAGAAACCACATGCCCAAAAATGTTACTTCCCTTAACCAACATTTACACTTGCTAAACTTAGCGTAGAGCAGTTTCTCTCGAAGTATTTGAAGAACTACTCTAAGATTCTCTTCATGATCATCTTCAATCTTAGAGTATACTAGAATTTTGTCGATGAGGGCTAAAACTTACTGAACTAAATACGATTGGAAAACCTAATTCATCAGATGCATGAATGTAGTCGGAGCATTTGTCAACCCAAAGGGTATGACTAGGAACTCGTAGTGCCCATAGCGAGTCCTAAAAGTAGTTTTGTGAACATCAACTTCCTTAACCTTAAGCTAAATACCTAGAACGGGGATCTATTTTAGAAAATACAGAAGCCCCACAAAGTTGATCAAACAGGTTGCCGATCCTCAAAAGTGGGTACTTATTCCTCACCATTAACTTATTTAACTGACGGGAGTCGATACACATCCTCATGGTACCATTTTTTTTATAAATAATACCGGTGCCCTTAATGGAGACACATTAGGACAATTGAACCCAGGATCAATGAGTTCCTGAAGCTGAGCCTTTAACTCTATAAGCTCCTTTAGTGCCATATGGTAAGAAGAGATGGACACCAGAGCTGTACCTGACAGAAGTTCAATACCGAACTCAACTTCCTAATTCGGAGGCAAACCTAGTAATTTCTTAGGAAAAACATTGGAAATTCCTTAACTATTTGGATGCTTCCAACAAAAGAGTCTACAAAAGCTGAATCATTTACAAAAGACAAATATGCTTCACATCCTTTTCGAACCAATTTTTCGACCACAAGAGCGGAGATCACGTGGATAAGTAATCCCAACGCTTACTGATCATAACCACCTCCACATCATTCTCAGATCTTAGAACTACCCTCTTAGTAGCACAATCCAAATGAACTCGATGTTCCACAAGCCAGTCCATAACTAGAATTAGATCAAATTCCCCAAACGGTAATTCCATTAGATTAGTCGAAACACAACCCCTTGTACCTCCAATAGTACATTCCTATATGGTTTATTAACCCAAACAGGTTGGTCTAATGGACTAAGAACTGTAATCTCACCGGAAGTGCTCTCAACCAGAACCTCCAAGTTTACAAAAATATAACCAGATACATAGAAATGTGTTGACCCTATGTTTATTAGTGAAAACTAATGGGCATTATAAATAAATAATGTACCTGTAATCACATCAACGACGTCTCTATCCTCACCAATGTAGGTTGCCTCACCTTAGTTTGATTAGCACCTCTGTCCGGTGCTTTCTGCTCTCTACCCATACCATTACCGCCCTTGGCTGGACCATGGCCCCTAGACAGCTGCTAAACTGGTCGCTAAGTCTGAACAAAACCCGAAGTTAGAGCTTGCATTTTATCAGAATGTTGTGGGCAGTCTCTGATATGGTGCTTCATCGACCCATATAACAAATATGCCCCCAACCTCCTCCAACACTTGCCCAGAGGGTGTCTACCACAGTCTCTACATGGTTGAGCCACAGTAGCAGTAAATGGAACCCCAACTCTCGAAGGCCCATCAGCTTTGACCCGTTTCTTAGGCCCTAAACAGAACTAGATGGCTCTAAACCCCTCTTATTCTTACCTTCTCATGGTCCCTATTCTCGCACTCTACACGTTCAACCTCCTCAGCAATCTTTGCCTTGTCTACCAAGATAGCGAATTCCCGCTTGCGGAGCTATAAAAACCCTCAGATTATCCCTTAAACCATCTTCAAAGTGGATACATTTCTCATACTTAGTCGGCACTATCCTACGAGTGTAACGGCTCAATCTTAGAAATTCAGCCTCATACTCAACCACAGTCTTATCCCATTGAGTGAGGTTCATAAACTTGTGTCTACGAGTATCCACATAACTTTCCCTCAAATATTTACTCTGAAAGATAGTATTAAAATACTCTCATGAAATTTGATCCGGATGAGTACCCTCTACAAATGTTAACCACCACTGATAGGTCTCATCGTGAATCAAAGATATTGCACTCTTTAATTTCTACTTAGAGGTGTAGTCAAGATTGTTCATTATCCTCTCGGTGGCCTCCAACCAGTAGTCGACCACAGTCGGGGTGACTCTAGTGACGCCCCTAAATAGCTCAGCACCATTAGACCGAAATCTTTCAGTTACCAACCCACGGCTCCCAGATCCAGAATAGGGTCCAGCAACCCTTTCCAACACTCTAAGCATGGCTTGGGACAATGCGTCATCCCTAGCCGAGTGACTATGAGACCTAGCCTCGGCAGTAGGTGTAACTGGTGTCTCACTTTATTCTAGATTAGGCATACTGCCCATTGAGGACGACTCAGCTCGAGTCTCTCTACGGTGTCCGCCGCGCCCACGAGTACCACGTCCATGTGTTCCATGGCACTCATTGTATTCATAGTTTTATCTACATTACAAAGTTTAATGTATCGGTTTCAATGTTTATTAGCAAGTATTTTATGCTTCAAATAATTATCAAAAGTAGTTTCAAAAATTTCAGAAATTTTCAGTCTCTAACTAACTCAGTACAGTTTCAGAGATTTCTAGCTAAAGTATTTCTAAGTTAGAAGTACTTACAAGATCGGCGCCGGAGACTTGATATTCCACAAACTTACATTTCAAATTGAAACTAAACTTTACTTGAATTTTTTTTACAAATATAATTTTTAACCTAAAAATTTACAGCCCGAGTTTTACAACCTGGCTCTGATACCACTAAATATAACACCCCAAACCCTACCTAGATGTTATGGCTGAATCTGAAAGTGTTATGAAGAAAAGTTATAACTTATTTCTTTTTGAAAACATCGTATCTCTTTGTTAAAAGAGTCCACTTATTTAAAAACATGTTGTTATACTTATTAATTAAAATCATAGATTGTTTACGTTTTCAAAATAAATCAATTTTTTTTACTTTAAAAACAATTGATCGTAAAAATATCGTCATTTTTGGAAAAGTCATTTTATCGTGTGCTATGTCAAAACCGAAAACAAAAGTCCAAATCCGAAAACAATAATGTCCAAAGATTTTAAAAATTACAAAACTTTCAAAAATAGAATTTTAAATGGATAAATTAATGTAAATCAAGTTTTATGAAATTGTGGATAAATCCGAGCTCTCGTCGCACCGACCTGCTTAAGTTTGAAGGTTACTTGAAAGTATCAAACAAATAGAGAGTGAGTTTTATAACTCAGTGTGTAACTTAATGGAAATAGATTCACAGATTTAACACATAACAGAACATATACTGACAAATGTCTCATGCAGAATCAGAGTCACATGAAAATTACAATCCTACCCCCATCCGCTACACGCCATCTCTGATCATCCCAACACACCAAGTGAGGTATAAAACACCCACCCAGCCCTACATACCACTTAGTGTCCTTACGACACTTTTCAGAAAAATTGTAGCAGTGTTGCCAGTATATTGGCGTTTCATCACCTCAAACAGAACACTTCCTCCTTGTAATACATAACCCGCCCCATAGCGAGACATGGAAAAAAGATTAGATATAATAGAATAATAGATACCAGAACGTATATCATATGCATGCTCGTATAATAGATATTAGACATGCTTATACATAATAGATCAAACATATTGCATCTTATTACATGTATTTTGGTGTTGTTTACGTCAAATTCATACTATCAAATTAGCAGATTTCATGCTTTAAGGCTTATATAAACACATACCGACCCCACAAAAGGCCTATATTCGATCGGGACATCATGTATGACTCTAGGGAAAATTTTAAAATTTGGGCCCACATGCCCGTGTGGCCCACCTGGCCCAAAATGGCTTTTCTGTATAGCCCACACGGCCTGTCATATGGCCCACATGCGTCCGTATGGTCCACACGGCCCAAATGGCCTAGATCGTGTGTCACACACAGCCTCGTACATAGCCATGCGACACACGACCATGTGGCGTTGACAGGCCCCAATTTCAGCTTTTGTGTTTGCTATTTTTTGGGTTTCTTATTGCACATCTTGATTGTTTTTTGATGCAAATCCACCCACAAAGCTTTCAGATCTTAAAACGTCAATTAACACACCAAATTAAGAACGATTCATGAAACTTATATCAAGAATTTTTCACAAACATCCTCACTTGGTCCCCAAAATATTCAAACACCTACCAATAAAGTGAACAACAATTAACGATGCCTAAGTCATTGGAGTATGCAAAACATCGATCAATCCTCTCTTAGAACCACACAATACCAATTAAACAAACACCCAAAGAAGAAATCAAACGTTACGATTCAAATTCAATATCCAAATGGAAACAAAAAATACCATACTATCGAAGCAAAAATTATACACTTATCGATGAATTAAAAATACCCAAAAAATATTGAATAAGAGATTAATCACCACACCTGCATGAAGACTTGAATCCAAAAAGAAATACAAGCCCCTCACCAAACAGTTTTTGAGGAAATATCGTAACTAGAAAGAATTAATTTGAGAGTAAAAAGGCAAAAAAAAAAAAAAGAACAAAGAAAGAAACAATTTGCAAAGCCCCACTTGACAGAACTTGGAATGTGAAACGTGGGTAGTGATTTTAAGAGAAAAAAATTACAATTGTTTCAAAATAAAACAAAAACCTAACCCCTAACTTCCTGATAGCTTAACAACTATTTTAAGATTTTTAATCCAATTCCAACACCACCAATATAAACAACACATTAAGAATTAACAAAAATAATTTCACTTTGGTCACGTAGGGGATTCGAACTTTAAATCCCTATCACAATACCAAGACCCACAACCACTGAAGCAGGCACTCAATTAATGTCTGAATTTTACAAAGCAAAACTTAAGATTTTTAGGGCGTTACATGTTATCTAAGAAGCCTTTGTGATGAATTGTTTGGAAAGCCTATAAGGTGAATTTTGTAACTCCTAAGTGGCGACTTGTTAGTCCTCCTTTGTGGTGAGATCTAGGTATGCTAATTAGGCATTTTCTGAAAGAGTTCTCAACAGTATACCCGACTGATGAATCTGCCATTGTAACTTACTAAGTCAAAGAACTTGGGAAGTATGTAATCATGGGTGGTGTAAGTGTTCGCCAAACCTAGAAGTTTTCACATTTTGTATCTAATTTATCTGAGTTTCTATTAGGCGATCCTAAATATATCACCTTCATCAAACCAAGTTTGTTGTCTGGATTGACTTTAAGATTTGTTGTGACTGGCATTCTGACAACTGTCAGAGCCAGTATAAGAATCCATCGAGAATAGTGTCTGTAAGCATATCGTTCAGAGAAATATATCAAATTTTATTTCCAAGTGATTGTGAAATGGGATCCGTTATAAGGAGAGAAGTCTGTGATCCGCCAATCGAGTGGAACATGTACAAGGTGGTCAAGTTAGAGGTTGGCGTATAGTTATCTGCCAAAATCAGAAAAGTATCCTCCAAAGTCTAAAAGGAAGTCTAGAATTCTTAAGTCGAGAAATTCATCAACATCATTTGAACATAGTAATGGTTAAGACTCAATTAGTTCTGTTGAACTTTCAGGCGTCTATTTTGTAATGCAGGTTCTTAAAATTGAACCAGTGTGTTAGGTGGGACCAAGCTAGGATTGTGCCAAGATGGTAGTTGGAAGAGTGGTATTATTCTACTTTTGAGAATATGTTGTAATTAATAAAATTTTCCTTTGAATATTTTTTCGTTGAAAAGGATATAAATAAATAAGAAGTTTATCCAATATGGTTTCACCAGTTTTGAATTTTTGTTAAGTATTTTTGAATTGTGACATCCTATATCCGGTTAGGGTATAAGGCGTTATAAGGTAAATTACTATAGTGCTAGTTAGAGGCATGAAAATTAAGAACCCCATAACGCCTAAAGTTGGTGATAGGTTAGGGCAGAAGAGTGGTTCATGAAGAAACAAGAGAAGAAAGGGAGGAAACATATTGTAGTTTTAGAGACTTCCTTATCAAATACGAAAATGTCCACTCCCAGTAGTCAGAAGTCTTTAATATAGATTTTTTAGATAGTGTTTAAACTACTGTGGCACTTGTTAAGGGTGGGTGGAGAAGTCTTCAAAGTGTCATTTGTTGGGTAATTGATCAGACCTTCAACAATAAAAGGTATTATCTCCGTGTTAGAGTTTTGTCCTCAACCTTCGTAGAGAATCGTGTATGGTTCATTGAGAGGGCACCTAATGTGGCGCCCAAACCCCAACTAGAATGGTCCGGCCCGAGTCAGAAATGCCATATTAGCCACTTGCGTGAACCTCATCACCATCCATCATTCACATCACAAAAACACTAATCACAACAAAAAAATAGATGCATAACAGTTATTCGTAAAAAAAAAAAAACATATGGACCTAGAGTCCTGCTATATGACATAAACATAAATACATCAATTCAGGAGTAATTTTTTCATTTTACATTTATCATGTGATTGCTTGAAAAGCATCATGTTAGACATTCACACAAAAAATAGAGTTTTAACACAGAAAAATTTAAAAGAGTCGATTAAACTCGACAAGTCAAACTTATTTGATTAAAAAGAAAGATTCAAAACTAATTCATAAATTTGGCAAAATATCTGGAACATCTTTTGACAAAAGTAAACATAGATTTATGAAATTGAACATATAAAACTGTAACGAATTGTAACGTGTTTACACAATTGTACGTAGTTGTTCAAGTAATAAGTAAAAATGAGTTATCATCTCCAAAGGGATTGCAAATATTTGTAAAATTATAAATTCAAAATTTGATGTAAAAATTTAATAATTTGGATGGTGATAATTAAATTAATAAAGTTAACTAGATGCAAAGAATGATCCCTATACAATTCTAATCTAGATGCAATTTAACTAAATGTATGAATGAAGACTTTAGCAACAAGTTGATGCTTGCTCCTGAGTCACACAAAGATTTACCACAATATGATTCACCAATGTTGCAAGGTATCATAAAGCTTCCAAGATCCTTCAGTTTCAGAGGTAGTTTGTTCCGTAAGAACGCACTACACTCCTTCGTCAAAGTGATAGTTTCATACTCACTAAGTTTTTTCTTCTTGGACAAGATATCCTTCATAAACATCACATAATTGCTTTAAAACATCCAAGAACTTCTTGAATTCTACCTCTTAGTTCTACTTATTCTGCTGAAGTCTTTAAGGATATGGAACCCTACGTTGATTTGGAAAACTTTTCTAAGGAGCTAAATCTTCAAAAGAAGGTGTTAGTTTTTTAGAATTCATTAGTTTAGGGTTTACCTTATCAAATTTTTCAACATCATATTTTTCTATTGTAGGAACTTCAACTATTGGTTAACTTCCTTTCTTTTCAATAAGCTTTTCTTCAACCACAACTTTCTTAGGCTCTAAAGTCTTACCACTTTGTAACTCTACCACTTTACAATGTTCCTTACCCAAATTTCTCAAATTTTCTGTGTCACTTGGCAAGGCTTCTTATGGTCTACTACGAAGCTCAGTAGCTAATTGACTCATCTGGTTCTCCATATTTTTTAGCGTTGCTACTTGACTTTGGATTAATGCTTTATTTTTCGCCATGTATGCCTTTAACAACTTCTCCAAACTGTTTGGTGGTTCTATTTGAGGTAGTTTTGGGGCTTGTTGATTAGACCCTTGGGTTTGGTTGGGTCTATGATGCATTTGATTGTTATTCGATCCATTTCCTTAATTACTCCAAGAAAAGTTTGGATGGTTCCGCCATGAAGGATGGTAGAAGTTGGACTGCGGTCCTTGTCCACTCCTATTTTGATACTGGTTCCTTACATAGTACACTGATTCGGGATTTGAAGGTAAAGTCTCAAAGAATAACCATCCCCACAGTACACACAGGAAACTACGTCATACTGACTTGGTGATTGAGCTGCAAAATTATTCAAACCATTAGTGATAAACTATTTTAACATAGAGGAAATAGAAGATACCTGAGCAGAGAGTGAGGTCAGTGTGTCCGCTTCATGCACTCCGGCTACACATCTTCTTGAAACTAATCGATTTGTTAGCCATTGTTAGTTATTACTTGCGATCCTTTCAATGATCTCGTAAGCCTCGTCATAAGACTTAGACAAAATCGCATTATTTGCAGAAGCATCCACCATTAATCTTGTGTGTGCATTGAGACAATTATAAGATGTCTCCAATTGGATACAATAAGGAATCCCATGATGAGGACACTTACAAAGTAATTCCTTGAATCTTTCCCAAGCCTCATACAAAGACTTATCATCAAATTGTTAGAAAGTTGTAATTTCATTACACAACTTTGCATTCTTACTCGTTGAAAAATATTTTACAAAAACCTTTTGATAATTCTTGCCAAGAGATATTGAACTTGGTGGCAATGAATTCAACCATGCTCGTGCTCGATCTCGCAATGAGTACGGAAACAGTTTTAACCTCAGTGTATCTTCAGTCACACTAGCTAACTTAAATGAATCACTTACCTCTATTAATAATCAAAGGTGTAAGTGTGAATCTTCTGTGGGCATACCACTAAGCTGGCCCACCATTTGGAGCATTTGAAACATCACTGTTTCAATTCAAATTGGGATGCCTTGATATCAGGCCTTCTAATTCCCTAATTTAACTCTTTGAAGAGTGGCACATCGTATTGTCTAATGGCACGATCCCTATCATCAGCAATAAGGATTGGGTTGTGCACTTGATTGACTCCATTACCTTGTCCATCGTTTTGATTTCCAAGGTCCATCTCGGCTTGTCTTTGAGCAGACCTTTCATGTCTTCTTTATCTAAAAGTCTACTCGATTTTAGGGTCCATGGGTAATAGATCAATGGTTTGATCTATGCTCATAAAACCTAATAAATAAATAAAGAATAAAGAATAAATTAGTAGCGTTAGAAATTAAATAAAAAATAAAAACCAGAGTGTAAAAATAATGTCACAAAAATTGATTAAGGCAACAGTCCTCGAAACGGTGCCAAAAACTTGTAACGAATTATAACTTGTTTACGCAAGTGTACATAGCCGGTCAAGTAATAAGTAAGTAAAAATGAGTTATCGTCTCCAAAGGGACTGTATAAGCTTAATCAAATATTTGTAAAATTATAACTTCACAATTTGATGTAAAAATTTAATAATTTGGATGATGATGATAAATTAAATAAAGTTAACTAGATGCAAAGAATGATCCCTATGCAATTCTAATCTAGATGCAATTTAACTAAATGTATGAATGAAGACTTTAGCAACAAAAACAATCAACATTAAATGGACTAGGATAATTATATTAATTAATTCAATTTACTTTCATCATGCTAACATGTTCGGATTTACTTCTATGGAAACTCGATCTCTTATGGGTTTGGAAACCAAATTAATCCTCTCGGATCTTTTACTTAGTTAAATATGCATGTTATAGTTAAATATGCATGTTACTGATCATATTAGACTAGGGGTTTCTTAGCATTTATGCAAGGTCACAGGGACATTTACGTTTGCAACAGTTTAATTACATAAATATAAAAACCATGCAAGATAATAGAGCTAATTAAAGACATTATGAAACTTAACTTAGTCGGTTGTAATGATCTAAATTAAGCATTGCACTTTTCAATTATGCGTCTATTAGCCGTCGTCTGGTTAGGATCGATTAGCTAATCTGAGTGCACCCAATCACGTATGAGTGAAATGCATCATGATATTAATTGAAAACATAATTGACTGAGGCACAAAACATGTTAACATGAATTAAATAAATCTCATTAATTCAATATAATTATCCTAGCTTATATGAATTAGAACTTCATAGTTGATGTCAAAAACATAAAACTAAAAGCAAACATGTTAAAATAAATAATCAAGAGGAAAGAGTAGACTCAGTTCAATAGCCTTTCGAATCTATTCTGATTAATGTGCTCAACTCTGCTCAGTTCAGTAGCCTTTTTGATCTATTCTGATTGAAGTGTTCCTCTGTTTCGATTGAAGCTTCTTTCGCTAAGGGTTTAGAAGGTATCCGGCTAGAGAGTTCTTTTGACAAATCTTTTGATGTTAAAGATGAGAGAAGTGATGGACGGCTATGCAAAGGAAAAAGGGGGAAATGGATTAGGAGAAAACTAGAGTGAGTGAAAGAGGAATGTTGAGTGATGAGGGATGATTGAAAAGTGAGGAATGACAAGATATTTATAGGTGAAAGTAAGGGTTTGAGTTTACTAAAAATGGGTTTAAATTTCCTTCCTTCCCTCTCTCATGTGGCCGGCCATGCTTCAAGGAAAATGAATGACCAAGTCTTCTCAATTTAAGTGGACGGTTTCAAAAGGGAAGTTGTTGGGCCAAATTCTTTTTTTTTTTTTTTTCCAATTGTAGGGACCTTTAATTAAATATTTCAAAACACATTTTGGGTAGTCAACATCAAGTGCCAAAATTGGGCTTCTAATTCCCCTTGTTGGACGGTTTTTTCAGTCCAATAACTTAGCAACATGTCCCGTCCACTTGGACAATTTGTGCATGGCCATCTTTTATTTATTTAAATTATGTCTCCAATGGACCTCCTACATAGTAAAAAATAAATACATTAATAAATTAACATGAATTAATATATCTATATAGTGAAAAATACATACATACTAACTTCTCTTAAACTGAAAATTTTAACTAGTTAAGTTGAAACTTAAATTTCTTGATACGATCTCATTTTCGTTGTTTGAAATTGATTCTAAATAACTAATTAATAACTTTAGAACAAATCTAAACCATTAATACACCTATAAATTCAAATTTAAATTTTTTCAAAAATTCGATGTTCATGAACATCTTGAACAAAAAATCGTTAAATCTTTCAAATCTCTTAACGATTGGTTAAAGAAAGATTAGAAACCTTTTTATTTAATTAAAATAAGTTGAAATCACTTAGTCAAAGTTTAGTTTGGAAATTCAAATTTCACCATTATTAATCTCAATTTTTGACATAATCCATTAAACTCAAACCTTGATTCGTAAAAGTAGGATCCACAAAAACATGATCAAGAAATAGAATCTTACCTTGTTTGGTGAAGAAAAACGAACGAGAGATTGAATTTTGGAAAATTGGTTTGGAAAAAGAATGAAGAAATTGATGTTGTTTTTTTTACAATTTCTTTAAAATTGAAAGAGACGTTGGTGTTTGGAAGATGAGAAAATCACAAGGGTTAGGTTATTTAGAGAGAATATATGTGGATTTGTGTTTAGAATTTTTTTTTTGAATGACGACAAATAAAGAGGAAAGACGTGCGTGAAACTGCAGGGTGCAGGGAAAATAGGCTAATTTTTTAAACATTGGTATAACTTAATTTGGGCTACTCCCAAATTTAATCCTTTTACAAATCAGTCCCCTCTTCTAGTTAAAAGCCTTTTTCTCGATTCTTTTTAAAATTAATTTTATTTTTCAAAGCCGTTTTAAGGAAATATTTTCCGGTTACTTAATTCCAAATTCTCAAACCTAATTTTAGGCCATAATTCCAAAAACTAATCCCGTGTCCAAATCAACAAAATCGGATTTACTAATCTAAAACTATTATCCCAATTTTGGGATGTGACACCTAAATTAGTGGTACCTGCAAGATTTGGGAGAGGTATAAGTATAAGGCATGTGAATAACAATTGAACTACATGGGCGCGGGCGACTTGAACCACCAACCTAGGTTTATAAGGCCCTTACCTGCAACCATATTACTATTTAAGCTACGTTAAGCCTTAAGTTGGTAGTTTGAGTGATCTATGCCCATGTAACTTGATTATTATTCACACGTCTTATAGTAATATATCTCCCGAATCTTACAAGTACCACCAATCGAGATGCCCCTTTTGTGAACTATACAAGACTTTCCGCTGAGGTTGGACACAAAACTCCAACACAAGAATAATAACTTTGGTTATTATAATCTAGTTGACTGCTTGACTGGCAATACTTCAAAGATTTCTCTCCAACTAACGAACCCACACTCAATATAATTTAGTTTTAGCGTTACACACAAGGATGAATTGCCCCCACATCCTATAGTTTAATAAAAATCATGGCTACAAAAATCTGTTCTTGGTGTATTAATTAGTGGATTAGTTTGTTCGTACTGATTATCCATCGTTGCTAGATATTAGCAAACCATGGTTAAAATAAAAAATAAAAAATTCCAATTAGAAAAATATACCTCTCTGCATCATCAATTCAACGTCATCCTGTTAGCCTTCGTCCTCCACAAACCAGATAAGGCTTCGAGTATATGTAAATATGTTTAATCCATTACAGAAATCCTCAACTGGTAACAAGCAGAGCAAAATACAGTGTGTTTTACAGCATCCCTTTACAGACCGACATTGTATTTATAAAACTATGAATATAGGAGTGGAGTCTGAAAGATTAGCTGATAACACAAGAATTGGGATGGTCTTCTGCAAGGACAACACGGTGATACAGAGTCATGTAAGGATTGTATGCCTTGTAAGCCTTGAGAAGCTCAGCAAGTTGTTCGCTTTCTTTCTTTTTGTTATCATCCTTCTTGGCGCCTTCATGTTTCTTGCCTCCTCCATCTTTCTTCTCTTCTTTGGGTGGTCCCACTGTTAAAATCTGAGTGTACCATTGTTTCCTTAACTAGCTCACCACCACCACTGGGTCAACTTCCCCTATCACTCACTGTTAACTTCTTATCCTTCATGTCTATCGCGATTGAATCCACTCCTGATAGCCCAGACACTGCTTTCATGGCTTTCTGTTTCTCTTTGTCATCTTGTAAATTCAATTTCAACACTACTTTCTGTAACAGAACCACACACAAAAAAGAATATCATGTCAGAGACAAGAAAACATCCCTGTTCTGAATCTGTCCTGTCTATTAAGACAAGAATCCCATGAAAAAAACCAACATCTTTTAGTACAGTTACCATCACAATAAGCACTTTAGTTGATGAAAACAAGTAAATCCTAAAATAACTTTTAAAAGCATGAAAAAGGAACCCAAAAAGAACTTTCAAACAAGAGTCATCCAGAAAGATACTAAAGATGGTTACTTTGTTATTGTTTTCCAATATTAGTAATAAAGAAAACAAGATTTGATGTTACAAAGCCAGTGGATGAAAACATAAAACTAATTGAATAATGGAAGATTCATTCTCTGCTGGGAGATTGGGATAAGAATAGATTAAAAGAAGGAAACTTGAGACCTTCATTGCTGTTGAAACTTGTGCTGTGACCTAGATTTTATTAAACTGCAACACGTGAATTTGTAAGAGAGACAGGAAGTCACAATATATAAACAAACAGAACATGGCTAAGCAATAAACTGAAAAAAGAAATTGTATTTATGCATCTGATATAGAATTCTTCAATTCTTTTCATGTGTTTGAATAATGTTTCAGAAATTACATTTTCAATCAAATTTAAAAATGTACTAAAAATAAAATGAGAGAAAAAATAGGACCAACGTGGAATAGAAACAAAGGGTTTGTGTCCAAATTGCACAACTCTGACCATTTCCCTGTCTAAGTAGGCAAAGAAGATGACAAACCAAACCTATTTAATATTTATTGAAAATTTTAATATAATTTAATATTTATCGATGAATTTACTAATAATGACTCATTTAATATATTAAAAATGTTTTAAAAAATATCAAAATGCTTTTATTGCCATTGTCTAATACGAATTTATAAAAGTATTGATATATTTTTTTAATTATGATCTGTAGTGATATTGGACTCCATTGCTTTTGGCTCTTGTAAGTTTTAAATAGTAAGAAAAATATAATGTTGGATTTTAATTACTGATAATTATTAATAATTTACTGGGCCGTGTATGATATTGTGATGGTTGATAGTCCCAATTCAATGTACAAAATGGATCAGTTCCTATTTTACTGTGAAGTTTTCTTTTGAAAAAAATATATATTATGGGGGCTTTTGAATATTGTAAAAACCTTAAATAATTATCAAATTAAGTTTCTTCAAAATCAAAAGTTGAATATGTGAAGTTTTTATTTTGTATGCCCAATTGCAACTTAATTTATTAACTAAGAGAGTAAAAATATGAAATAAACACAGAAGTTTGTTATGCATTTCGAAACCTATATCTATAGGACTTTGCCTAGAAAGTAATCCATCATCAATTTATTGTAAAAGACATGATTTAAGTTTGACTCACTCACTAAATTGCAACATTCCTTCTATACATTAATTAGATCACTTTCTCCACGAAGACTTTCCCCTTAAAAATTTAATTACAATCTAACCAATAAAAACAATTTGTTTACAATAATATGCACTAAAATGTGTTCCTCACAATGAGCAAAATAAGGGTTCTCAATCTCATACATGAATAATAAACAAGCTTTCTTTAAATAGGTGTTAAAGTCTTGTAAAATCTCCAATCGGTGTAAACCTCTTGATCCTTGAAATTAGTTCAATCAATTCCTCAATAAAGAATAAAATACTAGAGATCTTCTATGAGTAGTCTTTTTAGGAAAACAACTCTCTTCAAAGAGTTTTTACTTGATTTGTTTTTCTCTAAGTTTTGGCTCAATAAAATGCTGCTAAAAATCCTCCAAGCCATTATGTTCCTTTTAGGAAACCTCTCGATTTTACCTCCCAAAATGGTTTAGTTTAAAAATTTTGACACTGAACTAAATTTCCTGTCATTGGATAATTTTAGGTCGTTACAATGAGTTAGGGACTAAGTTGTGGGGGTTGAGAATGGTGATTAAGGGAAGTGATCGATGGTGAAGAGTGAGAGTGGTGAGGATTAAGAGTTGTTGCTTCTGTGAGTTTGGAGAGGACTATGTTTGAATGGGGCAGATGTGGTGGTGATGGAGGGTGGGTATGTGAGAGATGAGAGTAAGGTAGTGATGGGAGTTGTGTGGGGAGTTCCTCTAGGTTAGCTCAGATAATGAACAACGACTACAGGGAGATGATGATATTGAGAGTATTAAAAATACATAATTTTTTTAAAAACAAGAATTTAAAAAATTCTTTGAAAATTTTTATAAAGTTTTCTATATTTTTTCATTTTTATTTTGAAATTTTAAAATTTTGATATAATTTTTGAATTATATATATTTACTTTTTCTATATTTTTACTTTTAATTTTTTTGAATTTTTATAATTTTAATCCAAAAACCGACTTGTCATAAGTGACAATGCACATCATGTCAATCATGTTATCAACTGATGTCTCGTACCGCATTGGATAAAATGGTTGACCATTAGTTGACTGATGGTATCCATCAAATTTGGCCTTATTTTGAATTTTTCTAAAACATTATGGGTGAGATTTAAAAAAAGGGTTGAAGTGAGAAAACCCCGAAACATTAAGGGTGAATTTTACAATTATGCCATAAGATTTTAAAAGCACTAACATGGCAATTTGTGTGGTAGTTCATGTATGTTTTATTAAAATTCAAATAATAATAAATAGGCAAAAGGGTCTAAAAATCCTTCGTAAAAAATAAAAAGGTCAACTGAACCCTTAAGAAAAAATGCACTTAATTGAACCCTTATGACAAGAAACAAAATCAATTAAGCCCTTCTGTTAACGGATGTTGGATTTGGTGCCCTAAGTATAGTATGTTTGTTTGTAAACTTGTAATATTTTAGTACAAATTGGTTAATAAAATAATTTATGGATTACATTAATATACTTTGTATAATGTCCTTATGTGGTTTTTGCATGCAAAGGAAAATAGAATCAAATATTGGCTTACTGGTTATCAATGTTTAAACTAATATTAAATGGTATTACGTGGTCAAACCGTAATACAAAAAGACAACTTATATTAGTAGGCGAACCTAAACATGTCCTTAATCTAATTGGAAATGAGCAAATCGATTGAAAGACTAATATGTCGTCTATCAAATCTAATTGGGGAGATGCCTTGTCTTAGGTATTAGAGCGGATGACTGCTAGAAGATAGAGACATAGATGTGATAGAATGGACTAATAGTACATTGGATCGGACCCAAAGAGAATAGATCCTGAGTCCGTTTATGGATTTATTCACTTGTGATGTTCATAATGTGACATACCTTAGTCCTGAGTGTATGACAGACTATGTACATGTGACTTGTATGCTTTGGTGTAAGTAAAAGTCTGAGTTCAAATAAAGAAGGAACCGAAAGTTGGTGTGTTGGGTATATGACTTCTGCAGTATGTAGCGTCATTCACAATAATGTAATTCATAGCCTGAGATACGAGTAAATGATATCCTCTCATTGACATTCCATGATAGATGAAAAGTAAATATGGCTATGGGTCGTTCGTTTTTGTGATGAATGACTTGATTATTATTTGATAGTAATTGACTTTTCATAAAGGAAGATGTAATGGTTACCATGAGATAAAATAGGATTATACTAGGAGAGTAGATTTATCCCAAAGAGATTAAGGATATCCTATGAGGGCTATACACTTATGACAAGATCATTGGATGAGCGCAGTTCTAGTTACTTTCGTAATGGTATGTCATTAGGAAGAGCTCTATCACAATTCTATAGTGAAATGACTTTGTGACTAAATGAGTTTATAATTAATAGGTGAAAAGGTGGAACTTAATTATAAATCATTTGAGCCCTAGTCACATATGTCCAATCAGTCCCTCTACTAACTCGTTGAAACCGAGAATAAATTGCATGTTGAATCAAATGAACAAAAATAAATACAAATAGTAAAGTTGAAGAAATGGGAAACATTGGAAAATGAATGTGGTTTTATCACTAAATGAAAATGACTTGGAAAATTAATTTATGGTTTTTAAATTATTATTTAATTAATTAAAAATTAAATTTCAAAAATGGAATTAAATAATTGGCCATAGTGAACCCATTGAATGTAGAAATATTAAATATTTTTTCATAGTTTCTTTTATGGTAAAGTTGCAATGATTTTAATGGAATTAGAATCGAGTTGAGAAAATTATTTAATTGGGAAATTAATTTATGATGTTTATTTTAGAAAATAGAAAAGCATGTATTGGGTTGGATTGAATTATAAAATATTGGGTTAAAAGTCCAATAAATACTTATAATTGGAACCGATATGGGAGAGACCTAAAAGCCCCTCATGCTAATTATATGGGATGACAAACCCTGGTATATTTAACTAGAGTTGCCCTACAATTATAATAGCTTGTTTCTAGTGGTACCAGAAATAGTGGTTTCGAACCCCCGCTTACCAATGATTGAGTCAATAAGTTTTAATATTTAATTACTCTATTATATTCTTATATGAAATCTTGGTTTTTAATTTAATTGATTGGATAATCTATTTTAGTATAGAGATGAAATCGTTAAGGTGGTAAAAGTTAACCATTATGGATTTCTTTCGCTAGTGGTAATATGATAATTAATTAAGGACTGAATTGATAATTCAACCATTTTGGTAGTTAATGGTCGAACAGGTGTTGGATTTACCTTACCTCTAATGATGTTAATCTTAATTGATAATTAAATTTGACATATATATATGTTGTAACATAGTGGACAGAGGGAAGGAAAAACTTATTCTTCTTTCTTTCATTTCTCCATAGCAATCTTTCTTCTTTGTTAAGCTAGGAAAACTTGGTCAAGCTTTGTGCTCTTGTATGGTAAGTTAATTCGAGTCTATTTTTCTTGAATTTGATGTTTTTGAATTTTTTGTGCTTCAATCTAGCTAATAGTGGTGTTTGTTTCCAAAACTGTTAAAGATTTCTTGAGATTACAATTGTTGAATGCTTGAAATTATGGTGTTAAATGTTTAGATTAGATGAAAAGTTATGAAAAAGGATTACTTGGTAAAATGAGAATTTTTTAGTTTCAAATAGCTGCTAAAATAGAGATCTTTCGAAATCAACTAAAGATTTTTATAAACATTACTATAAAGGGCTAGACAATTTAAGTGTTAAGGTTTAAGGGAAGCTAGAGTGATGGAAATGAACTAAATTATGTGTTTCATAAGTTGATGAATGATGTTGGTTAATAAAAATTGAATTAAAATTATGTTATATATCAAGATTTGAATCCACCAAAAGAAGATTGTGGGAAAGGAAAAGTTGTTGAGTAGACTTTATTGTGGCAAATTATCATTTCCTATAGGTAAGTTCATGCAATACGAACTAAACTTTCTTTCCTTTTGTTCTTAAATTGTATAATTGAAAATTTGGAAATTTAGATTTAGTTTGTTAAAATTATAGAAGAGAAATAATGTATCATGTTATGTAACAGCCCGATTTAGGGGCTAGTTGGAATAGTGATCTCGAAATCACTATACTGAGGATAGAGAAAATTATTTTCATGTTATTTTATGTGTTATAACATGTTTATAAGGGTGCATGAAAATTTTGGTGCCTTAATTTTAGCAATTTCTAGCTAAATTGTGAAAAAAGACTAAATCGCATAAAGTGCGGAAAGTTCTATTTTATTTCCTAGAGGTGCCAAATAGCTATGGATTATAAATTAGAGGTCCCAAAGGTGCAAATTGGCCTTGTTAAGTGTGTTGCCAGCCATAGAAAGTTAAGGGGACAATGGCATTAAATGTTGGTCAAAAGTTGGTGATATTAGTTGACAAATGAATAAAATAAGATGAAATAAGCAAAAGCTATCATCTTTTTTTTATGTCTTCTCTTCTTCCACCGAAAATGAGCAGCAAGAATGGGGTTTTTAAAGCTCAAAATTTTAGCAAGCATTCCTCCTCACAAGTAAGTGATTTTGATGATCTTTCTTGATAATTTCTGTACTTTTGGAGTCCCCAAAGCTTAAGCTAGCTAATGAGGGGACTAATTTGTAACATGGTTGAGAGTCTAGAGACTTTCCATGAGAGAGTTTATGCTGGTTGCTGAATTTTTATGGAAGAAAATGAATGATAGGATAATGAGAAACAACTTTTGTGAAAGGTGTTGTCATGAAAACACCTAATTTGGGCTAAAATGCAAACGTTGTAAATTATTCATTAAGGCATGAAATAGTTGGAATTGTGGAATGTTATAAGAGGATTAAATGATCAGCCAGGCTTTTTAATAAGAAAATGTGATAAAAATTTATTTACGAGCATAGGGGCAAAATCATAATTTTGCCAAAGTGTAGGGGCAAAATAGTCATTTTTTTTCAAGAGTGTAGATTATGATATATTATGATTCATAAGTGATTAATTGTTCTAGATCAAAGAAAATGAGTTTCGGACCTAGAACGGGTGAAAAGAGAAATGTAGGCAAAAAGTCCTTTTCGGCCTTTTTGTCATCGAGGTAAGTTCATGTACAAATGTTGTAATTACGTATGAGTTAATTTAATATTCCAATGCTGTATGGAATGTATAATTACTCTATTAATGCATGAATTATCTTTTGATGAGATGTCAAGAGAATTGAATCTAAGAGTAATGGGAAATGTAAATAGTATGAAATGATGATAGTTAAGGTTCCGTGTAAGACCATATTGGAATATGGCCTTGGTGAGAAATATTAAATAAGACCATGTCAGGGACATGGTGTTGATATGTTAATTCATATAAGACCATGTCAGGGACATGGCGTCGATATGTTAATTCGTATAAGACCATGTCAAGGACATGGCATCGATATGTTAATACGTGTAAGACCATATTGGAAGATGGCATCGGTGTAAGAATTCATATAAGACCATGTCAGGGACATGGCATAGTTATGTTAATGTAAGTAAGACCTTATTAGGGTATGATGTCAACGTGATACTATGCGTATAAGACACAATAGTGTTATTTAACAATTCAAGATGAATTCAATATAAGATGAACCCTAGCGGGATATGTGTAACTAATGCACATTAGTTGTATGAGATAGATTTATTGATGCATTGTGTGAATGCAAACGAGAATCATAGAAAGTTAAGTAAGAATAGAAATGTGTGAGGATGTTCTCGGTTGAACATTTGAAATAAAGATATGCATGTGGATTACCATCAATGAGGGTAAAATAATGGTGAGTTATGTGTGATATGACCCTATTGATGATAATGGTGAGCTAAGTGCGAAATCACCATAAGTAGAAAGGATTGGTGGGCTGTGTGCGATACCACCTTATTAGAGATTCAATGGTGGGATAAGTGCGAAACCACTAAGAAATTAGTAGTATGAGTGACTCATTAAAAATGCTTGATATGTTGTTTTATATGATCATGTAGTGATCAGTGCAGGAATGTATGCTAATTAAACGAGCAATTGGCTTGTGGCATGGTAAGAATGTGGTAAGAGATAGAATGAGTGAGCTTCAAAAGTGGTTGAGTATGTAACCATGAGTTTATGAGAAACTTCATTATAATAACTTGTAGTCGTGGATATTCAATGAATATCATTATTTTTTTATGATTATGTGTGTGAACTTACTAAGCATTATTGCTTACTCATTTACTCTCCTTATCTCTTATAGGTTATTTTTAACTAGCTCGGGTTGGAGGCTGTCGGAGATGTTTTCACATTGTTGCATAATCGCTTGGTAAGGTGTTTCAAGTTCTTATGAGTCATGGCATGTATAGGGATTCTTTTTAAAGTTGATTGAGTTCTAATTGATGTAGCCAAACTGTGTTGGACTAAGAGAACTTAGAATGATGGCTTAAGTTAGTTGTAATTATATGGGAATTAGTTCCCTTAGTGTATGTGTCGAAGACTTTATTTCCTTATGAGTAAATGTATTTAAATCAATAATTTTATTGATATTACTAGAAGTTATGTGATGATGAACGAATATATAAAAATTATAGTGATAATTGGCTTGGAAAATAGCCTTCATGCGACCACACGGGTAGATACACGAGCGTGTGTCTAGGCTGTGCGTACCCTGCACCTTAGTGTTTTAAGTCAGGATAGACCACGGACTAATCCCACGGCCGTTTGTTTAGGTGGTGTTATACACAGTCGGAATATGGGCGTGTGCCCCAGGCCGTGTGATTAAGTCAGTATATCAAGGAATAGCACACGGTCTAAGCCCACGGGCGTGTCAAGGCGTGTGAATCTAGTCAGTGTCGACCACGAGTGGAAGACACGGGCATGCCTTAGGGGCACACGGGCATGTCCCTAGGCCTACACGGGCGAGTGGCCCCTATTTTGTTAAAAAGTTTCTCGAACTCGTGAAAGTTTCGAAAAGATTCCGATATCCCTCAGAAGTATGTTTAAGGTTTTGTAGGCTGTGTTTGAGTAAGAGATATGCTTAGATGAAATTTTATAGCCCGTTTTGAAGTATTGAGTAAGGTTAAGCATGGTAATGCCCCGTATCCAGTCTCGGTGTTAGACTCAAGTAAGGGGTGTTACATTTAGTGGTATCAGAGCTATGGTTTAGTCGGTTCTAGGACTAACTTAGCTTGAGTAAGAGTCTAGCTATACATGCCATATATGGACTGTGATAGTGTGATATCTCCCGGCTCTAACGAAATTGTTTTGTTAAGACAGAGATGATCCCCAACCGAGCTAATTTTAGCAAGTTTGTATGATTTTCAAGCTTCATGAATATTTTCATCAAATTGCTTGTGATGTGGTTATATGCATATTGTTTCCATGAAAATGTTTAATTGTTATATTAAACAAATAAGTTACTAAGATCAAGCATAGGAAAGTCCCGATTGATATTGAATTACTTAGGATACTCGATCTAACACATGAAATGAGAAAGTCCGTGTAAGACCAGGCTAAGGCATGGCATCGACAATCAAGCAAAGTTATCATGTAAGTCCAAGACAAGTCTTGGAATTGAAAAGTTATCATGAGATTGAGATATCATGTAAGACCATATCTAGGATATGACATTGGCATCGAGACACATGTGTATTGAGATTTAGTATCCTCGGTCATTCATAGTAATTCAGTGGCCAAACGAGTAAAGCTGTTATCAAGTTATGCTAGTTAAAGCTGACTAAGAGTATTATTCATGTTATGAATGATGATATTGAGATTATGCTTATCATAGCAAAGTATGCTAATCTATGTGATCAAGTAATACATGTATCTTGATTTCTTTACAAGCATGAGGCTAGTAAGTACCATGAGGTATGTACGAATCAGTAAGAGTAAGTAAGCAATTGAGATTTGTGATGATATTGTTTATGATAAATATGTCCACATGGTTAAATCTTACATGTGAATGTTGAAGTAGAAAATGTATAATTTTTGTTTTATGACTGTTATGAAGTCACACGGATTATAGTGTGGGAGTTAAATTGAGAAGCTAGACTAAGTAGAATGAAGGAGATGAGTACGGTCGTATAGTGGTAAAATGATGGATAAGACCATGGTTGGACCATGGTGGTACATGTAATCCCAAATAAGACCATGTTTGGAACATGGCATCAACGTTAATACGTGTGCTGGTGTAAAACCATGTCTAGGACATGGCTTCGACACAAAAGAAAGATCTCGTATAAGACCATATCTGGGATATGGCATCAACATCAAATAGTGATTCCGTGTAAGACCACGTCTGGGACCTAGCTTCGATATGAAATTGTGTAAGACCATATCTGGGATATGGCATCAATGTTGATATAAGATTTCGTATAAGACCATATCTAGGATATGGCATCGGCATCGATATGAGTTCCATGTAAGACCATATCGGGGATATGACATTGGTATTGATATGAGATTTCTAGTAAGACATAGTTGGACTATGACAATCAAGTAAGCAACGTACTCAAATCAGTAAGACATTCTCTAAATTGATAAGCAATAGAAAGTGAAAGTAGAGTCAAATGTTGAGTACTCAAGTAGATATTAATGTGGAACTTGAGTAAGTAAAATCACTATTCAAAAGTATGAGTGATAGAAACAATTGTAGCATGAAAAAAAACGTGAAAACTCACTTGGAGTGAGTTGTGTGACTATGATGATATTTCATTGATGATAAATGCTAAATCATATGTATGTGGTCACAAGAGTCAAGTTATGGGCGCTACGACTTTACCTCCCTTACCACCGTTGAATTATGATGAGATGTTATAAGAGTTAAGTTGAGTAAGTTTGCATTTGATTAATGCAACAATTATGTTAGCATATTTGAGAATGCTTTGTATCACATTGGTACATGATACTCTACTAAATAGAGTAATTGTTGTTGGATAGGAGATTGAAGTCCTAGGGGACTATAATAAAAAGGCGGTCATTGAGATATGAAATAAATAAGGTCCCGTATAAGACCACGTCTAGGACATGGCCTTGACACCGAGTTGAGATCCCGTATAAGACCATATCCGGGGCATGGCTTCGGTAAGGAATATGAAAATCGTATAAGACCATATTTGGAATATGTCATCGATACTTGATGTGGAAGTCCATATAAGACCTTATCTGGGATATGGCATTGGCGGCTAGAGGTGACTCCATATAAGACCATCTCGGGGATGTGGCATTGGTTTCGTACTTACATGAATGACGATAAATATGTGTTTTTGACTATCCCTAGCGATCAATGGGATAAGTGGATGAGTTAAAGGAAGAAATGAAATCGGTATTAAAGTTATGTGGATGAGTGAGAACAAGTACTTATAAATGAATCGCGAAGAAATGAGTACGATGTGTGGCATGGTATGTGCTTAAAAAGGGCAAGTATGAGTAAGTTGGCTTGAAGCCTGTGACCTGTGCATGGTTAATTAATACCATGAATGGATTATAATGATTCCCTTGGATATTATGTATTAATACTTATTTCCCTTCAAAGGTGACGTGGATGCTCTTTTCAGAAAATTGTGATTGTGTGAGAATGTTAGCTGATTGAGAAATCAGACTAAACGATTGTTGATGTAGTTAATTGAAATCAACATTTCTTATCTCCTCGTAACCCTATTCGGGTGCTTTGAGGAAGAAGTTGGGAATGATTCTAGTATAAGAAGTGAAATCACAAGTTTTATGTTGTGCGATGGGTTTTTGGGCAAGCCAAATAGAGTTAATGAATTCAATCAAGATGTCCATGCTGTCGTGAGATATGACGATAGTGAAGTTTTAGATTAGCATAGCAAGAGAAACTCAGATGAGAGTGTGCTTAAAATATGTTTTCAGTATGGGGAAAAGAGTAGATTAATGTATTGAGATATGATTCAAGTTCTGTGTATATTTGTGCATGAATCAGTAAAGAGAATAAAATAATGTGTATATTTGAATAGGGAGCATGTTATAAAGATATGCTCATCACCATGATGGTTGAGTTGAAAGCTATAGAAGGAGCTATTAATTGAATGTTCTAGTACTGAGTTCAGTCTGAATCGAGAAAAAGGGTTGACAGGTTGGTGATCCCGAGACGATCACTTTTGTGTCAGTGTTGTGAGTTAGATGTTATGAAATGATCCGTGGAAAAGTCAACGTGTATTTTTTGAAATTTTGTTGAGTGAGAGTATCTTATGCTGCAAAATATTTTGAAAATGAAATAGTGGATACGGCTTGAACTATTACAATGGTGGGTATAATTGGTGTAATACTTCTCAGATAGTAGACATAGTACAGATGTTTGGATGAAAGGTCTATGTTGGATAAGATTTCTTTGATTGATGCTTCCTCGAGATACAAATTGAATAATGATGAATCCAGTACTTATACAGAAGATTTGGTATAAGATTTAGTAGTAGCATAACTTCTAATGCAAGAATCAGGAAGTACAATTGTGTGCATAAATGTTTTGACACTAGAATATATTTCACGATATGATTGAGTTTATGGTCAGAAGTAGTCGACCACTAAAAGTTGAGTTTCCATAGCGCACAGGTCAAGACTATTACAGTCGGTGGATATCCTAGTGAGAAAGTGTGATAAAATACTATAGATTTCAAATTTGGTTTGACAAAATTCCCAAGGAGGGGGATGACATTCGAATTGTAGTGAATCAGTCAGTAAAGATCCGAACGATCATTTGGACATGCACGGAGTTCCAAGTTGGTGGATTACTGGATATAGTATATGCCCTAGAGGAAGAATAACCTGGGTCTCAAGTTACATTTCGACCTTGTGTATTACGACTTAAGAGTTATTAGCAAGAGTGGATGGAAACATTTTAAGAATGTTGGTAGCAACTCCTCCTGGTAAGATTTTCGGGGATGAAAATCCCTAAGGGGGAGAATTGTAATAGCCGATTTAGGGGCTAGTTGGAACAGTGATCTCGAAATCACTAAACCGAGGATAGAGAAAATTATTTTCATGTTATTTTATGTGTTATAAAATGTTTATAAGGGTGCATGAAAATTTTGGTGCCTTAATTTTAGCAATTTCTAGCTAAATTGTGAAAAAGGACTAAATCGCATAAAGTGCGAAAGTTTTATTTTATTTCCTAAAGGTGCAAATAGCTATGGATTATAAATTAGAGGTCTTAAAGGTGCAAATTGGATTTGTTAAGTGTGTTGGCCGGCCATAGAAAGTTAAGGGGACAATGGCATTAAATGTTGGTTAAAAGTTGGTGATATTAGTTGACAAATGAATAAAATAAGATAAATAAGCAAAAGCTATCATCTTTTTATTATTTCTTCTCTTCTTCCACCGAAAATGAGCAGAAAGAATGGGGTTTTTGAAGATCAAAATTTCAGCAAGCATTCCTCCTCACAAGTAAGTGATTTTGATGATCTTTCTTGATAATTTTTGTACTTTTGGAGTCCCCAAAGCTTAAGCTAGCTAATGAGGGGACTAATTTGTAACATGATTGAGAGTCTAGGGACTTGCCATGAGAGAGTTTATGTGGTTTCTAAATTTTTATGGAAGAAAATAAATGATAGGATAATGAGAAACAACTTTTGTGAAAGGTGTTGTCATGAAAACACTTAATTTGGGCTAAAATGCAAAAGTTCTAAATTATTCATTAAGGCATGAAATAGTTGGAATTGTGGATTGTTATAAGAGGATTAAATGATCAGCTAGGCTTTTTTAATAAGAAAATGTGATAAAAATTTATTTACGAGCCTAGGGGAAAAATCGTAATTTTGCCAAAGTGTAGGGGCAAAATAGTCATTTTTTTCCAAGAGTGTAGATTATGATATATTATGATTCATAAGTGATTAAATCAATAAATTCCATTGTTCTAGATAAAAAAATGAGTTTCGGACGTAGAACGGGTGAAAAGAGAAATGTAGGCAAAAAGTCATTTTTGGCCTTTTCGTCATCGAGGTAAGTTCATGTGCAAATGTTGCAATCACGTATGAGTTAATTTAATATTCCAATGCTGTATGGAATGTATAATTACTCTATGAATGCATGAATTATCTTTTGATAAGATGTCAAGAGAATTGAATCTAAGAGTAATGGGAAATGTAAATAGTATGAAATTATGATAGTTACGGTTTCGTGTAAGACCATATTGGAATATGGCCTCGGTGAGAGATATTAAATAAGACCATGTCAAGGACATGGCATCGATATGTTAATTTGTCTAAGACCATGTTAGGGACATGGCGTCGATATGTTAATTCGTATAAGACCATGTCGGGGACATGGCATCGATATGTTAATTCGTATAAGACCATGTCAAGGACATGGCATCGATATGTTAATACGTGTAAGACCATATTGGAAGATGGCCTCGGTGTAAGAATTCGTATAAGACCATGTCAGGGACATGGCATCATTATGTTAATGTAAGTAAGACCCTATTAGGGTATGATGTCAATGTGACACTATGTGTATAAGACACAATAGTGTTATTTAACAATTCGAGATGAATTCAATATAAGATGAAACCTAGCGGGATATGTGTAATTAATGCACCTTAGTTGTATGAGATAGATTTATTGATGCATTGTGTGAATGCAAACGAGAATCGTAGAAAGTTAAGTAAGAATAGAAATGTGTGAGGATGTTCTCAGTTGAACATTTGAAATAAAGATATGCATGTGGATTACCATCCATGAGGGTAAAATAACGGTGAGCTATATGCGATATCACCCTATTGATGATAATGGTGAGCTAAGTGCGAAATCACTATAAGTAGAAAGGATTGGTGGGCTGTGTGCGATGCCACACTATTAGAGATTCAATGGGGGGATAAGTGTGAAACCACTGAGAAATTAGTAGTATGAGTGACTCATTAAAAATGCTTGATATGTTGTTTTATATGATCATGTAGTGATCAGTGCAGGAATGTATGCTAATTAAACGAGCAATTGGCTTGTGGCATGGTAAGAATGTGGTAAGAGATAGAAAGAGTGAGCTTCAGAAGTGGTTGAGTATGTAACCATGAGTTTATGAGAAACTTTATTATAATAACTTGTAGTCATGGATATTCAATGAATATCAATATTTTTTTATGATTATGTGTGTGAACTTACTAAGCATTATTGCTTACTCATTTACTCTTCTTATCTCTTATAGGTTATTTTTAACTAGCTCGGGTTGGAGGCTGCTAGAGATGTTTTCACACTATCGCATAATCGCTTGGTAAGGTGTTTCAAGTTCTTATGAGTCATGGCATGTATAGGGATTCTTTTTAAAGTTGATTGAGTTCTAATTGATGTAGCCAAATTGTGTTGGCCTAAGAGAACTTAGAGTTTGGTTGTGTATAACCATAAATGATGGCTTAAGTTAGTTGTAATTATATGGGAATTAGTTCCCTTAGTGTATGGGTTGAAGACTTTATTTCCTTTATGAGTAAATGTATTTAAATTAAGAATTTTATTGATATTACTAAAAGTTATGTGATGATGAACGAATGTATGCAAATTATAGTGATAATTGGCTTGGAAAATAGCCTTCATGAGACCACACAGGTAGACACACGAGCGTGTGTCTAGGCCGTGCGTACCCTGCACCTTAGTGTTTTAAGTCAAGATAGACCACAGACTAATCCCACGGTCGTTTTTTAGTTCGTGTTATACATGGTCGGAACATGGGCGTGTGCCCCATGCCGTTTGATTAAGACAGTATATCAAGGAATAGCACACAGTCTAAGCCCATGGGTGTGTCAAGGCCGTGTGAATCTAGTCAGTGTCGACCACGGGTAGAATACATGGGCATGCCTTAGGGGCACACGGGCGTGTCCCTAAGCCTACATGGGCGTGTGGCCCCTGCTTTGTTAAAAAGTTTCTCGAACTCTTAGAAGTTTTCGAAAGATTCTGATATCCCTTAGAAGTATGTTTAAGGCTTTGTAGGCTGTGTTTGAGTAAGAGATATGCTTAAATGAAATTTTATAGCCCGTTTCGAAATATTGAGTAAGATTAAGCATGGTAATGCCCCGTATCCAGTCTCGGTGTTAGACTCGGGTAAGGGGTGTTACATATTACGAAGGAAGGTGAATGAAATTAGAAAATGAAAGTGTCCCAATGAATTTAGTAAAAGACTTATACACCTAGTTACATGTTATTTCCTAATGATTCCGAGATTTGATATTTGTTGCGGACTCAAAGATACATATGACACAGATTTAGCTTGGATTGGTAATCTGATGTCATTTTAAAGGTTTAGCTTGGACTGGTAACCTTATATGTATATACAGCCCTGGCCAGACTTTCATTGTGTTGATAAAGGTTTAGCACAGACATGTAACCTAACACCTTTGTATGTGATTAGCTTGAATGAGCCTCTGATTTGAAGCATACCTATGTTTTGAGTTCTTTTATGATGTTTATTGGGTAATATAAAACATGTGAAATGTTAAATTGGAAAGTTAAGAAATGAGGGGAAATGTAAGGTATGAGAAGGAATTTAATATGAAGAGTGTTATTGTATCATGTTAATTACTCGATATACTGTATGTAATGAAATATATGCACTTACCTGGTTGGTGAATTGTTTTGGCGAGTAGGTAAGCTGTGTTTGCATATTAAATTATCATATAATTATTATGTGAGGTAAGTTAACTATTGAATTTGTATGAGATTACTAAGTATTCTTAATACTTACACCTAGATTGCATTTATCTTGTAGATTTTGAACGTTCAGAGTGTGGTAGTCAGATCAATAAGAAGTTCACACTATCCACCAAAGTCATGGTAGACTCCTACTTTTATTTAAGTCGGTCTAGGTGTCATGTATATAGTCGTTTGGTCATATGTAAACACATGTGTTAGATTTAGAAGGTGATTACTTTGGACTTCGTGGTATATGTGAATAAATAAATGAATTCATTTATATTATGTTCCACGTTTAAAGATTCGTGGGACCTATCACAGTGTGGGGTATCTGCGAAACAATCTGCCATTTTAAGTATTTGTAGGAAATTTACCAATTTAAATGTTGCCTTACTTTCCGCAATAATTGTGTCCTCGAGATAATCCACAATTTATCTATTTGAATTTCATTGCTTAGATGAACGACCCGTAGGATCCACTTGTCACTTATTAGTCTGCGGCATGGTCCACCATGTATGTTTAAGGTATATGTATGTGAGTTTCACATGGTAACCCCCTATAGCTCATTTTCGACAACCGGACCAGGCAAGGGGTGTTACACCAATCCTAGTTACACTTGGATTTTGTTTTTCTATTGAAATAAACTTCTACTAATTCAATAAGGATTTCACTTCTTCCTATAAATAGATGACACAGGTAGGGCTAAATACACAACTTTGAGATATTGTTATTCTGCTGAAAATAGTGAGAATTTATTTTCTAAATAGAAATTATATTTTTCAAAATAACAATTCTACCGGTTTCTATTGAAGATATTTGCTTTCCTACTGAAAGTAAAATAAATAATTTCTAGTTCTGTGTTTGAGTCGAATTCATTCGAATCCACATTCAAAGCAGTTCATGGTACGATAATAGTGAAAAAGATCGTTTGGTTGAAAGTCAGGAACGAAGAGGATCCGTCTAGCTGAAAACACATGTGTGATTTCAGTAAAGGGTTTATTGCTATAAATATCACAAACTGGCTCGATTTTCAAAATTTTAATTTTTCGCTGTGCAATAAAACTGTTTTCAAACCAGATTTTTTCCAATGGAAACCATTGGTTGACCTATTTGCCTATTAACAATACTATCATGGCTGACAAATCTAACACGTGACATGCATATGGATTAGTTGTTGATGTGGCAAGCATATATTTAAAAATTAAAAATTCTAAAAAATAGAAAATAATTACTAAAACTTTTATTATAATGAACCTAGTCAAATGTTAATTATAAACATAAATTCCAAATATTGTAAAAATAACTATTAAAAATGGTAAAGAATTATGGAAAAGGTAAAAATAAATAAATAAATTTGTTCATATTGATTCTAAATTTAAATTTGAATATTATAAATGCTATCGAGAATGGTAAAAATATAAATAATCATAAATAATTATTAAAATTCTCAAAATCATAAAAATCCTTTAAATTATAAAGAAACTAATATTTTATAGTCTACAATGAAACTTGAACAACTGTTTGTCCAAGTTCATTCTAGATGTAAATTCTAAATATTATAAAAATATTTTAAAATTGTAAAAATAATTTAAAATGGTAAAAAATATAAAAATATTAACACTACAAAAATAATAATTGAAAAGTATAAGCCTAACATTCAATCTAACATTCAAAATCTTTATTTTTTGTTTATTTAATTATGACTTTCAAATAGAAGCCCCTAAAAGCTAATTCTATGAAAATAATGTACCTTAGAAATTTATAAATCATATGGGGTTTATAGTTATATATTGATTTTTTTGGTAATTTGATATGTCAAATTGGGCTCTCTCGAGTAGTTAATGAGCTTGTTCTCAAGTAGTTTACGAGTCTTTGTAATGTTTTTCATTGATTCTTAGCTTTTAGTGTTAATAATAGCTTTTCTTACATTTTACTTCTTTTGAGACCCAAATTGACAAAATTATGTCATTATGAGTCTAATGAGTGATTTGAGCTTGTGTAGGGAGTTGACTAAGACCAAACATCAAGAAAGACCTCAACTGTTATGGGGGTCATGACACAGGTGCATGTGTGTCGTGACACAAACTCCCCATCACCTCAAGGTAGCAAACTTCAATGAAAACTCAATTTGGAGTAGTCTTCCATTAAAGTTGCAACACTATGTGTGGTGTCATGACATCAGGCCTCAAAGTCTCAACTACAAGCCCTTGAGGTCACGACTCCTAGCCAATGGTTTAAATTAAAGAACCTGTAACGACTCGATTTCCAGTGGTGTCAAAAAATAAGGTTTTGAGACCTCATTTCCATAAACCGATTCTGTGAATATTAAATAAGGATAGTTATGGAGTTAGTGTATAGATGCATTGAAATTTTGTTAAGCGATTTAGCCGAAATTGTAAGTAATTAAGGCTCAATGACTAAATTGTAAAAGTTTAGCCACTATAGATTTTTAATTAGAATAAGGCTTGGGGACTTAAATAACAATTATTAAAAGGACCAAAATAGAAAATGTACCAAATTGAGATAAATTTTAGTGGGATGTGATGTTTATTACCAATAGAATAAGTTAATTAAAGTTTAAGCCTAATTATTTGTAATTAAGTTAATTAACTAAGTTTAATTAAAATAAACTTAAGTATATAAGTAAATTTAAGTGGGAAAATGATGACAAGAATTGTCATCTTTTTCCCAAAGACCATCAAAACCATTATAAAAGAAAAGAGAAATCTTTCAAGTTTTATTCAACATTCAACCCTTAATTGCAAGTCCGTAGCCATTTTTCTTTGATTTTTATGGAAATTGAATCATGAGAGCTTGATTTAGCTAGCCCATGTGTCAATCTGTGAAACTGGTAAAGTTTTTTTATAGATGCCATTGTTGAGAAATAGGTGAAATTGAAGTGAAATTGTTACAAATTAAGCTTATATTAAGAAAATGACTAAATTATAAAGCTTAATTGTTAGTTTCATACATTAAGGGATCAAATTGAATAAAATGAAAAACTATTATGAAATTCCAATAGGAATAGGAAGTAGAGGGACCCTAATGAATATATGTTAAATTAAATTTTAATCTGAAGCTCTTGATTGAAAGTTATTGTAACAGTCTGATTTTGACCCTAATCTGAATAGTGGTTTCGAGACCACGAATCTGAGTTCGAAAAATATTTTAAAATTATTTTCTATATTTTTTATGTGTGAATTTGTTTGTGTTAAATTTTCGTGACTTAATTTTATCGTTTAGGTGTCCGATTAAATAAAAGGACTTAATCGCGTAAAATGAAAATTTGATGGTTAGTTGTTAAAGTGCTTATTTGTCGATGTCTTTTTAATATGGAGGATTTGTATTGTAATTAGTCCCTTTTATATATTGGACGGCATGTGTAATTATAAATGACTTTATTATATGTATTTATATATTATAAAAGTTATAGTTATTAATTATATATTATATTAACATATAATAATACATAAAATGAAAGAGAAATTCATTCATTCTTTTATCTTTTGTGACCGAAACAAAGAAAATAAGAAAGAAAGAAACATAGCTAGGTATTCGACCATTGTCAAGGGTGATTAAGGTATGTAAGTAGCTCAGTTTTTGATAATTTCTACGTTTTTGAGATCGTTGCTTAGAAATCTTCAAGACCATGCTCTAATTTTTGAGTTTGATGAATATTTTGAGTTGAGCTATTGATGATAGTTTGTTGTTTATGTTGTTTAATGGTGAGATATGATATATATATGTGTTAGATTAACAAGTTTTGTCTTTGAATTTTTGATGAAATTGAGTTTGTTGGACTAAATTGAAAAAATAAATTTTTGAGGGACTAAAATGTAAAAAATGAAATGTGTGGACTTGTATGAGGACTAGGAACATTCGGCCCTTAAGGTGTTTATTCAAATTTTGTGTATTTTGTGTTTTGTGCAAATAGGACTAAATTGTAAAAGTGAGAAATATTAGGGGGAAAATGGTAATTTTCCCACTTATGTGTTTTTAGACTAAATTGAATGAAAATATGTTTGAATGAGCTTAATTTGAACATCTTTAGATCAAGAACCAAATAAAACGGAATTGGATCGGGGAAAAGCGAAAATAGAGGAATAGCCAGTTTTTATCATCCGTCGATATCCGAGGTAAGTCTTTAAGCAATAAAATATTGTAAATTATGTAGGTAACCTAGTATATGCTGATTTGGAAATTTTTGTATCTATATTATTGAAAAGCCGAATGTAGTTAGATGTAAGATTTAATGTGTTTAAGATGTTCGACTAAGATATGATATTTGAATGCTCGTACAAAGACTACAAAGTGTATAAAAGATACGATATATGAAATAATTGTGTGAGACAGATTAAAAGTATCATTAGTCAGGCTGTGAGCCTAGAAAGCCTTGGGCTGGTGAACTTAATCGGGCTTTGTGCCAAGCAGGCTTATTTCGGTGATTGAATATCAGACCTTGGGTCTAGCAGGCCTAGTGCCGGTGTGTGTGTTTCAGGCTTATGCCTAGCAGGTTTTATACCGGTGATCTAATTTCAACTTATAAATTGTAAGACTTCTTAATTATGTGATCATTGAGTAAGTAAGTTGATAAAATGAGTTTGTATATTCGGCCAAACAGGTATGTGCATATGAGATGTTTTAATTGAACTTGTATATTCGACCAAATGGGTAAGTGCATATGTGATGTTTATTGAGCAAGTAAGTGAAAAAATGCTCTTGTATATTCGGCTTCCTTGATATGTGGATAAAATGATATTGTATTGATATTATATACTTGTATACATGTGATGTTTAATGGATATATATATATAAAATTTGGTTATATATGATTAATATGTACATGGTACTTACTTATTCGGTTGTATATGGGAACATTTTGAACTATATGTATTTGGTAATATGATTAGGTTATTAAGAGATGATATTTTGTATCTTTGACCCTTTTTCTAAATTGGTAACTTTATATATTTAAAGTAAGATAGTGATAATTTGGGTTGTCAAGTGATAAATGTTATGTTATGTAAGGATATTAGCATTCGGCCATGATAGTCTAGTTGTGCTAAGTTATCATATCAATGTTATCATGTGATTGTCTTAAATTGTTTGAATGTTCAATTGATTTGTTGTATTTGATTAAGACTTACTAAGCTAAGTTAGCTTACTTTATGTGTTTTGTTATTCTGTTTTATAGATTTCGGTTGAAAGTTACGAGCTCGAGGGATCGTCAACGAAGTCATCCACACTATCGACTTATTTTGGTATCTTTAAAGCTTGGATTTTTGAACTTAAGGCATGTATAGGCTAGCTATCAACTTGGATAATATTTTGATGTTGTAAATATAAGCCATGCGAAAATGGCTTGATCTTAATGCTAATGACCTAATGCTTAAATAATCTTAATCGTAGTATGTGAGTATGTCATACTTGAATTATGGATTCGGTTGTGATATGAGTTCCTGTTAAGTATAAATACATGCATATATGTATGTTTTGGTATGAAGTATTCGTTAATATCTTATAATCAATGCTTTTGGAAAATTGAAATATATGGTGGGTGAATATGATTTGGGTTATGATTTGTTTAAAACTCACTAGTGAAGTGTATATTTGAAACATGAATCAATATTGAAGATCATTTATATTGCATATTGCATATTCAGCCAAGTGATGAAAACATAGGTTAGGTACATGGGGTTGGTATATTTGGACATGATTTTCAAATGTACATGTGTATAAAGTTTATATTTATGTGTTTTGGATTATGGAAGATTTATTTGGTCTTGTTAATTTGATTTTGATCTTAAAAATGAATTGGTCTATATTTTGTTTGGATGTTTGTACTTTGTATATTTTGAATTCAATTAAATAAAGTTTATGCAAAACATATTTATGTTAGCTTTGGTAATTGATAACTTGTTTTAGTAAAGTAGTTATAAGCAAGTTCATATTCGGTTAATGTATCTTAAACAACCAAATGAATAGTAACTTTGTTATTTGTTAAAAATGCATATATGTGAATTTGGCTAAATGGATTAAGTTATGTATGCTGAAGTTTAAGTATGCTATGAAAGTACATTACTCATAATGCATTTGGTTATGTATATATGAATAGTAAATAAATGATATGACCTGTGCTATGCATGGTGATGCCCTGTAACCCTAATCTGGAGACGGATACGGGTTAAGGGTGTTACATTTGATTGGTATAAGAGCTTACAATTTAGTCGATTCTAGGACTACCGTAGCGCGTGTGAGTTTAGCTATTCATGCCTTAATTTATAATGCAATAGTGTGATGACTTCTGATATCTGAATTGTGTTTTTATATAGTAAATGGATCCCGATAGAGCCATAGCTGATGATGTCGAGATCGTAGCGCCTAATCCCGTGCAAGGGACAGCACCGGTAGAATCTCGACCTATGTCGAGTAGCCATGAGGGGGAGGCTAAGCAAGCCTTCTATCAAATGATGAACGACTGGTTTACTCAATATATCCACACTAATCCGGCTGTGCAACAACCTCCACCCCCGAATAATTCATCTCTGATACCTATGGTACCTCCGATGATAGATCTGATGAGATATAATAGGAGTCCTGTAGAGAAAATAAAAAAACACGAGGCCGAAGAATTTAAAGCCAATGATGATGATGATGCAGAATGATCTGAGCTGTGGCTTGATAATACTATCTGTGTGTTCGACGAGCTATCATGTACTCCGGATGAATGCTTAAAATGTGCTATATCCTTATTACAAGACACCACATATCACTGGTGGAATACACTACTATCGGTGGTTCTGAAAGAGAAAGTGACCTGGGAATTTTTCCAGACTGAGTTCCGTAAGAAATACATCAGCCAGAGATTTATCGATCAAAATCGTAAAGAATATCTAAAATTGAAACAGGGTCGTATGACCGTAACTGAGCATGAACGAAAATTTGTGAGATTAAGCCGATATGCTCGTGAATGTGTTTCAATTGAAGCAATTATGTGTAAAAGATTTGAAAATGGTTTGAATGAAGACATTAAGTTGCTTGGTCGGCATACTTGAGATTAAAGAGTTCGTAGTACTTATTGAACGAGCCTGTAAAGCCAAAGAGCTTGGAAAAGAGAAAAGGAAAGCTGAATTTGAAGTCAGAGACTTTCGTAAAAGATCATCGAGTAAGACTTTTCACTCGGTATCAAAGAAGCTCAGATAGATTCTAGTCGACATAAAGATACTTTAGACTTTTCTAGACGAGACCGAGACTAACATCCTGTGGGTTTACGAGCTACATCGGTTGCCAGTGTTGGTAATGTTCTGCAGAATAGAGTTGAGTGTAAGCATTGTGGGAAATGGCATTCTGGGAGTTGTAGATTGCATGATCGGTCATGTTTTAAATGTGGATCGATGGATCATTTTATTCGGGAGTGCTCGATGTTAGCCGAGCAAAACACTGTTTAGAATGTGAGACCGAGCAACGTGTCAGCACGAGGCAAACAACCCAGGCATTCGAGAAATGTAGGTTGCAGTCAGAGAGGAACAAAGGATACTGTGGTTCGATCAGAGGCTCGTGCACCTGCTAGAGCATATGTTATACGTGCTCGAGAGGATGCTTCTTCCCCAGATGTTATTACCTGTACTTTTACTCTTTATGATACTAGTGTTATTGCGTTGATTGATCCTGGTTCAACTCATTCTTATGTGTTTGAAACATTAGTATCCAGTAAGACTCTACCTGTTGAGTCTACTTAGTTTGTGATTCGAGTATCAAACCCCTTGGGCCGGTGCGTTCTGGTTGACAAAGTGTGTAAAAATTGCCCGTTGATGATTCAAGATTCATGTTTTCCAACCAATTTGATGTTGTTGCCTTTTGACAAATTTGATATAATTTTGGGTATGGACTGGTTGACTTTGCACGATGCTGTCGTAAATTGCAAAAGGAAGACCATTGATTTGAGGTGTCAGAACAGTGAAATTATTCAGATTGAATCTAATGATCTGAATGGGTTACCAGCAGTAATATCTTCGATGTTAGCTCGGAAGTATGTGAGAAAGGGTTATGAAGCTTACTTTGCTTATGTGCTTGATAGTAAAGTGACTGAAAAGGAGATTGAATCTATACCAGTTGTGTGCGAGTATCCAAATGTGTTTCCTGAAGAATTACGGGGTTGCCACCTGTTCGAGAGGTAGAGTTTGGTATTGAGTTACTACCGGGGACAACTCCGATTTCGATAGCTCCATATCGGATGGAACCTACTGAATTAAAAGGGTTGAAAGCATAGTTGCAAGAGTTAACAGATAGGGGTTTTGCACGACCGAGTTTCTCTCCCTAGGGTGCGGCAGTTCTATTTGTGAAAAAGAAAGATGGAACTATGTGAATGTGTATTGATTACCGACAGCTTAATAATGACTATAAAGAATAAATACCCGTTGCCACGGATTGACAACTTGTTTGATCAGCTGAGAGGTGCTTCAGTGTTTTCGAAGATAGATTTGAGGTCGGGTTATTATCAATTGTGAGTCAGAGATTTTGATGTGCGAAAGACTGCTTTTCTAACGAGGTACGTACACTATGAGTTTTTGGTTATGCCTTTCAAACTTACTAATGCACCTGCTATTTTTATGGATCTGATGAATCAGATTTTTAGACAGTATTTGGATCGGTTTGTGGTAGTATTTATAGATGATATACTATCTACTCTAGAGATGAAACTGAGCATGCCAAGCATCTGAGACTTGTGCTACAAACTTTGCGAGATAAACAGTTGTATGCAAAGTTTAGTAAGTGTGAGTTCTGGTTACGTGAAGTCAGCTTTCTGGGCCATGTTGTTTCAGCATCAGGTATTCGGGTTGATCCGAATAAAATATCGGCTATACTTGATTGGAAACCACCGAAAAATGTTTCTGAAGTTCAAAGCTTTCTGGGGCTTGCTGGTTACTACAGACAATTTGTGAAAGGGTTTTCTATGATAGCTACACCGTTGACAAAGCTATTACAGAAAGATGTTAAGTTTACAACAGTCTAATTTTGACCCTAATCAAAACAGTGGTTTCATGACCACGAATCTGAGTTCAAAAATATTTTAAAATTATTTTCCGTATTTTTTATGTGTGAATTTTTTTGTGTTAAATTTTCGTGACTTAATTTTATCGTTTAGGTGTCCGATTAAATAAAATGACTTAATCGCGTAAAATGAAAATTTGATGGTTAGTTGTTAAAGTGCTTATTTGTCAATGTCTTTTTAATATGGAGGATTTACATTGTAATTAGTCCCTTTTATATATAGTGGATGGCATGTGTAATTATAAATGACTTTATTATATGTATTTATATATTATAATTATAATTATTAATTATATATTATATTAACATATAATAATACATAAAATGAAAGAGAAATTCATTCATTCTTTTATCTTTTGTGACTGAAACAAATAAAATAAGAAAGAAAGAAGCATAGATAGGTATTCGGTCATTGTCAAGGGTGATTAAGGTATGTAAGTAGCTCGGTTTTTGATAATTTCTATGTTTTTGAGATCGTTGCTTAGAAATCTTCAAGACCCATGCTCTAATTTTGAGTTTGACGAATATTTTGAGTTGAGCTATTGATGATAGTTTGTTGTTTATGCTGTTTAATGGTGAGTATGATATATATGTGTTAGATTAACAAGTTTTGTCTTTTAATTTTTGATGAAATTGAGTATGTTGGACTAAATTGCAAAAATAAATTGAGGGACTAAAATGTAAAAAAATGAAATGCGTGGACTTGTATGAGGACTAGGAACATTCGGCCCTTAAGGTGTTTATTCAAATTTTGTGTATTTTGTGTTTTGTGCAAATAGGACTAAATTATAAAAGTGTAAAATATTAGGGGCAAAATGGTAATTTACCCACTTATGTGTTTTTGGACTAAATTGAATGAAAATATGTTTGAATGAGCTTAATTTGAACATCTTTAGATCAAGAACCAAAGAAAATAGACTTAGATCGGGGAAAAGCGAAAATAGTGGAATAGCCAGTTTTCATCATCCGTCGATATCCGAGGTAAGTCTTTAAGTAATAAAATATTGTAAATTATGTACGTAACCTAGTATATGCTGATTTGTAAATTTTTGTATCTATATTATTGAATAGCCAAATGTAGTTAGATGTAAGATTTAATGAGTTTAAGTTATTCGACTGAGATATGATATTTGAATGCTCGTACAAAGACTACGAAGTGTATAAAAGATACGATATTTGAAATAATTGTGTGAGATAGCTTAAAAGTATCGTTAGTCAGGCTATGAGCCTAGCAAGCCTTGGGTTGGTGAACTTAATCGGGCTTTGTGCCTAGCAGGCTTATTTCCGGTGATTGAATATTAGACCTTGGGTTTAGCAGGCCTAATGCCGGTGTGTATGTTTCAGGCTTATGCCTAGCAGGTTTTATACTGATGATCTAATTTCAACTTATAAATTGTAAGACTTCTTAATTATGTGATCATTGAGTAAGTAAGTTGATAAAATGAGTTTGTATATTCAGCCAAACAAGTATGTGCATATGAGATGTTTTAATTGAACTTGTATATTCGACCAAATGGGTAAGTGCATATGTGATGTTTATTGAGCAAGTAAGCAAAAAATGCTCTTGTATATTCGGCTTCCTTGATATGTGGATAAAATGATATTGTATTGATATTATATACTTGTATACATGTGATGTTTAATAGATATATATATATATAAATTTGGTTATATATGATTAATATGTACATGGTACTTACTTATTCGGTTGTATATAGGAACATATTGAACTATATGTATTTGGTAATATGAGTAGGTTATTAAGAGATGATATTTTGTATCTTAGACCCTTTTGCTAAATTGGTAACTTTTTTAAAGTGAGATAGTGATAATTTGGGTTGTCAAGTGATAAATGTTATGTTATGTAAGGATATTAGCATTTGGCCATGATAGTCTAGTTGTGCTAAGTTATCATATCAATGTCATAATGTGATTGTCTTAAATTGTTTGAATGTTCAATTGATTTGTTGTATTTGATTAAGACTTGCTAAGCTAAGTTAGCTTACTTTGTGTGTTTTGTTATTCTGTTTTATAGATTTCGGTTGTAAGTTACGAGCTTGAGGGATCATCAACGAAGTCATCCACACTATCGACTTATTTTGGTATCTTTAAAGTTTGGATTTTTGAACTTAATGCATGTATAGGCTAGCTATCAACTTGGATAATATTTTGATGTTGTAAATATAAGCCATGCGAAAATGGCTTGATCTTAATGCTAATGACCTAATGCTTAAATAATCTTAATCGTAGTATGTGAGTATGTCATACTTGAATTATGGATTCGGTTGTGATATGAGTTCCTGTTAAGTATAAATACATGCATATATATATATATATATGTTTTGGTATGAAGTATTCGTTAATGTCTTACTATCAATGCTTTTGGAAAATTGACATATGTGGTGGGTGAATATGATTTGGGTTATGATTTGTTAAAAACTCACTAGTGAAGTGTATATTTGAAACATGAATCAATTTTGGAGATCATTTATATTGCATATTGCATATTCAACCAAGTGATGAAAACATAGGTTAGGTACATGGGGTTGGTATATTTGGACATGATTTACAAATGTACATGTGTATAAAGTTTATATTTATGTGTTTTGGATTATGGAAGATTTATTTGGTCTTGTTAATTCGATTTTGATCTTAAAAATGAATTGGTCTATATTTTGTTTGGATGTTTGTAATTGGTATATTTTGAATTCAGTTAAATAAAGTTTACATAAAACATATTTATGTTAGCTTTGGTAATTGATAATTTGTTTTAATAAAGTAGTTATAAGCAAGTTATCTTAAATGACCAAATGAATAGTAACTTTTTATTTGTTGACAAATGCTTATATGTGAATTTGGCTAAATGGATTAAGATATGTATGTTGATGTTTAAGTATGCTATGAAAGTACATTACTCATCATGCATTTGGTTATGTCTATATGAACAGTAAATAAATGACATGACCTATGCTATGCATGGTGATGCCATGTAACCCTAATCCGGCGACGGATATGGGTTAAGGGTGTTACAGTTATGCTTGTCCCGATTTTAGGGACAAAATTGAATAAATTACAAAATATTCATAAATTCATAATCAGTTATGAATTCACTGGTAATTGATTGTGTGATATGTTTTGTGACTATTCGTAGCTAACATTGATGTGGAACCTTCGAGAGGGAAAGGAAAAGTGAGAGTTATCGACGAGTGACGCGAGACCATGGTTTGTACTTTTATGATTCGGGATAGAAATATTTGCTTGTATTTGCATGTTTGTTTAATGATTAATCATTGAGGTGAGTATATAGTAATATTATGAATTGTTTTATTGAGTTTGATATGGGTTATTTAAATAATGGACTAAAATGAATAACATGAAAAATGACATAAATTACTTGAATTATGTTATGTAATATGGTAAATGGATATAAATATGTTGTATGACATAAAATACATGTGATTTGTTAATGAATTTAATTGTGGTTGTGAATATGATCAATAAATGATATATGTACTAAATTGCAAAATGAAATGTGACAAATGACTGTTATGCAACAAAAATGTGCAGGATACAAAAATATATATGTGATCGAACTTAAGGTATGAATATACGAGAAAGAATTATTATAGGTACAGGAATGCTTATGTAACATCCTAAATTTTTGGGCCTATGCGTTTAATGGGTGAATATGTGGAATGAGTTAATTTAAGTGTTAGGGGTCCAAATTGGGCTTAGGCTTAGGCAGAGGCCTTGATTAAAATTATCTGTTTGGGCATTATAGGGTTTAAAAGGTAGTATCTATGTTTAAAATACCAAAGTGGGCTTGTGGCCCAATCTTAGGAGGTGACGCCACACACAAGGAGTAAAGGCCCAAATTTAAGTTTCATGGAGCCCAATTCTTTTAATTTAAGTTAGCTAAATTTTGGGCATTAGGATTAGGTGGAGTGGATGGCAACAAGGCTAAAATTTAGGGGTTTTAATGTTTAAAATATGTGGATAATAAGCAGATAAAGGCTATTATTTAGGAATTTATTTTATGTGGATAATAAGCGAGATAAAGGCTAAGATCTAAGGATTTTTATAATTAAAATATGTGGATAATATCTTGATAAAGGAGGAGGAGTTAGAGATAATTAAGTCTCTTTTAGATGAGCTAGTAGATTAAGATAAAGGAGAAAAGTTAAGAATTTATCTACAAAGAGAGTGATGGCCAATAATCCATCAACGAGAGGAGTAAAGAAACCGCTACTACATGGCAAAGGGTTGCCGAATTTCCTATAAATAGGGGTAGCTCCTTATTTTGACATTAAATCCTCTCCTTTTGTGCCAAATTCCTTAGCTTATTTTCTTCAAATTTCTTTCTCAATTTCTCTAAAAGCGAAAACTCCATTATTCTCTTCTTTCTTCTAAAAGCCAAAAACTCCATTATTCTCTTCTTTCTCCTAAAAGCCGAAAACTCCATTATTCTCTTCTTTCTTCTAAAAGATGAAAACTCCATTATTCTCTTCCTTCTCTAAAAAGCCAAAATCTCTATAGTTTTTATTTTATTCATCCTATTTGAGAAATTGTTTTATACTTAGGCATTTAAATCCTCCATTGACATTGTCGAATTCTCTCTAGTACTAGCGAATCTCCTAAGTTAAGGTAAGAGTAGATTTTGATTAGTTCTCATAATCTATTCCGATTCTTGAAAAGGAAAAAGCCGAAAGCTAATAGTTTAATGGTTTATGATGGGTAGCAAGTCGGGATTTGAAGGAAGCCTAGTCGACTAGATCTAAAAGCCGAAATTCATAAGTCTCCAATTTTGGGATTTTTAAGGTAAGAATATTTTCCTAGATTTCTATTAGATTTCATCATTATATACAAGATTTTAACTTTATAAGGAGGATTAACGATTAAATATTATTATAGTAACTCTGATAAGGATTTATGATGGAATTAAATATAGATCAGGCAAAAGAAAGAATCCCTAAGTTTAAGAAACGAGCAGTATCTGCTGTTCGAGATTGGCCAATTGGTTGTGGACCAGCTTCTGAACAACGCCTTAGGCAGATAGCAGTTGTGTCGACTAAGGATAGCATTGATATAGAAAGCCTCGTTTTATCGGTAATCAGGTGTGTAGATTCTTGACACATAAGCTTTGTTATATTATATGTATGTTATGGGCTAAAAGCCAGAAAAGGTGTGTAGATCTCTATCACACTAGTTAATCTGAATTATATGTATGTTATGGGCTAAAAGCCGAAAAATGAGGTTGTATGAATAGTCGTATTACCCAAAAAGGGTAGGCAAGGGATGCCAGGTACGTAATCATAGAAACTTCTCTATGTGTATCGAAGTATGTAAAAATATGTGATCTGTTTAGATAGTTTAATGTTCTAATTCTTGCATGTATGCATGGGATGGGATTGATTGATTTACGGAAGGGGAGCAGGTCGCGAGGCGATCGGTGGCTTTGCCATATAGGTCACATCGTGATCGGTCTTTATGATGAAAGACAAATTGTCGATATATTATTAAGGTCGATAATGATCGGTAACCGCCACATAGGTCACATAGTGATCGATCTTTATAATGAGCAACTATGGTGTGTAGCGGATGGAGGTTGATTGTAGAAATCCCACGGTGTGATGGTTGGTGCGGGGTGTGTAGAGGATGGACTCATAGGTTTGGGATGGGCCATGTTGCATATTTTGTTACCCTTGTATACGGGCCAAGGCTCATAATGTGTTTGTGGGCCTCAAGCCTTTTATGTGTTCTCGGATTTGCACATGAGTCTTGGTGACTCAACCTTTATTTTTCCCAACATTTCGTGTGAGCGGTAGATCGTGAACATGGGAGCCGAAGCGCACTCGAGGGCTATCAAGTTTTATTTCTACAAATTATTTTGGGATTTCTTTAAGTTTATTTTATTTTATTTGGGATTTTTTGAGGCCCCTAATTTTTATTCAACTAAGAAGTTTCCAATGTTATGCAACTTATAAATTTTAAGTCAAGGTTTATTTATACTTAATAATACTAATATAAGATTTTATTTTTAAAATGTCACTTATTTACTCTAATAATGTCTAATTAACTTACGACTTCCAAAACCAACAAGGCAAAAGTTTTCAATGTACAAGCCGTGACACGCCAGATCCAAATGAAATGCATGGGCGGGTTGGGGTGTTACAATTTTAGTATCGAGCCAGTTCAAAACTCTGCTGTAAAATGGGTCTAGAAATGTTTTAGAAATTTTTTTGGTTCGAGGACATGGCCTTGAGTCTCTGGCACCAGATCCACCTGTAAGTATTCTAAACTCTTGTCATGTTATTTATGTGGGCCTAATGAGCTTTATGGAGCGTAGACTATCTAGGTTAGAACTTGATGGACTCTAGGCTTAGGCAAACAACTCTTCAATTCCATAAGACTTAACTTCACTAAAACAAAACACGTAAGCGAGTCACAAGACTAAGGTGTGGCAACATGCATATGTATGTCTAGGAGTAGATCCTAAGAGCTTGGTATTTAAGCGGTCCAAGTAACTCACCTCCTCTTCTCTCGAATCCTACAGTGCGTGGTATTTGTTCACTCTAGCTATAAGGACTTGTTCATGGGTTTGAACCCATAATTAAAACCCGAAAGGGACCAACCACCCTATTTTGCAAACAAAACCCTAAGTTTGGTACCCTTCCGAAAAAAAAATACATTTGATTTGAAAATGTTCGCAACTATGAAAAAAATTACCAAATTACCCTTGTTATGCAAAATGACCAAAATAGCCCTGATTTGTAGAATTACCAAATTACCTTTGTTTTGTAAAATTACTGAAATACCCTTGAATCACAAAATTACCAAAATACCCTCAGATCACAAAAAATTATCGAAATACCCCCAAATTTCAAAATTATCAAAATACCCCAAAATTTCAAAATTATCGAAATACCCCTGAATTTCAAAATTATTGAAATGCCCCCGAATTTCAAAATTATCGAAATACCCTCAGATTTCAAAATTTTTGAAATGCCCCAAATTCTAAAATTACCAAAATACCCTTAGTTTCCAAAATTACCAAAATACCCCGGGAATGCAAAATTACCAAAATACCCTTATTTTATAAAATCATCAAGGAATCTCATTTCGAAAATTTTTTTACAAAAATGCCCCTGTAAGATAAAATTACGAAAATACCCTTGGGTAATGGAAAACAACAACAATGACAACCACAACACTTTTACGTAATGAGCGAGTTCATGAATGTTGATGATTGAATGAATGAACTTGAGGCAGTAGTGTGTGTATGAATTGAAAGAACTACTTTTAGAACTATTATTCATAAGACCATTATGATAAATCGGTGGAAAGAAATAATGATTCATAAAATTTTAATCGGATAAGCGAATCGATAGAATGAGTACAAGGGGACGAAGACGCTTGAGATGCGAATAATGGTGCGTACCTACCATAGTATACTAAGTGTTTATTTTGGCTTTAGAATTAGAGTGCCCAAATGAAAGCATAGTGGTGAGACTCGGTAGAATGATTACTAGTTAGTTGGAAATTTCGAGGATGAAATTTCTTTAAGGAGGGTAAAACGTAATATCCTAAATTTTTGGGCCTATCGTTTAATGGGTGAATATATGGAATGAGTTAATTTAAGTGTTAGGGGTCCAAATTGGGCTCGAGCTTAGCGAGAGGCCTTGATTAAAATTATCTGTTTGGGCATTATAGGGTTTAAAAGGTAATATCTATGTTTAAAATACCAAAGTGGGCTTGTGGCCCAATCTTAGGAGGTGACGCCACACACAAGGAGTAAGGGCCCAAATTTAAGTTTCATGGAGCCCAATTCTTTTAATTTAAGTTAGCTAAATTTTGGGCATTAGGATTAGGTGGAGTGGAAGGAAACAAGGCTAAAATTTAGGGGTTTTAATGTTTAAAATATGTGGATAATAAGCAGATAAAGGCTATTATTTAGGAATTTATTTTATGTGGATAATAAGCGATAAAGGCTAAGATCTAGGGATTTTATGATTAAAATATGTGGATAATATCTTGATAAAGGAGGAGGAGTTAGAGATAATTAAGTCTCTTTTAGATGAGCTAGTAGATTAAGATAAAGGAGAAAAGTTAGAATTTATCTACAAAGAGAGTGATGGCCAAGAATCCATCAACGAGAGAAGTAAAGAAACCACTACTACATGGCAAAGGGTTGCGAATTTCCTATAAATAGGGGGCTAGCTCCTTATTTACGACATTAAATCCTCTCCCTTTTGTGCCAAAATTCCTTAGCTTCTTTTCTCCAAATTTCTTTCTCCAATTTCTCTAAAAGCCGAAAACTCTATTATTCTCTTCTTTCTTCTAAAAGCCAAAAACTCCATTATTCTCTTCTTTCTTCTAAAAGTGAAAACTCCATTATTCTCTTCTTTCTTCTAAAAGTGAAAACTCCATTATTCTCTTCCTTCTCTAAAAGTCAAAATCTCTATAGTTTTTATTTTATTCATCCTATTTGAGAAATTGTTCTATACTTTCGGCATTTAAATCCTCCATTGACATTGTCGAATTCTCTCTCTAGTACTAGCCGAATCTCCTAAGTTAAGGTAAGGGTAGATTTTTGATTAGTTCTCATAATCTATTCCCTATTTTTGAAAAGGAAAAAGCTGAAAGCTAATAGTTTAATGGTTTATGATGGGTAGCAAGTCGGGATTTAAAGAAAGCCTAGTCGACTAGATCTAAAAGCCGAAATTCATAAGTCTTCAATTTTGAGATTTTTAAGGTAAGAAGATTTTTCTAGATTTCTATTAGATTTCATCATTATATATAAGATTTTAACTTTATAAGGAGGATTAACGATTAAATATTATTATAGTAACTCTGATAAGGATTTATGATGGAATTAAATATAGATAAGGTAAAAGAAAGAATCTCTAAGTTTAAGAAATGAGCAGTATCTGCTGTTCGAGATTGGCCAATTGGTTGTGGATTGGCTTTTGAACAACACCTTAGGTAGATAGCAGTTGTGTCGACTAAGGATAGCATCGATATAGAAAGCCTCGTTTTATCGGTAATCAGGTGTGTAAATTCTTGACACATAAGCTTTTTATATTATATGTATGTTATGGGCTAAAAGCCAGAAAAGGTGTGTAGATCTCTATCACACTAGTTAATCTGAATTCTATGTATGTTATGGGCTAAAAGCCGAAAAATGAGGCTGTATGAACAGTCGTATTACCCAGAAAGGGTAGGCAAGGGATGCTAGGTACGTAATCATAGAAACTTCTTTATGTATATCGAAGTATGTAAAAATATGTGATCTATTTAGATAGTTTAATGTGCTGATTCTTGTATGTATGCATGGGATGGGATTGATTGATTTACGGAAGGGGAGCAGGTCGCGAGGCGATCGGTGGCTTTGCCACATAGGTCACATAGTGATCGGTCTTTATGATAGGCAGCACAGCTGTCGATATATTATTAAGGTTGCATAGCGATCGGTGGCTTCGCTACATAGGTCACATAGTGATCGGTCTTTATGATGAAAGACACATTGTCGATATGGTGTGTAGCGGATGGAGGGTTGATTGTAGAAATCCCACGGTGTGATGGTTGGTACGGGGGTGTGTAGAGGATGGACTCATAGGTTTGGGATGGGCCATGTTGCATATTTTGTTACCCTTGTATACGGGCCAAGGCTCATAATGTGTTTATGGGCCTCAAGCCTTTTATGTGTTCTCGGGATTTGCACATCGAGTCTTGGTGACTCAACCTTTATTTTCCCAACATTTCGGTGAGCGGTAGATCGTGAACATGGGAGCCGAGGCGGACTCGAGGGCCATCGGTTTTATTTCTACATATTATTTGGGATTTCTTTAAGTTTATTTTATTTTTATTTGGGATTTTTAAGGCCCTAGTTTTTATTCAACTAAGAAGTTTCCAATGTTATGCAACTTATAAATTTTAAGTCAAGGTTTATTTATACTTAATAATACTAATATAAGATTTTATTTTTAAAATGTCACTTATTTACTCTAATAATGTCTAATTAACTTACGACTTCCAAAACCAACAAGGCAAAAGTTTTCAATGTACAAGCCGTGACATGCCAGATCCAGTCGAAACGCATGGGCCGGGTTTGGGGTGTTACAGCTTATATGCATAATTAATGCCTGTGTGAATTTAGCAAAAGATTAGGATACGATTAGAATGCCAATAGGGTCATATGCACTTGTACAAGATTTGTAATTATATAGAGATTATTATGGATTAAGTTGGGATCCAACATTTGTTATGGATCATTGAGTATTATATGTCTCTTTGGTGCTCTGTTGTGGAGTAGTTTAAACTCTTACAAGCTATTTTGTGTGGTGTAGTTTACCCGTGTACTTGAGTCCGTTTTACTAGGGTTATATCGAAAAAATCATTATAATTAGAATTGGAAAACTAATGAAATAGATTAATAATAGAATATAGTATTGAAATGAACTATTTGAATCAATTAAAAATGAGCCTGAGGGTCAAAATGATTATGAATGTTTTAAATGGTGAATTGGTATTGATAGCTAAAGGCCTTTAGATAGATTTTAGTATATGTAATTTAATTTGATCATTCTATTGCAATGATAGTTGAATTAGTATGCCCCGGGTACTTGTATCCTTTCGTATGTAATGTTACCTTATGTCATATAGAATATATATCGGTAGGCATTGAGATTATAAGCATTATAACATATTGCTAATGTTATCTTATGTTATTTTATCTTGGATGATGAAAGTACTACCGAGCTTTATTGCTCAGCGTACGGTTATTTGTTCCATGCGCAGGTGCAAGTATTTCTCGAAGCCCCAAGAAGTAAATTATCATTCAAACCGTCATTTTTTACTCAACAAATTTCGTATAGCTTGTTTTATTTTGATCTTGTGGCATGTACCTAAGAACACTTTGCTAAAGGTTTCAAATGGTCAATTTGTTCATGGTGTGATCATATGAAATGTTTAAAGTTTATGTTTATATAAGGAAGTGAAATGTTTAGCCATTATGTTTTGAATATGATCATTTGGTGAATGGTTGAATTGTATTCCTAAGGATAATGGTTAATAATTGCTAGGTTTTTGGTAAAGCTTAAGTAGGTACCAAATCAGACCTTGATGGATAACAGGGGTCTCATCGCGATAAGAAATAGGACAGGGTTCAAGTTGTGATGATGTAGTCTCGAGGTCATGACGAACCTAAGTCAGAAATTTACGTCGCAATGAGAAAACTCTTGCAGTCACAACCTCAACTATAATTTTTTTTTATCTTTACAATATGGTCCATTTAAACCTCGAGTTAGCAAAAGAGCTCTCGTAAGCTCGTATAAGACCCAAAAATGATTATGTATTGTGTAATGCACATGATTTACTTATGTTTAAATTTATAATGATGTTGGATTGAATACTATTGATTGTAGTTGCTCCGGCAATAAATATGATATCCTATAGCTTAGACCCAGTGATTGGGTTGGGTATGGGGTGTTATAGAACTTAGTGCCACATCATCGAGGTCATGACACTAACAAGGCTGTGTTGCGATACCAAAAACCCTAGGCCAAGATCATGTTTACTACCACAGATGTCTAATCTACCACAATTCACTATGGTAAATTAGGTCCTTTTCAATACTTGGTGAGCTTGTTTGCTAACAAATAATTTATTTTTTATTAAGTTTCTATTTAGAATACTCAGTCAATAAAGTTTTCAATTTAGAGTGTTTTATAACCTTTTAGGCCAATTTGGGCCTAAGGGAGGACTTGTAACACCCCAAAAATCCTTTATAGTTATTTTCGTGTGTTTGTGACAAATCTGTATCTGCTTTAGTGGTTAAGTGTTCTGAGAGGGTGTGAGAAGTCTTCGGTTCAAGCCATGGCTTGGGCAAAATTTTTGTTTTTCTTTGAATAAAGCTCTATCTATAGACAATAGGCTTTTAATTAAAAGTTGGTAAAATATGTCAGAATGGGCCTGCTGGTCTGGTGGTTAAGTTGAATGTAAATAAGTGGGAGGTTTGGAGTTCGAGTCTCTGCGCAAATAAGGGAATTATTTTACTACTAGTGCCGTGTGAGAGTTTGAGATGGACTAGAAATCTGATTAGTGGATTTAGGGGGAGTTTGTTGGAGAGAATTAAGGGATTTTGGAGGTTATCAGAAAATCTGATAGAGATGTATTTTGTTTTTCAAAATTTTCTTTTCCCAAAGTTTTCTGATGCCAATTCCTTCCTGTCCTCATCTGCCGAAAAGTTTTTTCCTTCCCCTTTCTCGTTTATCCAATTTCGCCTACATCTGTGTATCTTTTGACTTCATATCTTCTGGTAAGTGGAGTTTTGCTCTCTTTAACTTATGTTTTTCGAACTTTGATTTGGGGGTTTTGACATTTGGCAGCAGCATCTCGCGTGGATTAAGGGTCTCATCATGTTATTGCGTAATCAACTATTTCGAGGTGTTGGGGTAAGTTTTTTATCGCTTAAGGGATGCGTTTCTCATTTCGGATTTGGTTTTGGTTCGATTGATTAAGTGATAAACTAAGTGAAATTGGTAAATTATAGGTTCTGGAGTGCTCGGGGGTAGTTTTAGCATCAATCGAAACCAGGTGTGTACCCAAAAACATAGAAAACAAGAATCGGCAAAAGCCAAAAAGACTTTGTCGATGCCACATGGCCGTGTGGCAGGCCCTGTGGTAGGTCGTTTGCAAGGCTGTGAGCCACAGCACGATCGTGTGATTGATGAGCTAGGCCATACGCACGTGACACGGCTGTGTGATGGTTGGGCCAGGCCGTGTGATCCACACGATCAAGGCCAATTTGGGTTGTGTGGGCCCATACGCCTAGGCCACATGGGCATGTGAGCCCATTTTTCTAAAACGATCTGTAAGGTTGCATGGGTCGCCCAAGTCGACTGTGGACCTATTATGGGGTTAGTGAGCATTTCTTAGACCCCTAATTACGTGATCCGATTGTGTGATATATGTATTAAGCATGTTGCACTTAGCATGTATACCGATTTAAATGTGTGATTTGTTAATTGCATTATAGCATGTCATCGATTGTATGCTGCATTACGTTGAGGTGAGTTGATGATAGTGGAGGAAGTATCTGAAAGGCTATTAAGCTTGTTATCTAGCAGCTCAGCTGCAAATATTTGTTTATGTGCTGCATTTCGGTACAGCATGGTGTGTAGGGATGGGTGGGTTAATTTTATCCCCACATGGTGTGTAGGATTAGAAGGAGATGGTGTGTAGAGGTTGGTGGGTAGGATTCTGATATTCTGTTCAGTTTTGTTCTGTATATTCTGTATTTGAGTGGGCTAAGGTCCACACGATTCTGTAATGGGTTCAGACCCAAACTATATATATATATATATGAATGCTTTATTATATAATACTGTGTGCATGTTTTCTGCCAGGATTACACACTGAGTTTGTGAAAACTCAACATTTTTCTGTTTAATCTGTTCAAGTAATAACTAGCATTAGACGGATCGGTGTGACGGATGACTCGGTGTAACACCCCTAACCCGTGTCCATTGCGGGACTAGGGTTAAAGGCATTACAGACGGATCGAAAACTTTTATAGACATTTTATATTACAACACAACCAATCAGATCAAAATGTCCCTTTTATATATGTCAACGAGACCTTAATGATGCTTTAAAACATGCTTGGGACTAAATCGAATACACATGGAAATTCTCAAAAATTTAAATCTTTTCCAAAGCTGCAAAGGTCACACACTTGTGTAGGAAGGCCGTGTGCCTCCCACGGCTACTAGACACACCCATGTGTCATGGCCATGCCAAAGCAGAGCTTGTATTCTGACTTATCCACAGGCCACCATGCATCCGTATGCCATAGTCGTGTAACATTAGGCTAACTACTGACTTACTTACACGACTACTAGGCACGCCCGTATGCCATGGCCGTGTACACTTAGGCTAGCTACTAACTTAAACCCACGGCCACTAGGCATGCCTGTGTAGGCAAAACAGACCACTTGCAAGGTTAAAATGCCACCCACACAAGGGTCAATTCCTACAAGCAAAATTACCAATTCATTTCACACACACTTGACATCTAAAAACATGCCAAACAATCAACAATTCTATATAATCAAACTTACTTTTAGTCATACCACTTTGTCCAACTAAAATCACATATACATTCAAACATGATTCATCCACATTTACCTTTCATATAATCATTCCTTTGCTCAAATATACATACTCATAATGCATTCATATGCTTTCCATAACTTTGACCATTTCATTAGCTATCAAGCCTTACCAAACTATGCATCATATAACAAATTCACTCTTGCATATTACCAAATTAAACTAGCCACATCTCATGGCTATTTACACACATTTCAAACATAATTCAAAATGACTAGCTTATACATGCCATATCTAGCTATGTACATATTTCAAAAGTACCAAATTGAGTTGAGTAGTAAGACGATAATCCTTGACGGTCCCCGAGCCTTCAATAGCTTTGGCGATCTATAAAACAAAGTAAACATATACATTCGTAAGCTTTCAAAAGCTTAGTAAGCCATATAAAAATAAACTTAGCATAAAATGCATATAACCAAATTGGTATAATAACATTATTGGTTATCATAGCAAGTTCATCACATATATTCTTTGGCTCAATTGCTAGGCCATACCTTACCATATTCTTCAACTCAATTATCACATGTACTTATGGCTCATCCAAACATATCTTCATATATTATCTCATCTTTTCAATACATATATTCATCATAGTAAGTTCATATCGACATTTACCTATCATACACACTAAGTGTACATAACAAACTTACCTAAAACGGATATACAAATCACATAGTTGTTAGTTTCTCAGACTTGCCCGTTGAACCGTTCAGAATCTAATAGGATACTCAGAGTGCTCAGAAAAATCGTACAATGCCAACGTCCCAGACATGATCTTACATGTAACTAGATATTGATGCCACTGTCCCAGACAGGGTCTTACACGAATCAATACGATGCCAATGTCCTAGACATGGTCTTACACGTAAACTTTATATCGATGTCGACGTCCTAGACGTGGTCTTACACAAAATTTCATATCAATGCCAATGTTCCAGACGTGGTCTTACATGATATTACATAACAGACACCTATGTCATGACATAGTTAATCCTAACTATTCCTAGGTTTAGTCGGGACTTCTCGAACATTATCAACCCGTCGACTTATTCGTAACTCATATTTCATATACATTCCATCTCAATGGATAGTCATAGCAATTCAAATATCACATATACTCAATAATTCAAAGCAAATACATTTATTTGTATATCGACTTACCTAGGATTCAGATATTCGTTCGGACTCGGTTATTCGACTACTTTCGCTTTCTCACGATCTAAGTCCGTTTTCCTTTGGTTCTTGATCTATACATATTCAAATTTAACCCTTTCATTCATTAACTTATTCAATTCGATCCAAAAACATACATTTAGGGCTATTTGCAACTAAACCCTCACATTTGCACATTTTATCAATTTAGTCCATTTTTAACAAAACATCAAATATACAAGATCACCATATATCCATGCTTACCTGAATGCCCATGTATCTCATACAAGTCCAAACATTTTATCAAATTTAAAATTTAATCCCTAAAATAATCATTTTTCTCAATTGAGTCCAATATACTCAAATTCAATAAAACTCCAAAGACAAAATGTAACACCTCTTACATAAACCTTTGCATAGTTCAGTATGTGGCATTACTAGACTTGACTACTAATTTGGGGCATAAAATTTAAAGCTGTCCAACTGCGTCATGCTGACTAAATTGACCATAACTCGAGTTACAAAACTCAAAATTTAGATCCGTAAATTTTCCTTGGAACCAGACTCATATAATTTTACCATAATTTTCCAGAATTTTCATATGGCCAATTAGTACAGTTTATTCATCAAAGTTACCCTATTTCACTGTTTGATAATTCTGACCTATCTTTACAAAAACTCAGTTATCTCATTGCACAAAATTTAAATAATGTCCTTGTTTATTCCAATCAAAAATAGACTCATTAAGGATTCTAAACATATAAACTATGCTCCATAATTATTTTTGTACAACTTTTAACAATTTTTCCAAGACAGAACAGGGACTCACGAATTCATTCGAACAAGTCTCACTAAAACTTAAATATCTCATAATATATCCTTTGCCTAATCTGTTTCTTTCATGTAAAATAGACCCAATAAGATTTAATTCTATATCTAATTCACTTTCTAATTCAATTAATCCAATTTTGGTGATTTTCAAAATTACATCACTGCTGCTAACTAAAAACTATTTCATTTCAAAATATGATTAACTAGTTTATGACCGAACATACCCACATACAACTCATACGCCCATGCATTTTAATCATTTATACAAATTAACCTGTACCTAAAACATTCACATAATATCCTAACATCATCGATTTATTAACAAAACACAACTACGGTTCCATATAATCGAGTGTATCATAAGTACTCTTATCAAATATAAAAGTTTTACTCTAATACTTACCACAAAGCCATACATCTTTAAGCATTATCAATTGACATTTTAATGCAAGCAACCATATCATATATGAAACCTAAACTTAACCAAAACTCAAAAGCAACAGCCTTATTCATAAGGCCATATTTATATTTACAAACCGACATCATTCTTATTTATCAAAATAAAGCCTATACATGCCTTTGATTCAAAAGTTTACAAAACTATACCAAAGAGAGTGATAGTGTGGTCATTTGTCTTGGTGATCCCCGAGCCCGTAGTTGAAATATTGATCTATAAAATAGAACACAACATAAATGAGTAAGCTCACCGGCTTAGTAAGTCCTAAGCACATATACTTACAATGAACATACAATTAAACACTTAACTTTTCAAACTAATAATATTGCACATAAATTTCTCTATATATATATATATATATATATATATATATATATCAAATACACTAGCCGAATACTAAGGTCACATTTGTATCTATTTTCATCACTATATCACTCGATCATAAGCTTTATCAACTTCACATATATGCTATGTATATTCACATCAAATTGATTCATAACAAAAAGAACTTAACTCACTTTCTTCCTTACTAATATAGTAGGCAAATTCTTACCCAAACATTTAGTACATAACCACATATATATCTCACCTTGTTTGATCCTCAAAATCTCCACTTATGGCATATCAAAGACGGAAGCACGCTAGGCGTTTAAGCCCAAATTAAATCATCAAGACAAAGCACGCTAGGCATTATAGCCCGAAATGAATCAAAGCACGAAGCACGCTAGGCATTATAGCTCGAAATAAATCACCTAAGACGAAGCTCCTGCTAGGCTCAAAGCCCAAACAATATTATTATCATCTCATAAACATTACGATGTGCTGCCCAAAATAACATAAATCACACATCATTCAAATCACTTTAACATACCAACTCGTTTAGAGATATAACAACATTTCATTTCAAATTCACTATCACTTATAATTCACGTATTATATCGAATAACAAACCAAAACACTTATTCACATCACTTTAAATAAAATTCCAACCAATCCATACCAATACTTTCACATTAAATAACACAAGGTTTTATACAAAATTCTATTGAATAGCATCATTTAACACATTCATAAATAATTCGATAACCTATACTTGCTTAAGGACTTACCTCGGTTGTCGATAGTCCGTATGAATCGGCTATTCGAGAACCTTCGTCTTTCCTGGTCTAATTCGTTTTCTTTTGCTCTTGATCTAAAACACATTAAAATTTAGCTCATTTAATCGCATTTCATCTCAATTTAGTCCCAAAACACAAAAATGGGCAAATTACCATTTTGCCCTAATGTTTCCCATTTTACAAATTGGTCCTATTTACACAAAACACAAAATATGCAAAATTTACCAACACCATAGCTTGGTGAATCTTCCCATAGCCATATGTGTCCATGCATTTCATTTATTTGTCATTTAGCCCTTCACAAATTTATTTTTTTCAATTTAACCCTATTTACTTGAAATCTCCAAAACTTCAACACAAAACTTATAAATCTTTAACATATATTAAATCTAAAATCATCAAACATCAAAACTATCCAAGCATGTTAATGGTCAATCCTATATACATAGTATTTTAAAAATTTAGACATGGGTTAGGGTAATATCTGAAACAACGATCTCAAAAACGTAAAAATTATCAAAAACTAAAACCGACCATACCTTAATCAAGCTTTCTAACTTGTCAAACTTGAAGCTTTAAAATGGTGTTTTCTATCCTAACATTCGCTAGGAGAGAATAAAGAGATGATGGCTTTATTTTTATGTTTATTTTATATAAATGCATTAACATTATTATAATATATAACATAACCTTATAATAAAATTTTATATAATTAATCTAACATATATAGGTAGCTAACTTGGCCCATTGCCATCCATTAATATGGTCAATGGGCTAATTGCCTTTTGGGACACCCACTTAAAAAGCCACAAGCAATCTAGTACATTACACCTTAGCATGCAACTTTTACGCTTTTCGATTAAGTCATTTTTCAAATTAAGCACTTAAACAATAAAATTTTCTCTGAAACTTTCACACACATTAATTCACATTTAATAGACTCAAAATATAATATTAAAATATTTCTCGACTCGGATTCGTGGTCCCGAAACCACCATTCTGACTAGGGTCAAATTCAGTCCGTTACACAAACTATGATCATCATATACATATCTTTCATATTTCACTATAAAGCATTACAAATCACATGAGTTCATCAAAGGCTCATCTCATAAACATCATCAATACTCAAAATTAAGACATGGGTTTTGAAGTAGACAAAGCAACGATTGCAAAAATATAGAAATTATCAAAAATCGAAGTCAAACATACCTTGAATCAAGCTTATACTTAGCCAAAACCTAGATGTTCTTCATTCTTCTTTTTCTTTGCTAATTTTCGGAACTAAGGATGATAACTATCCTATTTTCATGCTTTTGATTCATTTATAATCTTTTATTAATTCTGTAATACCCGAGATTTGGGGGTCATGCATTTTAATTTATATCTCTGTGTTGGTGTGCTTTGTATCTTTGTTTGGTCGTGTTTGGGGCTTCGGGAAAACCTTGAGGTGTGGGTAGAGGCCTTGGAAAAATAATTATTTTAAGCTGATAGGGGAGAGTTAGGGGAACTAGGTCTTAAAGGAATTTTTGTGTGGATTATGACACAAGAATCCAGTTGGTAAAGTGGCTAGGAGGTGCCACTTAGAGTACTTGTGGTTGACGATCGTGGAGTGAGAAGAGCCTTGGTTGAGCAACTCTAGCAAAGATTTTGGCATTTATTTTGCGTCAAGAGGGGTGAAGAGTTGGGCGGCAATCAGACTCTGAAGGGATGATGATGAGATTTGGTCAAGGTGTTTGAAATTGTGGCTAGGAGAAAAGATGGGAGTTTGACTCATTCAAACTCATTCTAATGAGAGGAGGGGAGGAAAAAGTGGAGAGAAAAGGGGGGTGGGAGTTGGCCGAATGTAAGACTTTGGGAGGGGAGTTGCATATTAGGTGGGAAAGCTTGGGTGTGCCAAAATTTAGAGTTGCCAAAGTGCCATTTAGTTACTTTCCTCTAGCCGAAATTTAACTCATTTCTCTCTTTGTGCTTATTCTTTTCTTTTGTACCAAAACTACATAGAATTCAACCCTTTTTCTCATTTGTTTGTCTTGGCTAAAACCTCAAAGACCCTTAAGGTCATCCTTAGTGCTCATCTTCTCTTCTTCTCCACTCTCTTCATAAGGCCGAACCTATCTCTTCCACTCTACTCTTCTTTTCTTTTTGTTTTGGTGACAAAGCCCTTACCTTCTCTTCATTTTAGAAGCCGTTCTTCCCTATACTCTACCCCTTATGGCCGAATGCTCTACTTTCTTTTGGGGTCTTAGCTAGACATACCACCATTTCACTCTTTTCTCTTTTCGTGTTATCAAACTTTGCGAGAGGCCGAAGAATCAATTGGTGGCCAAATCTCTTTACCTCTGTGGTATTTCAAAATCGATCTTCCTTGGTCAGATCTTTCAGTCGACTGCTAGTAAGTGAGGTAAGGATTCTTTTGTGTCCAAACTTTATCTCTTTCCTTTTGGGATTGTTGAAATCAAGAACTCTAATCCCATTTACCCATTTGACCGAAACCATGAGGGTAGGTTTTGGGATTCTTTGGAGCCAAGGTTAAGAGGAAGGGCTTTATAAGGTAAGAAGATAGTGCCATTCGGCCAAAGGCCATATCTTTTAAGTGTTAGCCGATTCTAACTATGGTGTGACAGGAAGGGTTCAACAAAGGTATAGGAGGAGTCTTCAGGATTCAGATCTATTTCGATAAGGGTATTCAGTTAAATTATAAATATGATTCGTTTAGATTTTACGTATCGATTAACCAAGTTTTCTGATTAAGTGATATGCAATGGATGCGAGTACCAGTGGAGGAGAGAAAGGGGTAGTCCCTGCCCCTAGATTCAAGAAACGTTCGGTTTCTGTGGTTCAAGATTGGCCACCGGGGTGTGGGCCAGCTTCGGAAGGAGACAACCAGATCACTGTAGTCTCTTCGAGTGAGGACGCTAGGGAAATCGAGAGTCTGGTGCTTCAGGTTATCAGGTGTATGGTTAATTCACTGTTTCTATGATTAGCCAATTAATTATATGTGTTATGCGTGTGATAACCGTTACATTGGTTATGGTGGATTTGTTACCCTTAATTGGATATCACAGTAACCAGGTTAGTACTTTATCTAAGGTGTGGATTGTTGATCATTGTGGATATTTTGAGCATGTTGAATGCTTACCTAATATGTCCATGCATTATTATATCGTATCATTATAGCATGTTGCATATGCATGGGATCGGGATATATATGTTAAATGAAGGACCGGGTGTACATTTATGTACGTGTGGTGATTGGCTATATGCCAAATCACGACTTGGTGTCGACTATGTGCCACATCAAGGGATTGATGCTTGCTTTGTGCTTCATCGCGATTTGATGATGACCATGGGTCACATCGTGGATATCGAGATTTGGTCACTTAGGTGATCGGTGGCTAGGCCACATTATATTTGGTCACAAGGTGATCGGTGGCTACACTACGAATTTGGGTAGCTTGACTGCCAAAGAGGTGAGTAGCGGTTGGAGGGTCGATTTAGTAATCCCCTGGTGTGTTATGGTTGGTACGGGGGTGTGTAGAGGATGGACTCTAGGTTGGGTTGGGTAACATATTTGCATCATCATGTGTGGTATGTGGATTGTGTGATTTGGGCCAAGCCCATTTGGGGAACATGTGAAATAATCGCACACTGAGTCTGTTCGACTCACCCTATTTTCTTAAACAAGGCAGGTGATGCATGATACATGGACCGGGCTGGAGTAGATTCGTGGTGGCCATGCAGAAGTTGTTTTGGTGTTTTATGCACTTAAAATCTTAGTTACTTTTGGGTTAATTTTCTTTTGAATGTAATAAGGCCATTTAAATATTTGGGGATTTTTTATTTTATTGTGAGTCAGTTGGATTATAGATTAAAAACTAAGAACAATTTTGGAAACAATTTACAACTTAAAGATTAAACTTGAGTTTTTAACCTAAATATTTTAAATATCTCGATTTCTTTTGAAACTTCCAAACGTACAATGTTTTAGACTACACCTGACCTTCAAAGTTTTTGTTCTTTTATAAACTAAAGAAAATATTTAAAATTCAAAACATGTTTTCACCCATCAAATCAAATTCTTTCCAGACATATTTCCTCGTAGCATTCTAATTTGGCCGTAGTGTTTTGGGCCGGGTTTGGGGTGTTACAAATTCAATTACCAGTTTACCCACTTATTAATCATATAAGACAAATTGATATTAAGGTTATTATGTCATTTAACCTTCCACTAACTTAAAATTGATTTAATTGCCACATAAGGCCTTCACACTTATAAAGACATGACAAATAGGTATCTTTTCATAAAGCATGCAAATTTGCATTTCAATGCAATTTAATCCTTTTTCAAATTAAACACACAAATGATCAAATTTTCATAGGAGGCTTTAACACATGCTTAGTCACATATCAAAGGCACAAAAAATAGTATTAAAATATTATTCAGACTTGAATTTGTGGTTTCGAAACCACTGTTCCAACTAGGGTCTAAACCGGACTGTTACAATTCTCCCCTCTTAGGGATTTTCGTCCCCGAAAATCTTACCATTAAACATATTCGGATATTGTTGTTTCATTACATCTTCAGGCTCCCACGTAGCCTCTTCCACTCTGTGACGATGCTAACGGAATTTTCTTGTTTCTCAATTCTTTCACTTCACGAGCTAAGATACGGATCAGTTCTTCCTCGTATCTCATATCAGATCGAATTTCAATCTCAGACAGAGTAATCACATGTGATGGATCAAAATGATATCTACGGAGCATCGAAACATGAAATATATTATGAATCTTTTCTAGCTCAGGTGGCAACAATAATTTGTATGCAATTGGCCCAACACGCTTAATAACCTCATATGGCCCGATAAATCTCGGACTCAACTTGCCTTTACGTCCAAATCGGATTACTTTCTTCCACGGAGACACTTTCAGAAACACTTTGTCACCGATTTCAAATTCAATCTCTTTTCATTTCAAATCCGCATAAGACTTCTGATGATCAGGTGCTGATTTCAAACTACCACGGACCACTTTTACTTTCTGTTCGGTATCTTTTATCAAATCAACCCCGTGTAGCTTATTTTCACTGAGCTCGATCGAATACAGAGGTGTTCGACATTTACGTCTGTACAAAGCTTTGTAAGGTGCCATTTTAATGCTCGACTGAAAACTATTATTATACACAAATTCAATCAATGGCAGGTACTGTTCCCACGTACCATCAAACTCAAGAATGCAACATCTCAACATATCCTCGAGAATCTGAATAATCCGCTCAGACTGCCATCCGTTTGCAGATAAAAAGCAGTACTGAATACAATTTCGTGCCTAAAGCTTTTTGCCATTTCTTCCAGAATCGTGAAGTAAACCTCGGATCTCTATCTGACACAATGGATAGTGGCACCCCGTGTAATCTCACAATCTCAGAAATATAAAGCTCGACTAATCTATCAAGTGAATAATCAGATTTCACCGGAATAAAATGGGCAGATTTCTTCAATCGATCAACTACAACCCAAATTGTATCTTTCTTTCTCAGAGTCAGAGCAATCCCGAAACAAAATCCATTGTCACTCTATCCCATTTCCACTCAGGATTCAGAATCGGTTGTAGCAATCGAGACGGAACCTGATGTTCAGCTTTTTCTTATTGATAGACTAGACATTTCGACACAAAATTAGATATATCACGTTTCATACCAGACCACCAATAGTGTAGCTTCATATCATGATACATTTTAGTGCTTCCCGGATGAATAGATAGGCGAATATTATGCGCTTCATTTAAAATCAACTGAATCAACTCTGGGTTTCTTAGAACACGGATTCGATCTCGAAATCTCAAACAATCATCATTATCAACTTGAAATTCAGAATCAAAGTTCGGATCACTCTGAGCTTGTTTCGCAATTATTTCATTATTAACTTTGTGATTATCACATATCTGCTGTAAAAACAATGGTTTAGCTTTCAATTCAGCTATCACTGAACTGTCATCAAACAATTCTAATTGAGCATTCAAAGCATGTAATGCAAACAGTGATTTCCAACTTAATGCATTGGCAACGACATTAGCTTTACCCGAATGATAGTCTATTACAAGTTCATAATCTTTCAATAACTCTAGCCACTTTCTTTGACGCAGATTCAAACATTTTTGGGTCATCAAATATTTCAAACTTTTATGATCAGAAAACACATGACATTTCTCACTGATTAGATAATGCTGCCAAATCTTTAATGCGAACACAATCACAGCTAGCTCAAGGTCATGTGTCGGATAGTTCTTTTTATGCGGCTTCAATTGTCCGAAGCATAAGCTATTACTTTTCCTTCTTGCATCAAAACACATCCCAGACCATTTAACGAAGCATCACTGTAAATTACAAACTCTTTGCTTGATTTTGGCTGTACTAAAACTGGAGCTTCAGTCAAAAGGGCTTTTAACTGATCCAAACTTTTCTGACATTTATCAGACCATTCAAATCTCACATCTTTCTAAAGTAGTCTAGTCAACAGAGTTGCTATCATCAAAAAGCCTTTTACAAACCGACGATAATAAGCAGCAAGTCCCAGAAAACTGCGAACTTTAGATACATTTTTCAGAGGTTTCCAATCCAGAATAGCAGAAATCTTGCTCGGATCAACTCGTATTCTTGAGGCCGATACTATATGTGCCAAAAAACTGACTTCACACAACCAGAATTCACATTTACTAAATTTCAATACAATTGCTTTTCTCGCAGAGTTTGCAACACAATCCTCAGATGTTTGGCATGCTCAGTCTCATCTCGTGAATAAATCAAAATGTCGTCAATGAATACAAAAACAAATTGATCTAGGTACGGTTTGAAAATTCTGTTCATCAGATCCATAAATACAGCAGGAGCATTCGTTAGACTGAAAGGCATAACTAAAAACTCGTAATGCCCGTACCTCGTTCTGAAAGCAGTTTTTGAAATGTCTGAATCTTTCACTCTTAACTGGTAGTATCTCGATCTCAGATCAATCTTAGAAAACACAGTGGCTCCTTTTAGCTGATCAAACAAATCGTCAATCCTTGGCAACGGATATTTATTCTTTATAGTCACTTTGTTCAACTGACGATAGCCAATGCACATTCTCATCGTGCCATCTTTTTTTTCACAAATAGAATTGGAGCACCCCAAGGTGAGAAACTCGGTCTAACGAACCCTCTGTCAGTTAACTCTTACAATTGTGACTTTAACTCTTTCAACTCTGTTGGTGCCATTCTATACAGAGCTATCGAAATAGGTGTCGTACCAGGCAATAAATCAATACCAAATTTGACTTCTCGTATCAGAGGCAATCCCACAATTCTTCAAAAACACATTAGAAAACTTACAAACAACTAGCACTAATTCAACTTTCTTTTCAGACATTTTTGAATCAATCACATAAGCAAAATAAGCTTTGTATGCCTTTTTCACATAACTCTGAGCTTTCAACATAGATATCACAACAGATAATCCATTCAAATCATTAGTCTCAATTCGAACTACTTCATCATTCAAACATCTCAAATTAATAGTCTTTCTTTTACAATTCACTACAGCATCATGTAATGTCAACCAGTCCATACCCAGAATGATATCAAACTCATCAAATGGAAAAAGTATCAAATCAGTAGGGAAACAAATATCTCGAAACATTAACGGATAATTCTTGCATACTTTGTCAACCGGGACACTTTTACCTAAGGGGTTCGATACTTTTATAACAAACTTAGTAGACTCTACAATCATAGTCTTCTTGGATACTAAATTCATGCATATATACAAATGTGTGGAACTTGGATCTATCAATGCAATCACAGAAGTATCATAAAGTGTACAAGTACCTATTATAACATCTGGAGATGAAACTTCCTCACGAGCTCGGATAGCATACGCTCTGGCAGTGCCCTAGCTTCAGATCTCGTATCAATATCTCTCGTAGTTCTCTAACTACCACTGACATTTCTTACATTTCTTGAAGGTCTACCTCTCGCTGGGACGTTATCGGATTTCAGATTCTAAGTAGTCTTTTGTTCAACATACTCTGAACAATCACGGATAAAATGATCTAATGATCCACATCTAAAGTAGGCTCGATCATTTAATCTACAACTTCCCGGATGCCTTTTTCCATAATGCTTATATTCAAGTTTCTCTGATCGAATATTTCCAACACTTGCAATAAAAGTTGCAGGAGTTATAGAGCTCATTTGTGATCTAGTTCGATCTCTACTAGAAATGTCCCACATTAACTCTCGAACGACTTTGTTCATCTCTGAATTTCTTCAAGTAGACTAAAATGATTTACTCGAAAATCTTTTTTTCACCTCTCTAGCTTTAGATTCAACTTTTATTTTGTCTTTCCCGAGCGTCTCAGCTTTGCACGCTCGATCAACAAGTACAACAAACTCTTTTATCTCTAAAATCTCGACTAGCAAGTGGATATTTTCATTAAGGCCGTCTTTAAATATTTTGCACATTATTGCCTCGGTGGATACACATTCACGAGCATACTGACTCAGTCTCATGAACTCTCGTTCAAATTTTGTAATGATCATACTACTGCTTCAATTCTAAAATTCTTTTGTTTTGATCAATGAATCTCTCATCGATATATTTCTTTGGAACTCGATCGGAAGAAATCCTAAGTGACCCGTTCCTTTGGAACCACAGAAATCAAAGTCTTCCACCACTGGTAAGCTATGTCCCGTAGCAGTGAAACAACACATTTAATATTTTCTTTTGGAGTCAAAGACATCTCATCGAATACTCGGATGGTGTTTTCTAACCAGAATTTAGCTTTTTCGGCATCATCATCATTGGTGGCCTTGAACTCTTCAGCCCCATACTTACGGATTTTGTCAACCGGAGGCTTATTCAACAGATTTAGACTCATAGTCGGAGGCATAACAGATGTCTGAGGGGGATTAGGCGGGGGCGGAGCTTGTGAAATAGTCAGATTATTTCTCACAAAGTGAGTGAACCACTCACTCATCATCTGGAAGAAAGCTTGTTTAGCTTCTCCCTCTAGACCGCTCGTAGCCGGTTTTGATTCAGATGGCACTGTCCCTTGAGCGAGAGCAGGTACATTGCTTTCTACATCGTCAGCCACAACTCTTTCGGGATCAATTACTATACGAAAATCATATTTTACACGTCAGGATTCATCACACTATCATAGTTTAGATATATGGCATGTATAGTTAGACTCAACACGCTACGTTAGTTCGAGAATGTACTAAACCGTAGCTCTGATACCAATCAAATGTAACACCCCTAACCCGTATCCGTCGCTGGACTAGGGTTAAAGGCATTACCGAATAGATCAAAAACTTTTATAGACATGTTATATTACAAAACCAATCAGATCAAAATGTCCCTTTTATATAGGTCAACGAGACCTTAATCATGCTTTAGAATAGGGTCGAGACTAAACCGAATACACATGGAAATTCTTAGAAATTTGAAACTTTTTCAAACCTACAGAGGTTACACGCCCGTGTAGGAAGGCAGTGTGCCTCCCACGGCTACTAGACACACCCATGTGTCATGGCCGTGCCAAAGTTGAGCTTGTATTCTGACTTATCCACACATCCACCAGGCACGCCCGTGTGCCATAGCTGTGTAACATTAGGCTAACTACTGACTTACTCACACGGCTACCAGGCATGCCCATATACCATGGCCGTGTACACCTAGGCTAGCTACTGACTTAAACCCACGGCCACTAGGCATGCCCGTGTAGGCAAAATAGACCACTTGCAAGGTCAAAATGCCACCCGCACAAGGGTCAATCCCTACAAGAAAAGTTACCAATTCATTTCATACACACTTGACATCCAAAAACATGCCAAACAATCAACAATTCTATATAATCAAACTTACTTTCAATCATACCACTTTGTCCAACTAAAATCACATATACATTCAAACATGATTCATCCACATTTACCTTTCATATAATCATTCCTTTGCTCAAATATACATAATCATAATTCATTCATATGCTTTCCATAACTTTGACCATTTCATTAGCTATCAAGCCATTCCAAATTATGCATCATATAACAAATTCACTCTTGCAAATTACCAACATTAAACTAGCCACATCTCATGGCTATTTACACACATTTCAAACATAATCCAAAATGACTAGCTTATACATTCCATATCTAGCTATATACATATTTCAAAAGTACCAAATTGAGTTGAGTAGTGTGACGATAATCCTTGACGGTCCCCAAGCCTTCAATAGCTTTGACGATCTATAAAACAGAGTAAACATATACAGAGTAAGCTTTCAAAAGCTTAGTAAGCCATATACAAATAAACTTAGCATAAAATGAATATAACCAAATTGGTATAATAACATTATTGGTTATCATAGCAAGTTCATCACATATATTCTTTGGCTCAATTGCTAAACCATATCTTACCATATTCTTCAACTCAATTATCACATGTACTTATGGCTCATCCAAACATATCTTCACATATTATCTCATCTTTTCAATACACATATTCATCATAGTAAGTTGATATCGAAGCGGATGACTCTCAGAAGATAGAGACACAGATGTGACTAAATGGACTGACAGTACATCGGACAAGACCTAAGATGAATAGATTCTGAATCCGTTTATGGATTTAGTCACTTGTGATGTTCATAGTGTGGCATACCTGAATCCTAAGTGGATGATAGACTATGTGTGCATGACTCGTACACTTTGATGTAAGTAAAAGACTGATTTCGAATAGATAAGGAGCCAAAAGTTGGTGTATTAGGTGTACGACTTCTGTAGCATGTAACGCCAATCACAACAGTGGAATTCATAGCTTGAGACATGGGTAAATGATATCCTCTTATTATCATTACATGGTTGATGAAAAGTAAACGTAAACATGGGTCGTTCATCTTTGTGATGAATGACTTGATTATTATTTGATAGTAATTGTATTTTTATGAATGAAGATGTAATGGTTACCATGAGATAAAATATGATCATATTGGGAGAGCAGATACTACCAAAGTGATTAAAGATATCCTATGAGGGTAACACACTTATGACAAGGTCATTGGATAAGGACTAAGAAGATGCTTTTATAATGGTATGTCGTTAGGGAGAGCTCAATCATGATAACATAGTGGAATGTCTTCGTGACTAAATGAGTTTATAATTAATAGGTGAAAAGTCGAAACTTAATTATAAATCATTTAAGCTCTAATTGCATATGTCCAATCGGTCCCCCTGCTAGCTTGTTGAAACCAGAAATGAATTGTGTGTTTGAATCAAAATGAACGTAATGAATAGAAATAGAGGAATTGGAAACATTTAGGAATGATTATCGTTTTATCCAAAATGGAAAAATGGAATCATTTGGAAATGAATGTGGCTTTCTCAAAATAGAAATGGAAATATACAAATGTTGATGAATTAGTTAAAAATGATTAGGAGAATGAGTTTATGTTTTTGATCTATTTTAAAGCCCGAAAATGAAAATAAACTATTCAATCATAGTGAACAAGTTAAATTGTGAAATATTAAATATGTTTTTCAAAAATTTTATCAGGGGTAAAATCATCATAATTTTACTAGGGGTAAAATTGAGATGAGAAAATTATTTAATATAAATATATTGAAGTTTATTTTGGGAAATAGAAAAATAGAATTGAGTTGGATCAAATTACATAGAACTGGGTCGAAAAGTCTGGGAAGTACTCGTAATTGAGCCCGATATGAGAGAGGCCCAAAATCCCATCATGGAATATGACGGGATGGCAACCCTAGTAAGAATACTAGGGGATGTTGTCCACCCTACTCCTACTCTAAGTAGGAAGTTGTTTTTCTAGTTGAAATAAACATTTACAATTCAACATGGGTTTTACCTTCTCTTTCTATAAATAGATGACATCGGTAGAGTTATTAACACAACTTATAGATATTGTTACTCTACTGAAAAATAGAGAGGATTTATTCTTATCTATGAAATTATTTTTCATAATAAAAATTCTACCAGTTTCTATTAAAGAAAAGAGAATTTTCGTTCACCCCAAAAGGAAAATAAAACTTTTTCTAGTTCTGTGTTTTGATTCATTACTTCAAACCTATGCTCAAAGTAATTTGTGGTGTGAGAATAGCAGAGAAGATCATTGTAACACCCCTAACCCGTATCTGCCGTCGGATCAGGGTTAAAGGCATTACTAAATAGGTCGAAAACATTTACAGACATTACATTCAAACATTCATCAATAGCAATGAAAGTATCCCTTAAATAGGTCATCAAGACTCTAATCATGCTTTAAAGTAGGGCCGGGACTAGACCGAACACTTACGGAACATCTCAAAAATTTAAAACTTTTCCAAGTTATGCAGGACACACGCTCGTGTGGGCAGGCCATGTGTCTCCCACGGACACCAAACACACCCATGTGTCTTGGCCGTGCCAAATCAGGGCATGTATATTGACTTTTCCACACGGCCACTAGGCACGCCCGTGTACCATGGTCGTGTGCTCTTAGGCCATATACTGACTAAATCACATGGCTATCAGGCATGTCCGTGTGCCAAGGCCATCCACTCTTAGGCTGGCTACTAACTTAATCCCATGGTCACCAGGCACGCCCGTGTGCCACGACCGTTTAGGAAAAATAGGCCATTTTCAATGCCATAATGCCACCCTTACAAGGGTAAATCTATACAATCAAATTACCAAATCATTTCATGCATAATTTTGCAACCAAAACATATCAAAGAATCATCAATTCTTCACCTACAATTGCAACTCTAGCCATGCCAATTGGTACAACTAAACACATATGCCAATTAAGAAAAATTCATCCATCTTTTTCATTCATATATCCACTCCTTTGTTCAATCAAACATACTCATGTTGCATTCATATGCTTACCAAATCTTTAAACATTTCATAAGCTATCTAGCCATGCCGAAACATACATCATTTTCATATTTGTTGAAGCATATTACCAATACTTATCTAGCCACATCTCATGGCTATTATACACATTACAAACATAACAGAGATGACTAGCCTATACATGCCATATCTAGCTATATACATATTCCAAAAGTACCAAAACAAGTTGAGTAGTGTGATGATGATCCTCGACGGTCCCCGAGCCTTCAGTAGCTTTGATGATCTATAAAACAGAGCAAATACACATAGAGTAAGCTTTCAAAAGCTTAGTAAGCCATATACAAATAAACATAACATACAATGCATATAACCAAATTAATACATTGGTACTTATAATTCTCAAAGACAATTCATCATGTGATCTTTGGCACATTTGCTTACACAAAGCTTGCACCAAACTTCTATTCACATATCACATATGTACTTAGCTCATTCAAGCATATTTCCATTCTTGTATCACATTCACATTCTCATATTCAATAACACATTTCATCATAGTAAATTCATATAGATACCTACCTTTTATACACACTTAGTGTACATATCAAACATACCTGAAACAGATTTACAGATCACATAGTCATTCGTATCTCTGATTTCCCATTAAACTGTTCAAAATCTAATAGGATACTCAGAATAATCAGAATATTTGTATAATGCCAACATCCTAGACGAGGTCTTACATGTACTCAAATATCGATGCCACTACCCCAGACAAGGTCTTACATGAGTCAATACGATGCTAATGTCCCAAACATGGTCTTACACGTAAATCTCATATCGATGCCAACGTTCCATACATGGTCTTACACAAAATCTCGAATCAATGCTAACGTCCCAGACGTGGTCTTACATGATAAAACAGAATAGACACCTATGTCATGACATAGCTAATCCTATCTATTCCTAGGTTCGTATGGGACTTCCCGGACATTGTCACTATGTCGATCTTATCTAGGAATTCATGTACACATCCTCTCATAAACATTCATCGTTATCAATAGTCACATGAACATACATAATTCAATACAAATACGTTTATTTGCATAATGAATTACCTCGAATTCGGATATTCGTTTGGACTCGATTATTTAACTACTTTTGCTTTCCCGCATTTAAGTCTGTTTTCTTCGGCTCTTGATCTATGCATATTCAAATGTAATCCATTTATTTACCAACACATTCAATTCAATCAAAGAACACATATTTAGGGAAATTATCAAATTAGCCCTTATATTTTCATATTTGGACAATTTAGTCCCTAATTCACAAAATCATCAAATACACAAAATCACCATATATTCATGCTTAGCCGAATATTCATATATCTCATACAAGTCCATACATTTCATCAAATTCATAATTTAGTCCCTCAAATTGCTATTTTCATAATTGAGTCCAAAATACTCAAATTCAACAAAACTCCAAATACAAACTATGGTATTTATATGCCTATTTTTCATATTTCACTATAAAACATCACAAATCTCACCATTTCATCAATGGCACATTTCACAAATATCATAAATTCTCAAATTTACAACATGGGCTTGATAGTATACTAAGCAACAATCTCAAAAACATAAAAATCATCAAAACCCAAAGTCAAAACATACCTTAATTTAGCCAAATTATAGCCAAATGCCCTAGCTTTCCTATTCTCTTTTTCTTTTCTTTATTTTGGTTCAAATAGAAAGATGAACACACATATCATGGCTTTTTTCTTTTATGTTTGTTTAATAATCTTTTATTTTTCAATTTACTAATTTAACCCTTCCATAATAATTCAAACAAACATACATTAAGGGCACATTTTTCCTTTGTTCATCCACTAATTAAATAGTGGTTAAATTGTCTCTTAAGGTGACTACTTTCAAAAGCCACATAAAATAGGCACTTTTACAATTATCATGCTAGTTTTGCATTTAATGCAATTCAATCCTTTTGTCAAATTAAGCACACAGACGGACAAATTAATCTACGAAACTTTCACAAATGCAAAAACACATATCAACGACACAGAAAATAATAATAAAATATTATTCAAACTTGAATTTGTGGTCCCGAAACTACTGTTCTGACTAGGCTACTAACTGGACTGTTACAATTCTCCCCCTTAGGGATTTTCGTCCCCAAAATTCCTACCATTAAACAGATTCAGATATTGCTGTCTCATTGAATCTTCAGGCTCCCACGTAGCCTCTTTTATTTCGTGTCAATTCCACAACACTTTCACTAATGGTATTTTCTTATTTCTTAACTCTTTCAAATCACGAGCTAAGATACAGATTGGTTCTTCCTTGTATGTCATATCAGATCGGATTTCAATTTCAGACGGAGCAATCACATGTGACGGATTAGAACTGTATCTTCGGAGCATTGAAACATGGAATACATTGTGTATCTTTTCAAGCTCTGATGGCAACAATAATTTATATGCAATTGGTCCAACACGCTCAATAACCTCATATGGTCTGATGAACCTCGGACTCAATTTGCCTTTACGTCTGAATCAGAGCACTTTCTTCCACGTAGACACCTTTAGAAACACTTTATCACCGATTTCAAATTCAAACTCTTTTCGTTTCAAGTCTGCACAAGACTTCTGAAGATCAGATGCTGTTTTCAGACTATCTCGGATGACTTTCACTTTCTGTTCTAAATCTTTTATCAAATCGACCCCATGTATCTTATTTTCACTGAGCTCGGTCCAATACAGAGGTGTTCGACATTTACGTCCGTACAAAGCTTCATAAGGTGCCATTTTGATGCTCGACTGAAAACTATTATTATAGGCAAATTTGATCAAAGCTAAGTACTGTTCCTACGTACAGTTAAACTCCAGAATATAGTCCTCGAGAATCTGAATGATCCGTTCAGACTGACCATCCGTGTGTGGATGAAAAGCTGTACTAAAATGCAATTTAGTACCTAAAGCATCTTATAATTTCTTCCAAAACCGTGATGTGAACCTCGAATCTCTATCTAACATAATGGATAGTGGCACCCCGTGCAATCTCACAATCTCAGAAATATAAAGCTCAGCTAATCTATCAAGTGAGTAATTAGATCGTATCAGAATAAAATGGGTGGATTTTGTTAATCTATCAACCAAAACCCAAATTGCATCTTTCTTTTTAGGAGTCAGAGGCAATCCCGAAATGAAGTCCATCGTTACTCTATCCCATTTCCACTCAGGAATTAGAATCGGTTGTAATAAACAAACGAAACCTGATGTTCAGCTTTAATTTGCAGACAGACTAAACATTTTGAAACAAAATCAGAAATGTCTCGCTTCATACCAGACCACCAATAGTGTTGTTTCAAATCATGGTACATCTTTGTGCTTCCCAGATGAACATATAGTCGACTATTATGATCTTCATTCAAAATCAACTGAATCAACTCTGGATTTCTCCGAACACAGATGCGATCTTGAAATTTTAAGCAATCATCTACAACTCTAAATTCAGAATCATAATTCGAATTACACTGAGCTCATTTCACTATTATTTCATTATTAACTTTTTGAGCTTCACAAATCTACTGTAAAAACAACGGCTTTGCGTTCAATTCAGCTATCAATGAACTATCATTAGACAATTCTAATTGAGCATTCATAGCACACAAAGCAAACAATGATTTTTGACTCAGTGCATCGGCAATAACATTAGCTTTACTCGGATGATAATCTATCACAAGCTCATAGTCTTTCAATAGCTCTAACCATCTTCTCTGACGTAGATTCAAATTTTTCTAGGTCATCAGGTATTTCAAACTTTTATGATCCAAAATACATGGTATTTCTTACCAAACAGATAATGACGCCACATCTTTAATGCGAATACAATCGCAACAAGCTTGAGATCATGTGTTAGATAGTTATTTTTGTGCGGCTTCAATTGTCTCGAAGCATAAGCTATGACTTTGCCTTTTGCATCAGAACACATCCTAGGCCATTTAACGAAGCATCACTGTATATCACGAATTCTTTACCCAATTCTGGTTGTACTAAAACCAGAGCTTCAGTTAAATAAACTTTCAACTAATCAAAGTTTTTCTGACATTTATCGGACCATTAAAAACTCACATTTTTCTGAAGCAATCTTGTCAACGGGGTTGTAATCATTGAAAAGCCTTTTACAAATCGACGATAATAACCAGCTAGTCCTAAAAAGCTATGGACTTCAAACACATTCTTCGAGGTTTCCATTCTAGAATAGCAAAAATCTTACTCGGATCTACTCGTATTACAGAAGCTGATACTACATGTCCCAGAAAACTGACTTCATGCAACCAGAATTCACATTTACTGAATTTCGCATATAATTACTTTTCGCTCAGAGTTTGCAACACAATCCTCATATGCTCAGCATTCTTAATTTCATCACGTGAATAAATAAAAATGTCGTCAATGAATACGACAACAAATTGATCTAGATACGGTCTGAAAATTTTGTTTATCAAGTCCATAAAAATAGCAGGAGCATTGTTAGTCCGAAAGGCAGAACTAAAAACTCATAATGCCCATACCTCGTTCTGAAAGTAGTTTTCGGAATGTCTGAATCTTTCACTCTCAACTGGTAGTATCTAGATCTCAGATCAATCTTAGAAAATACGATAGCTCCTTTTAACTGATCAAACAAATCATCAATCTTGGGCAACAGATATTTGTTCTTTATAGTTACTTTGTTCAACTGACGATGATCAATGCACATTGTCATTGTGCCATCTTTCCTTTTCACAAACAAAATGAGAGCACCCCAAGGTGAGAAACTTGGTCTAGTGAACCCTCTGTCAGTCAATTCTTGTAGTTGTGACTTTAACTCTTTCAAATCTGTTGGTGTCATTCTATACGAAACTATTGAAAGAGGTGTTGTACCAAGCAACAATTTAATTCCAAATTCAACTTCACGCATCGGAGGCAACCTCGATATTTCTTCAGGGAATACATCAGAAAACTCACAAACAACTGGCACTGATTCAACTTTCTTTTCAGACACTTCGAATCGATTACATAAGCAAAATAAGCTTCGTAACCCTTTTTCACATAATTCTAAGCTTTCAATATAGATATTACAGTAGGTAATCCATTCAAATCATTAGACTCAACCCGAACCATTTCATCATTCGGACCTCTCAAATCAATAGTCTTTCTTTTATAATTCACAATAGCATCATGTAATGTCAACCAATCCATACCCAGAATGATATCAAACTCATCAAATGGCAAAAACATCAAATCAGCAGGGAAACAGATATCTCGAAACATTAATGGACAGTTCTTGCATACTTTGTCAACCAAAACACTTTTACCTAAGGGGTTCGATACTTTTATAACAAACTCAGTAGACTCTATAGGAAAAGTCTTATTGGATTCTAAGTTCATGCATATATACGAATGAGTAGAACTAGGGTCTATCAATGCAATAAAAAAAAAGTATCATAAAGTATAAATGTACCCGTTATAACATCTGGAGTTAAAGCTTCCTCCTGAGCTTAGATAGCATGCGCTCTAACAGGCGCTCTAGCTTTAGATCTCACAACAGTATCTCTCGTAGTTTTCTGACTACTACTGACATTTCTTACATTTCAGGAAGGTTTACCTCTCACAGGTGCATTATCAGATCTCGAATTCTGAATAGTCTCTGGATCAACAAACTCAGGGCAATCACGAATAAAATGATCAAGTGATCCACATATGAAGCAAGCTCTTGCATTTAATCTATAACTTCCCTGATGCCTTTTTCCACAATGCTTACATTTAGATATCTCGGATCGAACATTTCCAACACTTGCTACTGAAGTTGTTGGAGTTTTGGAGCTCATTTGTGATCTAGCTCAATTTTTATTCGAATGTCCCACATTATCTCTTGATCGCTTTGTTCATCTCTGAATTTCTTCGAGACAGACTGAAATGATTTGCTCGAAAATCTCTTTCTCACATCTCGAGCTTCAAACTCAGCTTTTCTTTTGTCTTTCTTGAGTGCCTCAGCTTTGCATGCTCGATCAACGAGTACAACAAACTCATCTATCTCTAAAATCCTGACTAACAAATGGATATCTTCATTAAGGCCATCTTCAAATCTTTTGCACATTATTGCCTCAAATGATACACATTCTTGTGCATACTGACTTAACCTCACAAAATCTCATTTCCGTAACAAATATATGACCCTATTTCAAATCCAAAAATTCCTTTTGTTTCTGATCAATGAATCTCTCACTGATGTATTTCTTCCGGAACTCAATCTGAAAGAAGTTCCATGTAACTCGTTCTCTCAGAACAATAGAAATAAGAGTTTTCCACTATTGATAGGCCGCATCTCTTAGCAACAAAACAACACATTTAATACTTTCTTCCGAGTTAGAGACATCTCATCAAATACCGGATAGTGTTTTCTAACCAGAACTCAGCTTTCTTGGCATTGTCATCACTGGTAGCCCTGAACTCTTCAGCTCCATACTTATGGATTTTATTGACTGGAGGCTTGTTCCACAGATTCAAATCTGTAGTTGGAGGCATAACAGATGTCTGAGGGGGACTAACCGGGTGGAGGTTGCAAAACAGTCGGGTTATTTCTTACAAATTGAGTGAACCACTCACTCATCATCTGGAAGAAAGATTGTTTAGCTTTTCCCTCTTGACCGCTAGTAGCTGGTCTCGGATCAGAAGGCACTATCCCTTATGCGGGAGCAGGCGCATTACTTTCTACGTCATCAGCCACGGCTCTTTCGAGATCCATTACTATATAAAAATCATATTTTTCACATCAGGATTCATCACACTATCACAATTCAAATATATCGCATGTATAGCTAGACTCTACACGTGTAACATCCCAAAGTTGGGCCTAGTAGGATTGGGCCCATTGGGCTTTAGGTGTAGAGCGTTTAAAATTTTTGGGAATAAGAGAACGGTATTAATGCAAGTTGGATCTAGTATGTGAGTGATTTTAGAAGGTTAAGGGGCATCTATGAAGTCCCGGGTTCAAGTTAGGCCTTAGGAAAAATTTTGGTTTTAGGTGAAAAAGACCCTGGGAGTTGGTAGGTAGGCTTTAAGAATAAAATGTGGGAAAAAATGACAAGTGGAGTGTGTGGTGTAGTGGCAAAGTGACGCCACTTAAGGAGCAAGGGGGTGACGCCATAGAGGAAGGAAGGAGGTCCAAGGTTCAAGTCTTGGTGCTTGCATTTTTGTTTTCTTTTTAAATGGATTTTTGAATTTGGCAATAGGACTTATATTTAGTTGCGCATGATTTTAGAAACAAGGAGCTAGTTGGTAAAGTGGCTAGCAGCGTGGGTTATGTTACAAGGGAGCCTGAGTTCGAATCTCATGAGAAGCAAGGGAGTATTTATTTTGCTAAGATGGGGTGGCAAGAGTTTGAGTTAGATTTAAACTCTGCTAGAGGAAGGATCCCACATCGAAAAGATACGAAGAAGGAAGGTGAGAAGCTAGCTATATAAAGAGCATCAATCTAGGAGGAGAGAAAAGATACCTTGGTGGGCATTGGGCATAGGAGCTTTGGGAGCGCGGTTTAGCAGCTTTTAGAATTCCTATCAGGTGTGTACTCTCTACTATAGTTGTAGAGCGGCAAATGCCGATAAGCCGGTCACACGGTGATGGTAGCCACACGAGCTTGCGAGCGCATGTGTGGGGCTTCAACGCGATAGTTGAGGCCATCAGTAGTGTTCTTGTGGGTGTGAGCTATTGGGCTACGATGGCCCGAAAGGGTCCAAGTGGGCCCAATGGGCCTAAGGGCCCATATGAGTAAAATTGTATGATCCAGTAGTAGATAGTGAACTAGATTATGTGAATTTCATATATGTGGCTAGGTTTGGGCTAAATGGGCCACACGAGTGTGTGGGTCCACTTGGGCCGAGAATAGGCCTTAGGCCCATTCGCATCATTATCTCTGTTTAGAACACTGGATGCGTTCGAGGCGACAGTAGACCTTCTGTTGGGTTGTTAACACCCTAATTTGCAAAATTACCAAAATACCCCTGGTTTGTAAAATTACCGAAATACCCTAATTTGTAAAATTACCGAAATACCACTGATTTGTAAAATTACTAAAATACCCCTGGTTTACAAAATTACTGAAATACCCCTAGTTTGTAAAATTACTAGAATGCCCCTAGTTTACAAAATTACCGAAATACCCCTGGGTTACGAAATTATCAAAATACCCTTGGCGGGTAAATTACGAAAATACCCTTGGTAGGTAAATTACAAAAATACCCTTGGTAGGTAAATTACGAAAATACCCTTGGTTGGTAAATTACGGAAATACCCTTGATGGGTAAAATGATCGATAGGCCCCTGGAGGGCAAAAATGATGAGAACGCCCCTACATGTCATATGATTATTCTTGTATGTGATTTATGATTGTTATCGTATGATTATTATTGTATGTTGCATTCATGTGTTATTATGTTGCATGGGGATGGGATTATTCGAAAGGGGAAGTGCAGATAGGATCGCATGGTCGCTTGACGACTGTGGATCCACCGAAGGCTTTTAGCCACCGAGCAGCTATGCTGCACCGATAAGTTAGTGCCGCAACCGGTGCTACATAAGGAGTGTAGGGATGGGTGGGTAGATTAAATCCCCACAGTGTGCAAGGTTGGATAGAGACGGCAGTGCGAGGGTTGGTATGGGCATTAATGCATTGCATATGTGGTTTTATTTGAGATGGGCTCAGCCCGATAAATATGATTTGTGACATTTATGGGTTAAGGACCAACTGAGGCTTTTATAGGCTAGCCCAATTCCCACCGTTACTGAAATGGGCTTCGGCCCAAACTGTTGTGATTCATGTTCTTATTGATGAGGGTTATGCACATTAAGTTTTCGTAAACTCACACCCTCTTTTTAATATTTTTTCTTAGGTAATCCTCAGTAAGCGGTTCGACGTGCTAGAGGACTCGGAGGTGGCCACACTACGAGCGGTTTTGGACTCTAGTATTTTACTTATTTTTAACTTGGGTTAATATTTTGTAATAAAGCCTCTCTTAAATTCTGGTTTTAGTTTTGGATTTTTAGCTTATTATGTCTTAAATCTGCTAAACTTTATATCACGGTTTTCTAAAAAAATATCTACTTTTAAAATACTACGCTTTCGCGAATAGGTAGTAAACATCACGTTTTCATAAGTCAGTCATTTTAATTAAATTTCCGCAACAAACAAAGTTTTTTTTTAGGTAATAACTTTTTAATAAATGTCAATTAATAATAAACAAATGCAAACTCGGACTTTAGTTTTTAATATCAAGAAAGGTTTTCAAATAGAACCATGGTTTCTCGAAAAGCACCCAAATGTGACACGCTAGATTCGGGCTTAACTTCTAGGCTGGGTTTGGGGTGTTACAACACACTACGTTAGTCCGAGAATCGACTAAACCGTAGCTTTGATACTAACCAAATGTAACACCCCTAACAGGTATCCGTCGTCGGATTAGGGTTAAAGGCATTACCGAATAGATCAAAAACATTTACAAACATTACATTCAAACATTCATCAATCGCAATAAAAGTATCCCTTAAATAGGTTATCGAGACCCTAATCATGCTTTAAAGTAGGGCCGGGACTAGGCCGAACATTTACGGAATAGCTCAAAAATTTAAAACTTTTCTAAGTTATGCAGGACACACGCCCGTGTGGGCAAGCCATGTGTATCCCACGGACACCAAACACACCCATGTGTCTTGGCCGTGCCAAATCAAGGCATGCATACTGACTTTTCCACACGGCCACTAGGCACGCCCGTGTACCATGGCCGTGTGCTCTTAGTCCATATATTGACTAAATCACATGGCTATCAGGCACGTCCGTGTGCCAAGGTCGTGCACTCTTAGGCTAGCTACTGACTTAATCCCACAGTCACTAGGCATGCCCGTGTGCCACGACCGTGTAGAAAAAACATGCCATTGTCAATGCCATAATGCCACCCTTACAAGGGTCAATCTCTACAATCAAATTACCAAATCATTTCATGCATAATTTTGCAACCAAAATATATCAAAGAATCATCAATTCTTCACCTACAATTGAAACTCCAACCATGCCAATTTGTACAACTAAACACATATGCAATTAAGAATAATTCATCCATCTTTTTCATTCATATATCCACTCCTTTGTTCAATCAAACATACTCATGTTGCATTCATATGCTTACCAAATCTTTAAACATTTCATAAGCTATCTAGCCATGCCGAAACATACATCATTTTCATATTTGCTGAAGCATATTACCAATACTTATCTAGCCACATCTCATGGCTATTATACACATTTCAAACATAACCAAGATGACTAGCCTATACATGCCATATCTAGCTATATACATATTCCAAAAGTACCAAAACAAGTTGAGTAGTGTGTTGATGATCTTCGACGGTCCCCGAGCCTTCAGTAGCTTTGACGATCTATAAAACAGAGCAAATACACAGAGTAAGATTTCAAAAGCTTAGTAAGCCATATACAAATAAACATAACATACAATGCATATAACCAAATTAATACATTGGTACTAATAATTCTCAAAGACAATTCACCACATGATCTTTGGCACATTTACTTACACAAAGCTTGCCACAACTTCTATTCACATATCACATATGTACTTAGCTCATTCAAGCATATTTCCATTCTTGTATCACATTCACATTCTCACATTCAATAACACATTTCATCATAGTAAATTCATATAGATACCTACCTTTTATACACACTTAGTGTACATATCAAATGTACCTGAAACAGATTTACAGATTACATAGTCATTCGTATCTCTGAATTTCCCGTTGAACCGTTTGAAATCTAATAGGATACTCAGAATAATCAGAATATTCGTATAATACCAACATCCTAGACGAGGTTGTACATGTACTCAAATATCGGTGCCACTATCCCAGATAGGGTCTTACATGAGTCAATACGATGCTAATGTCCCAGACATGGTCTTACACGTAAATCTCATATCGATGCCAACATTCCAGACGTGGTCTTACAGGAAATCTCGAATCAATGCCAACGTCCCAGACGTGGTCTTACATGATAAAATAGAATAGACACCTATGTCATGACATAGCTAATCCTATCTATTCCTAGGTTTGTACGGAACTTCTCGGACATTGTCACTATGTCGATCTTATCTCGAATTCATGTACACATCCTCTCGTAAACATTCATCGTTATCAATAGTCACATGAACATACATAATTCAATACAAATGCATTTATTTGCATAATGACTTACCTCGGATTCAGATATTTGTTTGGACTCGATTATTCAACTACTTTCACTTTCCCGTGATTTAAGTCTATTTTCTTCAGCTCTTGATCTATACATATTCAAATGTAATCCATTTATTTACCAACACATTCAATTCAATCAAAGAACACATATTTAGGGAAATTATCAAATTAGCCCTTATTTTTTCATATTTGGACAATTTAGTCCCCGATTCACAAAATCATCAAATACACAAAATCACCATATACTCATACTTAGCTGAATATTCATATATCTCATACAAGTCCATATATTTCATCAAATTCATAATTTAGTCCCTCAAATTGCTATTTTCATAATTGAGTCCAAAATACTCAAATTCAACAAAACTCTAAATACAAACTATGGTATTCATATACCTATCTTTCATATTTCACTATAAAACATCACAAATCTCACCATTTCATCAATGGCACATTTCAAAATATCATAAATTCTCAAATTTACAACATGGGCTTGATAGTATACTAAGCAACAATCTCAAAAACATAAAAGCCATCAAAATCCAAAGCTAAAACATACCTTAATTTAGCCAAATTATAGTCGAATGCCCTAGCTTTCCTATTCTCTTTTTCTTTTCTTTATTTCGGTTCAAATAGAAAGATGAACACACATATCATGGCTTTCTTCTTTTATGTTTGTTTAATAATCTTTTATTTTTCAATTTACTAATTTAACCCTTCCATAATAATTCAAACAAGCATACATTAAGGGAACATTTGTCCTTTGTTCATCCACTAACTAAATAGTGGTTAAATTTCCTCTTAAGGCCACTACTTTCAAAAGCCACACCAAATAGGCACTTTTACAATTATCATGCTAGTTTTGCATTTAATGCAATTTAATCCTTTTGTCAAATTAAGCACACAGACGGACAAATTAACTTACGAAACTCTCACAAATGCAAAAACACATATCAACGGCATTGAAAATAATAATAAAATATTATTCAGACTTGGATTTTTGGTCCCAAAACCACTGTTCCAACTAGGGTACTAACCAAATTGTTACAATCATTTAGTTGAAAGCCAAAAAAAATTAAGGATCTGCTTATCCGAAAATAAAAGTACAATTTTAGTCTAAGGTTTGTTGCTATAAATATCACAAACTGGGTTGATTTTCAAAATAATTTTTCAATGCGCAAGAATACCATTTTTGAACCGAATTTATTCTAACACTTTTGTCTTTTAATATTGCATCAATGTTTGAATTCAATTTAGGGATTTTGTATTTAGATTCATGGGTAACTAAAGATCTGTGGGAGATTAAAGAGCGGATGTGGGAATAATTAATGACTTTTTTAGGGTTACTTGTCTAATTAGTTGGCTCAGGCTGAGAGAGCATAAACCCTACGTCTTACAACCCTAGAAAGTCATTTAGATAGATGAGACTGAGAGAATAGTCTATTGAGCATCACTTAGCCTGTTCCGACCTGAACTATGAGGTCGAGAGATAAGTAGCTCTTACCGACTAGTTAGGTTAGTTAGAGGTCGGGATGTAATAACTAGGTTAACTACTACCTGATCAAATAGAGCATTAGATTAGGGGTTAGCTATGAACACTAGATGTAACACCCCAAATTCGGCCTAGACGTTATGACTGAATCCAAAAGTGTCACAAAGTAGGGGTTTTGAAAATGGAGTTGTCTCGTCAGCACATCCACATTTTTAATTGAAAACACCGTTTAATTTGTCCATTTGCTAAAACTTATTACAGCGGAAGCCTTAAAAAAAATTAAAATTTGAAAATACAGTCGTGTTTTAGGAAAACCTTTGTTTGCGTATAAATTGCCATTTTTTAAGAGGAAAATGTTTGTTTAAGCATGCAGTTTAGCAACATATAAAACCGAATCCAACAGTTATAAAACCCAAAAAGTCCAGAAAAATACAACTCTCAGAATAAAACCAAAATCATAATTAAACCATAAATTAAAAACTTTAACCAGATTACAATTGCATGGTCATCGCTGAGTCTCTGCCACACCGATCCGCCTAAGTCTGTGGATTACCTGACAAGACAGACAAACAGAAGTGAGTTTATGTAAATTCAGTGTCTAACCCAAAAGAATTAGGCACGTAAACATACAGAGTCATATGCATAGTCAAATACAGATTCAGATATACAAAATCCTACCCCTATCCTCTGCACACCATCTTCGACCATCCCATCACACCATGTGGGGTTTAAAACACACATCCATCGCTACACACCATATTTTCATGAATACCGCAGGAGCATTGGTCAAACCAAAGGGCATGACTAAGAATTCATAATGCCCATATCTTGTTGAAAAGCTGTCTTGGACACATCTAAACCCTTTACTCTTAACTAATAATACCCTGATCTCAAGTCTATTTTGGAAAACACATTAGCTCATTTCAATTGATCGAACAAATCATCGATCCTAGGCAATGGGTACTTGTTCTTCACTGTCACTTTATTAAGTTGATGGTAATCTATTTACAATTTCTGGTGCCATCTTTCTTTTTCACAAATAAAACTGAAGTACCCTAGGGAGAACAACTCGACTTAGCAAAGCCTTTATCTGTCAACTCTTGCAACTGTATCTTCAGCTCTTTCAACTCTATTGGAGACATTCTGTAAGGAGTAATAGATATCGGTAAAGTACAGGAAGCTAGCTCAATATTGAACTCAACCTCCCTAACTGGTGGTAGTCCTGTTAATTGCTTGGGAAAAACATCCACGTACTCACATACTATCGGTACTGACTCAATCTTTAGCTCTGTTTCTTTATCATTCACTTCATACCCTTTTCTTAAATATCTCTGTTCCATCATATGAGAAATCACTATCGGCGATTTGTTTTGTTCATTTGATTCTATATGAAGAGTGTCCCCATTCTCATATCTCATCTCAATGTATTTCTTCCCACAATTAACTATTACATCATGGGTGGTCAACCAGTCCATACCAAGAATGATGTAAAACTCATCAAATGTTAGCAACATAAGGTTTGCTTTAAAATAATGATCGCTAATCATTAGTGGACAATCTTTACATACTACATTAACTAACACTCTCTGGCCTAAAAGATTAGACACATTAACCGTAAATTCTGTAGCATCTATAGGCATATTCATACTGGATACTAGTTTCATACATATATAAGAGTGTGTGGATCCGGGATCTATTAAAGCAATAACTTTGATATCATAAAGAGAAAAGGTACCCGTAATAACACCAGGAGAAGATGCCTCTTCACGAGCGCGAATGGCATAAGTCCTAGCAGGTGCCCTACCCTCGGGTCTCATAGCTTGCTCTCTAGGGTTACCTCTTCCACTTGCCCCACTCCCCGGGTTTCTCTATGGTCTGCCTCTGACCATACCCCCAGATCTCGGGTTTTGATTTCTCTCTTCTTTCGTCATCTTAGGGCAATCTTTTATAAAGTGATCATGAGAACCACATCTGAAACAAGCATTTTCATGCGCTCGACATTCACCGAGATAGGCATCTGCCACACTGTGGGATTCAAGTCTATAAGATCAAATGTTCCCCACACTAGAAACTGAAGTAGTCTGTGCTTTATTCCTTAAATTCTGCTTACTCTTGTCCTTCTTTGAAAACATAGTGGAAGTAGCCGATCGGGTAGGGAAATCTCTTGACTTCTTGGATGAAGATTGGAATAAATTATTCCACTGTCTCTTTCTAGAGTCACGAGACTCCATTTCAGATTTTCTCTTCTCTTTTATTAATTCTTCGGCCTTACAAGCCCTTTCCACTAACACCACAAATTCTTTTAATTCGAGGACAGCAACAAATAACTTGATATCATCATTTAGTCCATCTTCAAACCTCTAACTCATGATGGCTTCAGTGGACATGCATTCTCGAGCGTATTTGCTGAGTCGCACAAACTCTCACTCATAATCAGTCACTGACATCTTGCCTTATTTCAGTTCTAGGAATTCTTTCCTTTTTCTGGTCCACGAATATTTAACTGATATACTTTTTCTTGAACTCTTCTTGGAAAAATTCCCATGTGACCTTTTCCTTGGTACTACCGACACAAGGGTGTTCCACCGTTGATAGGAAGCATCTCTTAAAAGAGAAACTACACACTTTAGACATTCTTCAAATGTGCATGACAACTCATTAAATACCTTGATAGTATTTTCTATCCAGAACTCAGCCTTTTTTGGATCATCATCTTTTCTAGCCCGGAATTCTTCTGCACCGTGTTTCTTGATCCTATCAATTGGAGGTTTGTCTCCTCTTACTACCTCTACTACTTGAGGGACTGCGGGGATAGGTTGTGGAATAGGCGGGGGTGGAGGGGGTTGTACATTCGGGTTCGTACGAATGAATTCCGTGTACCACATATTCATCATATGGAGAAAGGCTTCTCTAGCCTTTTCTCCTCCTCCTTGACTCACCTAGTGGGTTTATTCTCATTCTCATTAGGCACCGTCCCTTCAGCAGGAGCCGACGCGTTACTTTCCACATCATCCGCCTCAGCTCTTTCGAGATCCATTTACTATATGTATAAACATAATTTAAGTTGTCAGGAGTCCTCACACTATCATTATAAAAGCATTTTTACGTATGGCATGTATAGCTAGACTCGTGCTCGTGCTACGTTAGTCTTAGAACCTATTAAACCGTAGCTCTGATACCATTAAATGTAACACCCCATACCTGAGTCCGATGCTAAGACTGGATACGAGACATTACCATGCTTGAACTCACTTAAAACATGTACTTACGGGCTATAAAATTTTGTTCTGAATTAAAAACTTCTCTTTCTTAGTCCAATCATATATTTCATGGGCCTACGAGGCCTTAAACATGTATCTAGGAACTTTCAAAACTCAAATGAAAACTTTCCTTAAAACAGGGGTCAAACGCCCGTGTACCCCTAACACATGCCCGTGTCTTCCACCTGTTGTCGACACTGACTAATTACACACGGCCTTGACACGCCCGTGGACGTGACCAGTGTGCTATACCTTGATATATTGACTTATTCACACGATTTGGGGCACACGCCCATGTTCGATCCGTGTGTCACACACGGCCTAACAAACGACCGTGGGATTTGCCTATGGCCTATTCTAACTTAAAACACTAAAGTGTAGGGTACGCACGACTTAGACACACGCCGATGTGTGTCTAACCATGTAGGCACTTAGAGGTTATTTACCAAGCAAATTGCCACCCTAAAATTAAGACCAAACTCATGCTCAATTCAATAAATTTTTCATAAACATTACTACATACTTCATTGATCTCCATAAATATACATACATAGTTAATTTTGGCCAATCACTTTACCATATACAAAAGAATAATAAACTTGATAATCTATATAATGACCCTTCTTTAAACATATTATCAAAATGAAATGCTTCCTATACATGCCATAATTAGTAAAATAACTTGGCTATACCAAAATAGAGATTGATAGTGTGCTATGAGCTCGACTTCAATGATCCATAAGTTAGCTTGGCGGGAATACATAGAAAGAAATAATTAAAGACGTAAGCATTTAGCTTAGTAAGTTTGCATGTAAAACAAATATTAATAAACTTGATTAATATAAACCATTTGACATAACAATGGTATCATAAATTCAGCTATAGAGTTTACTTACTCATACTGATTCTTACATGTCTCATGATACTTACTATTCTCATACTTGTAAGGTAAACATGGTACCTATATCACTTGATCACATTGATCAACATAATTTAACATAATAATCATGATCTCTAATTCATCATTCATAACATAAATGATACTCAATTTCAACTTGGTAATAGCTTTGCTTACCTAGCTTTCTTGTTAACTCATTTTAACTCTACTCATTTGCCCGATGAATTTATGCAAATAACCATGGATACTAAATCTCATCCCACATATCTTGATGCCAAAGCCATATCCTAGATATGGTCTTACATGGACTATCTCATCTTGGTTTCAAGGCCATGTCTTAATATGAACTTATATGAAGTCTTTCTTGTTCTCACCAATGCCATGCCTTGGCTTGGACTTACATGGGACTTCTTTCTCTTGATAGCTTTTCAATGCCAAGCTTGCCTTGGACTTACATGATAACTTGTTCAATGCCAAGCTTGCCTTAGACTTGCATGATAACTTGTTCAATGCCAAGCTTGCCTTAGACTTGCATGATAACTTGTTCAATGCCAACCTTGCCTTGGACTTACATGATAACTTGTTCAATGCCACGCTTGGCTTTAACTTACATGATAACTTACTTGATTGTCAATGTCATGCCTTGGCTTGGTCTTATACGGACTTTCTTATCTCATGTGGTAGATCGAGTATCCTGGGAAATTCATCTTCAATCGGTGCTCATACTTAATCTCATTGATTTCTTTGTTTAACATAACATTAAACATTCCATGATAATAATGTACATTATACTAAGCAATTCAATGATAGAATTCATAAACCTTAGAAATCATACAAACTTACCTCAATATACAAAATGTATGTAGATATGCAATTTAGTCCTCGACTTTGTTCTTGCTTCGGTTTCGATCTGGGCTTAATTTTTCTTGATCTATAATCATAAATAGATCATTTAATAATCACACTGACTAAATTGACTCATTACTCATACTTTGACAAAATTACTATTTTGCCCCTAAACTTTCTCATATTTGCACTTTTACCCCAAGGCTCGTAAAATAATTCTTATTAAACTTTATTAAACTTCATGCTTATCTGATTTATTTTCTATACTATAACAATCATCAATTCTCACTATTTCTAGTATGTATGACCAATTTTCATTACTATTACAAATTAGTCTATACTATCATTTTTCATGAAATTCACTTAGAAAAAGATGTTTATCTAACATCAAACTCTCATAAACTTCCATAAAACATCATTTAACAAGCATGTAATTCTTGAGTAGATTTTTTAACATGCATCTTAGCTCATTTTATAGCTAAAAATAGCTAATTCATAATACGAGAACTTCAAAAATACAAAGAATATTAAAAAACGGGCTAAGATGAACTTACTAGCAAGCTTGAAAAAAAAATGAAGAACCCTAGCTATGGAGTCTCCAAATTTTCGGCAATGTAAGGAAGAAGATGAATAGATTTTTATCATCTTTTTCCTATTTTAATCATTTATTAGACAAATGACTAAAATGCCATTCTCTTTAAAAATTTACAATTTACTATCTCATGTCCAATTTTGTCCAAAAATTATAATTTGGGAAAATTGCTACTTAATGACCTCTAATTGATATTCTAAAGCTATTTCATAAAAAAAGCTTCTAGAAACTCATATTTTGCAACTTTTGCAATTTAGTCCTTTTTTGACCATTCAACCTCAATTTAACAAAATTGCTTCATGAAACTTTCACACTAGCATTTAAACATGGCATTAACCTTAAAAACTCATAAATTCACCTCGAATTCATGGCTTCACACCACTATTTTGACTAGGCCCTAAATCGGGCTGTTACATAACATCCTCAGTAATTTTTGCCTTCTCAACCATAACTGCGAACTCTCGCTCCCTCTGTAGAGCAATCAGAACTCTCAAGTTATCCCTCAGACCATCCTCGAACTGGTTGCACCTCTCATACTCAGACATCACCATGCCTCGAGTGTAGCGACTTAGCCTCAGAAACTTGGTGACAAATCTATCGCCCTATGTGAGATTCATGAACTCACGCCTAAGATCATCTACATAGCTAGCCCCCACATACTTACTCTGAAAGGTGATCTTAAAGAAATCCCAACTCAGACAATCGGGCTGAGTACCCTCCTCAACCGTCAACCACCACTAGTAGGCCTCATCACAAAGCAGAGAGACTGGAGTCATTAGATAGCCTTAAATAGCTCAGTATCATTAGACCGGAGTCATTCCAACTCCAGAATGGGGTCCAGTGAGCCTCTCCAAAATCTTCATCATGGCTTGGGACAGTGTGTCATCCCCAGTCGAGCGACTTTGAGACCCAATCTCAGTAGCAGGTGAAATTGGTGTCTCACTTATATCTAAGTTCGGCATACTGCCCAGAGAAGAAGACTCAGCTCGAGCCCCCTATAGCCTCTACCACAGCCACGAGTACCATGTTCGCATGTTCCATGAGTGCTCATCGTAAATTCGAGTTTAATCTACATTAAAAGTTTTATGCATCAGTTTTAGTATTTATTAGTAGATGTTTTATGCATAAACTATTAGAAGTTCAGAATTGTTTCCAAAGGTTCAATCTCTAACTACTCAGTACAGTTTCAGAGAATCACTAACTACAGTGTTTTTAGAGTTTTCTATCAGAAATTTAGAAATACTTATAGGATCGGCACCGGAGACTCGGTACCATATACTTTCCAATTTATTCATTTAAATAACTTAAATACCAATTATTTTTGAAACAAAATTTTGGAACCCAGAATTCACAGCCGAGTTTTCAAACCTGGCTCTGATACTACTAATTATAACACCCTAAACCTTGTCTAAACGTTATGATCGAATCTAGAAGTGTCACAAAGTAGGGGTTTTGAAAACGAGTTGTCTCGTCAGCAATTCACATTTTCAATTGAAACACCGTTTAATTTGTCATTTGCTAAAACTTATTATAGCGGAAACTTTAAAACAATTAAAACTTAAAAATACAGTCGTGTTTTAAAAAACCTTTGTTTGCATATAAGTTGTCATTTTTTTAGAGGAAAACGTTTGTTTAAGTAAGTAGTTTAGCAACATATAAAACCGAATCTAGCAGTTATAAAACCCAAAAAGTCCAAAAAATTACAACTCTCAAAATAAAACCAAAATCATAATTAAACCATAAATTAAAAACTTTAACTAGATTACGGTCGTGTGGTCACCTCGAGTCTCTGTCGCACCGGTCTGACTAAGTCTGTAGATTACCTGACAAGACAAACAAACAAAAGTGAGTTTACGTAAACTCAGTGTGTAACGCAAAAGAATTAGGCACGTAAACATACAGAGTCATATGCATAGTCAGATACAGATCTAGATTCAGTCCCAGATTCAGATATGCAAAATCCCACCCCTATCCTTTACACACTATCTCCGACCATCCCATCACAGAATGTGGGGTTTAAAACACCCATCCATCCTTACACACCACATTGTGCCCTTAAGACTCATATCAGAATATATACAATCAAGCTACCAGAATATAAACGATTAACGCTGAATAGAATACTTCCTCCATACATATAAATCCCATCTCAATAGCAGATACAGAAATCAGTTACAGAATAATAGATTAAACATGCTCATATACAGATATCAAAATAAACAGACATGCATAGTTTTATCACACTCAGAATAGAATATCAGATTACCAGATCCACAGTTTTGGGGTTTGGTTAGCCTTTATTGACCCTACGTGTAACATCCCAAAATTGGGTCTAGTAGGATTGGGCCCAATGGGCCTTGGGCGTAAGAATGTTTAAAATTTTCGAGAATATGAGAATGGCGTTGTTGCAAATTAGACTTATTAGTTAAGTGAATTTGGAAAGTTACGAGGTTTCTATGAAGTCTCGGGTTTAATTGGACCTTAGGAAAAATTTGGTATTTTAGCACTTTAAAGAGAGATGGTAAGTAGCTTCAAGGCTTATAGAAATAAATGAGTAAATTGTTAGCATAAATGAGCAATTAGTAAAGAGGTTATGGAATCAAGTGAAGGACTTTAAGGGAAGAAGTTCAAATCCCATTGTGTGCAAATTTTGACTATTATTTTTGCATGCTCTCCTTAAGTGTCGGCCAAGAGGTATATATGGCAAGGTGGACTTCTTTAATTTTGGTAAGGTGGCTAAGGAAATAAGGAAATGTTAGGTTGGGGAAAGGAATCAAAAGAAAAAGACAAGTATGGGGGACATGTTGGCACAAAAAGGGGAGAATGTTATGGAAAGTTTGGTTGGCCAAATGTTTGACCAATATTGTAATGCATGTGGACGGTTCTGGGGGTAGATAGGTAGCTGAAATTTTTACTTTGGCATTTGGTAAGGTCTTGGTATTGTTTTGGCCAAAAAAATCCTATTTGCAACTTTTGTGTCATCTTCTTCCATTTTACTATTCACTTTGCCGAAACCTCCTAGCACAATTGTGCATCTTTCTTCTCTTTTGTTTAGTCAAATATTCATCTTTTGTTCATCTTCTTTTGATAGTCAAATTTCTATCATCTTCTATCTTCCCCATTTTTGTGTGTTGGACATCTCTCCTTGGTTGAATCAGGTAAGGGCTTCATCTCTAATCCTTTCATTTCTTCTCTTTCTAGCCGAATATGTATGTTCATCACTATATGGCTATTCCACTTTGTTTCTTATCGAAATATCACTCTCTATCACTCTCATGTTTGATCAACTCTTTTTTGTAGAGTTCTAGTGGGTGGCCTAATACCAAATCCTTGTCGATTCATTCGTAGTCATAAGCCAATTGGTGGGAATCGAGATTATCATCGATTAAGGTAAGGAGTCTTTTCATAGCCCATTCGATATCGCTATTCGGTTATGGGGTTAATTGGATTGAAAGTTTGGCTAATCGATTATGTTGTTAGGCACGAAATCACGCGATACTCTCTACTTGTGGATTTTTCAGAAATAGTGGTAAAGTCGAACACCTATCTCTCGTAATAAGAGACTCGGATTGTTGGTAAGTGATATAGATTGTTAAATCAATCACAATACTTGGATGAAGTTGTAAATTGGGTTTTGGACTAATTGTTGACCGATTGTATCTTTAGGTGCCGCGGAGAATATCGTGTTACGGATTCCGAATAAGGTGTGTAATCCCGTACTTTCCTAATATATATTTGAAATGGTGTGTGATCTCACACTTCTCTGAAGGTTTGCATGAAATATTCTGTGATTCGATTGAAATACCGAAGAAAATCGAAAACCGACATCCGTAATCACTCGGGAGTGCGTATATTCGTAGTAGTAACCATATTTTGTAATAAAATAGTTTCAGTTAGAAACAGTGATGTATTTTTGAAAAATCACAAAAATAGGAGAAAATGAATTAGAAAGTGAATGAGATATCAAATAAAAGCTTACTGTGTCTATTTTGATATGGAAGAAATAGAGAAGGAAAAGAAATTTTATATTTTGAGATATCTTAATTTTAGTAAGACTGGTTTTGATTAACTTCGTGGTTCCCTGATCTGTTTTGGAAAAATTGTATAAAATTTTACAAAGTGAATTATAGGTTATAATTTATATGTATGGATTTTTTAGTGAGTCTATTTTCAATAGAAACAAGTGAAAGCAATATATGAAAATCGTACAGTGAGATATTTCAAATTAAAGTAAGAGAGGTCAGAATCCATGGACAGTGTAACAAGAGAAATTTTAAGAAATAAACTATACTAAATGGTAAGATATATGAGACTAGTTTCAAGGAAAATTTACAGATTTAGATTTTGAGTTTCCTAACCCAAGGTATAGTCAATTTAGTCAGTATGACGCAGATGGACAGTTTCAAGTTTTATGTCCCAAATTAGTAATTAAGTCCGGGGTTGCAAAATTACGAAAATACCCTTAGAGGGTAAATTACCAAAATACCCCTGGGTTGCGAGATTTCCAAATTACCCTTAGTGGGTAAAATTACCGAATTAAAAATTGCCCTTATGTGTCGAATTATAAAAATACCCTTATGGGTCGAATTACAAAAATGCCCCTAATGGGCCGATTTGATAGATTGCTTTAATGGACCAATTTAATAAATGGCTAAATCGGCCAATTTGATATATGGCTAAATGGGCTAATTTAATATATGGCATAATGGGCCGATTTTGCAAAGTATTAATGGGCCAAATTGTTTGTAATAAATCTTTGATTTTGTTAATTATCGTTGTTATATTGTAAATATCATAGTTTGCTATGAATGTTGCATTCACATAATTCTGCATGGGTTTGGGATATTGATGATTGGAGGAAGCTATTTGGTGGCTCTGCCACATATTTTGGAGACTCTGTCACAATCTATCTGGTGGCTATGCTACGTATATTCTGTTATTCTGGTGGCCTCGCCACAAATTCTGATATTATAAATGGGTAAATGCCTGTGATTATAAATGGCCACTGGCCTGCGAATTATTGTTATAAATGGCTTAATGCTTGCAATTGGTGTGTTGGCGGGGTGGGTTGACTGATGATCCCCACAGGTGTGTTGGTTGGTACGGGTGGTGTGTAGCGGATGGATTACTAGGTTTGGTTTGGGAATTGCATACATTGCACATACATATATATGTTATGTTGTGTAAATGGGCTTCGGCCCAAGATTTTTCTTTATAGGCTCAGCCCAAGTTTTTGGATTCAAGTCAGTCAATGAAGGTAAGGGGATTATGCACTGAGTTCTTGTAACTCACCCTTCCTTTCTTTCTTAACCCTTGTAGGTAATGCTCAGTGATGAGGACTTGGGGCCATGGATGACTCGGTGGAGGCCATACTTCAGAAATGGTGTTTTACTTTGGAACTTTAGATTTCTATTTTTGTTCACTTTACTATTTTGGGTTTTATGTTGTAATAAGGCATCTGGAGTATTTTATTATTTGTTTTATATTTGATATACTTATTATTTTACTTAAATTATTTTAAATGGGAATTTTCTAAAACTTAAATAAAGGTTTTCCAAAATCAATTAACAAATAGATTTCATAATAAACTTTTAGAAATATTTTAACACGAAATCTTCTTGAATTTTCAACGTCGTTTTCAAAAGTCACGTTTTATAAGATTATTAGTTCAAATCTATCGATTTATCAATCAATCTTGAGGTTAGTAGTATTTTATCAAATGTCTCAAATCAAACTTGTTTTTCTTGATTTTAACAAAACTTATTTTAGTACAAACCACAAATCTTTATACATTTTCTTCAATGTGACACACCAGATTTGGGCCTAACTTCTGGGCCGGGTTTGGGGTGTTACACTATTGTAGGCACACAGTCGATCAGAGTGACCCATGCGACCCTAGGGAAAATTTTAGAATTATGGGCCCACATGCCCATGTGGCTTACACGCTCAGATTGGCCTTGCCCGTGTGGCTCACACGACCTGGCCCAAAATTCACACGCCCATGTGACATACCGTGTGGGCCCATACACTCGTGTGGCCCACACGCCCAACTAGGCCATGCTCGTGTGGCCCACACAGCCACACTCGAGCCACTACACAGTCGTGTACCACTCACGGTCATGCCTTCGTTGACCACACGGTTGTGTCTCACACACGGCCATCCACACGGGCAACCACACGCCCTGTAGCATCGACAGATCATTTTTTAGCTTTTACTGAAGCCTCTTTTTATGCGTTTCGGGTACACATCTAGTATCGATTTGATGCAAAAACAATCCCGAGATCACCAGAACCTATAATCAGCATACCCAAGTTCAGGGTCAACCTTAAAAACACGATTAAATTGAGAATTTGGAACTAACTAAAGTTCAATTCAAGTACTTACCACTTACCCCAACACTCCAAACGATTGACTATGATTCTACAAGAGTAGAATCACGATTTTCTCGATTCACTATTGCCAAAACAACCGTATAACCCCAATCAATGATGGAAAAACACAAGTTACAGAAAGAAAAACCTTACTTACCCGAACATGTGATGAAAACCGAAACAACAAGAACGAAGGTGCGACAGTCGCTAAAAAGAAAACGAAATCGATATCGATATCGAAAGTGGAAAAAGAAGAAGAAACGATAGAGAAGCAAAGACTAACGTCAGTTTTTTTTCTAGGAAGAAAGAGATTTTTTTGAAAAAACAGGATAAAAATCAAAATATCCCCAAATCCCTAATTTTACTCCCACTAACCCACTTAACTCAGAACTCCTCAGAAATCTAGCTCCACGAAACTATTTAACAGATATTCAACAAAAATTGACACCCTTGTTAATTCAGGGACTCGAACACAGGACCCCAACACACCAACTCCTTACCACTCGTACCAGCAGGCTCATTCTGATATGAATTCACACGTCATTAAATAAAAGCCCACTGCACAGGGATAAGGCTTGAATCTAAAAATAACCAAAATTTTCTAAAGGTAGGGCTTGAACTTGGGACCTCTCACATACACACCCAGAACACTTAACCACTAAAGTAGACAAATATTTGTGTCAAAATTGTATAGAAATAGAAATAAGAAAATTAAGGAGTTACACTAGAGCTAGTTAATCATCTGTTTATTCTATTGAGAGATTCTTAATCCTTTTATTTATGTTATTTAATACTTTCTTCATCTTTTACTCTTTTTCAATTCTATTACATGATTCATTGTACTATGGTTTCAAATCAATACTATTTAGACTTATTGGTGTAGAAATTAATATTTATCTAATCAAGCTTCCTTTGGGTACGATCCTCCGAATGCTTCCTTGCTCCGTTATAACAATATATATTACAACCTGATCCATATACTTGCAGACACCCCCTAATTCTATATCTTTTATAGCATTATTTTTCACTCTTTACATTTGCACGTCGGGAGGCAGTCAATGTTGCAACACCAAAGCTTTGGTGTTGCATTGAAGTCTAACGGGTGCAAAAAAAAAAAATTGCAAGGGCAATTTTCTGTCCAAACTTAGCTCAAGTCACATCATTCACTTTAAGGGCATTTTTGTTAATGTTAGGGTTAGAGAATCTGATGTAGTTAAGGTATCTTTATACTAGAACAAAAAGGAGACCTTTTATCATCTTTTTGTCAACATCTTTTATTCCATCACCATTTTTAGCTTTTAGGTTTTTGTTTCTTAGCTTAGTGGTTATTTGTTGTTGCTTTCTTCTTTTTTTTACTTCTTTTCTAGTTTTCTTTTGCATAAATATAAGAATCTTCATTGTTATTATGGGTTTTCCTTTAAAACATTCAATAGATTCATATTTTGTTAGTTATCAAGAATGCAAAAAATATTACATCGAGGTGTGGATCTATCATCATTCTTGTTGTCATCATCTTCATCAAAGACTTCTTTAAGAGTCACTAAACATTTCTAAACTTTGTCTTTTTTTAATGGTTACTTGATGAACCATTTAAGCATGTAATTGGTTGGTCTTTTTATTTTGATGACGAGTAGGAACTAAGTTTTATGGTGTTTGGTTGATTGAAATGTTGTATGATTAGTTTTAGGGTCAAGGACTAAATCGAATAGACTTTGTAACCTAGGATTGACGCCTTTAGGTGAACATTTAGATAGGTGAGACTAAGAGGAGATCCTATTGTGAAGTAATTTGATTGTCTCGATTTAGCTTAATGAGGATGATAGATAAACCATATTAAATCGTCTAATTGGGTATAATGGTGACTTAAAGGTAAAATTGTATCAATTAGGAGTTTGAGTAAATTAGATCCCTAATCCAAAAATTAATTAGTAACATGGATAATAATCGACCACTTTATCTCATTGAATTGATATTTTTGTACTTTTTACTGTTATTCAATTTAATTCTCCTAGGTATAGTTTAGCGTAATTAGCCTTGAATTATGAATTGTCGTAATATAACACTTAGTTATTAGCTAGCTAGAATTCTTAATTCCATGGCTGATCATTGTTATTCATCTTATCGCCCGATCTTTCTTGGGTTTGATCTTTAGAATGCTTAAGGTGTTCCATTGTAACACTTATAAATATTACAACTGACTTGTTACACTTGCAGCCAAGCCGCTTTTAAATCCTTATATTTGTGCTAATTCTTTGCTCGGCATTCATATATCATGGTGCGATCATATTTTGATAAGATTTGAGATTTAATTTTTATACTTAAAAAGTTATTCAAAATTTTCTTCTATGATGTTCTTACTAAGTTTATAACAATTTACTTTTAAATTTCATATGATTGCATGAATATATTGATGATAATTTTTTTATGAAAAATACTAATAAAACAACAATGATGGGATTAAAATATTATTTTAAAAATATTAATTTTTTACTAAGGACTTTTAGAACTCATTACCTAAAAATATTAAAAAATCTAAAAATCTAAAAGTATATAAAAACATTTATAAAAATTATACATGTTAATAGCAAAGTACACATAAAGCATTACATGAATCGCTATGTCATCACCATTAAAATTTTAATAGTTCAATTACCTTTTTCATCTAAAACAAATCAATTTTACTAAAATTTGAAAGTGAAGGAAAAAATGATACAAAATAAAGACAATTAAAACCAAAATGATAAAAGAAGTAAATATTAATGGGTATGCCAAAATTTGTAATAACCACCTCAATAAAACTACCACTTATCAATTAAAAAAAAAAAAAGAAACTCTCATCACACATTATAAAAAATGCCATTGTTTAGAATTTATAAGTAGATATATAATGAAACTAAACTAATGTAAAATACAAACCACATAAAACCTTGAACATGATAAATAGATATAATAATATTCAAAAACTCAAAACCTCCAATTGAACATATATTGTTGGTAAGTATTTTGTCTTTTATCATACAATGGGAGTAATATAGTGTAATTGTATATATTTTTCATATAACCTAAGAATGATGATACAAGTACATGGAACAAGAGTAGGAATATTGACATCCGAATGACCAGACATTTAACAAAAATAACCCCAAGAACAAGACAAAAAACAACTAAGAGGAAAATGGACAATGAACTTGTCCCACACGTAACCATTCATAGTTGAAGTAAATTTTATATTTTTATAATATAATAAAAAAATACAAAAACTTTATCCCTTTTTAAATAAACTTTATAATTTTTTACTTTAAGTTAAGTTTTTTATTTTTAATTTATATACAAATAAAAATTTTAAAATTTTGGGGTCTCAACCTTTAATTTATAGATAAATCTTTTGGCAAAATAATTTAAACATAATCAAATAAGTAACTTAAATCAATCTTTTATTAGAAAAAATATTTATTTATAAATTAAAAATAAAAGTTATTTAATATGATGAAAAATATAAAAATGATTTTGAATATATTTGATTGCAGGAAACATAAACCATTTTCGTTCCGTTTTTGTTTTCTTGAAAAATAGAAAACATTAAATAAAACGTGTTTAAAAATTTTAAAATGGTGAAAATAAAAATTTAAAAAGTTTTTTATTTTGTTTTAATTAAAAATACTTTTGTAAAAGTGTAAATGATCAAATCAAGAGTTTTTAATTTTAAATTAATTTATCCCAATTCAAACCTATATAACTGTAAAAATATTCTTTTCCTTAAATAATTTTTAAAATATTAAATTTGAGTAAAATTTTTAAATTTATTTTAAATTTATATTATAGAAAAATAATTACCAAACATGTTTTTATTATTAAAAATAAGTTTTATTTCCATTTATCAAAAGGTTTTCTAAAATACAAAATTAAATAAAATTTTAAAAATGATTTTCTAAAAAAATGAAAATTAGAAAACAAATTTTTTTATTGTTTTCACAAAATATACTTTTGTAAAAGTGGAAAAATTTTAGTGAAAACAATGAGAATAATAGTTTTAACGTTAATTGAATTCGCATAGGTTCAAATTCATATAATGCAAAAAAAAAAAATGTTTTTTTTTCTTAAATGGTTTTCAAACATGAAGTCTGTTACTCTAATTGAATCCATTTAAATGTAAAATTTTATTTCTCATGTTTCTATTATAAAAGGTAAATATTTGGTATATTAATTGTGTATTATTTATTTAAGTAAGCAGATTTAAAAATTGATATGTATGTGTTTTTTTAAATATCTATTTTTAAATATTTTATTATACTGCTATAATATATTTGTCAACCCTAACCCTAATTATGTAGTCTAAAATTCCATTAATAATGTATAAATATTTTCTCTTACAAAATAATTACCAAATATATTTTATTATTGGAACAAATTTTATTTCTATTTAATAAACATCTTTTCATTTTCTAAAATAGAAAATGGAAATTGAAAATATTTTAAAACCAAGAGTCTACAGTTATTTTAATATTGAAACCTATTTGTTTTGTTTTTATGAGAAAGAGATATGAAAGCCCATTACTTGTTCAAGTTTGTTTTTCTTTTAGTCTTTTGATTTATTTATTTGCATTAATGCATCATTATCAATCACTTTTCCTTCCTAATTTCTAAAGTATTTGTGAGATATTCTATAAGCAAATATTTTATTTCTAATTAGAAAATTGAAAATATTTTGTGTTTTTTTTTACTTTTTAAAATTTATTAATAGTATTTATCAATTTCTTTTGAATTTCAAAGAATTATACAAATTCCACATTGCTAAAGTTAGCTTAACCGATTAAAGTTATTTTTAATTAAGTCTAGATTCATTAATCATTTTCAAACTATTTTAGCTAATTCAATTAACTTATTGTTGCTATATTTAGCCATTGAAACTCATGTAAATACCATGCATGACAACTTTCAAAATAATTCAATTAGTTTATTCTTTACGCCTCTTTTAAACATTTATTGTTTTCTCAAAAGCTTCCTTCTACAATTTTAGATGATTGCTTAGTTGGTTTGTCTTTCCTTATTTTCTGTTTTCATACAGGTTACTAGAAATGCTTATTGAATCTTGGGGATACACAAATCTGTGAAATATCCTTAAGGACAATGATATTCACGTCTCAAGCAGCGATTTTTTATTTTCTAAACCTTTGATTTCTAACAATCTTAAGAAAATATGGATGTTGTCTGCATTGTCGATACTCATGTCCGTTGTTGCTGTTATTATCGTGATGCTGCTTGTGTCATGTTTCCATGAATGTACCATGTTTCTCCTTTTACTATCATCTTGCTACATGTATCCCAATGATTTCGATGTTCCTATTGTTTGAAATCCCCACGCATCAATAATAGGTATTAAAAGTACGATTTAAATATTTTTGAAAGATTAGAATTGATCTAATTTTGGAAAAATAAAATATTAATCACATATAAAGTGTATTATTTTTATGATTGATTATTTGAATGAAGCATGAATTCATGATTTTATGTTGCATGAATTTATTTATTATTATTAAAAAATTAGTGGCCTTAAATTGAAGTTTAAAAAAAATTCTTAATATAGTAATAATGTGAATTTATTAAGAATTTCTTATTTACCTTGTTATCGTATTTGATTGAATATGCATACACACTAGCTAACGATGCACTGGTACTACATCATAGGCACATTAAGAACTTAGATAATTGTAACCATATACATATTAAATAATAACAATGGAATGTCAATCCTCAAGCTTTATTTGTAAAGTCTCTATTCTTTGGTAATCAAAGTCTAAAGATCTATGAATTAGCCTATGTTTGATTAGCTAAATAGACAAACGACCCTCCACCTTTTTTTATTTTTTCCGCACTTTTCTTTGAATTTCGTGTTTATATATAATTGAATATGTGTGTGTGTTGAATTTAGTTTTAAATGTGATTTATGATGAATATATGGTTACAAAACTAAAATAAATTTTGAAAAAAGAAAAAGAAAAAGAAATGAAATTATTTTGTGTGGCAAATCCATAGTTGGTTGGTATAAATAAGTGTGATAATATGAAAGTGCATGTCTAGTAATGGTTCTAGCTAAGAAAGAATTAGGACTTAAAAGTGTCATGTACACTATTTCTCTTTCATGGGAACCTACCTGGTGTTTTTATTCATCAACTATGCTCACTATTCTAGTATCCAATTGTGATGACAAACCGAGTCACTCTATAACTCTGTGTAGAAATCAATAATAGAGGAATGATAATTTTGTTAATCCAAATGCCAAAGTGGTCGAAGCAGAGGATATAATTGTGTGATCATTTATCAAAGTCAATATTTTAACTAATGTGAAAGAGTAGGGGATAGACAGTGGTGCCACTCGACATATTAGTGGTAATTTGATTACATTTATGTCTTATTCCCAAATGGAAAATTGATAAGAGGTTGTCTATATTAGAAACTCTTGAAACTGTACTTGTATTTGAAAAAGGCAAGGTTCTGTTCAAACCTACATCTAGAAAGACCTTAGTCGAAGTGAGTTGTTTCTTATTCCTAATGATCAAACCAATTTGGTTTTCGCTAGATTATTAGAAAAAGTTAAAAATGAAAGTTTCCTTCGATTGTGATAAGATCATGATGATTAAAAATATGTTTTGTGAGAAAAGACTTTTATAATCATATATTATTTGTTGTTTGCTTTTAGAAATTATTAATGGTAATGCTAGTCTATCTACTAGCCTGATTGAAATATCATGATCTATGTTGCACATTACAAATAGAATTTGTGAATATACGCTGTCGTGTAATTGAAACAAAATTAGGGCATTAAAAAACTCACTAAAATGTGATTGTTAACTCAAATATACTTGAAATTATTTGATATTATATGTGTGTGTTCAACTCCTTATATGATAGTGATAAAAATGTTATGTTATGAATATTATTTTTCTAACTTAAAATGTATGAAAATGTCGGGTATCTAAAGATTATATCTTTTGATCTCAAGAAAAGAAATATGAATTCTAATTGCATGTTCATTTACCATGCTTAAATTAGTGTTGCATATATATTTTTTTGTTATAAATAGTGTTGTGTTTGATCATAATACTAGAGATAAAAAATATTGAATTTTTTAGCATATTTCCATTTAAAAGTTGATGATGTTTCACATGCGCCTGTTATATGAAATGACTGCAGACATGAAGATTTGAGAATGCTTAAAAGTCCTAGAACTAAAAGTTTATTAAAAATGATTTGTCACACATATTTTGTGAAAAATGGTTCATTAAGTTATTCTGAAGTAATTTCTTCTTATGATATTCTTTTTTTAAAAGAGGCTATTAAAGTAAACTTAATTCTGATTTAGAAAACAAAATTGGAAAATAATTTATTTACCTTCTGAAGCAAAACCCATTTGTTGCAAATGATTTTTTAAAAGAAACTTAAACCTGATGGTCTTTTTATGAACTCGCACTGGTTGCATAAGATTTTATATAACATTTTATACATCAAATGAATATTAAAATAATTATTTTCTAGAGACTTAGAAGAATAAATTTATATAAAGCAACCCGAATGTTGTGTCATTTCAGTTAAGAATCTAGAGTGTGTAAACTTTTCAAATCCTTATGTCTTAAAATAAGCACCCAAATAGAGGCATGAGAAATTTGATCAAACACTAGTAAATTATGGTTTTTGTGATTGTGAATACAAAAAACTTATTAATAGTAATTGTATGAATATATGTGTATGTGACAATGATATGTTGATTTTTAGCACTAATTATGAGTTATACTAGAGACAAAGAGATATCTTGCTTCCAAATTTGGCACAAAAGACATCAGGGAAGCAAATGTTGTATTGGGTGTTAAAATCATAAGGAAATGTAATAGTATAATGCTATTATACGAATATTAGGTTGAAAAACTTTTAAAACAGTTTGGACACTTTGATGTCATATCAGTGAGTACTCCTGATAAGAAATTGGATCGAAGGAAGCAGAAAAAGGATCGAATTCAAGTTGTTCGACTTGAAAAGGAAAGATTTGGATCTGATCTAAAACAAAAATAAACAAATTTAGTAATAAACAAATCAAAAATAGTAAAAGAAGAAATTTGAGAATAAAGAAAAAAATAAAAATAAGAAATAAATAAGAAATAGAAATTATAAAAAAAAAAGTGAAAGATTGAACGATAAATCGATGGATATGATGGATATATAGAAGGATAAATGTGCAATTGAACCCTTTGAGATATAAATCCCAACTAAATTAATGGCACTAATCAACCCTTCAAGAAATAACCCTTGGCAAATTGAAGGATGAAGAAAATCGAGAAGAAAATTACTTTTAAAAATCACAAGAAAGAAATCTTGCACAAAGAAACTAACTCCCAAAGTTGAAATTTTTTTTATTAATGAAAATAATTGTCTCCCTTAGTGAACAATGAAAAAGACTTTATATAGGCTAACTAAATACATCCAAATAAAACTCTAAAGTATACTGAAACTCTAATTAATCTAAACAAGAAGTAGTTTTAAACTAAACTTTCTTGCTTGACTAAGAAACAAAAACTCTTAAACAACTTAAAATACTTAAACAATATCCAAAATTCGGAATAAATAAATAATAAAATAATAAAACCTAATCAATAAAATATTGGGCTCATATATAATAAAAATTAAGTTTAAAAATCGAAGCCAATGTGAATTAAACTCGAATTAAAAGCCAGAAACTTGTAATTTTCATAATAATCCCGTCTAGAAATTCTGCTTGTGCAGTCTTCACTAAAACGGTCATAACTTGAACTCCCGAACTCAAAATCGAGTAATTTAAAGTGCGCTTCGAATATAATAGATAAATATTCAAACTCTATAAAGACATGTCAACCTATAAATTTATGGATCCTATCCAAAAAGTCGTCGCACGTATGCTTATTTTCCAAACTTGGAAATTGATAGCTCCGGTGAATGAAATTTAATAAATTCCACCCCATTCGTTTCTGTTACTATCATAAGAACATTACATTGAAAAACTTTTAAAAAATTTTGGACATTTTGATGTAAAATCAGTGAGCACTCCTTATGATGTTAACTCTCAATTGATAAAAATAAATATGAGCCTATTGCTCAATCAGTGTATGCACAAACTATTAGAAGTCTGATTCATTTAATGAATGCGTGTTGACTAAGCATAGCTACATCATAAGTAATGGATTGCGATAGTTAGACTTGTGAAATATTTAGAGAGTGTCATGAACTATGATATCTTATTTAGTAGATTTCCCACTGTAGTAGAAGAATATAGTGATGCTAATTGGATATCAAATTTAGATGAGACAAAATCCATTGGTGATTACATGTTCACCCTTGGTGGTGTTATATAGTGGAGATTAGCCAAACAATTATAACTATGGAGTCAAAGTCTATTACTCTAGATTTGGCTAGTAATGAGGCTGAGTGGTTGGAAAAAAACCTTCTTAGCAAGTATTTCATTGGGCACAAAGCCAACAAATTTTGTGTTCATATATTGTGATTGCCAATTGGCAATAATCATTGCGAAGGATAAACCTTTCAATGGTAAAAATATACATATACGTCTAAGGTATGATGTTATTAAGCAACTACAAAATAATGGAGTAATATCAATTGATTATTGATGCAAGAGACAAATTTGGCATATCCTCTGGCTAAACCCTTGGGGAGAAATTAATATGTAAAACATTGAGGGAAATGAAACTATTGTCAAAATGTGAGGTTGACAATGATGAAAACCTAACTTATGTGATTGGAGATCCATGAATTAGGTTCATATGGCTAAGAACGAAGTCATTAGTTGACCTGTTAAGCACTATATGATTATGTCCCTCTTATAATTTAAACTGTAACACCCCTATACCCATTTGATCCTCAAAATCCGATATAAGAATATTACATTTGGTGCGAAAGCAATCTTGGCTAATCACTAGATAGTTTGAACATTAAATGATGAAATTTTCATTTAATCAATCCGATAATATTATTTTAGAAGTTTAGGGACATTAATTTTTAATTGAGTATATTTATAAATGAATTAAATATGATTTCTGATCAATACAGAGGTAAAGTATCAATACTAAAACATGAGGTATCGATACTTTATCTTCACCATCGATACCAAAAATGCATTCTGGCTTACTATTTACACCGGTGTAAATATAGTTATCGATACTTGATCCACTGGTATGGATACTTTGGGCAATTTTTGCTTAAAAACATTTGGAAATTTTGCTTAAAACCCCCTGCATTGATTCAAAATAGTCCAACACTTCAAAACCAGTTCAATTCACCTCAAACTCATTAAAATTTAGCACTTAAGTATACCAATTAACTTGAATATAAGTATTTACCTAGCTTATCTTGAGCATTGTTTAATTTCTAATAAGTTCACTTAACCAATAGAATTAGCAAAATCTTACATTCTAGTCTTTCCACCACTTAACATTATTCATAGCTTATTAAGCCTATGTACATGCCACATCTAAACCAAAATAATTGCATCTTACTCTTCCACAAGCTTGGTGGATGTGATGAGATGTACTGAGGTCAATTTTCTAATCCAATACTTGATATCTATTTTATACCTATGTGTGAGAAAACAACACGTTAAGTCTGTGAAGACTTAATAAGTACCTATGATATTCAAAATCTATTAAATTCCTTAATTCATAATATTTCATTTCTTTGTTTATTTATCATATTACATTTCAATTTCTTATTATCATACTCATTTTTCACTTTTTACGTATTTCACAATTTAGTCCTTAAGTCCTCAATTCAACCCATAGAATTTACTAATCTTTTTAATACATGTAATTTTCGAATTTCATCAAGAATCTTTATCATTTCAATCACAATTTATCTTTACACATTTAACTTACTAGCCCTTTTATTTTTTGTACTCCCTCAAATACATTCAATTTACTTATGTCTTCACTTTTTTTATTAAATATTTCGATCAATAGTCTTAGATGAACTTCTACCTTATAATGAAAATTGCTTACCATTTTAACAGAGGCATAATAGATTAAACTTAACACTTAGGATGTAAGAAACTAATACAGAGATGAACTAAAGTGCAGTAATAGAACAGTAGGCATCGAAGTGCAAATCACTAAACATTGAAGTGCAAAACAGTAAACATCGAAATGCAAATCACTAAACACCGAAGTGCAAAATAATAGGCACCGAAGTGCAAAATAGTAAGCGCTAAAGCGCAAGATGATAAGCACGCTAAAATTTCCTTAGTGGCATGCCATCTATATCCCAATAGTTCTAATCCCGTCTACTTGGGAAAATTATATCATTCACACATTACTTCTACACTTTTCACAATTTATTTCTTGTAACAATATTTAGTATAATTATATCTTCCACTCTTAATAATCTTTCAATAACTCATAACTCATAATAATCTTATTATACATTTTACATAACACTTGTACATTACAATTTATTCCTCATCACAATATTTCTTGTAAAATATATTTTCCTTTTAATAACACATATAACATATTTCAATACTTATTAATATTTCCATAATTCACCACAATATCTATTTTCACATATTAAGTGTTATGTACTTCACTTTTACTATTTCTAACATAAATTTCTCAAATTCACGATATAACCTCTAATTTCAAAACTTATAAAATAATTGTAGTTTGGACTACAATATTAATATATTCTTATATTTTTCACTATATTCTTTCTTTTCAATATTTTCTTGTAAACTTTTATAACTTTCTAATTTAATCACTTTTTGACAATAAAGTCTCCTATTTCTTTCTCATCTCACTTAATTCACATAATTAATCCCACTATCTTATTTAAACATCAAATTTCTATACATTTCACTTGTATTATTTCTCCCACATATTTTTCTCAAGTCTTTCAATTTAGTCCATATTTCCATAAAATTGTATATTTTCCATAATTTCACTTATTCAATACTTTGTGTATTTTCACTATCACATAACTCGACTATTATGCTTTTATAATAATTTCCTACTTCACATACTAAATTATTCCACTCTATATTTTACTTAATTACCGCTTTTACAAATTTCACATTTTAATTCTTAAATAATAAGGAAGTACATGGGTACTTACCACTTTTCTATAGAAAATCTCTTATTTTTCTTTTCTCCTACCCTTGATCCACTTTCTCAACTTCTCTCTTCATCAACATGTTAAAAACACAACATTTCCTCATGAGAAACTGAGAAAAATATAAAGTCGGTAATGACAATATATATCGCAAAGAAAAGAGAAATAAAATAAAGAACATACAGATTTTACATAGAAACCCTTTCGGGAAAAAACCACGGGCAGAGGAGAAGAAAAATTCACTATGTCGAATTCGAACCATTACAAGAGGAATAGACTATGTCTATTTATAGGCTTGTAAAACCCAATTCTAATCAAAATAAAAATATATTATACTCATAAATACTAAATCTTCTAGAAAGAAGATATATTTTGTTTAACTTGACTTGCAAGCAATATCTTAGAATTTGGGTCACACAACTCTAACAATCTCCACCTTGACACGAATTCTCAACAAACAAGTTCTTTATCGCGAACTCTCAACGAACAAGTTCTCCACCTCTTCTATAAAACCCTTTAAGGGTTTAACTTCAACAATGAACACCAACCAAGTCTAAGCAATGCTCAAACTTGGTTATAGGAAGTGACTTAGTCATCATATCTGTAGGATTTTCATAAGTACTAATTTTGCTCACAACAATATCACCATGAGCAATAATATCATGAACAAAAAGATACCGAACATCAATGTGTTTTGTTCTCTCATGAAACATTTGATCTTTTGTAAGGAAGATGGCACTGATTGTTACAAAATCATGCTTGATTTGAAGGTCTTCATTGAGCTCACTAAAGAGTCCCTTCAACCAAATAGCTTCTTTACAAGCCTCAGTAATCGCCATGTATCAGCTTCAGTGGTAGACAAAGCAACTGCGGTTTGCAAAGTAGCTTTCCAACTGATTGCACAACCTCCGATTATAAAGACATAACAGTGAGAGATCTTCTTCTATCAAAGTCTCTAGCAAAATCAGCATCAACATACCCAATGACTCCATCTCTAGTTCTTCCAAACTGTAAGCAAACATCAGTAGTACCTCGTAAGTATCTTAAAATCCACTGAACTGCTTTCCAATGTTTTTTACCGGGATTCGCCATGTATCTGCTAACTGCACTGACTGCATATGATAAATCTAGACGTGAACAAACCATAGCATACATGAGAGATCCCACAGCACTAAAGTATGGAACATGTGACATGTACTCAATCTCATCATCTGATTATGGAGACAAAGCCGATGAAAGTCTGAAATGGGCTGCTAAAGGAGTACTAACAAGCTTAGCACTCTGCATATTGAACCTGCAAAAACTTTCTCAATGTACCCCTTCTGACTTAGGTACAATTTACTTGGTTTCTATCTCTAAAATCTCCATACCAAGTATCTTCTTTCTGGTCCCAAATCTTTCATCTCAAATACTTCACTTAGTTGTGCTTTGACCTTTCTTATCTCTCCTTTATCTTTTGCTGCTATCAACATGTCATCAACATAAAGAAGTAGATACACAAAAGAACCATCCCTATTTTTCTTAAAATAAACACAGCTGTCAAAGCTACTTCTTTTAAAATCACGATAAGTCATAAAGGAATCAAACCTCTTGTACCACTGTCTTGGTGACTGTTTCAAACCGTAAAGGGACTTTTTCAGCAAGCAAACATAGTCGTCTTTTTTTGAGACTGTAAATCCTCTGGTTGTTGCATGTAAATATCTTCCTCAAGTTCTCCATGCAAAAATGTAGTTTTTACATCTAACTGCTCAAGCTCCAAATCATGCATGGCCACAATACCAAGCAAAGCTCGAATCGAACTATGCTTCACAACTGGGGAGAACACATCTGTGAAGTCTACTCCTGGAATTTGACTATAACCTTTTGCAACAAGCCTTGCTTTATATCTGGGTTCTTCAACTTCTAGAGTCCCTTCTTTCTTTTTAAACACCCATTTACAGCGAACAACCTTTTTACCTTTAGGAAGTTTCACAAGATCCCATGTTATGTTTTTGTGGAGTGATTCCATCTCCTCTTGCATAGCAAACATCCACTTTTCTGAGTCTTCATAGCTAACTGCCTCATAATAATTAGATGGCTCTTGGTTTGCATCTATATCTTCAGCCACATTTAAAGCATAAGCAACTAGATCAGCCTCGACAAACTTCTTTGGAGGTTTAATTTCTCTTCTAGTTTTGTTTTTAGCGATAGAGTATTGTGGTGAAAAAGCAACTCTATTCTCAATTTTTGTACTGGGTTGAGGAGTCGAATTTGTATTAATCTGATGCTCCACCTACTTTTGATTTTCTTTATTGGTAGAGTCTTTAAGAGATAAGTTAGGTAGCATAGCAGTTTCATCAAAAACAACATCTCTGCTAATCACAACCTTTCTATTTTCAGGACACCATAACTTATACCCTTTTACATTTGCTTTATAACCAAGAAAAACACATCTAATGGATATCGATTCCAATTTTCCATTATCAACATGAGCATACACAGGACACCCAAAGATCTTTAAATCAGAATAATTAGCAGGATTACCAGACCATACCTCTTGTGGAGTCTTTTTCTCAATGGCAATGGATGGAGATCGATTGATTAAAAAACATGCAGTAGAGGCTGCTTCGGCCCAAAATGACTTTGGTAAGTTGGCATTTGACAACATACATCGAACCTTCTCCATGATCGTTCTGTTCATTTGTTCTGCAATGTCGTTTTGCTGTGGAGTATGATGAACTGTCAAGTGTCTTACGATCCCTTCTAACTTGCACAGTTTATTGAACTCATCAGAACAAAACTCTAAGCCATTGTCTGTACGGAAGCGTTTTATTTATTTTCCCATCTATTTTTCAATCATAGTTTTTCAAGACTTAAATGCGAAAAACACATGGCTTTTCTGCTTTAGGAAGAATACCCAAACTTTTCTGGAAAAATCATCAATAAAAGTTAGCATATAATTAGCTCCACCTCTTGAAGGCACTCTTGATGGCCCCCACAGATCAGAATGAATATACTCCAACGTTTCCTTCGTGTTATGGATTCCTCTGGTGAATCGAACTCTCTTTTGCTTCCCAAAAATACAGTGCTCACAAAACTTCAGTTTGCAAATTCCTTGCCCATCAAGAAGTCCTCTTATGCTCAATTTTGCCATGCCATTCTCACTCATATGCCCTAGGAGTATATGCCAAAGTTTAGTAATATCATCATCTGACAAGGAAGAGGAAGTGAAAGCTGCATCACTAATAACAGTAGAACCTTGCAAAACATACAACTTGGAAGTCTTTCTTTGCCCTTTCATCACAACGAGAGAACCTTTGGAAATATTCAAAGTCCCACTTTCAGCTGAGTATTTGTACCCTTTGAATCAAGAGTACTTAACGAAATTAAATTTCTCTTCAATTCTGGAACATGCTATACGTCACTAAGTGTTCTGACAACTCCATCAAACATCTTAACTTTAATTGTTCCAACACCTGTGATTTTACACGAAGCATTATTTCCCATCAAAACAACACATTCAGAGACTGTTTCGTAATTTGTAAACCAACCTATTGGGACTCATGTGGAAGATGCAACCTGAATCAAGTATCCACTCCTCGCTCACTTTAGAATTGTTGACAGAAGTGACTAGAAGTTCACCATCATTGTAGTCTTCTACAACATCAGCTTCACCAGAATTTTTGGTTGTTTTCCCTTTTGATTCGCAGCCTCCCTTTTAATCTTGTTCTATAGTTTATTGCACTCAGATTTAATGTGCCTTTTCTTCTTGTAGAAGTTGCAAGTTTTACCTCTATTTGAAGACTTCGATCTACCCTTAAATTTACCGTGAGGATTCTGTTCATTTGTCCTTCCACGATCATCATCAGCATCCCAATCTTGTCTCCCACGAACAATGAGACCCTCTCCCTAAGAGTCGGGTTTAACCACAAGATGCTTCATCTTATCATACAAGGTCAAAGAATCATAAACCTTATCAACTGTGAGAGACTCGCAGGCTATATAAAATCGTGTCTTTGAAGGTTGAATAAGACGGGGGCAACGAACAAAGTAGAATCAACCCTAGATCTTCCTTATCATACTAAACCTCCATGGCTTCCAAGTTTGAGAGAATTTCTTTAAACACTGTTAAGTGTTCATGCACAGACGTACCTTCCTCCAAACGATGAGCATAAAGACGTTGCTTCATATGCAACTTGCTGGTTAGAGTTTTTGACATACATATTTGTTCTAGCCTCTTCCATAATGCAGCGGCGATTTTCTCCTTCATCACATCCTGTAAAATTTCGTTAGACAAATGCAGATGTAATTGTGTTAACGCCTTTCGATCCTTGCGCTTCTTCTCTTCCTCCATTAATGTCGAAGGCATCTTATCTACCCCTAACAGGGCTTCCTCTAAATCCATCTGTGCTAGAACTGCCTGCATCTTTATCTGCCACAATGCGAATCTGGTGTTACGATCCAACAGCGAAATTTTATACTTCAAAGACGCCATTACCGTGATCAAGATGAAAAACCCGGAAGCTCCGATACCAATTTGAGAAAAATATAAAGTCGGTAATGACAATATATATCACAAAGAAAAGAGAAATAAAATAAAGAACACATAGATTTTACGTGGAAACCCTTTCAGGAAAAAACCACGGGCAGAGGAGAAGAAAAATTCACTATGTTGAATTCGAACCATTACAAGAGGAATATACTATGTCTATTTATAGGCTTGTAAAACACAATTCTAATCAAAATAAAAATATATTATGCTAATAAATACTAAATATATTATACTCATAAATACTAAATCTTCTAGAAATAAGATATATTTTGTTTAACTTGACTTGCAAACAATATCTTAGAATTTGGGTCACTCAACTCTAACAGAAGCCTTTACTTTAACACCATATTTATGCTTTTCTATCACTACTAAACTTGAAAATAACATAAACCTTAACATCCATACCTTATTCTATTGAAACCAAACTTTAACTTAAATTTCTCTCTCCTCCAACTTCTATTTTCTTGAATATAACTTGATATTCTAGCTCCCCATAGTCTTCTTATCATTTTTTCCTCTTGGTGGCTATGGAAATTCTTTTGATTTCTAAGTGAAAATGGTGGATTTTTTATGGAAGGACCAAATTGTAAAGAAAAGAAATTTTCTTTCTTTCTTATTTTTCTCACATTGAAAGCATGGAATCATCACTCATTTTAGTAAAATTTCACTTTAACCCATCATATTTTTCTACTTATTCAATTGGTCCTAATTCATCCATTTTCCTTAGTTTCTAGATCATTCCACCCTTAAAATATTTTCACTATTAAACCTTCAAATTTTCCATATTTACACTTTAACCCCTCAAATTATGAGTATTTACTCTGGAGCCGCTAAACTTTTCTTACATTTATGATTTAGTCCTTGCTTGAATCAATACATCATAGTATGATTCTTAATCAATTTTTTTAATTGATATAACTCAACTTATCCCCCTTTTTATCACTTTTATTTCCTTATTTTCCTTTTATTTCACTTTATTGAAGGTAGGATCTCAATTTTTCACTATTTTCATAACTGTAGCGACTTTTGGGGTGTTACATAAATAATGCTTAAACAAATAACTACATATATGGTGAGAATAAGTAAAAACTCTTAATCAAATCCATATCCTTTATAGGTAGTGTATTGCTTTGCAGAATACACTTGATGAATTGACCTATATGAGCGTGAAATGAGATTGCTTCTATAAGATCTTTGGTTGTTTTTAGAGCACTCATGAAAACCAGGTGCACACATGGCATATTAGCGTACATCCGCATTGAAGAACGAATCATAGTTATAATATGGTAAATAATAAACTTAGTTTACAAATTAAATTTTTGATTCATAGAAACTTATTTCACCAATTATTTAAGTAAATTATGTCTTAATTGTAAAAAAAAAAAGAAGGTGTTCATAGTCCAAAAGATACTAGGATTATTGCATTAGATAGAAATTCTAAACTAAAATTCTTTCTTAATTCTTTGAAATATGTAGAGGATTGTGGCAATTTTTATGTATTTCAAAGAATTACACAAATCCAAAATTACTAAAGAAAAACTTTGAGACCCTTGTTTATAAGTTATTATACTTCATTAAGCTAGTAAGAACCAGTTGAAAAAATGAGCTGATGCATTGGGCTTAAAAGGTTAGTGTTGTCACGTCCTGAAATATAGGGGGTTAATTGAAATGGTTAAACAAAAATAGAATTAAGGCTTAATGGCTAAGTGCTAAAGAGTCCTCTCTAGAGACTTAAGTTTGAGCTCCCTTCCTCCCATTTTATTTTTGACAACCTAGGGTAAAAGCCACACTCGAAATATATACAATCAAGAATTAAGAATAAACAATAAATGGGCGATAGGCCCAACATTTAAGAGTTAGTCCCCTATACTAGATGTTCTAGGTTTGAGCTTCATATTTCCCACTCATTTTTTTCTTTTGAATCTTGGCAGCTTTCGGTAAATTACCCTTGCTGCCCTTAAGGATTCAAAGCCTAAACTATTGAACCATTCTTTTCCCATTTGGATTAGGTTAGCCTCTCTTCCAATTTTAGTCAAATTTCTTTTCATCCTCTATTTCTTTTCTTTCTCTTTTTTTTCTTTCCTTTTCTTTACATCATATTTTCATATTAATTACTGATAATTATTTTTGCTTTCCTAAATCAAATCATTCGCCCCATTCAATCATTCTTCTATCGATTTTTAATTTCCATCAATAACATCCCAATCTTTGTCAAGAAATGGTAAGTACACCTCTTTTCAAATGATTAGATCTCATATTTTCATAATATTATTATCCAATGCTAATCTTCCATTTACTTCATCAATCTTTTATAGTTCTTGCCAAATCTTTTGACTATCATGTCAAGTTTTGAAATGAATCATTAATTCGTGTGTAAATTTCATTTGAAGGATCAGATTTAGGTGAATCAGACCAAAAATCGAGAGTGAGAAATATCAATTGAACCCCTAGTGAAAGGTGTTTGTTCTTTACTAAGTGAATCAATGGAAAATAGTGTGAAGTTTAGGGCCACACAGGCATGTGAACCATATGATTTGATCATATGCCCATATGCCCTTGAAATTCCTAGCTAATTTGTGAACCACACGGACACAAACCTTCCACACGGCTTGCCACACGGGCGTGTCCCTCCTGTAGGGTAACTTTAGCATTTGTCACACCACCTCAATTTGTTACACGGCTTGGCCACATGACCGTGTGGCCCCTATTTTACAATTTTTCCTAGAATTTTGTGAATTGTTCTGTTTCATCCCTGTATAGTTCTCAAACTTTCTTCGTAGTTTTATTTCACTTAATTAAATCTCTGATAATATGGATATTTTTAAATATATGATCTGAATGACTGAATTATTACTTTTATATGCATGATATGTGAATGATATATGCCTATTGTCATTGTATTTCTGATAAATTTTACTGATATTTCTGCCACGATATTACTTATTGCATGGTAAACATGTATACTGTCATTGATGAATCGAATGCATGTTAAGCATGTCTATTGTTACTGTACTGATCAATTACAAGCATGTCATATTGAATTGCATGGGGTGGGACGATATGAACGTAGGAAGAATTAGTGGCTCATCCACAACATACTAGCATCTGTCTGGAAATTTTTTTATCTTAAAATTCTGGTGGTTCATCCATAACTTTTATTATTAGCAGCTCATCTGCAAGGACTAGTGGTTTATCCATAATGCCGTGTGTAGGGATGGATGAGTTCTAAGACTCACATTATCGTGTGTAGCGGAGTTTGGTATGATCCTCTCTAATAAATTAAAAATGCATTGCCATTCATAAGCATGAGCATGCATAACTGTGAATTCTGAAATATTATATTGATGTGTTGATCTAAAGAATTGATACTCTGAATCACTATTTGAGTGTGATTGTTCCGAGAATTGTTATTTTGTATGCTTAATCTACTATTTGCACTGATTCTCTTGTGATTGGACACATACTGTGCTTCTCAAGCTCATCCCTATTTTATTTCTATCTTTACAGATAAACCATCAGGTTAGGACGCAGACTCGGTATTCTAGAGGTCTTGGCTTGGATAATATTTTTCTTAAAATGTATTTAAATTTTTAAATTTTGTTATTTGGAACTATAATGATTTATTCAAACTATTGCATAAGACCTAAGTTTTGGGTTTATTTGGCATGTATTTGATATTAGGATGATGAAATATGGATTTTGAATTAATTAGGCATGAAATTTTGTTTTCATTAAAACTATGTTAAATATCACTTTTCTGCTGCATGACTTTGTAAACGAAGTTTGAAAGATATATATAACTGGAATCAACTTTTGCAAAAAAAAAAAATAAAAAAAAAATAAAATTAACTGATTTTTTAAATTAAATTGTACCTTTTGGAAACAAGCAAATGTTTTAAACAACTATTTTTAAACTCTGATAATTTTGCTAGACCATTTCGGTGGCTAATGTAATCATCTAAATTTGGTCTTAACATCTAGGCCAGGTTGGGGAGGTTAGATTTGGTGGTATCAAAGCGTAGGTTTTTCAAAACTCGGACTATGGATTTTTGAATGAGTTTGCATGCATGTCTTTTAAAAGGGGGTATTTCAGGAGAAACTGTGCCATAAGCTTTTGAAAAATTATTTTCCTTCCATAAGCTTTTGAAAAATGATTTTCCTTACGAAATTAAATTCAAGACTCCAATCACGATCCTAATTTAGTTATTGTTACTTTTGAAACTTTGGATAAAACGTAAACTTTAGACTACAAATACTCAAGAGAAATAGTTAATGCTTGAACTTTTTGTTTGAAAACTGTATATATACTTTAGATTTTAATTTTGAGAATATATTATGAACACCCAAGGCAGATGTGGCAGGGGTAGGCCGTGTAGTGCTACACCCATTGAGTAGCCCACTATTTAGGGTGAAAACCCAACCCTTGGCAATGAGTACGTAGAGAATTCTATCGCCAATGGTGGCAGAATTTATGAGAATGGAGATGATGCAGTGTTATAAGCGATGTCAAGGGTTCTACAAAAGTTTTAGAGCCCAAACTGGATTGAGGAGCCATAGATCTATTACGGTGAGGCCCTAATCTAATGGGGCTGAAATATTCAAGGATGTTACTGGAACGACTCGTACTGTAGCTGGATACTGGATGGAGTCGATGGAAAGGACTTTGGATGATCTAGATTGTACTCCAGAACAAAAATTAAATGGTACTATGTCCTTATTAAGGGATGAGACTTACTGCTAGTGGTAGTTTGTTATGAGGGGTAAACTGGTTCGTGACGGAATGTGCAAGTATTCACAGTCGTTATCAAGTAATAATTAAGTAACAAGAGTATCGTCTCTATAAGGATTGTGTTTAAATCAATAATTTTAAAATTAATATTTACAAGTTGGTTAAGAAAATACAATATTTTGAGGTGATGGATGTTAAAATTAAATTAATCAACTATATGCAAATGAATTAACCTAAATGCAATGAAATGGTTTAGTAGCAATTCACAAGTTTTAACAACAATAACATGAATAAGCTATAACAAATACAACTCTTAACTCAATTAATTCTTTATCATGTTTAATAATGTTCTGGAAAAATTCCATGGCAACTCGATCATTTATGAACTTGGAATCTAAAATATAAGCTCTTTCGAGATCTTCGATTTGTCAGTTAGAAAATGTGCATATTCATATGTCACCGTTTAATTAAGGATTCATTATAATTTATGAAAAGTAATAGGGACATGTAAGGTTTGAAACAATTTAATTACATAAATCTAAAACTTATGCAAGGTAATAGTGTTCTTTTGGTATTATTACGAACCTTTAATTCATTCTGGTTTAGACATTAATTTAGCATGCACTTTCCAATTATTATTTCCATTAACCACCATCTGGTTCAAATTAGGTGATTAATTCTAATGTAGTCAAACATATCTTAATGCATGAACAACATGAATGATTTTAATTGGAAACATAAACAATTGAGAAACGAAACAATATAAACATGAATTGAACGAATTAAATCAAGACATTGCAATTATTCTAGCTAAAACAAATTTAAGTCATTATTATTAATTAAAAAGCAATTTAAATAATTTGAAATCATATTTTAAAGCTAAGAATAATTAAAAGAGAATGGAAGAAGAAACTCTGAGATGAATTCGGTGCTTTCTAAAGAACTATCCGTGGTGGCTTCCTCCGATTTCCATCGTTGCTCCGATGCAAATTACTCCCCAAGGTGGTCGGCCAAAAGAGATTTTTTCTCAAGAACTGCTTGCTAAGGAAACTCTCAAAGAAAGGATGGAAAAATGAAGAAAGTGGAGTGCTTAGGTGAGGAAGAGAAAAGAGACAGGTGAGTGGGTATTCAGTTAGTAATGAATTATGGGATGAGATGAGAGGTGAATGGGCATGGTATTTATACATGAAGAAAGGCTTGGAAGTTTGTTAAAAATAGCATGAACATCCCTTAGAAATATCTCATGCATGGTCAGCCATATTTCATGGAATAAGGGGTTGATTTTTTCATGATTCAAGCTTAATTTTTTTAAGGCATGGGTTGGACGACGACTATGAGATTTGACTAGGACTGATTTGTATTTTTTACACATGTAAGGACCTCTAATTAATTGTTCCAAAGTTGGTTGGGTTGCTCTTCCAAGTCATTGTTGAATTTGGGATTCTTTCCCCCTTAATGGATGGTTTGTGCTTCAATGTAGAAGGCAGACTTGTTCTTTCAACAACCCACATCCAGGCTAGGCTAATATGATTTTGTTGAGCCTAATATCTTAGCTTGTTGTCCCATGCTAGTCAATATCCAGCTCACATGCATGTGCTATGTAACAGCCCGATTTTAGGCCTAGTCGGAACAGTGGTTTCCGGACCATAAATCAAACGAGGAAAATTTTATTTTTATTACATTTTTATGGTCTACGATTTCACGAAATTATTTAGTGAAAATTTCATTCAAAAATTTCGACATTTGGGCACTCAATTTAGTCAAAATGATTAAATTCTAAAAAGTGCAAAAGTTGAGTTCTACATGTTAGAGGTGTCCAATTGTTATGAAATTTTAAATTTGAGGTCCTTAAATTATAATTAGAACATTGGTTAATTTTTTGGACAAAAAATGGACATGAAATCAGTGAAATAGAATATTTCTAAGTTAGGGGCATTTTGGTCATTTAGTAATTAAATGACTTAAAAACAAAATTAAAAGCCAATTTTTGTCCATCTTCAACCCCATGGCCGAATTTCACAAGGGGAAACCATGGGTAGGGTTTTTCAAGCTTTCAAGCTCGATTGTAAGTACGTTCTAGTCCCATTTTTAATGATTTTTATGTTTTTGAAATCCTCGTAACAAGATCTATCTATTTCTACCACTAATTTGAGATATGGTTAAAGTCTAGAGTTTTGACCCATGATGAATATGTGTGTATTTTTTTGTTTAATGGTAGAAAATGCATGTTTATGGTTAGAGAAACGACTGTTACTAAGTGATTTTCGATGAAAATGCTAAAAAGGACTAATTTAGAAAAGTTATAAAATTTGTCATAAAAGTGTGAATTAGTGGAAATTGTGGGATGTTGTAGTTATAAAAATGCTTTGGCAAGACTTAAAATACAAAGAAATTGAATGAAAATCATTTTACGAGCCTAGGGAAAAATTGTTAATATGATAAAGTTTTGGGGCAAAAATATAATTTTTAAAAATATGAATTTTGGGTTAATTTGAGTAGCATGTTGAATAAATAAGTGAAATGTGTTGTTATAGATCAAGAAAAACGAGATTCGGACTTAGAACGGAGGAAAAACAAAGAATATGATGAATAAGTCCTTTTTATCGATTGTGCTACCAAGGTAAGTTTGTATGTAAATAATAAACCATTTATTTATTTATTTATTAATATTTTTTATATTATATGAGATATGGTTGAATACGAGTAATTATTTGATGTAAATTATGAATTGCGATTGATTATGGATAAATTTGTAAAATGTTGAAAAGTGAGAATTCCCGGTTGAACCTTCGGAATAGAAAAGATACGAATGAGGTAGATAGGTCACATGTGTGATACTAAGTGTAGGCCACTATGTGTACAAGAGAGCTACGAGATGGTTTTAGGTCACGTGTGTAGTACTAAGTGCAGGCTACTACATGTACCAGATGGATATGTCACATGTGTAGTACTAAGTGCAGGCTACTATGCGTATCCGATTGCTTCGATCACATGTGTGGTACTAAGTGCAGGCCACTATGTGTAAGTGATGGTTTTGGTCACATGTGTAGTACTAAGTGCAGGCTACTATGTGCACCAGATAGCTTCGGCTACAAGGGTGGTACTATGTGCAAGCCACCGTGTATCTGTTATTATTCCAATGAGTTCAACGGTAAATTGACTAAGTGAAAATACATGTGATCATGTAATGACTAAGTGTAATTGAATATGACAATGTGATGAATAAGTGCAGGTATAAGTGTAAAATTTATCAACAATGTGCTCGATATTTGATCGAACCTTCGGTAAGATGAAATGGAGTAAGTGAAATTATGAAAGAGTAAATTTAGCAACAAAATAGTTTTGGACAGCAGCAGTTGTGTGACTTTGAAAAATCACCAAAAATGGTGGAAATTGAATTAGAGGTTGAATAAGATATGAAATTAAATCTGAATGAGTCTATTTTACATAAAATAAATGGTGTAAAAAATAATTTCATATTCTGTGATATTCAAATTTTTGTTAGACAGGGTCAGAATGATATCAGAATCCCCTGTTCCGAATTTGAAAAAATCATTAAATATTTTATAAAAATAATTATGGGTTATAATTTATATTAATAAAATAATTAATGAGTCTATTTTCAAAATAAACAAACAAGAACATCATCTGAATCCTGTACGAGGTGATAATTAATTTTTAGTGAAGAAAGGTCGAAACTGTCAGACAACAGAGCAGGGGAAAATTTAAAGAATAAACCTACTTATTGGCTAAACTAAAAATTCTAAAAATTTTATGGTAAGAAGATATGTGAGTTTAGTTTCAGTTAAAATTTTTTGAACTTAATTTGGAGTTCCGTACCTCAATATATAAATAATTTAGTGACTTTGACTCAAGTAGACAGCTTGAGATGAACCTGAGTAAATAGTGGAACTATGTGCAATTATGATTGTATTATCTTGAGAACATATTGTGTAGATTTATAAAAGCCTGTTAATAAATCACTTATTATTTACATACCTACTTACTAAGCTATAATGCTTACCCCTTCCTTTCCTTTTTCCTATAGTGTCACAGATGCTAGCTCAAGTTGGAGATCGTCGGAGATTCTATCACACTAACAAGTTATTGATTGATATTGTATCAATGATCTTCAAGTATTTTTAAGTCTATGGAATGTATAGGGACTTATTATGTGTATATGTTATTATGAGTTGACCTAGAATGTTGGCCTATGCTATTTGATGGTTGTTGTTGTATAAGGCCGTTTAATGTGGCTAATAATTGTTATGTTATAAGTCTATGATGATGCATTTCAAGGATGTGTATGCTTGCATGTGTTGGATGAGTAAATGTGTGATAATTATGAGTGGTAAATGTGATTTTTTGTGTAAGTTGCATGATGTGAATGGCTAAGTGTGTGTGTGTGATTATGCTTGATGAATGTGGTTTGTAAATGGTATGTGGATGTCTTAGTGTGGATGTTTGAATGCTTAATAATACCATGTTGTGTGATGATAAATTTTTATAAGTGTATAAGTGTTTTTGGATGGAAAAAGGCTTGGTAAATAGCCTAATTTTCATCTGCACGGTTGACCACACGGCCATGTGCTCAGAGAGTGTGCCCCTATTTTTCAAGAATTTTTTCAATGTTTTCCAAAGTTTTCAGTTTAGTCTCGGACCGCTTCCAAAGTATGTTTTGGGCCTCATAGGTCCATATTAGGGACTTTGTGATGAAAATTGAAAATTTTTAATTTGGATGTAAATTTTATGTCTCGGTTTAGTACGACTGTATGTGTTTTGTTTCGGTAATGCCTCGTACCCTATTTTAGTGTCGAACAAGGGTAAGGGGTGTTACATTTAAGCTTTCGTGAAAATTTCGTAGACCATAAAAATGTAATAAAAATTAATTTTTCCTTGTCGGATTTGTGGTTCAAAAACTACTGTTCCGACTAAGTCCAAAATCAGACTGTTACATGTCATCCATATTGGCTTCGACATTGAGCAAGTCAATGTACCAAGCTATAGCTATTGCCGCCTAAATTATGAAATTTTCAAAATGCAGCAACATAAAGTAGAATTTTATGAAATTAGCACCGAATTACTCAAAAATTATAATTTCACTTTAATTATGCCAAAATTCTCAATATGCATTAAAAATACATAATTAGCTATCAATACTTAGGATTTGCACAGATTCTAAGTAAAAAGGTGCTCTAAAAATCTATATAATTTAGAGTTATCACACACACGCTAAACATTTGACCTGAGATTATTTGCAGGAGACCTTCCAAAAGAAGTATGTGGGCACAAGGTATGTGGATGCCCATAGACTCAAGTTCATCGAGTTGAAACAGAGAGATAGGTTTTTGGAGGAATGTGAGGTTGAATTTTTTAGGCTTAGCTGCTATGCTCAAGGTATGGTTTACACTGAGCAAGATAAATGTGTGAGGTTCGAAAATAGAGTACGCTTCAACCTTAAAATACAGGTTGCTCCATATGAAAGGGTGTTTGAGACCCTAGTGGAGAAAATCAAGATTGTGGAGGAGATCAAGCAGGTGGAACGTGAAAAATGGGAGAAAATAAGGTCTCAATTAAGAGAGATTCTGGTTCTACTAGTTTGAACTCTCGTCCTCTGGAATGAGCTAGAGAGGGCATACTGCAACAAAGGGTTGCTGTAGCTAGCTTTGGGGGTAGGATTCCCAACTATTCATACTGTGATAAGCGCCACTTGGGTGAGTGTTGGGGAAAATTGGGTGTTTGTCTAAAATGTGGGTCGATGGAGCATAGATTCAAGGATTGTCCTCAACGGGTCGAGTAGGCGTAAGCTCTAGTTAAAATCAGGCCCAAAACTAGTGATTCAGACAGTTAACTTTGAGAGGCCAAGGTCTACATAGGATCACTAATAATGTTGCAACGGGTAATAGGGTGCGAACCAAACTGAGGCTACACAGCCTGCACTTGTTTATGTTGTTAGAGGTCGTGAGAGTAGGGTTCAATGTCATCGTAGGTATTTTTACTATCAATTTTGTTCCATACTTTGCCTTAATTGACATAGGATCCACCCATTCACATGTTACTTGTAATATGTTTAATAAACTGGGTATTGGGTAGAGAAAACCATTACTGATGTTATCGTAGTTAGTCCTTTAGTGTAATCTATTATTGTAAATAAAATCTATATGAGATGTTTATTGGATGTTCAAGGTGTAGTGTTTCCAGGTGATCTTATGGAATTACCTTTTGGGGAGTTTTATTTCATTCTTGGAATGGATTGGTTGGTAGAACACCAAGTTAGTTTGGATTGTGTCTCTAAAAGAGTGACTTGGAAATTGGCTAAGGGTATTGAGATCATTATGGTTGGACAGTGACGAAACTATTTATGTATCCACTATGGTCACCGAGAAATTAGTCTGAAAAGGGTGTGAGGCTTATCTTGCCTATGCATTGGATGTGAATGCGAATAGTTTTTCTGTAGATAGTATCCGAACAGTTAGATAATTCCCAAATGTATTTCCCAATAAGTTACCAGGGTTACCACTAGATCTTGAGGTAGAATTCAGAATTGAGTTGTTGCTAGGAATTGCTCCGATGTCCATTGCTCCCTACCGCATGGCACCTAAAGAGCTTCAAGAATTGAAAGTACAACTTCAAGAGCTTTTGGATCGTGGGTTTATTAGACCTAGTGTTTCTTCGTAGGGATCTCTAGTCCTGTTTGTTGAAAAGAAAGATGGCTCCCTAAGGCTATGCATTGACTATCGGCAATTGAATAAATTAACTGTTAAGAATAAGTATCTTCATTCTAGGATAAATGACTTATTTGATTAGTTCCAAGGTGTAACGATGTTTTCCAAAATTGATTTAAGGTCTAGTGTACTATCAATTAAAGGTGAACGAGGCGGATGTGCCTAAAATCTCATTTAGGAGTTAGTATGGTCACTATGAGTTCCTTGTGATGCCTTTCAGATTAACCAATGCTCCTGCCACTTTCATGGACTTAATGAATAGAGTGTTCCAACCCTTTCTTGACTAGTTCATCGTTATGTTTATCGACAACATCTTAGTTTACTCAAAAATCGAAATTGAACACGATGAACATCTCAGAGTAGTTTTGCAAATCTTTCGAGAAAAGAAAATTTATGCAAAATTAAGTAAATGTGAGTTCTAAATTAACTAATGCTTCTAGGTCATGTGGTATCCGCAGAGGGTATCCAAGTATATTTGAAAAAGATAGAGGCTATTTTGGAATGGAAACATGTAACACCCCTAACCCGTATCCATTGCTGGAATAGGGTTATGAAGCATTACCATAATATACAGATCACGTAAACAAATATTTCATTTTATACATTATTCATGTCAGAAATAAAACATAAAGTCCCTTATATGAACCCTCAACGTCCAAAACATGCATTAGAAATGAGTTGGGACTAAACTGGGTACTCAGAGAATTTTTTGCAAAATCTCAAAAATTTTCCTAGGTGTAGGGGTCACACGCCCGTGTGGTTCACACGGCCAAGGGACATGCCCATGTAACTCTCTAACTTGGGTCGCACGGCCAAGCCACACGCCCGTGTGCTAGGTTGTGTGTAAATACTTGGGCATTCTGTTTTGAAAATTTAAAGATGCAAGGGATACACGGCCAGGTCACATGCCCATGTGCTAGGCCGTGTATCATACACGGCTAAGACACTCGCCTGTGTCTCTACACGTGTGGACGAAAATAGGCTATTTTCCAAGCCATATTTCTCAATTCATTTTGTCATCCTCCTACACCAACATTTTAACACATTCACAAGCTATTATAGGTCATTTAACCCAACTCAAAATCAAGTCTTATACATGATATAATACATCATATAATCAAGTATACACACCTACTTAAATTATCAAGTTCACATGTATGCATATCTTATCAAATATGCTAACTTAATTCAATCATCAATATTCCAATATAATTTCTATCAATCAACCAATTTCAAACACATACCAAACATATTCATCACAAACCATTCCAATGGCTAGTTACAATTAAAGCATTTATATGCCGATATTGGCCAATTAACCTATACATGCCATTATAACCATAATTGATTTACCATATATATATCAAAAAGGGCTGATGGATAGTGTGAGTGATCTCCGCCAAGCTTCCAATCCAACGAGCCTCCGAATTGCTATAGAACAAGGGAAAATAAAACAGAGTAAGCATGAAATGCTTAGTAAGTTCGTATAACATTGTAATTAACTTACCACTCATTTAAATTCAATATAAACATACAAGGCACATTCAACCAACTTGAACACGAGCCCTAACACATATCCTCATCACCCTTGTTAGTTATATATTTCATATAAATATCAAGAAACATGTATGGGCTCAACAATAATTAGATTTTCATGTACATTTTCATAATAATTCGCTCGAGTTCAGATTATTTCATGTCCGAACATTGCCCATTAAATCATTTGAAATGTCAGTGTCACACGGGTAATACACTCAAGGTGTACAAATCTATAATTATGGATGAACATATTCATCAAACAAATTCCATGTTCATATATTACCATCTCATTTTTCCATACATCATGTATCATCATTTTCATGTATTTCAGGCAGATATGTGTATTAATTCATTTCATGTTCATAGTTTCTGATGTCAGGATTTTTCCTGTTGAATATATTTGAAATATCGATGGATACACAGGTAGTACACTCGAAGTGTAAAAATTAGAAATTCGTTAATTCATATTTAGGAGTGCTCTTAAAAGCACATAACCGGAAATCCTCTCTCAAGCCATATAACAGGAAGCTCACAAAAAGCCATTCATTGGGAAGCTCACAAATACCCTATCAGGAAGCTCATAAGAGCCATAATCAGGAAGTTTACAAAGAAATTTTAATTAGGAAGCTCACGAAGAGCCTTTAATCAAGAGCTCCGGATAGCCATATATCGGAAGTTCAAGCGAGCCATATTAGGACGCTCACAAAGAGCTGCATTTGTGTCCGCAATATATGCAGGATCACATTTGATCATATAATAGGACGCTCACAAAGAGCTGTGGTAGTCTGCAACACATGCAAGATCACTACCAATCAAGATGCTCGTAAGAACCATATAACAAGAAGCTCGAGAGCGCTTATAATGGGATGCTCGTAGGAGCTGTGGTGTGTCCGCAACACATGCAAGACCACAACCAATTGGGAAATCTTGTATCCATCGAATTCCATTATTCAAACGAGATTTAATATTTATAGGGCTTTGTCAGATATGTAACCAATTTCATATATTTGACATTTATATAGTTCACATACAAAACATTTAATTCAAGTAGATAAATATACACAATTTAGTTACACGAACTTACCTCGACAAATGTTTATGTACTTAAAATCTACTAATCCGATATTTTCTCTTTTATTCGTTCTAACTCTGAACTTGATCTATCCGAATCTATATGAATGAATTTAACATTAATTCATGTTCATTTCAATTCAATTCACATCTTAAGCAAAATTACCATTTTGCCCCTAAACTTTTAATTAATGATAATTTCATCCCTAGGCTCGAAAAATGAAATTCATGCAATTTAATACTTTTCCAAGCCTAGCTGATTTTTACATGTAAAATTTACAGCCCATGTATTTCATAAAATTTAGAATTTTCCATAAATTTTGCATCTTTTCAATTTAGTCCCTAAATCATAATTTGATCAAAATTCCCTTTACAAAAGTTGTTTATCTATCAACAACCTGTCATTTTCTACCATAAAACTTCATAATTCTTCTATGTTCATCTATGGCAAAACCCTAGTACCTTGATAACTTTGCAAATCAATCCCCGAGATAGCTAGATTAAGCTATTACGATCTTGGAAGTATAAAAATCATTAAAAACTGGCAAGGATACTTACCTAATTAAGCAAAATAAGTTGGCTTGAGCTTAGGTTTCCATGGTTAGGGTTTCCATGCTTTTAATTTGGGAATGATGATATAAATGATGATATTTTTATTTTTTTTATCATTTATCTTTTTTTATTATCTCACTTTCCAATTTCATCCTTTTCTTTATTTTATTTTCTATGGATGAATCATCATTTTTAACCACTGAGCATTTTTAATGGTCTATTTTCTATTTAAAGACCTCAAATTTTGAATTCCATAGCTATTTAATCCTTTAGCTATTAGAACTCAACTTTTGCACTTTGTGCAATTCAGCCCTTTATCAAATTAAACATGTAATCGATAAAATTTATTTACAAAATATTTATACGCAAGATCAAAGTACTGAAGGTATATAGGGATTCTACACTAGTGATCTATCAACTCAAAGGTGAATGGGGGATAACAGATCCCAAGTTGATCAAATATAGAAGGCTAGTCTTGGAGTTAATTAAATAATTTGATGACATCACCTTCTGCTACTTCCCGCGAGATGAAAATCAGATGGCTGACACCCTGTCTTAGCTTTTATGGTCAAAGTCAACAAATAAGAGGATGTAAAACCTATCCAGATGAGTATATACGAGGCTTTGGCTCATTGTTACAACATCGAGGAAGAAGAAAAGGATGATCATCATTGGTACCATGATATACTGCGATATGTGAAGAATCATGAATACCCTGATCAAGCAACCAAGAATGATAAAAGGATGTTGAGAAGACTGGCCAATGACTATGTCTTAGATGGGGAGGTCCTATGTAAAAAAAGGAAGGATTAGGTGCTATTAAGATGTGTGGATGCTGTTGAGGCCAAGAAAATCTTGGAAGAAGTCCATGAGGGTTTTTTCGAAACACATGCTAATGGTTTTACAATGGCCAGGCAAATCATGAGATTTGGATATTATTGGTCCACCATAGAAGTGGATTGCATCAGTTATGCCTAGAGATGTCATAAGTTCTAAATTTATGGAGACAAAATTCATGTGCCTCATTCACCTCTTCATGTTATGACTTCTCCATGGGCTTTCTCTATGTGGGGAATGGATGTTATTGTGTCAATCTCTCTAAAAGCTTCCAATGGGCATCGATTCATCTTTGTGGTCATTGACTACTTCACCAAGTGGGTAGAAGCCGCTTCTTACGCTAATTTCATGAAGTCGACAGTTAGTAAATTCTTGAAAAAAGAGATCATATGTCGGTATAGGATGCTAGAAAGGATTATATCTAACACTACATTAATCTAAACAACATCACAATAGCGGAGGTATATAGTCAATTCAAGATCAAACATCACAACTCATCACCATATCACCCAAAAATGAATGGTGTAGTGGAGGCAGCCAATAAGAACATTAAAAAAATCGTGGGGAAAATGACAGAAACTTATGAAGATTGGCATGAGAAGTTACCATTTACCCTCTATGCTTATCGAACATCTGTCAGAACCTCCACTAGGGCAACGCCTTACACATTTGTTTATGGAATGGAGGCAGTTTTTTCCATTGAAGTCAAGATTCCTTTCGCTCGAATTTTGTCAGAGTTGAAGTTAGATGAAGCAGAATAGATCCAATTTCGATATGATCGGTTGCACTTGATCAAAGAGAAGAGGCTAAAGGCTATCTGTCATGGTCAGATGTACCAAAAACGAATGATGCGAGCTTATGACAAAAAGGTTCACCCTAGGGAATTCCATGAGGGAGACCTAGTATTGAAAAAGATCTTGCCCATACAAAAGGACTTCAGAGGGAAAATGATGTCGAACTAAAAAGGACCTTATGTGATAAAGAAGGCCTTTTCTGGAGGAGATATGATTTTGACTGAGATGGATGGAAAAAAACCTACCTAATCCTGTGAATTTGAATTCAGTCAAGAAATACTTCACCCAAAAAAAATAGAGAGGCCAAGGAAAAAACTCGCAAAGGGTGCATTGAGACTAAAGGATTTTTGAGTTGAAAACCTGAGAAAGAGCAACTCAAATTTTGATTGAAAATGGGGTATGTGGTAGTCTTGTCCCCTCAAAAATAACAATGGAGAGAAAATTTACATCTTGTGGCATCAACAAAGTACTCTAGATCTCTTAAACACATATCTGGCTCAAAATGGTCCTCAAAAAGTTTGTGTAGAGAAGCTCATGATGTGATATTTGGGGCACCTAATTTTATCTTACTTTGTATTTTAGCAACATTTTCTATTTTGATTAATCTATTCATTTTGAGATTTGATCCCAATAAATTTCAATTTTTTCCATTGTTACAACCTCTTTCAAGCATTTTAACATTGAAGTAATGATTAATGGACTAACAATATTCAAGTAAAAGGATTTTTGAATATTGCTCTGAAAGGTTTTCTAAATAGTACAAGGACTTGAAACAAGACCACTAGTTTAGAACTAACCAAATCTAAGGGTGGAAAATATTTGGGAACGAATAGTCTAAATAGTGATTACTTTTTTGGGGTTTTTGTCAAAGATACCAGATCTGAACAAGAAGGCATGGTAACACATTAGTGATGGAATCTTGACGAGAAACGAGCAATGTCAATCTAAGCATTAAAATGGGATCATTCTCGAAAATGGCATTCTACATTCATGCAAATATCATTCATATACATCTAGTTAGGAGCATTTGATTCATTCTGATCATAACATCATAATCATTTGGTATAAATATAGGTCTATGAAATGGATTCTACAGGTTATGTGTCCCAGAGAATGGCATAACATATCAGTGAAACCACAGATCCTATATCCCTGAAGTTGCAGTAGGATGGATTGAATCTACCATAGCAAATCTTATCTCCTTAATGTTGTAGTGGAGCAGATTAAAGCTATAAATCTAATCTCCCAGAAGTTGCAGTGGAGCAGATTGAAGTTACAAGTCTTATCTCCCTGAAGTTGCAGTGGAGCATATTGAAGCTACAAATCTTATCTCCCTCAAGTTAAAGTGGAGCAAATTGAAGCTACAAATCATATATCCCTAAAGTTGTAGTGGAGCAGATTGAAGTTACAAGTCTTATCTCCTTGAAGTTACAGTGGAGCTGATTGAAGCTACAAATCTTATCTCCTTGAAGTTTCAGTGGATGCAGATTGAAGCAACAAATCATATACCTCTGAAGTTGTAGTGGGTCGGATTAAATCTACCATAGTGAGTTTTATTTCCCTGAAGCTACAGTGGAGCAGATTGAAGCTACAAATCTTATCTCCTTGAAGTTGCAGCAAAGTAGATTGAAACTATACTTCCTATACCCTTGAAGTTGTAATGGGTTAGAATGAGGCTACTTGAAGAAGAGAAGAATCAAAGAAGTCGATTTGGCAAGACCAGACAAAATTGGTCCTTCTTCAAGTTTTTACTCCATTCTCATTACACGACAACGAGTAAAGAAGGGCAACTGTAGAAGCCCAATTCTGCCCGGCCCAAAAAAACCAAGTTAAAAAAATAAATAATAAAGTCCAATTAAAAAAAAGTCCATTTACAAAAAAAAAAAAAACCTAATTACTTAATTACCTATGCCCAAGCCCAAGCCCAAATCCCCTAAACCTAAAACAGAAAACCCTAATTCTTCTAAGCCTTCAGTCGATGCCACTCCTATGTCTTCACCATGTCAGCACAAACGTCGCCCAAGGTTTGCCACTATTTCACCAAAATAGCAAGAGAGCGCCTCTCCCCCACCGTTAACTCGACCACCACCTGCAAATAGAAAACACAAGGACAGAGACAAACAAGCAAAGAACAATTACAAAGAACAGTTGAAAAAACAGTAAAAAAGCAACAATTCGATGTAACATATTTGGCTATAAAAGCTATAAAAACCATGTATTTTTTTATAGAGACAAGCAATCAAAGTAGATAATAAAAAAAACTGAATACAAAAGGTGATTCTTTCTTCGATTTATTTACTTTATATTTTTCGAAACAAATAAAGTAAAATAGAAATGGGGATTTTTTTTACCTATTTCTGCCGTGGTGAGAATCGTCTCTAGCTTGAGAAGCCTTGGAGTTCCTCTAGGACTCCGTTGAGGGCCTCGTCGGAAAGAAGAAGAAGCCGAAAGGTCTCTTTACTTTTGGCCTGATTTTGCTGAGATTTTAAAGATTTTAAACCCAAAACTGGGTTCCTTCCAAAAAGGGGGGTTAAAGGAGGGTTTTTGGCGATTTTTCGGCCATCGAAGACTGTGGTCACCGTCGCCGGTGACCAGCGACCACGACTGAGGTCTGCCTTTCCCATGGCCGGACTCAAAGACCCGTTCAGAGAAAGAAAAAGAAAGCAAAGTAGTTTTATTTTAAATAGTTTAGAAATGATTTTTTTTTGAAACATTTTTTTACTTAAATAGGGGCCCTAAACGACGTAGTTTCGTCACGACTCTAAACGCCCCAAAACGGCGTCATTTTGGGGCCGACTCGAGACCTGACCCGAACGCTGGCAAAGTTCGCGTGTTTTCGCAACGAGGGTCTAATTGCAACCCAAGTCCTTCCACTTTTTAAACATTTTTCAATACAATCCTGTTTCTATTTTTTTTCCTTTTAAATTTATCCCGTTTAATTTTAAATTTGTTTTTGGTCCTTCTGAGAAACGGTGCGCATAAGAAAGTTTGGGATATTTTCCCATTTAGTCCCTGTTTCTTTTTGCACATGTTATTTTGGTCTTTTATTCTGTTTTATTAGTTTATTTTTTATTATTTACAATTTATGCCCCTTAATTTAATTTAAATTTCAATTTAATCCTTTGTTTATTTAACTTCAACTTTTACAAGCTGTTTTTTTTTCTATTTATTTATTTATTTGTTTGTTACTTCTTTATTTTTATATACTTAAAATTAAATTATTTACGTTCTTTTATTTGTGCATTTTTTCTCATTTATTATTATTTTTTGTTCTTGTTATTTTATTATTTCTTTTATCATTCTTGGCACTTTCACGTATGTCTATTTATCTTTTAATCATGCATCTTCCATTTTTATTTTATTTTGAGTTATCTCATTTATTTTATTATGGTATTATGATTATTATTATTCTTATTGCCACCAATCAAAGTTATCTTCATTATTATTACAGTTATATTATTCATGATACACTATTATTTCATTTCTTATATCTTATTTATAATATTATTTGAACTCGTATAGCAACTTCATTTTTAATAAGCATTCCATTATATTTCCATTTTATTTTATTTTTGTTAATCATGCTATGAATCGTGTTTAAATACATTTATCCGTTTCTAAATTATGTCCGAATAAGTTAAATGCACATTATTTTAAATGTTACATTTGTTTTTACTCGATGTATAAAAAATTAAAATTTTTAAAATCAAGGCAATGTTCTGTATTTGGAGATTCGAGAAGTTGCGCCCTAACTTATGGGGTTCGACTTTCTCTTTGAATCTAGATAACCGAACATTCCTTTTTAAACTAAAAAGCGTGAGATTTAAATAGAGATTAAATAATGGGCAAGCTTACTTTCGAGGATCCGAGATGTCGTGTCCTAACTTACGGGATGTGATCTTTTCATTTTGGTTACCTTGAGATAAAGATGCCTTCTACACATGTTTTAATTTACTTAAGTGACTTTAATTAAAAATATCACTATGCAAGGTGGGATCGTGTTTTAAATTCTTTTTAAATTTTCAATTCTCAATGCTAAGACATCAAGTAATCAATTAGGTACCAATTTTGGGCGTCACGAGGGTGCTAATCCTTCCTCGTGTGTAACCGACTCCCGAACTCATTTTTTGAATTTTGTAGACCGAAAAAAAATACTATTTTAGTAAATCAAACCTCTTATTAAAACGATCAAATTATGAGGTGATTTAATCACACCTCATGAAAGTGATTGGTGGTGAGCCCATTTTATTTTTTTTAAGAAATAAAAGTCGATTTTCAAAAAAAGTTTCGACAGTAGTAATATTAAATTGGTAGTAGATATTTTATTTCATATCATATAGGATATATTATGTAATGGGAAATAGAATTTTATTTAAATTAAATATTGTTAATAGCTTCTTATATAAAAATAAGTGTGATTTGGACAATTTCAATTTATATCTATATAGATGTAATATTTTGCATTCTACATTGAATAAATCAAGGTAATTTGGATAATTTAACCAAAGTTTATTAGTTTTTATTTTTACTTTAATAAAATTATTGTTAGGCATTAAATTTCTAAATGCTCATATATTGATAGTATTAGATTTGCGGTTACTATTTTGAGCATTTATGCATTTTAAATTTTAAGTATTAATTAGTAAATTGTATTTATTCATATTTTTGCACTTATATTTTAATTGTGAGAAATTTTTAAATATTTTATTCTCACAATACTTTTGAAAGAAATTTACAATATTGTAGTTAAACCATATTGATAAATTGTATACTTAAATATTCCATTACTTAATAAAATTTAAAAATAATTTCAAATATATATATTAAATATTATTTTATATTTAATAAAATTTTAAAAGTCAATATGGCCTTTGTAAATAAAACTAAGAGTAATCTAAATTCCTAAATTATAAAATGCAAAATTTCATATAATTAAAAATTAAAATCTTAGGAAATAAAATAATAGAATTTGATATATTAAATAGTTACTTTATAATTTAAATTTTAATTAAAAGATAAAGCCACGCATACTGTATTCCTAGTATTTTAAAATTTATCACACTATAAAAGTGGGTGAAAACAACTTTTCAGAAAAAAAAGTTTTAATTTATCCCTAAAAATGTGTAATTTAAATATAATAAATTTAAATTTTAAATAACTCAATTATTGTGAATATTATTGTAAATATAGAGAACGTGAGTTTGAGTGCGCTAAACCGTATTATTCTTCTATTTATGAGTTGGGAAAACTATGGGTAGTTCTAGACATTGTGTAAAAAAAAACAGATAAGATTAAAATATATAATAAGGTTATTAAAAAAATTAAATACTCTTAGATTTTATTTTGCTATTCGAATTTTTAATTGATTTCTTTTATTATTAAATTAACTGATCTGTAAACTCAAGCGAAAGGTTATGAATAATATAGATATTACAATTAAGGGTGGTGGAAAGTGTAAAATCCAAAGAGATAAATGTATTGTCTGATGTTATCTGTGAACCAAGTTAACGTAAAAGTTAGTATGACAAAAAGAAAGAAGTTAGTTTAACGTGAGATTAACCATTTTTAATTAATAAACTCCAAATTTTAGATAAGGACGTTAATATTTCGTTATCTATTTTCTTTGTTCAAGTGGGAAAGATGATGTTTGATTTTGGGTAAATATCCCAACAAAGCTCTTTTTTTTTCTAATTAAAAATTATTTGATTTTGACATGAATTTCATAAAAAATTTTAATATAATAATTTATTTGGTCCTCTAATTAAAAAAAATCATTTTAGTCATTTATTAAATTTTTCGTCTTTTTAGTTATTGAACTTGCATTATTTGTCAAATCATCCCAAAATGAATGAAAAAGTTAACAGATGTTAGCTTTGGTGATGTGAGTATATACATGAATTACCATGTGAATGCACATCAACAATTAATGGTTTTTAAATTTAAAAAATTATTAGAACATTAAATATTATTATTAAAATTATAACAAATATTTTTATTTTTATAAATTAATTAATTGATGATGTGATATACATTTGGATTGTCATATGAGTGCACGTTAACAAAGTTAACAGGCGTTATCTTTTTATCCATTTGAGGTAATTTAACAAGTAGCGCAAGTTCAAAGACTAAAAAGATTAAAAAAAAAAAAGAAAGTTAAAATGATATTTTAATAAAGATGGAGGCCAAATAAATAATTATACAAAATTACAAACATTGTTAACCATAACATGTCTTCCAATTATTAAATTGATGAATTTAGTTTGAATTAAATTGGGTTTAAGTTTAAAATATTTTAAATTAAAATCAACTACAGATATTATTCAGTAATAAATAAATTTATTTTGTTAAAAATAATTATTAAATATATAAATACTAATATAAAATATACAATAGTTTAATATATTTTATACATTACAATGGATTTAAAAAAAAAATTCTACATGCTAGATGTAGACCTTGGATAAATCACTTCTATGTTAACTTGACTGAGTCTTATTCATAAACAATTTTGTATATTCATTTGCTTAAATGAGATGTGATTTAAGTTACGACTCAAATATTAAATTTTATGAAAAAAACAGCTTAACCCTAAATTGCAAACTCTATTTCAATTGGGCAGCTCAAGGAATATAAACATTTTATGGCTACATCATATAAAGTATTTCCAGCTAAACTAATAATCTTGATATAATATAAAAACAGAAAATAAAGTAATAGCAAATAAAAAATATCTGTAATTAACATGGATGGTATTTGTCAATCGAGTTTGGTAACGTAATGGCATATGATTTTTATTGAAATAAAATCTTGTTAGTGCTTGTGTCATGGGGCTAGATGATGTAGTCCCGTGACACTAGGATATCTCTATCTTCTCTCCTTCCGAATGATTTTTGAAGGGGCTTTAAATTAAGATTTATAGGTTCTTATTTAACAAAAAGCTTACCACACATTTTACAATATTAGCAGCAGCTTCCCTACAAAACAAGATCATGTTTCGAAAAACAACTAGACAAGGAACTGGTTTAGATTATTGTTGGATTCCAGAAATAAGTTCACCCATTCTGTCTCACAGCATTTGAATGACTTGATCAAATTAGGTAGCCATATGGTGGCATTTCTGTGCAGATTAACCTTGTTACAAGGTAGGAGGTGAGGAGGGATATTTTATTTAACCAACATCTCCTATATGGAAAGTTGGAATTTCAAAAATCATCTAAACTTTTATTCAAAACTCACAAAAGATATCTATATTTACCATCCTTTTTACAGATATTATTTTAGTTGTGTTGAAATATTTATATTTTATCCTAACACTCCCACCATACTTTACATTTTATATTCTCTAACTTCTCACAAATACCCCATATTTACTAGACAGTTTCAACTATTCAGCCAACAATGCTAATTGGCAAGAAAATCTCTAAAGTTATGGCATGGAAATCTTGTAAAATCAACTACGTCGACACTTCCACTCTCAAGAACAACGCCTTTCACTTTGCCTGTGAAGTCACTTATGTAGCAACCCAATTTTGCCCAGCCCACCATAAACCCAAAATAAAAACAAAATAAATAAAACTAAAAATAAATAAAAAGTCTATTTATAAAATATACTAGCCCAAATTACAAGCACAAACTACTAACCCAAGCCCATAACCTAAAATTTTTTCAGGAAAACTAAAACCTTAGCCCCCTTGCCTCGCCACTCCTAGACATGTCAGCGGACGCGGAGCCCGAAACCTTCCCCCTTTGCACCAAAACTACAGTAGCAACCCCGATGACTTCCACCGCCCCTGCAAGAAACACAAAAAGAGAAAAGAAGCAGAAACAAGCAATCAAAAAACATATATTGTAATATTATCTCGATTATAAAACCGATTTTTGTAACACGAAAGAGAAGGATCTTTTTCTTTTGAAATAGAAGAACAACAGAGAAAAAAAAAGAAAAAAGTTTTAATAAAAGGTAGTTCATTTTATTTATTTATTTTTACAAAATATAAATAAAATGATTATTTCTTACCTACGCCGTTGTGTTCTTCGCCGTGTGAGGCCGAGGCCACTATCTCCAATGAAAGACAGTATCATCGTCGGACATAAGAAACCGAAAGGTTTCTTGGGGTTTCACCATTTTTACTTCAAATCAAGGTTTAAAGGGTTAAAAAAGGGTTAAATCGGGGCTAAAAAGGTTATTTTTTTGGACTCCGACCATCGGAGGCGACGGCCACCGTCGCTGGTGACCGATGTCCACGACGGATCAGTGACGGCCCCATGGGCGAACCAAGGAAGCATTGAGAGAAAAAATGAGAGAGAATTTTTTTTGTTTCAGAAACATGTACAAATGATTTTTTTAATTATTTTTTTGTTTATATAGCTCTATAAAACAACGTCATTTTGGGCTTAACTTTTAGATGCCAAAACGGTGTCGTTTCAAGCCAAACCTATCAACCTGACCCGGATCCCCTGGGATCTGCATGTTTTCGCGACAAGGGTCTAATTATGACCCTAGTCCTTGTGCTTTTTAATGCTTTTCAATACAATCTTTGTAACACCCCTAACCCGTATCCTTTACCGGATTAGGGTTAGGAGACATTACCAGACATATCAGAACATTTTACAAATTTTTTACAAGCATACATCGTGCATCAACAATTCTTCATCATTCACAATCACTTTGTCCCTTTAAAAGGTCTACGAAACCTTATATAGGCTTTAGAGAAGGTTCGGGACTAAACCAACATCATACAGAAACTTTGCGAAACTTAAAAATTTTTCTTTCAAAACAGGGCACACACTCGTATGGCTAGGCCGTGTGCTACACATGGCTATGCCTTGGACCATGCCTCAGCCCGTGGGCAAAACTGACTAAAATAACACGGCCTGTCACATGCCCATGTGCTTGGCCTGTGTGCAATACTGACTTGAAACACATGGCCTGTTACACGCCCGTGTGTCTGGCCCATGTAAAAGTCTGACTTACTTCAAATTAGGACAGTGAAGGACACAGTCGGGACACACGAACCATGTGCTCAATCATGTGGGCAATTATAGGACATTTGTAAGGCCAAATCGCCACCCATTTAGGGTCATACCTACAAGCATCCAACAATCATCATTTTATGACCTAAAAGCAACCAAAACATGTCATTTTCAATATTCTAACCTCTCATCAAAACAACTAATCTTTGCATCACATAACATGGCCTAAACTCACCCATAATCACATTCATTAACAAGCCACATCACATGGCTACATATAAATTTACATATTTCAAAACATAACATAAGTACTCTAGCCTATACATGCCATACTTCTATATGTACATTTTCAAAAGGTACCAAACTATATTTTGATAAAGTGGTGATGATCCTTGATGATCCCCAAGCTTCTAATAGCTTCGATAATCTATAAAACAATGCAAACACACACAAAGTAAGCTTTCAAAAGGTTAGTAAGCCGTATACAAATAAACTTATCATATAGAACATTTATAAACCATTTCATTCATATAGACTATAGCAAAACACAATAGAAAATTCATATTTTTCCTTTGGTTCAATTGTTTCCAATCACTTGCTTACCAACAGATCACATAACCATGTAGTTCATTTGATCATAACACATTTTATTTCAATGTTTTCATACATGTATCTCAATTCCACAATTTCATATATACTTACTTTTCATACTCGAACTTTGCATACATTTCAAACATACCTGCATCGTATACACATTTCTCATAACCATTCATTTCTCGGAGTGCCTGTTGAACCATTTGGAATCTATAAGGATACTCGGATATTTCTGAGAGCTCGTATAATGCCAACGTTTCAGACGTGGTCTTACATGTAATCAAATATCGATGCCACTGTCCCAGACAGGGTCTTACCCGAAATCATATATGATGCCAATATCCCAGGCATGGTCTTACACGTAAATAATAAATCGATGCCAACGTCCCAGATGTGGTCTTACACGATAACACATAACAGAATCCTATGTCATGACATATGTATCCTAACTATTCCCATGATTAATACAAGGCTTTTCGGACTTTGACACATTGTCGAAGCTTCCTCAGATTTCACATATGCATCTTCCATAATCATTTATCACCATTCAATTTCATATAAGCATGAATAAATCAACTCAAACACAGTTATTTGTATATACACTTACCTCGTACGGAAAAGAACGGAAAAGAACAGTTATTCAACTACTTTTGATTTCCCTCGATCTAATTCCATTTTCTTTGGTTCTTGATCTAGTTCAAATTTAACTCTTTTATTCATCAAATCATTCAATTCAATCCATATACACACATTTAGGGCATTTTACAAATTATCCCTCACGTTTTTGTATTTGACATTTAAGTCCCTATTTCATAAAATCACCAAATACACATAATTTCTTTATACCCATGCTTAGCCGAATATTCCATTAATCCATATAAGCCCACATAATTCATTTATTTCACATTTTAGTCCCTCAATTTTTATTTTCACAATTTAGTCCATAATAGTCAAATTCATCAAAAATCCAAAGACAAAACTTATTAATCTAACATCAAGCTTTCATATATCACCATTTAACATCACAAATCTCACAAAATCATCAATAGCATAACTTACAATCATCATCAAATTCAAAAATTGAGACATGGGCTTGATAAAACACAAAGCAACGATCACAAAAACGTAAAAATCATCAAAAACTGAACAAAACTCATACCTTCATCAAGCTTAGACAAGGCCGAACCCTAGCAACTCTTTCTCTTTTCTTTTTCTTTTTATTTTCGACAATGGATGAACATATTATGACCATTTTCATGTTTGTTTTATTATAAATCATAATAATACATAAATTACCAAAATATCCTTGATTAATAAACATATAAATCATTAACATTATGGTCATTAATGTCCACTCACCAAGTTAGTGGCATAATAACAACATAAGGACCCCTTAATAATAAAGATACATCAATTCGGCACTTGATCAAATAGAAAGCCACTTTTACATTTTCTACAATTTAGTCTTTTTTGCTAATTAAGCACACAAATGATAAAATTTAATCACAGAAATTTCACAGATATCAATTCACATCTTTTAAGCATGGAAAATAATATTAAAAATATTTTTTGACTCGGATTTGTAGTCCCAAAACCACTATTCTAACTAGGGTATAAACGGACTGTTACAATTCTCCACCCATAGGGATTTTCGTCCTCGAAAATCTTACCATTGAATAGATTTAGATATTGCTGTCTCATAGTATCTCCGGGCTCCCACGTAGCCTCTTCAGCATCGTGCCGATGACACAATACTTTTACTAGCGAAATTCTCTTATTTCTCAATTCTTTAACATCGTGAGCAAAGATATGGATTGGTTCTTCTTCATAAGTCATATTGGACTGAATCTCTATCTCAGACGGAGAAATCAAATGCGAGGATCGATCAGATCGTCAAGCATCGATACATGAAACACATTATGAATCTTTTCTAGTTCAGGTGGTAGAGACAATCTATACGCAACCGGCCCGATACGCTCAGTGATCTCATACGGTCCGATAAATCTTAAACTCAATTTGCCCTTTTTACCGAATCGAAATATTTTCTTCCACAGAGATACTTTTAAAAGCACTTTATCTCCGATCTCAAACTCAATAACTTTTCGTTTCAAGTCTGCATATGATTTCTGTCGATCGGACATTACTATCAAACTATCACAAATTACTTTTACTTTCAGCTCGGTCTCTTTTATCAAGTCAACCCCGTGAATCCTATTCTCGCTCAGCTCTAACCAGTATAATGGTGTTCGACAGTTACGACCATATAAGGCTTCGTACGGTGCCATTTTAATGCTCGATTGAAAACTATTATTATACGTGAATTCAATAAATGGAAAATATTGTTCCCATGTACCTTCAAACTCAAGAATGCAACATCTCAACATATCCTCGAGTACCTGAATAATTCGCTAGGATTGACCATCCGTCTACGGGTGAAATGCAGTACTAAAGCACAATTTCGTACCTAAAGCCTCTTGTAATTTTTTCCAAAATTGCAAAGTAAACCTCAGATCTCTGTCAGACACAATAGATAGTGGCACCCCGTGCAATATTATAATATCATAAATATATAGCTCAGCTAACTTATCAAGTGAGCAATCAGATCATGCCGAAATAAAATGGGCTGATTTCGTCAATTTGTCAACTACAACCCAAATCGCATCTTTCTTTTTCGGAGTTAAAAGCAAACCAGAAACAAAATCCATTGTCACTCTATCCCATTTCCACTTGGGAATCATAATCGGTTGTAACAAACCAGATGGCACCTGATGTTCAGCTTTAACTTGCTGATAGATCAAACATTTCGAAACAAAGTCAGAGATATCTCTTTTCATTCCAGGCCACCAATAAAATTGTTTCAAATCATTATACATCTTTGTACTTCCCAGATGAATATATAAGTGACTGTTATGTGCTTCTTTCAAAACCAACTAAATTAACTCTAGATTTCTCAGAACAAAAATCTGATCTCGGAATCTCAAAAAATCATCAACATCAACTCGAAATTCAGAATCAGAGTTCAAATCACACTAGGTTCGTTTCACTAACATTTCATTATCAACTTTCTGAGCATCAAAAATCTATCATAAAAACAACGATCTTGCTTTCATTTTCGCTAAAATCGAACCATCATCATATAGAACTAAATGAGCATTCATTGTACGTAAGGCAAACAACGATTTCTGACTCAAAGCATCAGCAACAGCATTTTCTTTTCTCGAATGATAATCAATCATAAGCTCATAGTCTTTTAACAGTTCTAGCCATCTTCTCTGACACAAATTTAAATATTTCTAAGTCATCAGACATTTCAAACTTTTATGATCAGAAAACACATGACATTTTCACCAAATAAATAGTGACGCCAAATTTTCAAAGCAAACACAATCGCAGCCAGCTCAAGGTCGTACGTCGGATAATTCTTTTCATGAGGTTTCAATTGTCTCGAGGCATAAGCTATAACTTTTCTTTCCTGCATCAAAACACATCCTAAACCATTCACGAAGCATCATTATATATCACAAATTCTTTATCGGATTCTGGCTATACTAGCACTGAAGCTTCAGTCAATAGAGCTTTCAACTGATCAAAACTTTTCTGACACTTTTCAGACCATTCAAATTTCACATGTTTCTGAAGTAATCTCGTCAGCGGAGTTGCAATCATCGAAAAGCCTTTTACGAACCCTCGGTAATAACCAGCAAGTCCCAAAAATTATGAACTTCAAACACATTTTTCGGAGGCTTCCAGTCCAAAATAGTTGAAATTTTGCTCGAATCAACTCGTATACTAGATGCTGACACAATATGCCCTAAGAAGCCAACTTCACGCAACCAAAACTCACATTTACTAAACTTTGCATACAATTGCTTATCACACAGAGGTTGTAGCACAATTCTCAAATGTTCGGCATGCTCAGTTTCATTACGTGAATATATCAATATGTCATCAATGAATACAACAACGAATCGATCTAAATACGGTCTGAAAATTTTGTTCATCAAATCCACAAAGATAGCAGAAGCATTTATTAGTTTGAAAGGCATAACTAAAAATTCATAATTCCCGTACCTCATTCTGAAGGCAGTTTTCGGAATATCTGAATCTTTTGCTCGTAACTGATAGTATCCTGATATCAGATCTATCTTTAAAAATATAGAAGTTCCTTTCAACTGATCGAACAAATCATCAATTTTGGGCAGAGGATATTTATTCTTGATAATCACTTTATTTCACTGACGGTAATCAATGCACATTCTCATCGTTCCATATTTCTTTTTCACGAACAAAATAGGAGCACCCCAAGGTGAAAAACTCGGTCGTGCAAATCCTCTATCTGTCAATTCTTGCAACTGAGACTTCAATTCTTTTAATTCTATCGGAGCCATTCTATACAGCTCTATTGAGATAGGGGTCGTCCCCGGCACTAACTCAATACCAAACTCAACTTATCGTATCAGAGGTAATCCCGGTAATTCTTTAAAAAATACATCAGGGAACTCACGAACCATAGGCACAGATTCAACTTTCTTTTATGTCACTTTAGTATCAATCATATAACCAAAATAGGCTTCGTAACCCTTTTTTACATAACTATAGGCTTCATAACCCTTTTTCACATAACTCTGAGCTTTCATCACTGACATCACAACCGGTAACCCACTCAAATCATTAGATTCAATTTAAATTTTTTCATCATTCTTACATCTCAAATCAATAGTTTTACTTTTACAATTCACAACAAAGATCATGCAATGTTAACCAATCCATACCCAAAATTATATTAAACTCATCAAAGGGTAATAGCATCAAATCAATCGAAAAGTAGATATCTCAAAACATCAACGGACAATTCTTTTACACTTTATCAACTAGAACACACTTGCCTAAGGGGTTCGATACTCTAATTACAAATTCAGTAGACTCTATGGGCAAAGTCTTACTATATACTAAGTTCATGCATATATATGAATGAGTAGACCTTGGGTCAATCAATGCAATCACAGAAGTATCATAAAGAGTAAAAGTACCAGTAATGACGTCTGGACACGAAGCTTCCTCACAAGCTCTAATAGTAGAAGCCTTGGCAAGTGCTCTCTCCTCAGATCTAGCAATAGTATCTTTCATAGCTCTCTGGCTATCGCTCATATTTCCCATGTTTTTAGGAGGTCTACCTGATACGGGCACGCCCTATCATGAGCCAAGTTCCCAGGATCCAATTGTGCTACCCCGAGGGCCGATTACGAGAGCTCATGCGAAGTAATTTAAAGATGCTATTAGAGCTCTAGTTCAGCAAGCTTGGGACGATACTAAACTGGCTCAAACTTTACTTCAACTTCATGTTACATGATCCTACAAGATCACGTCCATGAAGAGCTCCATATGACCATTCGGCCTTAGCTAATTATTTAGTTGAAAAAATATTAAATAAATTTGGACATAATAGATATTTGTTTTAATTATTTTGCTGCATTTAAATAAGTTTAAATAAGTCTTAATTAGTGCATAATTAATAGATAATATTTAATATGTCTAGGCTAGGACAAATAGTTTGCTGCCATTTAATTTAACTAATCGAATTAATCATTTAAAGTGTCTTAAACTCCAACCAAAATTTAATGTAAGAAATAAACAACTTTCATTTAATTTGTCCAGCCCAAAACATAGTTTAAATGTTGTCTTAAGTTGCTCGACATTAAAGTGCTGAATTTATTAATGTGCAGGTGCTTTTGGGACACCATTAAATGTCTTGGACAGTAGCTTTCGTGAAACATAATTTAATGAAGTGTTGGAGCATGCAAGGGACTTCAATTAGCTTATTGTTTGTGCTTCCAACGTGGCCTTTTTCTCTTCCCCAGACGCACATTAAAGATGTTCAATAAATCAGCAGCATGCGTAGTTTGGACGGTTCAATTAATTGTTGAATGTTCAGTTTTCCTAGACGTGATAAATGAGCTATTTGCTTTCTCCTAAGCATGGTAAGTGTACTTCATCTTTCAAGGAGTTCTTTGTGAAAAGTAAAGACAAGGCCATAAAGGAAATGAATTTATTTTGCTGCTGGTATGTTTCTCCATGCGTGGGAAGCAATTAAAAGCTGGTATGGGAGTTTGGGAAGGCCATTCACGTCCCCAATGCAGCCTTGAACAATGTATGGCTATTCGGTTTTCAAGGGTTCATCAATTAAGTTCCTTGGCCAAATATTGCAGTACCAACCAGCCCCCATTTTTGTTCATTAAATTCGGCTACACCTTGCCCCTTCTAGAAGTTGATTTTTGGGGTTCTATGGCTGAACGTGGACAGCAACTTCAAGGGGAATAATTCTAGACAAATCTAAGCTCATTAATGGCCGAAATTCACTTAGATATTAAGTTATGTTTATGTCTATTTGGTTAACTCTTTAGGACTATAAATAGTTGAAAATTTTCAATTGTAAAGGACTTTTGATAAATTTTATAATGTTATGCTGTCGAATTTGTGAGACCTTTTTCTCCAATTTTGTTTTAGGATTTCGTTGGCTTATCTAGTGAGCTAGTGGCGTCAACAGAAATTTTTTTGTCAACCTTCCATATACCGAGGTTCCTATCCATTTTCGATAGAGGGTTGAGGTCCAACTTCCATCCAGAGCCGAGCCTTAAGAGCCGTATAAGTAACTTGGGTAATACCAAATCGATATTGGTTCTTATTTGCTTCTTAAGCCTTACGACATACCATTTCAAATCCAAACCCGAAACCTGAACACTTTTCGATATACTTCTGTAACCTTTCGATATACGTCTTATATAATCAAAACCATCTCTTATCTCGACTAAACCGAACCATTTTCAATTTATCCCTAAATCGAATCACTTTTTATCTTATTCTTTTAAATCCGAACCAAATCTGAACTTGACCTACTTTGATTCATCTAAACTTCCTTTCTATTTCACGTCGATCCATACTTAATCTAAAATTCATTTCGTTTGTTCTGTACTACTTCGACTATCATATTTCTTATTTTTGATCGGGCACTCTCGAATACATCTCGAATTCATATTGAAGCCGGGAGTGTATCATCTGGTATCAGAACTGGTTAAACTGAGAATTATGAAGTTTCGACGATTAAACTGAAGCTACTAACGAAGACACGAAGTAAGTGAAAAAAATAGAATTTAAAAAAAATTGTATATAATAAAAAAATCGTATTAAAAAAATTGGTGATTTAAAAAAAATCGATCTAATTTCAAGATTTCTTCTCCTTCTTTGAGTTCCATCTTTCTCAACCCAATTCTATCTACCCTCGTCCAAAACCCGCCTGAAATTTTCTTCTTTCAGCCTACCCTATCACCTAATACGTGACGACCCTTGAACCTTTTGTGATCGACCCCTAAGTCCCTAATAAGCCTTGGCGAGTCCGAAAATGAAATCACGAGAAAAGTAGAGAGGTAAAAGGCACGAGAGCGTGAGACAATTCGAGGGGAGGTAAAAGCCAAACTAAGAGTGGTAAACACGAGTGTGAGTGTCATTAAGCTTCTTTCTTTCCGAGTAAACTGTGAGGACTTTGTTTGTGAGGACTTATTTCTGTCAAGATGTCACAAGAAGCCGGATGAAACGTGGAGGAACAACCCGGAAGACAACCAGTCAGAAATGTTCCAGATTTGCAAATGCAAGCTCTCTTGCGAGAAATGGAAAGACTACTTGATCGGAGACTCAATCCGCTTGTAGATCGTCTCTATCAAGTTGAGAACCAAGGGCTACGTGATGAAACGCCCGAAAAAGTTCGACGAAGGCGCGGGAAACCCAACCCCTGATGAGATCGGCCAAGAGTTCCTGATGATGACATCAATGAGTTGAGTGAGGGTGTAACAGTCTGAATTTAACCGTAATCGAACGGTGGTTTTGAGACCATGAATCCTAGTCCAAAAATTATTTTAATATTATTTTTGGTGCTAATTATATGTGATTTATGATGTGTGAAAGTTTCGTATAAAAATTTGATCGTTTGTGTGTTTAATTAAACAAAATGGCTTAATCGCGTAAATTATAAACTTGATAGTTTAAAGTGTAAGGACTAAGTTAACATTGTTTTTCTAATTGGGGGCATTTAAAATGCAAATTACCCAATTTAAAGGATAGTGGACGGCAAAAGCTAGTGGTGTATCATTATATGACATGTTTATTTTAAGTATTTAATAATTAAAGTTATATTTTATTTATTATAAAAGTTATGTTTATATTATAATAAAAGAAAGATAAAAAGTGGCCTTATTTTGCATTGTTCTTGCCAAAATTCATAAAAAGAAAAGGAAAAACAAGGTTTAGCATTCGCCAAGAAGAAATTGGTGATTTAAGGTTAGATTTTGATCGATTTTCGATAATTTTACGTTTTTGTAATCGTTGCTTTGAGAGCTTTAAAGCCCATGTCTTAATTTTATGAATGGATGATGTTTGTGTAAAATACCATGGATGCTATGTTGAGTTTCATGATGTTTTATGGTGTTAAATGATAGATATATAGTTGATGAACAAACTTTGTTCTTGAATTTTGATGAATTTGGCTAAATAGGGTTAAATTGAGAAAAAAAATTTTGAAGGGTTAAAATGCAAGATAAATGAAATGTGGGGACTTGTAGGAGCATGGGAAGATTCGCCCTAAAGGAGTAGTTTCAAATTATGTGTATTTTGTGTTTTGTGCAATAAGGACTAAATGGTAAAATTGTAAATGTCGGGGTAAAATGGTAATTTGCCTATTTATGTGTTTAGGGACTAAATTGAGATGAAATGTGCTTGAATGAGTTAAATTTTAATGTGTTTAGATCAAGAACAAAGAAAATCGATTTTGGATCGGGAAAAACGCAAGTTCACGGATAACTTGGTCTTCGTCGTCCAACGAAATGAGGTAAGTCCTTAAGCTAGATTATATTAAAGAATGATTTATGAATGTGTTTAATGACAATGTTTGATAAATTTGGGCATATTTTTATGTGATAGCTGAATGTAAAGGTATTACATTGAATTGGATATGTTTTGTTAATACCATGTAAAGGTGTATAATCGATATGATATGCGAGTATACAATGATGTAATGATTTTATTTAGAAAATGTGAATAAGCTTAGTTGAATTTGAAATGTGATAGAATTATGAAATTTAAGTGATTTAGTTGGTTATGGTATTATTGAAATGTGCATTGAAATGTTGAAAATGTTGATATCTCGGGCTATTAGCCTAGCGAGCTTTGTGCTTGGTGTTACTTATCGAGCTTTAATGCTTAGCGTGCTTAGTCTTTGGTGACATATTCGGCTTAGTGCCTAGCAGTGCTTTGTGCCGTGTTACTTATCGTGGTTTAATGCCTAGCGTGCTTTGTGCGGTGTTACTTATCGTGCTTTGATGCCTAGCGTGCCATGTGCTTGAATGAATCATTTGGGCTTATTGCCTAGCGTGCCTTGTCTTGGTGTACTATTTCGGCTTATTGCCCGAGAGGCTAAATGCCGTGTTCAAATTTTAGACTTGAGTTTAGCGGGCTTAAGGCCGTTGAAATGCTATAAATGGAGAAATCAAAATTTAACTAATGTGACACATATATGCAGTGCTATGTCTTGAAAGCTTGGGTAAGAGTTGGCCTATTATATTAGCAAAGAATAAAGTAAGTTAATTTATTATCGCTTTAGTTAAGTACGATGTGATGAAGTGGATGACTCTATAAGTATGTTTCTTTGTAATGATGATGCTCATCATTAATGTGAGTGAATATTATATGCGTATGGAATTGATATATATATATATATATAAATATATGCTTATTACATTAAAGACTTGGTTACAAATGGAAAGATCAATGGTAAAAGAGTTTGAAAGGGTTTGCATATATGTATAAGTAGACATATGAGATTGATATTTGAGATGTGTTCATGTGACTCGGAATATACGGTTAAATACAATAATTATGAGTTTTTATATTATATGTTCAAGTTGATATAGTTATAATATTTAAATTATGGGAATAACTAGTATTCGCTATATATATTGTTTTTACATATTGAAGAATTTATGTTCAATATTATAAGCATGAAGACTTAATATGTTTGAGTGTATGATCCTTGTAATTATATTTGCTTGAGACTTACTAAGCTAATGAGCTTATTTTGTGTGTGGTCATTGTTCGTTTTATAGATTTTAGTCATGCTATGGGCTCGAAGGATCGTTGGTGAAGTCAACCACACTATCATCCCATTTTGGTACTTTTAAGCTAGTTATTTTTGAATCAAAGGCATGTATAGGCTAGCTAAATGTTGGAATGATGCTATGTTTATATGTATATAAAATAGCCATGCGAAAATGGCTTAAACATACATTATAAGTTTGGTTTTTATTTGTTTTTGACAATGTGGTTACAGTGTTCGGTTTCAACAGTTTGGTCATGGTTGTTTCTTTACTTTAATCTTATGCATTCTATATGATTACTTGCGTGTAGAACCAACGTTTGTGTTAAATTAGTCGGGTGGATTGGCATTTAAGTAAATCTTCGCATGCCTAAGTCAAGGTAGATATATTCTAGTTGAGTATTATTCGGGAATTGTATAAGCGTGACAACTTCAATCAATTTGTTAAATAGGAATTATGTGAGTAATGCATGCATGTGTATTCGGCCAAACCTAGGTGATAGTTGCAAATATAGTTAACATGTTTAATGAATTATTTGTTCAGGCTCATAGTCAATATAGAAGATGTTTATAACTATGATATATAAATATTTTGCTTGTGAAGTCACTTAATAAATTTGAGTACATGAAATTACCAAACTTGGTTTGTGCTAGGGAATCAACATGAAATGTTATAAATGAGGTCTTATATATTCGGCCAAATTATAAGCATGTATGTGTTGTGTAATAAGTTGCATATTTTCGGTTATGTGGAAATAGGTTTATGCCTTATGAAATAGGTATTAATAGGAAGTATATTGCATGAAATCAGATTGTTAAGTGACAATGTTGTCGTATACATTGTTTAGTCTTTTAAGTTCATCGATGATTATCCTGTACATGATTTAGATTGATGTATCAAGTATGTGTTACACATGTGAAATTGTTTGTTTATTGTTATTAAAACATTGATAAAGATGAACGATTAAGTTTCAATCGAGTGAACTGAAGTTTTTAACTTACATGATAACACCCGTAACGCTAATTCAGCAATGAACATGGGTTAAGGGTGTTACAGAGGGCGAAAGTGACCAAGAATCCAACTTGAGTATTGGAAGAAGAGAGCCCTGAAACCGCGGCCAAAGAGATCAGAGGCGGGAAGATGATGATCTAAAGAACATCAAGTTAACCATTCCTCCTTTCTAAGGAGAGTTAGATCCTGAAGCTTACTTGGAGTGGGAAAAGAAAATCGAACTTGTGTTTGATTGCCACAATTGTTAAGAGAACAAGAAGGTCAAACTAGATGCCATAGAATTTTCAAACTAAGCCATGATATGGTAGGACCAGTTGACTACAAGTCGAAGGTGCAACGGAGAACGTCCAATTATCACGTGGGCTGAGATGAAAGCGGCTATGAGACGAAGGGTCATCCCTTCTTATTACCACCGGGAGTTACATCAAAAACTCCAAAATATTACACAAGGGGCAATAAGCGTCGAAGATTACTACAAAGAGATGGAGGTAGCGATGATCTGATCTGATATACAAGAAGAGCGAGAAGCTACAGTGGCTTGATTCTTATCCAAACTTAACCGGAAGATCGCAAATGTTGTTGAATTGTAACATTATGTTGAGATGGAAGACATGGTCCATATGACCATTAAGGTGGAAAAACAAATAAAGCATAAAGGAGCATCCCAAAATTACTCCAACACTAAACCCTCTAAGTAGGGCCAAAACACCAGCAAGGGGTTTCCCGCGAACAAGACGAAGGATTCAACGTTCACCCCTAAAACCAACAAGCCTTTGGCCAAGGCAAGCAAAGGCAAGGCTCCAAAAAGTTCTACTGCTCGATCGAGGGACATAAAATGCTTCAAGTGCCTTGGCCGAGGACATATAGCAAGTCAATGCCCGAATAGATGAACCATGGTGATGTGGGCTGACGGTGAGATTGAAATGGAAGATGAAGAAGATTAGGAGTTCGAGTCAAATTTTGAGAATGAGGAAGACTTAGAACAACCTGTTGAAGGAGAGTTGCTCTTTGTGAAGAGAAGTCTCAGTCTCCAAAGTGTGAGAAACGAGGAGCAACGAGATAACATCTTCCACTCAAGGTGTTAAGTGCAAGGTAAGGTATGTAGCCTTATCATCGATGGAGGGAGTTGCACGAACGTAGCGAGCACCCTCATGGTGGAAAAGCTAGGTTTGACAACCACCAAACACCCAACTCTGTACAAACTTTAGTAGCTTAATGATGGTGGAGAATTAAAGGTTACAAAGCAAGTCTTAGTATCTTTCATCATCGGGAAATACTCCGATGAAGTGTTATGTTACGTGGTGCTGATGCACGCAGGCCATCTACTCTTAAGACGGCTATGGTAGTACGATCGAAGGGTGATGCACGATGGCTACACCAATCGTTATTCTTTCAAACATCTTGGAAGAAATGTAACCCTTGCGCCCCTAACTCCTAAGCAAGTATTTGATGATCAGCAAAAACTCAATATTTCCATTGATCAAGTGAAAGAAAAAGAAAAGAAGTCAAAAAAAAAAGTTAAGAAAAATGAGAGAGTGAAAAATAAAAATACAAAAGAGAGTGAAAGAAAACAAGAGTTGGAAAAAATGGAGATGAAAAAGAGAGTGGCAAAATGAGTGTCTTTGCGAGAGCGAGTGACATCCAGAAAGTATTGTGTCTAAGACAACTAATGTACGTACTTCTGTACAGAAAGTATTGTGTCTAAGACAACTAATGTACGTACTTCTGTACAAGGAAGGGTTTTTGAATACTAATGAATTACCCAAAGATATTCCTTCTTCTGTGTTGTCTCTGATATAGGAATTTGATGATATCTTTCCGGAAGAGATACAGAGCAGATTGCCTCCTATCTGAGGCATAGAACACCAAATCAATTTGGTACCTAGGGCAGCTTTACCCAATCGCCAAGCATACCAAAGTAATCCCGAAGAGATGAAAGAACTCCAAAAACAAATCACCGAGTTATTAGAAAAGGGATATATCCGAGAGAGCCTAAGCCCTTGTGCGGTACTGGTGTTATTAGTGCCTAAGAAAGACAGTTCGTGGCGTATGTGTACCGATTGTCGTGCCATCAACAAGATTATCATTAAGTACCGACATCCGATACCTCGACTCGATGACATGCTTGACGAGTTAAGTGGAGGGAAAATCTTTAAGAAGATCGACCTTAAGAGTGGTTACCATCAAATTAGAATGCGCGAAGGCGACAAATGGAAAACGACTTTCAAGACAAAGTTAGGTTTGTATGAATGGCTGGTAATGCCATTCGGGCTTACAAATGCCCCAAGTAATTTTATGAGACTTATGAATCATGTATTACGAGCATTCATTAGCAAATCATGTGTAGTTTATTTCGATGACATTTTAGTGTACATCAAATACTTGGAGGAGCATGTACAACACTTGCGCGCGATCTTGAAAACTTTACAAAAAGAGGTATTGTATGCTAACCTTAAAAAGTGTTCGTTTTGCACTGATAAGGTTGTTTTTCTAGGTTATGTCATGAGTGCAAAAGGCCTTGAAGTGGACCAAGAGAAAGTACGAGCCATCCAAGAATGGCCACGTCCTACGACGATCAGCCAAGTCTGAATTTTTCATGGATTGGCCAGCTTCTCCGTCGATTTGTGCCTAATTTCAACACCATAGCCGCCCCTTTAACGAGCATAATTAAGAAGAACTCAGCCTTCCATTGGACAGACAAGCAAGAATGGTCTTTTAATTTGATTAAGAGTGTCTCGTAAAAGCTCCTTTATTATCCCTTCCTGATTTTACTAAAACATTTGAAGTTGAGTGTGATGCTTCAGGTGTAGGGATCAGAGCCGTTTTGGCTCAAGATGGAAGACCGATGGCATATTTTAGCGAGAAATTGAGCAGAGTTGCCCTTAACTATCTGATGTACAATAAGGAGATGTACGCTTTGATTAAATTGCTCGATACGTGGCAATATTACTTAAGACCAAAGGAATTCGTTATCCACTCTGATCATGAAGCACTTAAATACATCAAAGGCCAGCATAAGCTCAAAAAAAGACATGCGAAGTGGATCGAGTACTTAGAGTCATTCCCGTACATAATTAAGTACAAGAAAGGTAAAGAAAATGTAGTGGCAGATGCGTTGTCATGAAGGTACACTTTTTTGACTATTCTTGACTCTAAATTGCTTGGTTTTCATCACATTAAGGATTTATATGCAAACGATATTGATTTTGGCAATATATATAATGCTTGTGAAAGTGGTGCTTTTGATAAGTTCTACAGGAATGAAGGATTCCTTTTTAAGGAAAACAAGCTATGTATACCACAAGGTTCAATTCGAGATATGCTTGTGTTGGAGGCACATAGTGGTGGCCTTATGGGTCACTTCAGATGAGATAAAACAATGTCAACCCTTCATAAACATTTATATTGGCTGGGAATGCGAAAGGACATTGAACAGATCTATGAGCGATGCATATCCTGCAAACGAGCTAAATCGCAAGTTCAACCACAAGGTTTATACACCCCCTTCCTATTCCGGACATTCCTTGGGTCAACGTATCCATGGATTTCATCCTTGGATTATCGAGATCAAAAATAGGGAAGGACTCGATCTTTGTTGTAGTTGATCATTTCTCCAAAATGTCTCATTTTGTTTCTTATGCTAAGAATGATGATGCCAAGCATATTGCAAATTTTTTTTAGGGAAATCGTTAGGTTGCATGAAGTTCCGAGGACAATCGTATCCGATCGAGACGTAAAGTTCCTAAGTCATTTTTGGCAGACTTTATGGGGAGAGCTCGGGATGAAATTGATTTTTTCAACCACTTTTCATCCTCCTACAGATGGACAAGCCGAGGTGGTGAATCGAGTCCTATTGACTTTGTTGCGAGCGTTGGTGCGAAAAAATCTCAAGATGTGGGAAGAATGTTTACCCCACATCGAGTTTGTCTACAATCGATCCGTCCAATCTGCGACTAAGTTCTCTCCTTTCGAGATTGTTTATGGGTTTAATCCTCTCACTCCTCTTGATTTATTACCCTTGCCTACTGAAAAATTTGTTCATTCTGATGCTAGGAAAAAGGCGGATTATATCAGGGAACTACAAAGGTACATGAGAACATTGAAGCGAGGACCGAACAATACGTCTGACGAGCCAACAAGGGATGGAAACAAGTTGTGTTTGAACCTGGAGACTGGGTCTGGGTGCACATGAGAAAAGAAAGATTTTTGGCTCGTCAAAATCTAAGTTGTCACCTCGAGGAGATGGTCCCTTTCAAGTCGTTGAGCGAATCAATGAGAACTCATATAAACTTGATTTGCTAGGTGAGTACAACATCAACGCTAGATTCAATGTGGCTGACTTAACCCCGTTTGATGTAGGTACTGACTTGAGGACATGTCATTCTCAAGAGGGGAAGGATGATACGGGCACACCCTATCATGAGCCAAGTTCCGGGATCCGATTGTGCTACCTCGAGGGCCGATTACAAGAGCTCGTATGAAGCAATTTAAAGATACTATTAGAGCTCTAGTTTAGCAAGCTTGGGACGATACTAAAAGCTGCTCGAACTTTACTTCAACTTCATGTTACAAGATCCTACAAGCTCACGTCCATGAAGAGCTCCATATGACCATTCGACCTTAGCTAATTATTTAGTTAAAAAATATTAAATAAATTTGGACATAATAGATATTTGTTTTAATTATTTTTCGCATTTAAATAAGCTTAAATAAGTCTTAATTAGTGCATAATTAATTGATAATATTTAATATGTGTAGACTAGGACAAATTTAATAGTTTGCTGCCATTTAATTTAACTAGTTGAATTAATTATTTAAAGTGTCTTAAACTCCAGCCGAAATTTAATGTAAGAAATAACCAACTTTCATTTAATTTGTCCAGCCCAAAACATAGTTTAAATGTTGTCTTAAGTTGCTGGACATTAAAGTGCCGAATTTATTGATGTGCAGGTGCTTTTGGGACACCATTAAATGGCTTGGGCGGCAGCTTTTGTGAGACATAATTTAATGAAGTGTTGGATCATGCAAGGGACTTCAATTAGTTGATTGTTTGTGCTTTCAACATGGCCTTTTTCTCTTCCCCAAACGAACACTAAAGATGTTCAATAAATCAGCAGCATGGATGGTTTGGACTGTTCAATTAATTGTTGAATGTTCAGCTTTCCTAAACGTGATAAATGAGCTGTTTGCTTTCTCCTAGGCGTGGTAAGTGTGATTCAGCTTTCAAGGAGTGCTTCGTGAAAAGTAAAGACAAGGCCATAAAGGAAATGAATTTAATTTGCTGCTGGTATGTTTCTCCATGCGTGGGAAGCAATTAAAAGTTGGTATGGGAGTTTGGGAAGGCCATTCACGTCCCCAATGCAACCTTGAACAATGTATGGATGTTCGATTTTCAAGGGTTCATCAGTTAAGTTCCTTGGCCGAATATTGCAGTACCAATCAGCCCCCATTTTTGTTCATTAAATTCGACTTCACCTTGCCCCTTCTAGAAGTTGATTTTTGGGGTCCTATGGCTGAACGTGGACAGCAACTTCAAGGGGAATAATTCTAGACAAATCTAAGCTCATTAATGGCTGAAATTCACCTAGATATTACGTTATGTTTTTGTCTATTCGGTTAACTCTTTAGGACTATAAATAGTTGAAAATTTTCAATTGTAAAGGACTTTTGACAAATTTTATAATGTTATGCTGTTAAATTTGTGAGACTTTTTTCTCCAATTTCAATTTAGGAATTCGTTGGCTTATCTAGTAAGCTAGTGGCGTCAACCGAAATTCCTTTGTCAACCTTCCATATACCGAGGTTCCTATCCTTTTTCAATAGTGGGTCGAGGTCCAACTTCCATCCAAAATCGAGCCTTAAGAACCGAATAAGTAACTTGGGTCAATACCAAATCGGTATTGGTTCTTACTTGCTTCTTAAGCCTTATGACATACCATTCATATCCAAACCCGAAACCTGAACACTTTTCGATATACTTCCATAACCTTTCGATATACGTCTTCTATAATTGAAACCATCTCTTATCTCGATTAAACCAAACCATTATCAATTTATCCCTAAACTGAATCACTTCTCATCTTATTCTTTTAAACCCGAACCAAATTCGAACTTGACCTACTTTGATTCATCCCTTCTTATTACCACCGGGAGTTACATCAAAAACTCCAAAATCTTACACAAGGGACGAGAAGCGTCGAAAATTACTACAAGGAGATGGAGGTAGCGATGATCTGAGCCGATATACAAGAAGAGCAAGAAGCTAAAATGGCTCGATTCTTAGGCGGGCTTAACTGAAAGATCCCAAATGTTGTTGAATTGCAACACTATGTTGAGATGGAAGACATGGTCCATATGGCCATTAAGGTGGAAAAACAAATGAAGCATAAAGGAGCATCCCAAAATTACTCCAACACTAAACCCTCTAAGTGGGGCCAAAATACCAGCAAGGGGTTTCCAGGAACAAGACGAAGGATTCAACGTTGACCCCTAAAACCAACAAGCCTTTGGCCGAGGCAAGCAAAGGCAAGGCTCCAAAAAGTTCTACGGCTCGATCGAGGGACATAAAATGCTTCAAGTGCCTTGGCTGAGGACATATAGCAAGTCAATGCCCAAATAGATGAACCATGGTGATGCCGGCTGACGGTAAGATTGAAACGAAAGATGAAGAAGATCATGGGTGCGAATCAAATTCGAAACGAGGAAGACTTAGAACAACTTTGTTGAAGGAGAGTTGCTCATTGTGAAGAGAAGTCCCAGTCTCCAAATTAAGATTTTTATTGAAAAATATATGTAATGGCATATGATTTTTATTGAAATATAATCTTGTTAGTGCTTGTGTCACGGGACTAGATGATGTAGCCCCGTGACACTAGGATATCCCTATCTTCTTTCCTTACGAATGATTTTTGAAGGGCTATAAATTAAGATTTATAGGTTCTTATTTAACAAAAAGCTTACGGACATTTTACAATATTAGCGACTTCCTACAAAACAAGATCATGTTTGAAAAACAACTAGCCAAGGAACTGGTTTAGATTATTATTGGATTCGAAATAATTTCACCCATTCATCTCATAGCATTTGAATGACTTGATCAAATTAGGTAGCCATATGGTGACATTTCTGTGTAGATTAACCTTGTTACAAGGTAGGAGGTGAGGAGGGATATTTTATTTAACCAACATCTCCTATATGGAAAGTTGGAATTTCAAAAATCATCTAAACTTTTATTCAAAACTCACAAACGATATCTATGTTTTCCATCCTTTTTACAGATATTATTTTAGTTGTGTTGAAATATTTATATTTTATCCTAGCACTCCCACCATACTTTACATTTTATATTCTATGACTTCTCACAAATACCCCATATTTAGTAGACAGTTTCAACTATTCAGCCAACAATGCTAATTGGCAAGAAAATCTCTAAAGTTATGGCATGGAAATCTTGTAAAATCAACTACGTCGACACTTCCACTCTCAATAACAACGCCTTTCACTTTGCCTGTGAAGTCACTTATGTAGCAACCCAATTTTGCCCGGCCCACCATAAACCCAAAATAAAAATAAAATAAATAAAACCAAAAATAAATAAAACGTCTATTTACAAAATATACTAGACCAAATTACAAGCACAAACTACTAACCCAAGCCCATAACCTAAAATTTTTCAGGAAAACTAAAACACTAGCCCCCTTGCCTCGCCACTCCTAGAAATGTCGATGGATGGCCACCCAAACCTTCCCCTTTGCACCAAAAGGCGTGAAGAACCCCGATGACTTGGTCGTTTTATTTATTTATTTTTACAAAATATAAATAAAATGATTATTTCTTTCCTGCATCGTTGTGTTCTTCGCCGTGTGAGGCCAAGGCCACTATCTCCATTGAAAGACAGTATCATCGTTGGACGTAAGGAACCGAAAGGTTTCTTGGGGTTTCGCCATTTTTACTTCAAATCAAGGTTTAAAGGGTTAAAAAAATGGTTAAATCGGGGCTAAAAAGGTTATTTTTTGGACTCTGACCATTGGAGGCGACGACCACCATCGCTGGTGACTGGTGTACACGGTGGATCGGTGACAGCCCATGGGCGAACCAAGGAAGCATTGAGAGAAAAAATGAGAGAGCAAATTTTTGTTGTTTCAGAATCAAGTACAAATGATTTTTTTAATTATTTTTTTGATTATATAGCTCCATAAAACAACGTCGTTTTGGGCTTAACTTTCAGACGCCAAAACGGTGTCATTTCAAGCCAAACCCATCGACCCGACCCGGATCCCCTGGGATCCGCATGTTTTCGCGACAAGGGTCTAATTACAGCCCTAGACCTTCCGCTTTTTAATTCTTTTCAACACAATCCTTGTGACACCCCTAACCCATATCCATCACCGGATTAGGGTTAGAAGGCATTACCAGACATATCGGAACATTTTACAAATATTTTACAAACATACATCGTGCATCAACAATTCTTCATCATTCACAATCACTTTGTCCCTTTAAAAGGTCTACGAAACCTTATATAGGCTTTAGAGAAGGTTCGGGACTAAACCAATCTCATACAGAAACTTTGCGGAACTTAAAAATTTTTCTTTCAAAACAGGGCACACACTCGAATGGCTAGGCCGTGTGCTACACATGGCTGTGCCTTGGACCATGCCTCAGCCCGTGGGCAAAATTGACTAAAATAACACAGCCTGTCACATGCCCATGTGCTTGGCCTATGTGCAATACTGACTTGAATCACATAGCCTGTCACATGCCCGTGTGTCTGGCCCATGTACAAGTCTGACTTACTTCAACTTAGGACAATGAAGGACACAGTCGGGACACACGCTCGTGTGCTCAACCGTATGGCAATTATAGGCAATTTGTAAGGCCAAATCGCCACCCATTTTGGGTCATACCTACAAGCACCCAACAATCATCATTTTATGACCTAAAAGCAATAAAAACATGTCATTTTCAATATTCTAACCTCTCATCAAAACAACTAATCTTTGCATCACATAACATGGCCTAAACTCATCCATAATCACATTCATTAACAAGCCACATCACATGGCTACATATAAATTTACATATTTCAAAACATAACATAAGTACTCTAGCCTATACATGCCATACTTCTATATGTACATTTTCAAAAGGTACCAAAGTATAGTATGATAGTGTGGTGATGATCCTCGATGATCCTTGAGCTTCCAGTAGCTTATAATCTATAAAATAATGCAAACACACACAAAGTAGGCTTTCAAAAGTTTAGTAAGCCATATACAAATAAACTTATCATATAGAACATTTATAAACCAATTCATTCACATAGACTATGGCACAACACAAAAGCAAATTCATATTTTTCCTTTGGCTCAATTGTTTCCAATCACTTGCTTACCAACATATCACATAACCATGTAGTTCATTTGATCATAACACATTTTATTTCAATGTTTTCATACATGTATCTCAATTCCTCAGTTCATATATACTTACTTTTCATACTCGAACTTCGCATACATTTTAAACATGCCTTCATCATATACACATTTCTCATAACCATTCATTTCTCGGAGTGCCTGTTGAACCGTTTGGAATCTATAAGAATACTCGGATATTTCTGAGAGCTCGTACAATGCCAACGTTTCAGACGTGGTCTTACATGTAATCAAATATCGATGCTACTGTCCCAGACAGGGTCTTACACGAAATCATAGACGATACCAATATCCCAGATATGATCTTACACGTAAATAATAAATCGATGCCAAAGTCGCAGACGTGGTCTTACACGATAACACATAACAGAATCCTGTGTCATGACATATGTATCCTAACTATTCCCATGATTAATGCAGGGCTTTTCGGGCTTTGACACATTGTCCAAGCTTTCTCATATTTCACATATGTATCTTCTATAATCATTTATCACCATTCAATTTCATATAAGCATGAATAAATCAACTCAAACACATTTATTTGTATATACACTTACCTCGTACGGAAAAGAACAGAAAAGAACGGTTATTCAACTACTTTTGATTTCTTTCGATCTAATTTTGTTTTCTTTGGTTCTTGATCTAGTTCAATTTAACTCTTTTATTCATCAAATCATTGAATTCAATCCATATACACACATTTAGGGAATTTTACAAATCAGCCCTCACATTTTTACATTTGACATTTAAGTCTGTGTTTCATAAAATCACCAAATACACATAATTTCTTTATACCCATGCTTAGCGGAATATTCCATTAATCCATATAAGCCCACATAATTCATTTATTTCACATTTTAGTCCCTCAATTTTTTATTTTCACAATTTAGTCCATAATAGTCAAATTCATCAAAAATCCAAAGACAAAACTTATTAATCTAACATCAAGCTTTCATATATCACCATTTAACATCACAAATCTCACAAAATCATCAATAGCATAACTTACAATCATCATCAAATTCAAAAATTGAGACATGGGCTTGATAAAACACAAAGCAACGATCACAAAAACGTAAAAATCATCAAAAACTGAACAAAACTCATACCTTCATCAAGCTTAGACAAGGTCGAACCCTAGCAACTCTTTCTCTTTTCTTTTCTTTTATTTTCGCAATGGATGAACATATTATGACCATTTTCATGTTTGTTTTATTATAAATCATAATAATACATAAATTACCAAAATATCCTAGATTAATAAACATATAAATCATTAACATTATGGTCATTAATGTCCACTCACCAAGTTAGTGGCATAATAACAACATAAGGACCCCTTAATAATAAAGATACATCAATTCGGCACTTAATCAAATAGAAAGCCACTTTTACATTTTCTACAATTTAGTCTTTTTTGCTAATTAAGCACACAAATGATAAAATTTAATCACAGAAATTTCACACATATCAATTCACATATTTTAAGCATGGAAAATAATATTAAAAATATTTTTTGTCTCAGATTGTGGTCCCAAAACCACTATTCTAACTAGGGTATAAACAGACTGTTACAATTCTCCACCCATAGGGATTTTCGTCCTCGAAAATCTTACCATTGAATAGATTTAGATATTGCTGTCTCATAGTATCTCCGGGCTCCCACGTAGCCTCTTCAGCATCGTGCCGATGACACAATACTTTTACTAGCGAAATTCTCTTATTTCTCAATCCTTTAACATCGTGAGCTAAGATATGGATTGGTTCTTCTTCATAAGTCATATTGGACTGAATCTCTATCTCAGACGGAGAAATCAAATGCGAGGGATCAGATCTGTATCGTCGAAGCATCGATACATGAAACCCATTATGAATCTTTTCTAGTTCAGGTGGTAGAGACAATCTATACGCAACCGGCCCGATACGCTCAGTGATCTCATACGGTCCGATAAATCTTAGACTCAATTTGCCCTTTTTACCGAATCGAAATATTTTCTTCCACAGAGATACTTTTAAAAGCACTTTATCTCCAATCTCAAACTCAATAACTTTTCGTTTCAAGTCTGCATATGATTTCATTGATTGACATTACTATCAAACTATCACAAATTACTTTTACTTTCAGCTCGGTCTCTTTTATCAAGTCAACCCTGAATCCTATTCTCGCTCAGCTCTAACCAGTATAATGGTGTTCGGCAGTTACGACCATATAAGGCTTCGTACGATGCCATTTTAATGCTCGATTGAAAACTATTATTATACGCGAATTCAATAAATGGAAAATATTGTTCCCATGTACCTTCAAACTCAAGAATGCAACATCTCAACATATCCTCGAGTACCTGAATAATTCGCTAGGATTGACCATCCGTCTACGGGTGAAAAGCAGTACTAAAGCACAATTTCGTACCTAAAGCCCCTTGTAATTTTTTCCAAAATCGCGAAGTAAACCTCAGATCTCTATCAGACACAATAGATAGTGGCACCCCGTGCAATCTTATAATATCATAAATATATAGCTCAGCTAACTTATCAAGTGAGCAATCAGATCATGCCGGAATAAAATGGGCTGATTTCGTCAATTTGTCAACTACAACCCAGATCGCGTCTTTCTTTCTCAGAGTTAAAAGCAAACCAGAAACAAAATCCATTGTCACTCTATCCCATTTCCACTTGGGAATCATAATCGGTTGTAACAAACCAGATGGCACCTGATGTTCAGCTTTAACTTGCTGATAGATCAAACATTTCGAAACAAAGTCAGAGATATCTCTTTTCATTCCAAGCCACCAATAAAATTGTTTCAAATCATTATACATCTTTGTACTTCCCAGATGAATATATAAGCGACTGTTATGTGCTTCTTTCAAAACCAACTAAATTAACTCTAGATTTCTCAGAACAAAAATCTGATCTCGAAATCTCAGAAAATCATCAACATCAACTCGAAATTCAGAATCAGAGTTCAAATCTCACTAGGTTCGTTTCACTAACATTTCATTATCAACTTTCTGAGCATCAAAAATCTATCATAAAAACAACGATCTTGCTTTCATTTTCGTTAAAATCGAACCATCATCATATAGAACTAAATGAGCATTCATTGTACGTAAGGCAAACAACGATTTTCGACTCAAAGCATCAGCAACAGCATTTTCTTTTCCCGAATGATAATCAATCATAAGCTCATAGTCTTTTAACAGTTCTAGCCATCTTCTCTGACACAAATTCAAATATTTCGAATCATCGACATTTCAAACTTTATGATCGAAAACACATGACATTTTCACCAAATAAATAGTGACGCCAAATTTTCAAAGCAAACTCAATCGCAGCCAGCTCAAGGTCGTACGTCGGATAATTCTTTTCATGAGGTTTCAATTGTCTCGAGGCATAAGCTATAACTTTTCCTTCCTGCATCAAAACACATCCTAAACCATTCACGAAGCATCATTATATATCACAAATTCTTTATCGGATTCTGGTTATACTAGCACTGGAGCTTCAGTCAATAGAGCTTTCAACTGATCAAAACTTTTCTGACACTTTTCAGACCATTCAAATTTCACATGTTTCTGAAGTAATCTCATCAGCGGAGTTGCAATCATCGAAAAGCCTTTTACGAACCCTCGGTAATAACCAGCAAGTCCTAGAAAATTGCAAACTTCAAACACATTTTTCGGAGGCTTCCAGTCCAAAATAGTTGAAATTTTGCTCGAATCAACTCGTATACTAGATGCTGACACAATATGCCCTAAGAAGCCAACTTCGCGCAACCAAAACTCACATTTACTAAACTTTGCATACAATTGCTTATCACACAGAGGTTGTAGCACAATTCTCAAATGTTCGGCATGCTCAGTTTCATTACGTGAATATATCAATATGTCATCAATGAATACAACAACGAATCGATCTAAATACGGTCTGAAAATTTTGTTTATCAAATCCACAAAGATAGCAGAAGCATTTGTTAGTTTGAAAGGCATAACTAAAAATTCATAATTCCCGTACCTCATTCTGATGGCAGTTTTTGGAATATATGAATCTTTTGCTCGTAACTGATAGTATCCTGATATCAGATCTATCTTTGAAAATATAGAAGTTCCTTTCAACTGATCGAACAAATCATCAATTTTGGGCAGAGGATATTTATTCTTGATAATCACTTTATTTCACTGACGGTAATCAATGCACATTCTCATCGTTCCATATTTCTTTTTCACGAACAAAATAGGAGCACCCCAAGGTGAAAAACTCGGTCTTGCAAATCCTCTATCTGTCAATTCTTGCAACTTAGACTTCAATTCTTTTAATTCTATCGGAGCCATTCTATACAGCTCTATTGAGATAGGGGTCGTCCCCGGCACTAACTCAATACCAAACTCAACTTATCGTATCAGAGGTAATCCCGGTAATTCTTTAAAAAATACATCAGGGAACTCACGAACCATAGGCACAGATTCAACTTTCTTTTATGTCACTTTAGTATCAATCATATAAGAAAAATAGGCTTCGTAACCCTTTTTTACATAACTATAGGCTTCATAACCCTTTTTCACATAACTCTGAGCTTTCATCACTGACATCACAACCGGTAACCCATTCAAATCATTAGATTCAATTCAAATTTTTTCATCATTCTTACATCTCAAATCAATAGTTTTACTTTTACAATTCACAACAGCATCATGCAATGTTAACCAATCCATACCCAAAATTATATTAAACTCATCAAAGGGTAATAGCATCAAATCAATCGGAAAGTAGATATCTCAAAACATCAACGGACAATTCTTGTACACTTTATCAACTAGAACACACTTGCTAAGGGGTTCGATACTCTAATTACAAATTCAGTAGACTCTATGGGCAAAGTCTTACTATATACTAAGTTCATGCATATATATGAATGAGTAGACCTTGGGTCAATCAATGCAATCACAGAAGTATCATAAAGAGTAAAAGTGCCAGTAATGACATCTGGACACGAAGCTTCCTCACAAGCTCTAATAGTAGAAGCCTTGGCAGGTGCTCTCTCCTCAGATCTAGCAATAGTATCTTTCGTAGCTCTCTGGCTACCGCTCATATTTCCCGTGTTTCTGGGAGGTCTACCTGATACGGGCACACCCTATCATGAGCCAAGTTCCCAGGATCCAATTGTGCTACCCCGAGGGCCGATTACGAGAGCTCATGCGAAGCAATTTAAAGATGCTATTAGAGCTCTAGTTCAGCAAGCTTGGGACGATGCTAAACTGGCTCAAACTTTACTTCAACTTCATGTTACATGATCCTACAAGATCACGCCCATGAAGAGCTCCATATGACCATTCTACCTTAGCTAATTATTTAGTTGAAAATATTAAATAAATTTAGACATAATAGATATTTGTTTTAATTATTTTGCTGCATCTAAATAAGTTTAAATAAGTCTTAATTAGTGCATAATTAATAGATAATATTTAATATGTCTAGGCTAGGACAAATAGTTTGTCGCCATTTAATTTAACTAATCAAATTAATCATTTAAAGTGTCTTAAACTCCAACCAAAATTTAATGTAAGAAATAAACAACTTTCATTTAATTTGTCCAGCCCAAAACATAGTTTAAATGTTGTCTTAAGTTGCTCGACATTAAAGTGCGAATTTATTAATGTGTAGGTGCTTTTGGGACACCATTAAATGTCTTGGTAGGTAGCTTTAAGTGAAACATAATTTCTTCAAGTGTTGGAGCATGCAAGGGACTTCAATTAGCTTATTCTTTGTGCTTCAACGTGGCCTTTTTCTCTTCCCCAGACGCACATTAAAGATGTTCAATAAATCAGCGGCATGCATAGTTTGGACGGTTCAATTAATTGCTGAATGTTCAGTTTTCCTAGACGTGATAAATGAGCTATTTGCTTTCTCCTAAGCGTGGTAAGTGTACTTCATCTTTCAAGGAGTGCTTTGTGAAAAGTAAAGACAAGGCCATAAAGGAAATGAATTTATTTTGTTGCTGGTATGTTTCTCCATGCGTGGGAAGCAATTAAAAGCTGGTATGGGAGTTTGGGAAGGCCATTCACGTCCCCAATGCAGCCTTGAACAAGGCATGGCTATTCAGTTTTCAAGGGTTCATCAATTAAGTTCCTTGGCCAAATATTGCAGTACCAACTAGCCCCCATTTTTGTTCATTAAATTCGGCTACACCTTGCCCCTTCTAGAAGTTGATTTTTGGGGTTCTATGGATGAACGTGGACAACAACTTCAAGGGGAATAATTCTAGACAAATCTAAGCTCATTAATGGCCGAAATTCACTTAGATATTAAGTTATGTTTGTGTCTATTTGGTTAACTCTTTAGGACTATAAATATTTGAAAATTTTCAATTGTAAAGGACTTTTGATAAATTTTATAATGTTATGCTGTCAAATTTGTGAGACCTTTTTCTCCAATTTTGTTTTAGGACTTCGTTGGCTTATCTAGTGAGCTAGTGGCGTCAACAGAAATTTCTTTGTCAACCTTCCATATACCGAGGTTCCTATCCATTTTCGATAGAGGGTTGAGGTCCAACTTCCATCCAGAGCCGAGCCTTAAGAACCGTATAAGTAACTTGGGTAATACCAAATCGATATTGGTTCTTATTTGCTTCTTAAGCCTTACGACATACCATTTCAAATCCAAACCCGAAACCTGAACACTTTTCGATATACTTCTGTAACCTTTCGATATAAGTCTTATATAATCGAAACCATCTCTTATCTCGACTAAATCGAACCATTTTCAATTTATCCCTAAACCGAATCACTTTTTATCTTATTCTTTTAAACCCGAACCAAATCCGAACTTCACCTACTTTGATTCATCCAAACTTCCTTTCTATTTCACGTCGATCCATACTTAATCTAAAATTCATTTCGTTTGTTCTGTACTACTTCGACTATCGTATTTCTTGTTTTCGATCAGGCACTCTCGAATACATCTCAAATTCGTATTGAAGCCGAGAGTGTATCATCTGGTATCAGAGCTGGTTAAACTGAGAATTATGAAGTTTTGACGATTAAACTGAAGCTACTAACGAAGACCCGAAGTAAGTGAAAAAAATAGAATTTAAAAAAAATTGTATATAATAAAAAAATCATATTAAAAAAATTGGCGATTTAAAAAAAATCGATCTAATTTCGAGATTTCTTCTCCTTCTTTGAGCTCCATCTTTCTCAACCCAATTCTATCTACCCTCGTCCAAAACCCGCCTGAAATTTTCTTCTTTCAGCCTACCCTGTCACCTAATACGTGACGACCCTTGAACCTTTTGTGATCGACCCTTAAGTCCCTAATAAGCCTTGGCGAGTCTGAAAGTGAAATCACGAGAAAAGTAGAGAGGTAAAAGGCACAAGAGCTTGAGACCATTCGAGGGGAGGTAAAAGCCAAACTAAGAGTGGTAAACACGAGTGTGAGTGTCATTAAGCTTCTTTCTTTCCGAGTAAACTGTGAGGACTTTGTTTGTGAGGACTTATTTCTGTCAAGATGTCACAAGAAGCCGAATGAAACATGGAGGAACAACCCGGAAGACAACCAGTCAGAAATGTTCCAGATTTGCAAATGCAAGCTCTCTTGCGAGAAATGGAAAGACTACTTGATCGGAGACTCAATCCGCTTGTAGATCATCTCTATCAAGTTGAGAACCAAGACTCTGTGATGAAACGCCTCAAAAGTTCGACGAAAGGGCAACCCAACCCCGATGAGATCGGCCAAGAGTTCCTGATGATGACATCAATGAGTTGAGTGAGGGTGTAACAGTCTGAATTTAACCGTAATCGGAACGGTGGTTTCGAGACCACGAATCCTAGTCTGAAAATTATTTTAATATTATTTTTGGTGCTAATTATATGTGATTTATGATGTCTGAAAGTTTCGTATAAAAATTTGATCGTTTGTGTGTTTAATTAAACAAAAGGGCTTAATCGCGTAAATTATAAACTTGATAGTTTAAAGTGTAAGGACTAAGTTAACATTGTTTTTCTAATTGGGGGCATTTAAAATGCAAATTACCCAATTTAAAGGATAGTGGACGGCAAAAGCTAGTGGTGTATCATTATATGACATGTTTATTTTAAGTATTTAATAATTAAAGTTATATTTTATTTATTATAAAAGTTATGTTTATATTATAATAAAAGAAAGATAAAAAGTGGCCTTATTTTGCATTGTTCTTGCCGAAATTCATAAAAAGAAAAGGAAAAACAAGGTTTAGCATTCGGCCAAGAAGAAATTGGTGATTTAAGGTTAGATTTTGATCGGTTTTCGATAATTTTTACGTTTTTGTAATCGTTGCTTTGAGAGCTTTAAAGCCCATGTCTTAATTTTATGAATGGATGATGTTTGTGTAAAATACCATGGATGCTATGTTGAGTTTCATGATGTTTTATGGTGTTAAATGATAGATATATAGTTGATGAACAAACTTTGTTCTTGAATTTTGATGAATTTGGCTAAATAGGGTTAAATTGAGAAAATAAATTTTGAAGGGTTAAAATGCAAGATAAATGAAATGTGGGGACTAGTAGGAGCATGGGGAAGATTCATCCCTAAAGGAGTAGTTTCAAATTATGTGTATTTTATGTTTTGTGCAATAAGGACTAAATGGTAAAATTATAAATGTCGGGTAAAATGGTAATTTGCCTATTTATGTGTTTAGGGACTAAATTGAGATGAAATGTGCTTGAATGAGCCAAATTTTAATGTGTTTAGATCAAGAACAAAGAAAATCGATTTTGGATCGGGGAAAAACGCAAGTTCACGGATAACCGGTCTTCGTCGTCCAACGAAATCTGAGGTAAGTCCTTAAGCTAGATTATATTAAAGAATGATTTATGAATGTGTTTAATGACAATGTTTGATAAATTTGGGCATATTTTTATGTGATAGCCGAATGTAAAGGTATTACATTGAATTGGATATGTTTTGTTAATACCATGTAAAGGTGTATAATCGATATGATATGCGGAGTATACAATGATGTAATGATTTTATTTAGAAAATGTGAATAAGCTTAGTTGAATTTGAAATGTGATAGAATTATGAAATTTAAGTGATTTAGTTCGTTATGGTATTATTGAAATGTGCATTGAAATGTTGAAAATGTTGATATCTCGGGCTATTAGCCTAGCGGTGCTTTGTGCTTGTTACTTATCGAGCTTTGATGCCTAGCGTGCTTAGTGTTTGGTGACATATTCGCTTAGTGCCTAGCGGCTTTGTGCTTGGTGTTACTTATCGAGCTTTAATGCCTAGCGTGCTTTGTGCAGTGTTACTTATCGAGCTTTGATGCCTAGCGTGCCATGTCTTGGTGAATCATTTCGCTTATTGCCTAGCGTGCCTTGTGCTTGGTGTACTATTTCGCTTATTGCCCAAAGAAAGTTAAATGCCGTGTTCAAATTTCAGACTTCAGTCTAGCGGGCTTAAGGCCGTTGAAATGCTATAAATGGAGAAATCAAAATTTAACTAATGTGACACATATATGCAATGCTATGTCTGAAGCTTAGGTAAGAGTTGGCCTATTATATTAGCAAAGAATAAAGTAAGTTAATTTATTATCGCTTTAGTTAAGTACGATGTGATGAAGTGGATGACTCTATAAGTATGTTTCTTTGTAATGATGATGCTCATCATTAATGTGAGTGAATATTATATGCGTATGGAATTGATATATATATACCCATATACATATATGCTTATTACATTAAAGACTTGGTTACAAATGGAAAGATCAATGGTAAAAGAGTTTGAAAGGGTTTGCATATATGTATAAGTAGACATATGAGATTGATATTTGAGATGTGTTCATGTGACTCGAATATACTGGTTAAATACAATAATTATGAGTTTTTGATATTATATGTTCAAGTTGATATAGTTATAATATTTAAATTATGGGAATAACTAGTATTCGGCTATATACATTGTTTTTACATATTGAAGAATTTATGTTCAATATTATAAGCATGAAGACTTAATATGTTTGAGTGTATGATCCTTGTAATTATATTTGCTTGAGACTTACTAAGCTAATGAGCTTACTTTGTGTGTGTTCATTATTCGTTTTATAGATTTTAGTCATGCTATGGGCTCGAAGGATCGTTGGTGAAGTCAACCACACTATCATCCCATTTTGGTACTTTTAAGCTAGTTATTTTTGAATCAAAGGCATGTATAGGCTAGCTAAATGTTGGAATGATGCTATGTTTATATGTATATAAAATAGCCATGCGAAAATGGCTTAAACATACATTATAAGTTTGGTTTTTATTTGTTTTGACAATGTGGTTACGTTGTTCGGTTTCAACAGTTTGGTCATGGTTGTTTCTTTACTTTAATCTTATGCATTCTATATGATTACTTGCATGTAGAACCAACGTTTGTGTTAAATTAGTCGGGTGGATTGGCATTTAAGTAAATCTTCGCATGCCTAAGTCAAGGTAGATATATGCTAGTTGAGTATTATTCGGGAATTGTATAAGCGTGACAACTTCAATCAATTTGTTAAATAGGAATTATGTGAGTAATGCATGCATGTGTATTCGGCCAAACCTAGGTGATAGTTGCAAATGTAGTTAACATGTTTAATGAATTATTTGTTCAGGCTCATAGTCGAATATAGATGATGTTTATAACTATGATATATAAATATTTTGCTTGTGAAGTCACTTAATAAATTTGAGTACATGAAATTACCAAACTTGGTTTGTGCTAGGAATCAACATGAAATGTTATAAATGAGGTCTTATATATTCGCCAAATTATAAGCATGTATGTGTTGTGTAATAAGTTGCCTATTTTCTGTTATGTGGAAATAGGTTTATGCCTTATGAAATAGGTATTAATAGGAAGTATATTGCATGAAATCAGATTGTTAAGTGACAATGTTGTCGTATACATTATTTAGTCTTTTTAAGTTCATCGATGATTATACTGTACATGATTTAGATTGATGTATCAAGTATGTGTTACACATGTGAAATTGTTTGTTTATTGTTATTAAAACATTGATAAAGATGAACGATTAAGTTTCAATCGAGTGAATCAAGTTTTAACTTACATGATAACACCGTAACCCTAATTCGCAACGAACATGGGTTAAGGGTGTTAGGGAAAGTGACCAAGAATCCAACTTGAGTATTGGAAGAAGAGCCACAAACCACGGCCAAAGAGATCGAGAGGGAAGATGATGATCTAAAGAACATCAAGTTAACCATTCCTCCTTTCTGAGGAGAGTTAGATCCTGAAGCTTACTTGGAGTGGGAAAAGAAAATTGAACTTGTGTTCGATTGCCACAATTGTTCTGAGAACAAGAAGGTCAAACTAGATGCCATAGAATTTTCAAACTAAGCCATGATATGGTAGGACCAGTTGGCTACAAGCCGAAGGTGCAACGGAGAACGTCCAATTATCACGTGGGCTGAGATGAAAGCGGCTATGAGACGAAGGGTCATCCCTTCTTATTACCACCGGGAGTTACATCAAAAACTCCAAAATATTACACAAGGGGCAATAAGCGTCGAAGATTACTACAAAGAGATGGAGGTAGCGATGATCTGATCTGATATACAAGAAGAGCGAGAAGCTACAGTGGCTTGATTCCTATCCGGACTTATCCGGAAGATCGCAAATGTTGTTGAATTGTAACATTATGTTGAGATGGAAGACATGGTCCATATGACCATTAAGGTGGAAAAACAAATAAAGCATAAAGGAGCATCCCAAAATTACTCCAACACTAAACCCTCTAAGTAGGGCCAAAACACCAACAAGGGGTTTCCGCGAACAATCTGAAGGATTCAACGTTCACCCTAAAACCAACAAGCCTTTGGCCAAGGCAAGCAAAGGCAAGGCTCCAAAAGTTCTCTTTGCTCGATCGAGGGACATAAAATGCTTCAAGTGCCTTGGCCGAGGACATATAGCAAGTCAATGCCGAATAGATGAACCATGGTGATGTGGGTGACGGTGAGATTGAAACGGAAGATGAAGAAGATTAGGAGTCCAGGTCAAATTCGAGAATGAGGAAGACTTAGAACAACTTGTTGAAGGAGAGTTGCTCTTTGTGAAGAGAAGTCTCAGTCTCCAAAGTGTGGGAAACGAGGAGCAACGAGATAACATCTTCCACTCAAGGTGTTAAGTGCAAGGTAAGGTATGTAGCCTTATCATCGATGGAGGGAGTTGCACGAACGTAGCGAGCACCCTCATGGTGGAAAAGCTAGGTTTGACAACCACCAAACACCCAACTCTGTACAAACTTTAGTAGCTTAATGATGGTGGAGAATTGAAGGTTACAAAGCAAGTTTTAGTATCTTTCATCATCAGGAAATACTCCGATGAAGTGTTATGTTACGTGGTGCTAATGCACGCAGGCCATCTACTCTTAAGACGGCTATGGCAGTACGATCGAAGGGTGATGCACGACTGCTACACCAATCGTTATTCTTTCAAACATCTTGGAAGAAATGTAACCCTTGCGCCCCTAACTCCTAAGCAAGTATTTGATGATCAGCAAAAACTCAAGATTTCCATTGATCAAGCGAAAGAAAAAGAAAAGAAGTCAAAAAAAAAGTTAAGAAAAATGAGAGAGTGAAAAATAAAAATACAAAAGAGAGTGAAAGAAAACAAGAGTTGGAAAAAATGGAGATGAAAAAGAGAGTGGCAAAATGAGTGTCTTTGCGAGAGCGAGTGACATCCAGAAAGCATTGTGTCTAAGACAACTAATGTACGTACTTCTGTACAAGGAAGGGTTTTTGAATACTAATGAATTACCCAAAGATATTCCTTCTTCTGTGTTGTCTCTAATATAGGAATTCGATGATATCTTTCCGGAAGAGCTACAGAGCAGATTGCCTCCTATATGAGGCATAGAACACCAAATCAATTTGGTACCTGTGGCGACTTTACCCAATCGCCCAAAGATATCAAGTAATCCCGAAGAGATGAAAGAACTCCAAAAACAAATCACCGAGTTATTAGAAAAGGGATATATCCGAGAGAGCCTAAGCCCTTGTGCGGTACTGGTGTTATTAGTGCCTAAGAAAGACAGTTGGTGGCGTATGTGTGCTGATTGTCGCGCCATCAACAAGATTATCATTAAGTACCGACATCCGATACCTCGACTCGATGACACGCTTGACGAGTTAAGTGGAGGGCAAATCTTTAAGAAGATCGACCTTAAGAGTGGTTACCATCAAATTAGAATGCGCGAAGGCGACAAATGGAAAACGACTTTCAAGACAAAGTTAGGTTTGTATGAATGGCTGGTAATGCCATTCGGGCTTACAAATGCCCCAAGTAATTTTATGAGACTTATGAATCATGTATTACGAGCATTCATTAGCAAATCATGTGTAGTTTATTTCGATGACATTTTAGTGTACATCAAATACTTGGAGGAGCATGTACAACACTTGCGCGCGATCTTGGAAACTTTACAAAAAGAGGTATTGTAGGATAACCTTAAAAAGTGTTCGTTTTGCACTGATAAGGTTGTTTTTCTAGGTTATGTCATGAGTGCAAAAGGCCTTGAAGTGGACCAAGAGAAAGTACGAGCCATCCAAGAATGGCCACGTCCTACGACGATCTGCCAAGTCTAAATTTTTCATGGATTGGCCAGCTTCTACCGTCGATTTGTGCCTAATTTCAACACCGTAGCCGCCCCTTTAACGAGCATAATTAAGAAGAACTCAGCCTTCCATTGGACAGACAAGCAAGAACGGTCTTTTAATTCGATTAAGAGTGTCTCATAAAAGCTCCTTTATTATCCCTTCCTGATTTTACTAAAACATTTGAAGTTGAGTGTGATGCTTCAGGTGTAGGGATCAGAGCCGTTTTGACTCAAGATGGAAGACCGGTGGCATATTTTAGCGAGAAATTGAGCAGAGCTGCCCTTAACTATCTGATGTACAATAAGGAGATGTACGCTTTGATTAAATTGCTCGATACGTGGCAATATTACTTAAGACCAAAGGAATTCAATATCCACTCTGATCATGAAGCACTTAAATACATCAAAGGCCAGCATAAGCTCAAAAAAAGACATGCGAAGTGGATCGAGTACTTAGAGTCATTCCCATACATAATTAAGTACAAGAAAGGTAAAGAAAATGTAGTGGCAGATGCGTTGTCACGAAGGTACACTTTTTTGACTATTCTTGACTCTAAATTGCTTGGTTTTCATCACATTAAGGATTTATATGCAAACGATATTGATTTTGGCAATATATATAATGCTTGCGAAAGTGGTGCTTTTGATAAGTTCTACAGGAATGAAGGATTCCTTTTTAAGGAAAACAAGCTATGTATACCACAAGGTTCAATTCGAGATATGCTTGTGTTGGAGGCACATAGTGGTGGCCTTATGGGTCACTTCAGATGAGATAAAACAATGTCAACCCTTCATAAACATTTATATTGGCTGGGAATGCGAAAGGACGTTGAACGGATCTGTGAGCGATGCATATCCTGCAAACGAGCTAAATCGCAAGTTCAACCACAAGGTTTATACACCCCCTTCCTATTCCGGACATTCCTTGGGTCGACGTATCCATGGATTTCATCCTTGGATTATCGAGATCAAAAATAGGGAAGGACTCGATCTTTGTTGTAGTTGATCATTTCTCCAAAATGTCTCATTTTGTTTCTTATGCTAAGAATGATGATGCCAAGCATATTGCAAATTTTTTTTTAGGGAAATCGTTAGGTTGCATGAAGTTCCGAGGACAATCGTATCCGATCGAGACGTAAAGTTCCTAAGTCATTTTTGGCAGACTTTATGGGGAAAGCTCGGGATGAAATTGATGTTTTCAACCACTTTTCATCCTCATACAGATGGACAAACCGAGGTGGTGAATCGAGTCCTATCGACTTTGTTGCGAGCGTTGGTGCGAAAAAATCTCAAGATGTGGGAAGAATGTTTACCCCACATCGAGTTTGCCTACAACCGATCCATCCAATCTGCGACTAAGTTCTCTCCTTTCAAGATTGTTTATGGGTTTAATCCTCTCACTCCTCTTGATTTATTACCCTTGCCTACTGAAAAATTTGTTCATTCTGATGCTAGGAAAAAGGCAGATTATATCAGGGAACTACAAAGGTACATGAGAACATTGAAGCGAGGACCGAACAATACGTCGGACGAGCCAACAAGGGATGGAAACAAGTTGTGTTTGAACACAGAGACTGGTGCAGGTGCACATGAGAAAAGAAAGATTTTGGCTCGTCAAAATCTAAGTTGTCACCTCGAGGAGATGGTCCCTTTCAAGTCGTTGAGCGAATCAATGAGAACTCATATAAACTTGATTTGCCAGGTGAGTACAACATCAGTGCTAGATTCAATGTGGCTGACTTAACCCCGTTTGATGTAGGTACTGACTTGAGGACATGTCATTCTCAAGAGGGGAAGGATGATACGGGCACACCCTATCATGAGCCAAGTTCCCAGGATCCGATTGTGCTACCTCGAGGGCCGATTACGAGAGCTCGTGCGAAGCAATTTAAAGATGCTATTAGAGCTCTAGTTTAGCAAGCTTGGGACGATACTAAAACTGGCTCGAACTTTACTTCAACTTCATGTTACAAGATCCTACAAGCTCACGTCCATGAAGAGCTCCATATGACCATTCGACCTTAGCTAATTATTTAGTTAAAAAATATTAAATAAATTTGGACATAATAGATATTTGTTTTAATTATTTTTCTGCATTTAAATAAGCTTAAATAAGTCTTAATTAGTGCATAATTAATTGATAATATTTAATATGTGTAGACTAGGACAAATTTAATAGTTTGTCGCCATTTAATTTAACTAGTTGAATTAATTATTTAAAGTGTCTTAAACTCCAAATTAAATTTAATGTAAGAAATAACCAACTTTCATTTAATTTGTCCATTAAAACATAGTTTAAATGTTGTCTTAAGTTGCTGGACATTAAAGTGCCAATTTATTGATGTGCGTGCTTTTGGGACACCATTAAATGGCTTGGGCGGCAGCTTTCGTGAGACATAATTTAATGAAGTGTTGGATCATGCAAGGGACTTCAATTAGTTGATTGTTTGTGCTTTCAACATGGCCTTTTTCTCTTCCCCAAACGAACACTAAAGATGTTCAATAAATCAGCAGCATGGATGGTTTGGACTGTTCAATTAATTGTTGTTCAGCTTTCCTAAACGTGATAAATGAGCTGTTTGCTTTCTCCTAGGCGTGGTAAGTGTGATTCAGCTTTCAAGGAGTGCTTCGTGAAAAGTAAAGACAAGGCCATAAAGGAAATGAATTTAATTTGCTGCTGGTATGTTTCTCCATGCGTGGGAAGCAATTAAAAGCTGGTATGGGAGTTTGGGAAGGCCATTCACGTCCCCAATGCAACCTTGAACAATGCATGGCTGTTCGATTTTCAAGGGTTCATCAGTTAAGTTCCTTGGCCGAATATTGCAGTACCAATCAGCCCCCATTTTTGTTCATTAAATTCGACTTCACCTTGCCCCTTCTAGAAGTTGATTTTTGGGGTCCTATGGCTGAACGTGGAAAGCAACTTCAAGGGGAATAATTCTAGACAAATCTAAGCTCATTAATGGCTGAAATTCACTTAGATATTACGTTATGTTTATGTCTATTCGGTTAACTCTTTAGGACTATAAATAGTTGAAAATTTTCAATTGTAAAGGACTTTTGACAAATTTTATAATGTTATGCTGTTAAATTTGTGAGACTTTTTTCTCCAATTTCAATTTAGGAATTCGTTGGCTTATCTAGTAAGCTAGTGGCGTCAACCAAATTCCTTTGTCAACCTTCCATATACCGAGGTTCCTATCCTTTTCGATAGTGGGTCGAGGTCCAACTTCCATCAAAATCGAGCCTTAAGAACCGAATAAGTAACTTGGGTCAATACCAAATCGGTATTGGTTCTTACTTGCTTCTTAAGCCTTATGACATACCATTCATATCCAAACCCAAACACGAACACTTTTCGATATACTTCCATAACCTTCCGATATCGTCTTCTATAATTGAAACCATCTCTTATCTCGATTAAACCGAACCATTATCAATTTATCCCTAAATGAATCACTTCTCATCTTATTCTTTTAAACCCGAACCAAATTGAACTTGACCTACTTTGATTCATCCTTCTTATTACCACCGGAGTTACATCAAAACTCCAAAATCTTACACAAGGGACGAAGCGTCGAAAATTACTACAAAGAGATGGAGGTAGCGATGATCTGAGCCGATATACAAGAAGAGCAAGAAGCTAAAATGGCCCGATTCTTAGGCGGCTTAAGCGAAAGATCACAAATGTTGTTGAATTGCAACACTATGTTGAGATGGAAGACATGGTCCATATGGCCATTAAGGTGGAAAAACAAATGAAGCATAAAGGAGCATCCCAAAATTACTCCAACACTAAACCCTCTAAGTGGGGCCAAAATACCAGCAAGGGGTTTCCCGCGAACAAGACGAAGGATTCAACGTTGACCCCTAAAACCAACAAGCCTTTGGCCGAGGCAAGCAAAGGCAAGGCTCCAAAAAGTTCTACGGCTCGATCGAGGGACATAAAATGCTTCAAGTGCCGTGGCTGAGGACATATAGCAAGTCAATGCCCAAATAGATGAACCATGGTGATGCCGGCTGACGGTAAGATTGAAACGAAAGATGAAGAAGATCATGGGTCTGAATCAAATTCTGAGAACGAGGAAGACTTAGAACAACCTGTTGAAGGAGAGTTGCTCATTGTGAAGAGAAGTCCCAGTCTCCAAATTAAGATTTTTATTGAAAAATATATGTAATGGCATATGATTTTTATTGAAATATAATCTTGTTAGTGCTTGTGTCACGGGACTAGATGATGTAGCCCCGTGACACTAGGATATCCCTATCTTCTTTCCTTACGAATGATTTTTGAAGGGGCTATAAATTAAGATTTATAGGTTCTTATTTAACAAAAAGCTTACCAGACATTTTACAATATTAGCAGCAGCTTCCCTACAAAACAAGATCATGTTTCGAAAAACAACTAGCCAAGGAACTGGTTTAGATTATTATTGGATTCCAGAAATAATTTCACCCATTCTGTCTCATAGCATTTGAATGACTTGATCAAATTAGGTAGCCATATGGTGACATTTCTGTGTAGATTAACCTTGTTACAAGGTAGGAGGTGAGAAGGGATATTTTATTTAACCAACATCTCCTATATGGAAAGTTGGAATTTCAAAAATCATCTAAACTTTTATTCAAAACTCACAAACGATATCTATATTTTCCATCCTTTTTACAGATATTATTTTAGTTGTGTTGAAATATTTATATTTTATCCTAGCACTCCCACCATACTTTACATTTTATATTCTATGACTTCTCACAAATACCCCATATTTAGTAGACAGTTTCAACTATTCAGCCAACAATGCTAATTGGCAAGAAAATCTCTAAAGTTATGACATGGAAATCTTGTAAAATCAACTACGTCGACACTTCCACTCTCAATAACAACGCCTTTCACTTTGCCTGTGAAGTCACTTATGTAGCAACCCAATTTTGCCTGGCCCACCATAAACCCAAAATAAAAATAAAATAAATAAAACCAAAAATAAATAAAACGTCTATTTACAAAATATACTAGACCAAATTACAAGCACAAACTACTAACCCAAGCCCATAACCTAAAATTTTTCAGGAAAACTAAAACACTAGCCCCCTTGCCTCGCCACTCCTAGAAATGTCAGTGGACGCGACGCCCGAAACCTTCCCCCTTTGCACCAAAAAGGCAGCAGCAACCCCGATGACTTGGTCGTTTTATTTATTTATTTTTACAAAATATAAATAAAATGATTATTTCTTTCTGCATCGTTGTGTTCTTCATTGCAGTGAGGCCAAGGCCACTTGTCTCCATTGAAAGACAGTATCATCGTCGGACGTAAGGAACCGAAAGGTTTCTTGGGGTTTCGCCATTTTTACTTCAAATCAAAGTTTAAAGGGTTAAAAAAATGGTTAAATCGGGGCTAAAAAGGTTATTTTTTGGACTCTGACCATTGGAGGCGGCGACCACCGTTCTTTGGGTGGTGTGTACACGGTGGATCGGTGATAGCCCATGGGCGAACCAAGGAAGCATTGAGAGAAAAAATGAGAGAGCAAATTTTTGTTGTTTCAGAATCAAGTACAAATGATTTTTTTAATTATTTTTTTGATTATATAGCTCCATAAAACAACGTCGTTTTGGGCTTAACTTTCAGACGCCAAAACGGTGTCATTTCAAGCCAAACCCATCGACCCGACCCGGATCCCCTAGGATCCGCATGTTTTCGCGACAAGGGTCTAATTACAGCCCTAGACCTTCCGCTTTTTAATTCTTTTCAACACAATCCTTGTGACACCCCTAACCCATATCCGTCACCGGATTAGGGTTAGAAGGCATTACCAGACATATCGGAACATTTTACAAATATTTTACAAACATACATCGTGCATCAACAATTCTTCACCATTCACAATCACTTTGTCCCTTTAAAAGGTCTACGAAACCTTATATAGGCTTTAGAGAAGGTTCGGGACTAAACCAATCTCATACAAAAACTTTGCGGAACTTAAAAATTTTTCTTTCAAAATAGGGCACACACTCGTATGGCTAGGCCGTGTGCTACACATGGCTGTGCCTTGGACCATGCCTCAGCCCGTGGGCAAAACTGACTAAAATAACACAGCCTGTCACATGCCCATGTGCTTGGCCTGTGTGCAATACTGACTTGAATCACACAGCCTGTCACATGCCCGTGTGTCTGGCCCATGTACAAGTCTGACTTACTTCAACTTAGGACAATGAAGGACACAGTCGGGACACACGCTCGTGTGCTCAACCGTGTGGGCAATTATAGGCAATTTGTAAGGCCAAATCGCCACCCATTTTGGGTCATACCTACAAGCACCCAACAATCATCATTTTATGACCTAAAAGCAATAAAAACATGTCATTTTCAATATTCTAACCTCTCATCAAAACAACTAATCTTTGCATCACATAACATGGCCTAAACTCATCCATAATCACATTCATTAACAAGCCACATCACATGGCTACATATAAATTTACATATTTCAAAACATAACATAAGTACTCTAGCCTATACATGCCATACTTCTATATGTACATTTTCAAAAGGTACCAAAGTATAGTATGATAGTGTGGTGATGATCCTCGATGATCCTTGAGCTTCCAAAGAGCTTATAATCTATAAAATAATGCAAACACACACAAAGTCGGCTTTCAAAAGTTTAGTAAGCCATATACAAATAAACTTATCATATAGAACATTTATAAACCATTTCATTCACATAGACTATGGCACAACACAAAAGCAAATTCATATTTTTCCTTTGGCTCAATTGTTTCCAATCACTTGCTTACCAACATATCACATAACCATGTAGTTCATTTGATCATAACACATTTTATTTCAATGTTTTCATACATGTATCTCAATTCCTCAGTTCATATATACTTACTTTTCATACTCGAACTTCGCATACATTTTAAACATGCCTTCATCATATACACATTTCTCATAACCATTCATTTCTCGGAGTGCCTGTTGAACCGTTTGGAATCTATAAGAATACTCGGATATTTCTGAGAGCTCGTACAATGCCAACGTTTCAGACGTGGTCTTACATGTAATCAAATATCGATGCTACTTGTAACACCCCATACCCGAAACCCTTGCCGGAATCGAGTACATGGCATTACTAGACTTGACTATTAACTCGGGGTGTAAGATTTTAAAGCTGTCCAACTGCGTCATACTGACCAAATCGACCATAACTTGAGTTACAAAACTCAAAATTTAGATCCGTAAATTTTTCTTGAAACTAGACTCATATAAATTTTCACCATAATTTTTCCAGAATTATTCATGTGGCCAATTAGTACAGTTTATTCATCAAATTTACCCTTATTACACTGCTTGACAATTCTGAGCTGTCTCTACAAAAATACAGTTATCTCATTGCACAAATTTCCTATAATGTTCTTGTTTATACCAATGAAAAATAGACTCATTAAGGGTTATACACATATAAACCATGCTTCTTAATGATTTTTGTACAATTTTGACAATTTTTCCAAAACAGAACAGTGACTCATGAATTCATTCAGAGCAGGTCTCACTAAAACTTAATTATCTCATAATATATAAATATTTTGCCTACTCTGTTTCTTTTATGTAAAAATAGACACAAAATAGGTTTAATTTCATATCTCATTCACCTTCTAATTCAATATACCCTATTTTTGGTGATTTTCTAACTCACATCACTGCTGCTACTACAAGCTGTTTTGTTGCATTTTATGAAAGACTAGCTTCTAACCGAACCTACCTACATCCCTAATTCAAGGATTCATTTCAGTATCCAAACATTTCCTTAACAAAACGATTAAACTTTGATTAAGAATGCATAAACATTGCCATCATAAACCAACATACGTATCAAGACACAACAGATACTTAACTAAAAATTTAGCCATATTCGCATGGCTATTATATACATGAACCTTAAGATTTCATCAAACAAAGACCAAGTCTTTCCTATAAATGCCTTCGTTTAAAATCAAAATGAAAGAGTACCCAAAATGTAGATTGATAGTGTGAGTGACTTTCCGAGCGATCCCAAGAGCTTGTAGCTTGCACCTAAACTATAAAACAGAGAAACATTTCACATGATAAGCTTGCTAGCTTAGTAAGTCCTAATTTCATAAAAATAACATTTGAATTTTAACAATTAAATTACTATAATTCAACTTGTGGACTTGTGCTCATACTTATTTTCAAACTTTAATTTTCATACCCATATTAACAAGTATGAATTAAATGAGAAACGATATCTCTCTACCCACATGCTTATGATCAAAATACTTGTTTATAAACCAACCTTTCGAAACCCAAAATGTCATCGTATAATCATAGGTACATGCATTTATATACTTAAATGTCAATTACTATAACATGGCATCAATTACACAACCACTCATGTGGCCGAATATGCCTAGTCATGTATCCTCATATTAGAAGACCAAGATACAACAATCATATCATTCATTAGTAAAGCCGAGAACACATATTATAACCATATATATATATATATATATATATATATATATATATATATATTCCACACTCGTAACACATGCCATTTGTAATAAATTACTGATTTTCCTTGTCTCATATAAGTAAGAAATTCATTCCTACTTCACATACTCACACAGCCGTTAACTCGATAAGTTTGCTTTAATTCGCCTTGAACATAAATTTGGTTTCTATTTTGTAAAATACATCACAGCATAAAGCACGCTAGGCATTTAAAGCCGAAATAAATCATAAGCACTAAGCTGCTAGGCACTAAGCACGATATATCAAACTAAGACGAAGCTTTGTTAGGCACTAAGCCCGAATGTATCAAAGCACAGACGAAGCACGCTAGGCACTAAGCCGAATGTATCACCAAGACGAAGCTCATAGGCACTAAGCCCGAATATATAACACAATCAACATTCCCATGCACATTACTTAATGCTACAATCACATCCATCTCATATGCTTTATTTTACAATATCATGTTAAACCGAACGTAAGTATCCACATCACATTCAATCAACAAATTCAATACCATTTCATGCCCCACATTCGCCTATATACATTTTTATGCCTTAGTATACTAAATTTTATCATATACTACTTTGGTAATTAAATTCTCAATTTAAATTTGTAAGGACTTACCTCGGTTGTCGATAGGTAGTACAAATCGGCTTATTCGAGAACCTTCGTCTTTCCCGATCTAAATCTGTTTTCTTTGCTCTTGATCTAAAACACATTAAAATTCAGCTCATTCAAGTTCAATTCATCTTAATTTAGTCCCTAAGCACATAAATGGGCAAATTACTATTTTACCCCTAGCATTTCACAACTTTGCAATTTAGTCCTATTTGCTTAACACACAAAATACACCAAATTAGCCAAAACTATGCAAGGGCGAATGTTCCTAGGGACCTTACAAGTCCTCACATTTCATTTATTTTGCAAATAGGCCCTCTAAAAATTTATTTTTACAATTTAACCTAAAAACTCAATTTCATCAAAACTTCCAACACAAAACATATTAATCCTTTACATATCTTTCATCTAAAACCATCAAATATCAAAATCCACATGAATACAACAATGGCCAAACATCAAGCATGCTTAGATTCAAAAATTACAACATGGGTGATTCACGGTTCGAAGCAACGATCTCAAAACGTAAAATTACTAAAACCGAAATCAAACTAACCTTGAAATCAAGCCTCAAATTGCCGAAATTTGAAGAACAAAACCCTTTTATCTTTCTCAACTTTCGCCTTAAGAGAATGGATGATAACATGGCTTTATTTTATGTTATTATAACATATAATAAAGAAATTTATTAATTTACTTATATAACCTTTAATATAAAATAAAACCAATATATATACTATGGATATTTTGTCAAAAGCCATCCACTAACTTTAAAAATGGGTTATTTACCCATTTAATGCTTCATATTAAGCCATGCTCAAATAGGCACTTTACACTCTAGTATGCCACTTTTACATTTCTGCGATTAAGTCCTTTTTGTCTAATTCGATACTCAAGCGATAAAATTTTTCTACAAAACTTTCACACATAAATTCATATATAATAAGCACTAAATATAATATTTAAATATTTCTCGGGTTCAATTGTGGTCCCGAAACCACCGTTCGATTAGGGTCGATTCGATTCATTACAACTCTCCCCTTAAGGATTTTCGTCCCTAAAATCTTACCGTTAAACAACGTCGGATATTGTTGCCTCATTGAATCTTGAGGCTCCACGTTGCCTCTTCAACTCCGTGTCGATTCCATAACACTTTCACTAAGGAAATCTTTTGTTTCTTAACTCTTTCATTTCCGAGCTAGAATACGGATCGGCTTTTCCTCATCGTCATATCAGTTGTATCTCAATCTCGAATGAACAATCACATGTGACGGATCGATCTGTATCTCTGACATACAAACATGAAATACATCGTGTATCTTTTCTAATTCGAGGGTAGCTTCAATCTATAAGCAACAGCCCAATCGTTCAATAATTTCATACGGTCCGATAAATCTTTGACTCAACTTGCCTTTTCGACCAAATCGAGTACTTTCTTCCACGGAGAAACTTTTAAGAACACACGATCTCCTACTTGAAATTCGATGTCTTTACGTTTCATATCAGCATAAGACTTTTGTCGATCTGATGCAACTTTCAAATTATTTTTGATTATGGCCACTTTCTGTTCAGTCTCTTTAATCCAATCAACCCCGTGTATCTTATTTTCACTGAGCTCAGTCCAGTATAATGGTGTTCAACATTTTTGCCCGTATAAAGCTTCATAAGGTGCCATTTTGATACTTGATTGAAAGCTATTATTATAAGCAAATTCAATCAAAGGTAGGTATCGTTCCCACGCCTTCAAACTTGAGAACGCAACATCTCAACATGTCCTCAAGTATTTGGATAGTTCGCTCGGATGGCCAAATGCATCTGCGGATGGAAGGTCAGTACTAAAATGAAGTTTAGTACCTAAAGCTTCTTGCAACTTCTTCCAAAACCGTGATGTGAATCTCGGTCTCATCTGAAACAATGGAATTCGGTACACCATGCAATCTCACAATCTGTGATACATACAATTCACAAGTTTATCAAGTGAATAGTGCATGCGTATTGGCACAAAATGAGTGATTTAGTCGGTCTATCAACTATCACCCATCTGCATCTTTCTTACTCGGTGTCATAGGAAGACCGGATACAAAATCCATTGTAACTTTATCCCATTTCCACTCGGTATCATGATCTATGAAGCAACCCGAAGGCACTTGATGCTCGGCTTTTACTTGCGACAAATTAGGCACTTTGAAACAAATTCGGATATATCTCGTTTCATACCGGCCACCAATAAAAGCTGTTTCAAGCCGTTATACATTTTCGTGCTACCGGATGTATCGATAGTCGGCCACTATGAGCCTCACTCAAAATCATCTCAGTATCAAATCGAGTTCTTTGGAACACACATTCGGCTTTTAAAATTCAAACAGTCATTTGCATCAATCTGAAAATCTGATTCTGTACCTTTTTCACACTGAATTCATTTAGCAATCATATTCTTGTCAACTTTCTGTGCCTCACAAATTTGTTGGATAAACATTGGTCTTGCTCTTAACTCTGCTATGATCGAACCATCACTAGACATAGCCATCTGTACATTCATTGCACGAAGAGCAAATAATGATTTCCGACTTAATGCATCCGCAACAACAATAGCTTTTCCCGGGTGATAGTCAATCACCAATTCATAATCTTTCAACAATTCTAGCCACTGCGTTGTCTCAAATTCAGGTCTTTACGAGTCATTAGATACTTGGACTTTTGTGATCCGAGTAAACATGACATTTCTCGCCAAATAAGTAATGGCGCCAAATCTTGGTCTGAACACAATGGTACGTAAGCTCTAAATCATCGTCGGGCAATTCCTTTCATGCGGCTTCAATTGTCTTGAAGCGTAGGCTACAACTTTGCCTTCCTCGCATCAAAACGCAGCCCAAACCATTTAAAGAAGCATCGAATAAACAACGAATTCTTTACCCGATTCAGTTGAACTAATCTCGAGCTTCATCAAAAGGCTTTCAAGCGATCAAAACTTTTCGACATTTTTCGACCACTCGAACCGGACATCTTTCTGCGAGAACTTTGTTAGCGGGTTGCTATCATAGAAAAATCTTTCACAAATCGTCGATAGTAACACGCAAGTCCCGAAAACTTGAATCTCGAAACATTTTTCGGTGGCTTCTAATCAAGTATAGCCGAGATTTTGTTCGGATCAACTCGAATACCTGATGCTGAAACCACATGTCCCAAAAAGCTGACCTCTTTCATCCAAAACTCACACTTACTAAACTTCGCATACAGCTGATGATCTCGCAAAGTTTGTAGCATTAACCTCAAATGTTCAGCGTGTTCAATTTAATCTTTGGAGTAGATCAATATGTCATCAATAAACACCACCACAAATCGATCCAAAAACTGTCTAAAAACCCGATTCATCAAATCCATAAAAAAGAAGGTGCATTAGTAAGCCCAAAAGGCATTACCAAAAACTCAAAATGTCCGTACCTCGTCCAAATGCGTCTTTGGCACATCTCGTATCTCGACTCATGGCGATAATAATCCGATCTCAAATCTATCTTGAAAATCTGAAGCCCCTTTCAATTGATCAAACAAATCATCAATCCGAGGTAACGGTACTTATTCTTTATAGTTACTTTATTCGGCTTCTTGATAATCAATACACATTCGCATCGTTCCATCTTTCTTTCTCACAAAAAGAACTGGTGCACCCAAGGAGAGAAACTTGGTCGCGTAAAGCCCCTATCTCATTAACTCTTGCAATCTGTGCTTTCAACTCTTTTAGCTCGATCGGTGCCATCCGATATGGAGCTATTGAGATCGAGTCGTTCAGGAGCTAGTTCAATGCCAAACTCAATCTCTCGTCTTTGAGGGTAAACTTGGTAGTTCTTGAGGAACACATCCGGGTATTCACATACAATCGATGCAGATTCAATCATTTTCTCGGACAATTTATTAATTTACTTATATAACCTTTAATATAAAATCAAACCAATATATATACTATGGATATTTTTGTCAAAAGCCATCCACTAACTTTAAAATGGGTTATTTACCCATTTAATGCTTCATATTAAAGCCATGCTCAAATAGGCACTTTACACTCTAGTATGCCACTTTTACATTTTGCGATTAAGTCCTTTTGTCTAATTCGATACTCAAATGATAAAATTTTTCTACAAAACTTTCACACACATAAATTCATATATAATAAGCACTAAATATAATATTTAAATATTTCTCGAGTTCGGATTCGTGGTCCCAAACCACCATTTTTACTTATATAACCTTTAATATAAAATAAAACCAATATATATACTATGGATATTTTGTCAAAAGCCATCCACTAACTTTAAAAATGGGTTATTTACCCATTTAATGCTTCATATTAAGCCATGCTCAAATAGGCACTTTACACTCTAGTATGCCACTTTTACATTTTACGATTAAGGCCTTTTTGTCTAATTTGATACCCAAACGATAAAATTTTTCTACAAAACTTTCACACACATAAATTCATATATAATAAGCACTAAATATAATATTTAAATATTTCTGGGTTCGGATTCGTGGTCCCGAAACCACCGTTCGATTAGGGTCGATTCGATTACATTACACTCTTGTCCCGAACATGTGGTCTTACACGAAATCATAGACGATACCAATATCCCAGATATGGTCTTACACGTAAATAATAAATCGATGCCAAAGTCGCAGACGTGGTCTTACACGATAACACATAACGTAATCATGTGTCATGACATATGTATCCTAACTATTCCCATGATTAATGCAGGGGCTTTTCGGCTTTGACACATTGTCCAAGCTTTCTCATATTTCACATATGTATCTTCTATAATCATTTATCACCATTCAATTTCATATAAGCATGAATAAATCAACTCAAACACATTTATTTGTATATACACTTACCTCGTACGGAAAAGAACAGAAAAGAACGGTTATTCAACTACTTTTGATTTCCTTCGATCTAATTTTGTTTTCTTTGGTTCTTGATCTAGTTCAATTTAACTCTTTTATTCATCAAATCATTGAATTCAATCCATATACACACATTTAGGGAATTTTACAAATTAGCCCTCACATTTTTACATTTGACATTTAAGTCTGTATTTCATAAAATCACCAAATACACATAATTTCTTTATACCCATGCTTAGCGGAATATTCCATTAATCCATATAAGCCCACATAATTCATTTATTTCACATTTTAGTCCCTTAATTTTTCATTTTCACAATTTAGCTCATAATAGTCAAATTCATCAAAAATCCAAAGACAAAACATATTAATCTAACATCAAGCTTTCATATATCACCATTTAACATCACAAATCTCACAAAATCATCAATAGCATAACGCACAATCTTCATCAAATTCAAAAATTGAGACATGGGCTTGATAAAACACAAAGCAACAATCACAAAAACGTAAAAATCATCAAAAATCGAACAAAACTCATACCTTCATCAAGCTTAGACAAGGTCGAACCCTAGCAACTCTTTCTCTTTTCTTTTCCTTTTAATTTTCGGCAATGGATGAACATATTATGACCATTTTCATGTTTGTTTTATTATAAATCATAATAATACATAAATTACCAAAATATCCTTGATTAATAAAAATATAAATCATTAACATTATGGTCATTAATGTCCACTCACCAAGTTAGTGGCATAATAACAACATAAGGACCCCTTAATAATAAAGATACATCAATTCGGCACTTAATCAAATAGAAAGCCACTTTTACATTTTCTACAATTTAGTCCTTTTTCTTAATTAAGCACACAAATGATAAAATTTAATCATAGAAATTTCACACATATCAATTCACATATTTTAAGCGGAAAATAATATTAAAAATATTTTTTGATTCAGATTTGTGGTCTCGAAATCATTATTTTGACTAGGTATAAACTGGACTATTACAATTCTCCCCCCATAGGGATTTTCATCCCCGAAAATCTTACCATTGAATAGATTCGGATATTGCTGTCTCATAGTATCTTCGAGATCCTACGTAGCCTCTTCAGCATCTTGCCGATGCCACAATACTTTTACTAACGGAATTCTCTTATTTCTCAATTCTTTAACCTCGTGAGCTAAGATATGGATCGGTTCTTCTTCATAAGTCATATTGGACTGAATCTCTATCTCAGATGGAGAAATCAAAGGCGAGGGATCGGATCTGTATCGTCGAAGCATCGATACATGAAACACATTATGAATCTTTTCTAGTTTAGGTGATAGCGACAATCTATAAGCAACTGACCCGATACACCCAGTGATCTCATACGGTCTGATAAATCTTAGACTCAATTTGCCCTTTTTATCGAATCGAAATATTTTCTTCCACGGAGACACTTTTAAAAGCACTTTATCTCTGATCTCAAACTCAATATCTTTTCGTTTCAAGTATGTATATGATTTCTGTCGATTGGACATTACTATCAAACTATCACGAATTACTTTTACTTTCTACTCGGCTCTTTTATCAAGACAATCCCGTGAATCCTATTCTCGCTCAGCTCTAACCAGTATAACGGTGTTTGGCAGTTACGACCATATAAGGCTTCGTACGATGCCATTTTACTGCTCGATTGAAAACTATTATTATACGCAAATTCAATCAATGGAAAATATTGTTCCCATGTACCTTCAAACTCAAGAATGCAACATCTCAACATATCCTCAAGTACCTGAATAATTCGCTCGGATTGACCATCCGTCTGCGGGTGAAAAGCAGTACTAATGTGCAATTTCATACCTAAAGCCTCTTATAATTTTTTCCAAAATCGTGAAGTAAACCTCAGATCTCTGTCAGACACAATAGATAGTGGCACCCGTGCAATCTTATAATATCATAAATATATAGCTCAGCTAACTTATCAAGTGAGTAATCAGATCGAGCCAGAATAAAATGGGCTGATTTCGTCAATCTGTCAACTACAACCCAGATCGCGTCTTTCTTTCTCGGAGTTAAAGGCAAACCGGAAACAAAATCCATCATCACTCTATCCTATTTCCACTTGGGAATCATAATCGGTTGTAACAAACTAAATGGCATCTGATGTTCAGTTTTAACTTGCTGACGGATCAAACATTTCTAAACAAAGTCAGAAATATCTCTTTTCATTCCAGGCCACCAATAAAATTGTTTCAAATCATTATACATCTTTATACTTCCCAGATGAATAGATAGGCAACTGTTATGTGCTTCTTTCAAAACCAACTGAATTAACTCTAGATTTCTCGAAACACAAATTCGATCTCGAAATCTCAGACAATCATCAACATCAACTCGAAATTCAGAATCAGAGTTCAAATCATACTAGGTTCGTTTCGCTAACATTTCATTATCAACTTTCTGAGCATCAAAAATCTATCGTAAAAACAACGGTCTTGCTTTCATTTCAGCTAAAACCGAACCATCATCAGATAGAACTAAATGAGCATTCACTGTACGTAAAGCAAACAACAATTTCTGACTCAAAGCATCAGCGACAACATTTGCTTTTCCCGGATGATAATCAATCATAAGCTCAAGTCTTTTAACAGTTCTAGCCATCTTCTCTGACGCAAATTCAAATCTTTCTGAGTCATCAGATATTTCAAACTTTTATGATTATAAAACACATGACATTTTTCACCAAATAAATAGTGCGCCAAATTTTCGATGCGAACATAATCGCTGCCAGCTCAAGGTCGTGCGTCAGATAATTCTTTTCATGAGGTTTCAATTGTCTCGAGGCATAACCTATAACTTTTCCTTCCTGCATCAAAACACATCCTAAACCATTCAACGAAGCATCACTATATATCACAAATTCTTTACCGGATTCTGGCTGTACTAGCACTGGAGCTTCAGTCAATAGAGCTTTCAACTGATCAAAACTTTTCTACACTTTTCAGACCATTCAAATTTCACATCTTTCTGAAATAATCTCATCAGCGGAGTTGCAATCATTGAAAAGCCTTTTACGAACCCTCAGTAATAACCAGTAAGTCCTAGACAACTGTAAACTTTAGACACATTTTTTGGAGGCTGTCAGTCCAAAATAGCTGAAATTTTGCTCGAATCAACTCGTATACCAGATGCTGACACAATATGCCCTAAGAAGCCAACTTCGCGCAACCAAAACTCACATTTACTAAACTTTACATACAATTGCTTATCACGCAGAGTTTGTAGCACAATTCTCAAATGTTCGGCATGCTCAGTTTCATTACTCGAATATATCAATATGTCATCAATGAATACAACAACGAATCGATCTAAATACGGTCTAAAAATTTTGTTCATCAAATCCATAAAGACAGCTGGAGCATTTGTTAGTCCGAAAGGCATAACTAAAAATTCATAATGCCCGTACCTCATTCTAAATGCAGTTTTCGGAATATCTGAATCTTTTACTCGCAACTGATAGTATCCCGATCTCAGATCTATCTTTGAAAATACAAAATCTACTTTCAACTGATCAAACAACTCATCAATTTTGGGCAGAGGATATTTGTTCTTGATAGTCACTTTATTTAACTGACGGTAATCAATGCACATTCTCATCGTTCCATCTTTCTTTTTCACGAACAAAACATGAGCACCCGAAGGTGAGAAACTCGGTCGTATAAATCCTCTATCTGTCAATTCTTGCAACTGAGACTTCTATTCTTTTAATTTTTTTGGAGCCATTCTATATAGATCTATTGAGATAGGGGTCGTCCCCAGCACTAACTCAATACCAGACTCAACTTCTCATATCGGACGTAATCCCGGTAATTCTTCAAAAAATACATCACAGAACTCACAAACCATTGGCACAGATTCAACTTCTTTTTATGTCACTTTAGAATCAATCATATAAGTAAAATAGGCTTCGTAACCCTTTTTCACATAACTTTGAGCTTTCATCACTGACATCACAGCCGGTAACCCATTCAAATCATTAGATTCAATTCGAATTATTTCATCATTCTAACATCTCAAATCAATAGTTTTCCTTTTACAATTCACAACAACATCATGCAATGTTAGCCAATCCATACCCAAAATTATATCAAACTCAAAGGGTAATAGCATCAAATCAATCAAAAAGTAGATATCTCGAAACATCAACGGACAATTCTTGCACACTTTATCAACTAGAACACACTTGCCTAAGGGGTTCGATACTCTAATTACAAATTCAGTAGACTCTATGGGAAAAGCCTTACTATATACTAAGTTCATGCATATATATGAATGAGTAGACCCTGGGTCACTCAATGCAATCACAGAAGTATCATAAAGAGTAAAAGTACCAGTAATGATGTTTGGAGACGAAGCTTCCTCACGAGCTCTAATAGCATAAGCCCTGGTAGGTGCTCTCGCCTCAAATCTAGAAACTGTATCTTTCGTAGCTCTCTGGCTACTGCTCACATTTCCCGTGTTTCAAGGAGGTCTACCCCTAGCTGAAGCATTATTCGACTTCGAATTCTGTACAATCTCTTGCTCATCAGATTCAGGACAATATTGGATAAAATGATCTAAAAATCCACATTTGAAACCTGCTCGATCCTTTAATTGATAATTTCCCGGATGTCTTTTACCATAATGTCTACACTCGGGTTGCTCAGATCTAACATTTCCAACACTTGCAATCGAAGTAGCTAGAGTTCGAAACTTCGAATGTGATCTAACACGATCTTTGCCTAAATGTCCCACATTAGCCTTTGAATGGCTATACTCATCTCGAAATTTCTTCGATATAGACTGAAATGATTTACTAGAGGATCTCTTTCTCACATCTCTAACTTCTGACTCAGCTTTTCTTTTATCTTTCCTGAGTTCTTCAGCTTTACATGCTTGGTCAACAAGCACAATGAATTCTTTTATTTCCAGAATTCTGACTAACAAACAGATATTTTCATTCAAGCAACCTTTGAATCTTTTACACATTATTGCCTCAACCGAGACACATTCTCGTGCATACTGGTTCAGTCTCACACATTCTCGCTCATATTCTGTAACAGACATATGGCCCTGTTTCAATTCAAGAAACTCATTTCGCTTTTGATCAATAAATTTCTCACTGATATATTTCTTCCGAAATTCAGATTGAAAGAAATCATAAGTAATTCGTTCTTTCGAAACAACAAAAATCAAAGTTTTCCACCATTGGTAAGTTGCTTCTCTCAACAAAGAAACGACATATTTCACACATTCGTTAGGGGTACACGACATCTCATCAAATACTCGAATCTTATTCTCGAGCCAAAACTCAGCTCTCTCAGCATCATCATCAGTGGTAGCACGAAATTCTTCAGCCCTATACTTTCTAATCTTATGAACCAGAGGTTTATTCAGACAAATTGGATCTATAACTTGAGGAGCTACAGGAACTTGCAGAGGTAGAGGTTGAGAAATAGCCGGATTCGCTTTAACATATTGAGTGAACCACTCATTCATCATTTGGAAGAAGGCTGCTTAGCCTCTCCTTCTTGACCGCTAGTAACCGATCTAGAATCAGATGGCATTGTTCCTTGAGGGGGAGCAGGCACATTACTTTCTACATCGTCAGCTACGGCTCATTCGGGATCCATTTACTATACGAAAATACATTTTATCTATCAGGATTTATCACACTATCACAATTCATATATATGGCATGTATAGCTAGACACCCATACGCTATGTTAGTCCTAGAATAGACTAAACCGTAGCTCTAATACCAACAACATAAAACACCCCTAACCCGTATCCATCATCAGATTAGGGTTAAGAGGCATTACTAGACATATCGAAACATTTTTCAAATATTTTACAAACATACATCATGCATCAACAATTCATTATCATTCACAATCACTTTGTCCCTTTAAAAGGTCTACAAAACCATATACAGGCTTTAGTGAAGGTTCGGGACTAAAGAGATCTCATACAGAAACTTTGTGAAACTTAGAAATTTTTCTTTCAAAACAGGGCACACGCCCATATGTCTAGGCCGTGTGCTATACAATGCCGTGCCTTGGACCATGCCTCAGTCGGTGGGCAAAACTGACAAAAATAACACGGCCTGTCACACGCCCGTGTGCTTGGCCTGTGTGTAATACTGACTTGAATCACATGGCCTGTTACACGCCTGTGTTTGGCCCGTGTACAAGTCTGACTTACTTAAAATTAGGAAAGTGAAGGACACAGTCAGGAAACACGCCCGTATGCTCAACCGTGTGGGCAATTATAGGACATTTGTAAGGCCAAATCGCCACCCATTTTGGGTCATACCTACAAGCATCCAACAATCATCATTTTATGACCTAAAAGCAACCAAAACATGTCGTTTTCAATATTTTAACCTCTCATCATAAAACTCATCTTTGCATCACATAACATGGCCTAAACTTATCCATAATCACATTCATTAACAAGCCACATCACATGGCTACATATAAATTTGCATATTTCAAAACATAACATAAGTACTCTAGCCTATACATGTCATACTTCTATATGTACATTTTCAAAAGGTACCAAAGTATAGTTTGATAGTGTGGTGATGATCCTCGATGATCCCCGAGCTTCCATTAGCTTCGATAATCTATAAAACAATGCAAACACACACAAAGTAAGCTTTCAAAAGCATAGTAAGCCATATACAAATAAACTTGTCATATAGAACATTTATAAACCATTTCATTCAAATAGACTACAGCACAACACAATAGCAAATTCATATTTTTACTTTGGCTCAATTGTTTCCAATCACTTGCTTACCAACATATCACATATCCATGTAGTTCATTTGATCATAACACATTTTATTTCAATGTTTTCATACATTTATCTCAATTCCACAATTTCACATATACTTACTTTTCATACTCGAACTTTGCATACATTTCAAACATACCTGCATCGTATACACATTTCTCATAACCATTCATTTCTCCAAGTGCCTGTTGCACCATTTGGAATTTATAAGGATACTCGAATATGTCTGAGAGCTCGTACAATGCCAACATCCCAGACGTGGTCTTAGATGTAATCAAATATCGATGCCACTGTCCCAGACAGGGTCTTACACGAAATCATATACAATGCCAATGTCCCAGACATGGTCTTACATGTAAATAATAAATCGATGCCAACGTCCCAGATGTGGTCTTACACGATAACACATAACGGAATCCTATGTCATGACATATGGATCCTAACTATTCCTATGATTCATACAGGGATTTTCGGACTTTGACACATTGTCAAAGCTTTCTCAATTTCACATATGCATCTTCCATAATCATTTATCACCGTTCAATTTCATATAAGCATGAATAAATCAACTCAAACACATTTATTTGTATATAGACTTACCTCGTACGGAAAAGAATGGAAACGAACGCTATTCAACTACTTTCGATTTCCCTCGATCTAATTTTGTTTTCTTCGGTTCTTGATCTATACACATTTGAATTTAAATCTTTTATTCATCAAATCATTCAATTAAATCCATATACACACATTTAGGGAATTTTACAAATTAGCCCTCACGTTTTCATATTTTAACATTTAAGTCCCTATTTCATAAAATCACCAAATACACATAATTTCTTCATACCCATGCTTAGCCGAATATTCCATTAATCCATATAAGCCCACATAATTCATTTATTTCACATTTTAGTCCCTCAATTTTTCATTTTCACAATTTAGCCCATAATAGTCAAATTCATCAAAAATCCAAAGACAAAACATATTAACCTAATATCAAGCTTTCATATATCACCATTTAACATCACAAAGCTCACAAAATCATCAATAGCATAACTCACAATCTTCATCAAATTCAAAAATTGAGACATGGGCTTGATAAAACACAAAGCAATGATCACAAAAAAGTAAAAATCATCAAAAACCGAACAAAACTCATACCTTAATCAAGCTTAGACAAGGCCGAACCCTAGGAACTCTTTCTTTTTTCTTTTTCTTTGTATTTTCAGCAATGGATGAACATATTATGACCATTTTCATGTTTGTTTTATTATAAATCATAATAACACATAAATTACCAAAATATCTTTGATTAATAAACATATAAATCATTAACATTATGGTCATTAATGTCCACTCACCAAGTTAGTAGCATAATAACAACATAAGAATCCCTTAAGAATAAAGATACATCAATTTGGCACTTAATCAAATAGAAAACCACGTTTACATTTTCTACAATTGATTCCTTTTTGCTAATTAAGCACACAAATGATAAAATTTAATCACAAAAATTCACACATATCAATTCACATATTTGAAGTACAGAAAATAATATTAGAAATATTTTTAACTCGGATTTATGGTCCCGAAACCACTATTCCGACTAGGGTATAAACCGAACTGTTACAATCTTATTTCTAGTCTTTTTTCTTTTTTAAAATTTATGCCATTTAATTTTGGATTTTTTTATTTTGGTCCCTCTAGGAAACGATGCGTTTAATGGGTTTAGGAATAATTTCCCATTTGATCCCTGCTTCTTTTCGTGCGTTCTGTTTTGTTCCTTTTTTCTACCTTATTAATTAATTAATTTATTTTATTATAATTTATGCTTCTAATTTCATTTAATTTCCAATCTAATCCTTCATTTATTTAATTTCACCCTTTTATGAATTTTATTAATTTATTAATTTATCTATTTATTTATTATTTCTTTACCTCTGTTAATACTTAAAGTTCATAATATTTATATTTCCCTTTTATTGTGCATTTTACCTCTAAATTAAACAAATTTTACTTTATCCTTGAATCATTACTATTATCATTTTGTTTTTTTATTGAACATGACATTAATTAAATCATTATCGTCACTAATATTTTTATCATCATCAATTTATTATTAAAGTTGTTTCATCACCATTTGATAATGGTACCTACTATTATTTTGTTCTTATATTATTATTTTACGATAGTCATTTCAAATTTTATCTATGCTTTATTTATTATTATGTAGTTATTTTATTTTATTATTATTTTTTATTATATTATTGTTTTGGCCATTATGCTTAGATATATTTATTCATTCTCGCATTATGCTCAATCGCATATCATTTCAAGTGATGCATTCGTTTTTACATAACTAATGTGAAGAAATTAAAATCAATGTGATATTCTTTATTTTGAGGATTCGATAAATTGTGACCCTAACTTACGGGTACGATTTTTCCTTGAACTAAAATAATTAAATATCTCTCCTTTTTAAGAAAAAATAAGATTGTAAGATTTGGGCTATAATTAAAAGGAGAGCATCTTTATTTTCGAGAATTCGAGATTTTGTGCCCCAACTTACAGGACATGATTTTTCATCTTGATCGACTCAAAATGAGAACACATCCTTATTAAAAAATCAATTTAGATTAGATTTCTTTCAATACCATCAAGTAACACAATGCAAAGAGGGACCGTATTTTAAATTCCCTTCGAATTTTCAATTTTCGACATCAAAACATCAAGTAATCAACTAGGTACCAATTTTGGGCGTTATGAAGGTGTTAATCCTTCCTCACATGTAATGACTCCTGAACCTATTTTCTTAGATTTTGTAGGCAAAAAATCATTGCTTCAGTAAACCTAACCTTTTATGATTAAATTTTGAGGTAATCCAATCACACATAAATAAAAAAGATTGGTGGCGACTCTATTTTCGTTTTCAAAATAAAGTCGATTTCAAAAAAAAAAAGGTTTTGACAGCTTGGCGACTACATTAGGGACTAATAAGAGAGTCAAGTGACGAGTTGATTACTTTTTGGTCTTTTTGTCGAAAATTGATAAATTGGTTTAAATTAACGATCCCATCCTTGCTTTTCACCCTTCATACTTTATTTTGGTGGTAAAAAATGATTTCATTATCTAGGGTTATATAATGAGTCAATATTTCTTCTTTATTGGTTCGAGTTTCTCTTGGTATATTTCCACATTGCATGGCATAATAGTTCCATTTTGCCCTTCTTAAGTGGGACTAAGAAGCTATTTCTTCGTGAGGTCTTCACCTCCGTATAGGATAGTGGATCACTTTCGGGATACATTTGTACCTATGTCTTCATGAGGTCTTCACCTCTGTATAGCCATAAGAAAATGTATTCCCTTGAATTGAGCTCGGTCTGTATGAGCCTATAATGGGTGAGGATCAAGGAATCTACTAGTTCAAATACCCTTACTTTAGAACCGAACCCCATATAATAAGCCCTAAAGAACCTACTTTAAGTAGAACTATATCAAACCTTTAGTGGTCACCCGAGTATATGTTCTATTTACTATTTCTTGCTCTGTATTTTAGCTTTGTATGAAATGTACTAACTTGTTTCATTTTGTTTTGGCTGTGATTGCATTGCATTTTCATCATAGAAAAGGGTGTTGATTCGCGTTTAGTTGCTAAATAGAGAGCTTGTCCTGGAAAAGGGATTTCTTGATAAAGTGGAAAATAATGTAGCCATACGAATATGGTTTGAGAAAACACAACAAGAGAAGGGTGACAGCCTGAAGGAGGGGTACATGTCAGAACTATGGGATTTCACTCGCATAAGTGTAACTCAGAATAATCTCTAAGAGTTGAAAGAAATATGGGACCAATGGAATAACGAAACTAATCAGTTATTCTACCATAACTATGGTGATTTGCCTTATTTACTCAATGTTAAAATGGATAAGCACTTATTCCAGCTCTTACCTAGGATTGGAATCCCGCCTATAGTTGCTTCACTTTTGGGAAGGTAGACTTGGTGCCCACCATAGAAGAGTACACAACTCTGCTTCATTGCCTGAGTATCCAAGCCAATAAAGCTTATTCTAGAGCCGCCAACATCCTAACTTTATTAAAGAGGCTAATGAGCATAACTGGGATGAGCGAGCAATGGATCACAGCCGAGATTAAACAAAAAGGAGCTAGTAAATGCATCATTTGGAAAAGTTTGCTAGGATTTGATCTATACACATCTAGATACGAAGAAAAGAGTCGACGTCTTTGCCTTGAGCATTTATGGGTTGGTCATCTTCCCCAAAGCACTAGGGCACATAGATGAGGCAGTTTCAGATCTATTTGACTGGCTTGACAAAAGGGTCACGCCCATCCCGGCAATTTTGGCTGAAACTTTGAGATCTTTAAGTGTGTGCCAGAGAGTAGATGAAAGAAGATTTATTGGGTGTGCACAAATCTTATTAGCCTGGTTACATAGCCACTTTTAGAAGGTAGAAAAGGTCTCCTATCAGTGTTCTCCAAAAAATACTCTTCGTTAGAAGAATTTGTGGCTAATTTGAGACGAGACAACATTTTTGAAGAAAAGTGGATGACAATTCTCCAGAGTCTCTATGGCAAAGATGCTGAATGGAGGGCCCCTTGGATGATCCCTGATGAAATTTTGTACCGATGTGGAAACTTCGATCGGGTCCCTCTACTCGGGATATAGAGAGCCATTGGATATGCCTCTCTACTTTTATTAAGGCAGTATAGGTCGATGTAGTTTATACCAGCAATGCAAAGGTTGGCTCAATGTGAGTTTGCGTACAAATGTGATAATTAAAAAAAAAAGGTTCGTGAAATATCGAACGCTTGGAACCAAACTCGTAAAATGAAGAGATTTTTTGCAAACCCCATGACGACCCCGAAATATGATTGGTGGTGGGGTAAAAGAGTAAATGACAATGTCCCTTCATCAAGTCAAGAAAACACTCGGACCGATAGAAGAACACTTGTAAGTGATCCTGTTTGAGTTAGAGATCGTAAAGCAAAACTTCAAAAAAAGAGTTCGAAGCTGGGGAAAAGGATAGAAAAGTTGGAAGAGGAAAAGATTTAGTTAGGATTAGACGTCGACGTCCAAAAGTTAGAAGCCGAGAAAATGAGGAAAGGAAAAAACAAGGCTGCAGAAGACTTGTATTGTTTAAAAATAGATTATAAGAAATTGTGTCTGTCAATAAGGACTGTTGGGTTGGGTAAAGCATCGGAACAATGGCGAATAGAAATCCAAGAAGAAAAGATTAGAGCCGATCAGTGGGAAAAGAAATTCCAAGATGCTCGAGTCCGAGGATGCTCTAAAAAGTGATTTGTTAGAAAACCAAAATGAAAAGGTTGGATTGAGAGCTCGGAAGCAGAATTAGAAAGGTCGTTACATCAATATCGTAGTTGTAACTCTGTGATTGAGTTGAGAGCAAGCCTGACTAAGATTGAAGAGTTGAAGGGAAAGATAGAAGATCTCGAGGCCGCACTGCAAAATTGTGAACTTCGAGTTGAGCTTCTTGAAATGAACAATGAACATTGGAAAGAGCAACTCTAACGTTCTCAAGGTCAGATCAGGGGGCGAAGCTTTGACTCAAATACGAGAAGTAGCTGACCATTTGCAAACCCTAGCGGTTCAAGCTAACATGCTAAGTTTGAGATACGAATCAGAATTAGATCGGGGCCGAAAATTAGCTTGTCTTCTTAGGAAAGTCAAGGCTTTGAGTATTAGGGCAATGTCGTATATGTAAAATATATCCATTTTATGTAAAGAAATTTGTTTTCTAGTAAAGTTTTTCTAATATAATTGAATAAGAACCAATACCTCTTTTTGCATTTATTCATTCATTAGCATTACATTTCATCATATGCATTAAATTTCATAAAAAGGCTTTAATTAATCAAAATTATGACAGTTACCTTAGAAACCAACAAGAATTTGGCAATCGAATATCGTTACGGTACCCGTGGTAAAACTAAAGCCATTGATCAAAGGTTAGAGACACTAGAACAATTGCAGAAAGACATGTAAGATCAGTTGCAAGCGCAGTTGTATGACCAATTAGCTATGGTACAACAAAACATGAGGGATCAAATACAATAGTCCCAATGAAGCATGATAAGCCAATTGACCCAGTTACTGGCCGGAGGATCGAAAAAAGGAAAAGTACTGTGATTAACTCTAGGGATCCGCCAGGCTTTACCCCATTGAATGTCCAAACCTAACTAGATACATATCCACGAAGGGTACCCATTACTATAAGACCACAACAATACCAAGTCGGCACCTCAAGTCGATAAATTACCCAACGGGTTCAGACTCCAATCTCGAGATAATCAATCAACCCCATTGTTCCCGATTTGGACGATATGGCAGAAATGGATAGAGCAAGCGTAAAATTGCCAAAATAGCTAGAAGATTGGTGCAAGTGGTTGGAGGAAAAATTCAGAGCTATAGAGAGTACTGACTACCTTTGTGGGGTCAATGCTAAGAAATTGAGTTTAGTCCCAGATCTAGTGCTCCCACCAAAATTCAAAACTCCAGAATTTGAAAAATATAATTGGACTAGTTGTCCTGAAGCCCATATCACAGTATTCTACCGAAGAATGATGGGATACATCAATAACGACCAATTGTTAATCGATTGCTTCCAAGATAGTCTGATAGGGTCAGCTACCAAATGGTACAATGAACTAAACCGTGCCAAAATCAAATCATAGAAAGACTTGGCACAGGATTTCATGAAACAATACAGCCATGTGACTGACATGACTCTCGATAGAATTACGCTACAAAACATGAAAAAAAGCAAAGTGAAAGCTTTAGGCAATATACTCAAAGATGGAGAAAGGTGGCAACACAAGTTCAGCCACCTCTTCTAAAGAAGGAGACAACAATGCTTTTCATAAACACTCTAAAAGCCCCGTTCATTAACCATATGCTGGGAAGTGCCATAAAGAGCTTTTCAGATATAGTAATATCTGGAGAAATGATTGAAAATGCAATAAGGAGTGGGAAAAAAGACACAGGGGAAAATGCTAAAAGGTTTGCCCTAAGAAAAAAGAAGATGAAGTAAACACCACTAGTGTGTATAATAAAACCTATTCAAAATCGGTCACTGTAGGCCAACCAAGGACCGTGACGACCAGCCATCAAAGCCCTTCGAGGCAAGAATCTAACTCAAGCCCAAATACAAAAAAGCTTCAATTTACACCCATCCCGATGACAAATAGAGTGTTATATCAGAATTTTTTCGATACACATGTGGTATCCCCATTTTACTTAAAACCCATGCAATCTCTGTTTCCAAAGTGGTATAATACGAATGCTCAATGCGAGTACCACGCAGGAATTACGGGACACTCGATTGAGAACTTCACTGTATTAAAAAAATTGATTGAGAGGTTTATTAAGATAGGGATTGTAAGGTTCGATGATCCCTCGGGATTGAATGTGGCAGAAAATCAGCTACCCATTCATTCAAACCAAGGGGTAAACGCGATCATTGAGAGTGGAGAAAAGAGGACCAAAATCGATGTTACGGAAGTGAAATCCCTACTAGAGTTTGGGGAAAAAATGATCATTCAAGATTCAGAAGGGATGCCCAAAGGAGTGAGGAGCTACTATGAGTTCCACGTTGTAGAAGGTCATGAAATCCAAAAGTATGCTGAGTTCAAAGCTCTAGTGCGAAGTTTGATGGATAACAAAGAATTGGAATTCTTTGAAGATGTCAAAGGCTTGAAAGGAGGAGATGTTTGCGCCTAAGAAGAAGGATTAACGGAGAAAGTCTACAATGTCAACCACTCGGTGGTGATTATTTCACGACCAAGAAGTAATGAAGCAAGAATACAAGTTGTGCCAAGAGTCATAATTTCGAAACTCATGGCTTTTCCCTACAATGATAACAAAAGGGTTCCATGGAATTATGATTGCAACGTGATGATCACAGATGAGGAGAACTCAGTTGGCACTTTAGAAGAGGGCCAGGATATTGGTTTCTTTACACGCAGTGGGAGGAACTATGACCCTGCAAGTGCAAGAACCAAGCCCATTAAAGGAAAAACCCTAGTAGTTGAGCATAAAAAAGAAAAGATGGCTAGACTTGAATCACCTATTAACGAGCCAGTAACTGAGAACGAGGCTAAGGAATTTCTAAAATTCTTGAAGCATAACAATTATATTGTTGTAGAACAGCTACACAAACAACCAGTTTGCATATCGTATTAGCCTTACTCTTGAGCTCAGAGACACATCGTAGTGCATTAATGAAGGTGTTAAATGAAACTTATGTCACTAACAATGTCTTTGTAAAAAAGCTAGATCGTTTGGTTAACAATCTGAGTGCCGACAATTTCATATTTTTCAATGATGATGAAATATCTCCAGGGCATTAGATCCACAAAGGCTCTACATATCACTACCCGTTGCAAAGGATATACATTACCAAGAGTGCTAATCGAAAATGGATCTGCGCTGAATGTCTTGCCTCTATCCACACTGAATAGATTGCCCGTGGATAGCTCTCACATGAAGACGTGCCAAAATATGGTGAGAGCAGATGGTACAGAAAGGAGGGTGATGGAGAGGATTGAAATACCTCTTTTAATTAGTTCGAACACATATGAGGTACACTTTTTGGTGATGGATATCAAACCCTCTTATAATTTCTTGTTGGGTAGGCCTTGGATTCATTCAGCTTGGGTAGCTACACCAAAAATTGAAGTTGGTAATGGAGGGTCGACTGGTACAATAAACACTGAAGATGATATCATTTCATCTGTAACTAGTGGCGTACCGTACATAAAAGCGGATGAAGAGGCAATAGGATGTTCCTTTCGATCACTAGAATTTGTTAACGCAACTTTCATTTTCGAAGGAAACAAGATCCTAGTGCCAAAAACATCCAGAATCATGAGGATGGGCCTGCAATTGACGATTGGGAAAAGAGCCTTACCGTGAAGAGGACTCAGGAAATTCCTTCAAGGAAGAGTCAAGGCACCTATGCTGATAGACAAATAAGATCGCTTTGGCTTAGACTACAAGCCAGAAGCAAGACAAAAGAAAAAAGAGTTAGAAAGAAGCAATAAAGAAGAAGAGCACAACTAAGTGGGGGAGAGGTCAAATAAGAACTGATGATATTTTCCCATATATCTAAAATGTTTGTTTTAGGAGAAATTATTTATCTTGGACTAAAGATGGCAGAAAAAGAGAGCCCGTTAACTAAAAATGCGGAAGGAATGTTGGGAAATTTGAGCATCAATGCCATATCCGGAGAAGGAATTGGGGAAGAAAACCTATCATGCATTTGTCCTTATATCCCCGAAGTGTTCTTAACAATTGGACTGCGAAAGAGATCCCTGTAATTTTTAAAACTAATTTAGAGTAATGTTCAAAACACACTTATTGCTCTAAGCCAATGAGCAATAGGAATCCTTTTATGAAAAATGCATATGCCCATTATTTTTATTTCAATAAAATACATCTTTATGTCTCATTTGGCAAATATTCTTTCCATTTCATTCATACTGATACTACACAGATAATTATTCTTGGAGTCATTTCTTTTTTGGGTATTTCTTTATTCCTATAACAAGTCTGTAGATATCAATGATACGAGCGACGCTGCTACTGACTCAGAGTCTCTTTTTGAGAAGGATATGTGTCCAGATGAATCTCAAGACTGTCAAGATGATCAAGATTGCAACTTATCCCCTAATTTATTAAGAATGGTAGAATAGGATGAGAAAGTGATCCTACCTCACAAAGAGTCAGTGGAAATTGTAAGCTTAGGAGAAAAATAAGAAAAGAAAGAGGTAAGAATCGGAGCTTGCATCATTGTAGAGACAAAGTGACACCTCATTGAGTTACTCCAAGAATTCAAAGTTGTCTTTGCATGGTCGATCAGGATATGCCTGGTCTAAATACTGATATAGTGGTACACCAACTTCCCATAAAGGAAGAATGTAAATCAGTTCAACAAAACTGAAGGATGAGGCCCGACGTCCTGCTAAAAATAAAAGAAGAAGCCCGACGTTCTGCTGGTTTCCTACAAGTGGTTAAATACTCGGAGTGGGTAGCTAATATAGTCTCCATCCCTAAGAAAGATGGGAAAGTATGAATTTGTGTAGACTATAGGGATTTAAACAAAGCCATCCCAAAAAAAATTTTTAGTTGCCTCACATCGACACCTTAGTGGACAACATAGCAGGTTATTCACTGTTCTCCTTCGTGGATGGCTTTTCTGGATACAACCAGATAAATATGCATCCTGAAAACATGGAAAATACCACATTCGTAACCATGTGGGGAACATTTTGTTATAAAGTGATGCCATTTGGACTGAAAAATGTGGGAGTGACGTATCAAAGAGCCATGGTAACTTTGTTTAATGATATGATGCACAAGGAAATCGAGGGTTATGTTAATGATATAATCACAAAGTCCCAAACAGAAAAGGAGCATGTACAAGTCTTGAGGAAATTATTCTTGAGGTTGAGAAAATTCCAACTAAAGCTGAATCCAACAAAATGTAACATCGGGGCCATGTCGAGAAAATTGCTAGAATTTGTAGTTAGCGAAAAAGGGATCGAGATCAACTCGGATAAGGTCAAGGCTATACAGGAGTTGCCTCTGCCACGTTCTCAAAAAGAGGTTCGTGGTTTCTTAACGAGATTAAATTACATCGCCTGGCTCATTTCACAACTAACCGAGAAATCCTACCCTATATTCCGTCTCCTTAAGAAACACAATCCAGGTGTTTGGGATGAGGAACGACAGAAAACATTTGAAAAGGTCAAATATTACTTGTCCAATGCCCTAGTGCTGATGCCACCTAGTCTAAATAAGCCGCTGATACTATACTTGGCAGTATTTGGGAATTCTATGGGATGCGTGCTTGGACAACATGATGAGTCAGGAAGGAAATAAAGAGCGATATACTACCTTAGTAAGAAATTCACTAAATGTGAGACAAGAAATTCGCCAATTGAGAAATTGTGTTGCGCCTTAATCTGGACAACTCACAGACTAAGACAATACATGTTGTACCATACAACCTGGGTCATCTCAAAAATGGATTCTTTAAATTACATGATAGATTCAACTGCGTTAAATGAAAGAATGGCTTGATGGCAAATTCTGCTCTCTGAATTTAATGTAATCTATGTAAACTAAAAGGCAGTAAAAGGGAGTGCAATAGAATATGTTCTAGCCAGTAGAGCTCTAGAAGATTACGAGCCTTTGAATTTCGATTTCTGAAACGATGATCTGATGTATGTTGCAACCACTAAAGAAGATGCTTAAGAAGAATATCCTTGAAAACTAAATTTTGATGGGGCTTCAAACGCTATGGATAATGGAATTGAGGCAATTTTGGTATCCCTAGATGGAGATCATTATCCTTTCACCAGTAAACTTGACTTTGATTGCACAAATAACATGGTAGAATACGAAGCATGCATCATGGGTATCCATACAGCCATAGAACGCAAAATCAAGGTACTGGAGGTATATAGAGATTCTGCACTAGTGATCTATCAACTCAAAGGAGAATGAGAAACGAAAGACCCTAAGTTGATCAATTATCAAAGATTGGTCCTTGAATTAATTAAGGAATTTGATGACATCACCTTTTGCTACCTCTCGCAACATGAAAATCAAATGGCTGATGCCCTGGCTACCTTAGCTTCCATGGTCAAAGTAAACAAACAAGAGGATGTAAAAACCTATCCAGATGAGTATTTATGAGGCTCTAGCCCATTGTTACAACATCGAGGAGGAAGAAAAGGATGACCACCCTTGGTACCATAATATACTGAGATATGTAAAGAATCGTGAATACCCAGAGCAGGCAACCGAGAATGATAAAAGGACGCTATGGAGGCTGGCTGATGACTATGTCTTAGATGAGGAGATTCTATATAAAAGAAGAAAGGATCAAGTGCTACTAAGATGTGTGGACACTATTGAGGCCAAGAAAATCTTGGAAGAAGTCTATGAGGGTGTTTGCAGAACGTATGCTAATGGTTTTACAATGGCCAAGAAAATCATGAGATTCAGATATTATTGGTCCACCATATAAAGGGATTGCATCAGTTATGCTAAGAGATGCCATAAGTGCCAAATTTATGGAGAAAAAATTTATGTGTCTCCTTTAACTCTTCATATTATGACTTCTCCATGGCCTTTCTCTATGTGTGGCATGGATGTCATTGGGCCGATCTCACCAAAAGCTTCTAATAGGTATGGATTCATCTTTGTGGTCATCGACTACTTCACCAAGTGGGTAGAAGTTACTTCTTATGCTAATGTCACAAAGTTGACGGTTAGCAAATTCTTGAAGAAAAAGATTATATGTCGGTATGAAATGCCAGAAAGTATTATATCTAAAATGCATTGAATTTAAACAACAGTACGATAGCGGAGGTTTGTAGTCAATTCAAGATCAAATATCACAATCATCACCATATCGCCCAAAAATGAATGGTGCAATGGAGGTAGCCAATAAGAACATTAAGAAGATCGTGGAGAAAATGACTGAGAATTATAAAGATTGGCATGAGAAGTTACCATTTTCCCTCTATGCTTATCGAACATCTGTTAGAATCTCCACCGGGGTAACACCTTTCTCATTGGTTTATGGAATGGAGGCGGTTTTACCTATTGAAGTCAAAATTTCTTCTCTTTGAGTTTTGTCAGAATTGAAGTTAGATGAAGGAGAATGGATCCAATCCCGATATGATCAATTGAAATTGATTAAAGAAAAGAGGTTGAAAGCTATCCGTCATGGTCGAATGTACCAAAAATGAATTATTTGAGTTTATGAAAAAAATGTTCGCCTTGGGAATTCTATGAGGGTGACTTGGTATTGAAAAAGATCATGCCCATACAAAAAGACTTAAGAGGAAAATGGATGCCGAATTGGGAAAGACCTTATGTGGTAAAGAAAGTTTTTTTGTGGAGGAGCATTGATTCTCACCGAAATTGATGGAAAAACTTGCCCAATCCCATGAATCTGGATTTAGTTAAGAAATATTTTACCTTAAAAAAAAAGAAAAGGAGTGACCAAGGAAAAAACTCGCAAAAGGGCGCCTTGAGACCAAAGGGTTTTGAGTGAAAAACTCGAGAAAGGGAAACTAAAATTTTGAGCAAAGATAGGGCATATGGTAGTCTTGTCCTCTGAGAAGTAACAAGGAGGAGAAACTTTGTATCTTGAAGCATTAACAAAGTACTCTAGATCATCTAGACACATACCAAGCTCAAAATGGTCCTCAAGAACTTTGTGTAGAAAAGCTCACGCTGCGATATTTGGGGCACCTATTTTCATCTTACTCACTTTTTGTTTTTGCAATGTTTGCTATTTTGATTAATCTATTCATTTTGACCTTTGCTCCCAATAAATTTAAATATTGTCCATTGTCACAACCATTTTCAAGCATTTTCACATTGAAATAATGATTAATGGACTAGCGATATTTAAGTAAAAGGATTTTTTGCATATTGCTCTGAAAGGTTTCTAAATAGTACAAGAACCTGAAATAGGACCAGTAGTTAGAACTAACCAAATTTAAGGGTTGGAATTATCTTGGAACGAATAGTCTAAATTGTGATTACTTCTTCGGGTTTCCTATCAAAGATATCAGATTTGAACAAGAGGGTATGATAACACATCAGGGATAAAAACTTGACGAACAATAAGTAATGTCAGCCTAAGCACGAAAAAGGGGATCATCCTCGAAAATGACATTCTGCATTTATACAAATATCATTCATATACATCTAGCTAGGAGTATTTAATTCATTCTGATCATAACATCCTAATCGCTTAGCATAAATATTGGCCTATGAAATGGATTCTACAAGTCATGTTCTCTAGAGAACCGTGTAACAGATCAGTGAAACCAACCCTAAAGTTGCAGTGAGTTAGATTGAAACCACCATAGAAAATCTTATCTCCGAAAGTTACAGTGGGGCAGATTTAAGCTACAAATCATGTACCCCTGAAATTGCAGTGGGTGGGATCTACTATAGTAAATCTTATATGCCTGAAGTTGCAGTGGGTCAGATTAAATCTACCATAATGAATCTTATCTCCCTAAAGTTGAAATGGAGCAAGATGAGGCTACAAATCTTATCTCCTTGAAGTTCCAGTGGAGCAGATTAAAGCTACCAATCTTATCTCCTTAAAGTTGCAGTGGAGCAGATTGAAGCTACAAATCTTATCCCCCTGAAGTTGCAGTGGAGCAAATTGAAGCTACAAATCTTATCTCCTTGAAGTTGCAGTGGAGCAGACTGAAGCAACAAATCTTATTTCCTGAAGTTGTAGTGGGGCAAGATGAGGCGACAACTCCTATATCCCTAAAATTGCAGTGGATCAGATTGGAAATACACCCCTGAGGTTGCATTGGGTTGGAATAAAGCTACAACAACAAATCTTATATTCTTGAAGTTGCAATGGAGCAAGACGAAACCATGAGACTAAATCCTTCTTTCCTGAAGTTGTAGAAAAATGGATACAGTAAAGTAGAGTAACCAAGGATTGAAAGAATGGGCTACTAGAAAAAGAAAAGCACCAGAAAAGTTGAGATTCAGCAGGACCGGACAAAATTGGTCCTCATTTAAAGTCTTTGCTCCCTTTCCATTACACGACAATGAGCAAAGAGGGGCACCTGTAGCAACCCAATTTTGCCTGGCCCACCATAAACCCAAAATAAAAATAAATAAAATAAAATAAAAAATAAATAAAAAGTCCATTTACAAAATATGCCAGCCTAAATTACAAGCCCAAACTACTAACCCAAGCCCATAACCAAAATTTTTTTCAGGAAACCTAAAACCCTAGCCCTCTTACCATGCCGCTCCCCGACATGTCAGCGGACGCGGCGTCCGAAACCTTCCCCCTTTGCACCAAAACGGTAGCAGTAACCCCGATGACTTCCGCCGCCTCTGCAAGAAACACAAAAAGGGAAAAGAAGCAGAAACAAGCAATTGAAAAACATATATTGTAATATTATCTCGGTTATAAAAACCATTTTTGGTAACACGAAAGAGGAGGATCTTTTTCTTTTGAAATAGAAGAACAACAGAGAAAAAAAAGAAAAAAAAGTTTAAAAAAATGGTATTTCGTTTTATTTATTTATTTTTACGAAAATATAAATAAAATTATTATTTCTTACCTGCGTCGTTGTGTTCTTCGCCGTGCAAGGCTGAAGACACTATCTCCGATGAAAGACAGTATCGTCGTCGGATGTAAGAAACTGAAAGGTTTCTTAAAGGTTTCTTGGGGTTTTGTAATTTTTACTTCAAATCGGGGTTTAAAAGGTTTCAAATGCTTAAATCGGGGCTAAAAGGGTTTTTTGGACTTCAGCCACCGGAGGCGACGCCCGCCATCACCAATGACCGGTGGCCATGGTGGATTGGTGACGGCCCCATGGTCGGACCAAGGAAGCATTGAGAGAAAAAATGAGAGAGCAAAGTTTTTTTTTTTTAGAAACAAGTACAAATAATTTTTTTAATTATTTTTGGTTTATATAGTCCAATTAAATGGCGTCGATTTGGGCTTAACTTTCAAACACCAAAACAGCGTCGTTTCAAGCCAGACCCGTCGACTCGACCCGGATCACCTGGGATTTGCGTGTTTTTGTGACAAGGGTCTAATTGCGGCCTTAGTCCTTCCGCTTTTCAATGCTTTCCAATACAATCATATTTCTTGTCTTTTTTCTTTTTTAAAATTTATACCATTTAATTTTGAATTTTTTTATTTTGGTCCCTCCGAAACAAAGTGCGTTTAATGAGTTTGGTAATAATTTCCCATTTGATCCCTGCTCCTTTTTGCGCGTTCTATTTTAGTCCTTTATTCTGCCTTATTAATTAATTAGTTTATTTTATTATAATTTATGCTTCTAATTTCATTTAAATTCCAATCAAATCTTTCATTTATTTAATCTCACCCTTTTATGAATTTTATTAATTTATCTATTTATTTATTATTTCTTTACCTCTATTAATACTTAAAGTTCATATTATTTATATTTCCTTTTATTGTGCATTTTACCCTCTAAATTAAACAAATTTTACTTTATCCTTGATTCATTACTACTATCATTTTTTTTTTTTTATTGAACATGACATTAATTAAATCATTATCGTCACTAATATTATTATCAACATCAATTTATTATTAAAGTTGTTTCATCACCATTTGATAATGGTACCTACTATTATTTTGTTCTTATATTATTATTTTACGATAGTCAATTCAAATTTTATCTATGCTTTATTTATTTTTATGTAGTTATTTTATTTTATTATTATTTTGCTCTTATATTATTATTTTGACCATTGTATTTATTCATTTTTGCATTATGCTCAATCACATATCATATCAAGTGATGCATTCGTTTTTACATAACTCATGAGAAGAAATTAAAACCAAGGTGATATTCTTTATTTTGAGGATTCGATAAATTGTGCCCCTAACTTACGGGGTACGATTTTTCCTTGAACTAAAATAATTGAATATCCCTCCCTTTTAAAAATAATAATAATAATAATAAATAAGATTGTAAGATTTGGGCTATAATTAAATGGAGAGCTTCCTTATTTTCGAGAATTCAAGATTTTGTGCCCCAACTTATGGGGCATGATTTTTCGTCTTGATCGACTCAAAATGAGAACACATCTTCATTAAAAATTCAATTTACATCAGATTTCTTTCAATGCCATCAAGTAACATAATGCAAAGAGGGATCGTATTTTAAATTCTCATCGAATTTTCAATTTTTGACATCAAAACATCAAGTAATCAACTAGGTACCAATTTTGGGGGTTATGAGGGTGTTAATCCTTCCTCACACGTAACTGACTCCCGAACCTATTTTCTTAGATTTTGTCGGTCAAAAATCATTGTTTCAGTAAACCTAACCTTCTATGAATAAATTTTGAGGTGATCCAATCCCACTTAAATAGAAGGATTGGTGGCGACTCCATTTTCATTTTCAAAATAAAGTCAATTTAAAAAAAAAGATTTGAAAGATAGGACTCTTCAGCTATTACCTGAATCTATCCAAAAAGTAACAATTTTTTTTATCTAAATTCCTAATCTCAACTGTGTCTCCGGATTTCAGTTAGAGTAAGCGGCACTATTTTGAGACTTGGTACAATAAAATATAAAAGAAAATTTGAAGACCAATATTATAAATGAGGTTTCATTACAGCAAAACAGACTTTTAGCGGTGTTTTTAGTGGCGTTTTAAATAAAAACACCGCAAATATTATACATTAGCGGCGTTTGAAGGAAAACACCACCAAAAAATTAGCAATAGCGGCGTTTATTTACAAAACGCCGCTAAAAAGGATATATAGCGGCGTTTATTCGTAAAACGCCGCTAAAGGTCTGAGCATTAGCGGTGCTTTTGGAAAAACGCCCCTAAAGGTCTGAGCATTAGCGGCGCTTTTAGAAAAACGCCGCTAAAGGTCTGAGCATTAGCGGCGCTTTTGGAAAAACGCCGCTAATAGTCTGAGCATTAGCAGCGCTTTTGGAAAAATGCCACAAATAATTTTAAAGTTTTTTTGGATATATATGACTGATTGTTTTTAAAGTTAAATATTAAATAATTTCTTATATAATTGTAAAGAGATAACATTAATTTTAATACATTAAAATTATGATTCTAGTTTAAATTATTTAAGAGAAAATATTTGTTAAAATGAAAAATATATTAAATAACTTCTTTTATAATCGTAAAAGAGATAGTATTAATTTTAAAATATTGAATTAATTCTCATGATTGTTTAGGGTTTATGGTTTAGCATATATAGTTTAAGGTGTAAGGTTTAGGAGTTACTATTTAATGTTTAGGGATTATGGTTTATGATTTGCAGTTTAAGGTTTAAGGTTTAAGGGGGGATGTGTTAGGGTTTCATGGGTTAAAAGTTAGGGTTAATGGGTTTAAAGGTGAATGGTTAAGGGTTTGGGGTTAATATGTTAAGGGTTAGGGGTTAAGGTTTTATGGTTTATGATTTAGGGATTATGGGATAGAGGATAGGGGTTATGGTTTAGATTAAATAAATGTCTTTTAATTTATATAGTAAATAATTTCTCATATAATTGTAAAAGAGATAACATTAATTTTAATACATTAAAATTATGATTCTAGTTTATATTATTTAAGAGAAAATAGTTTTTAAAATGAAAAATATTAAATAATTTCTTATATAATCGTAAAAGAGGTAGTATTAATTTTAAAATATTGAATTAATTCTCATGATAATTTGGGGTTTATGGTTTAATTTAGGGTATATAGTTTGTGGATTAATCTTTATAGTTTAGGGTTTAGAGTTTATGTTTTAGGGTTTAATGTTTAGGATTTAAGATTAAGGGTTAGGTTAGGGTTTAGGCTAAGTTTATTAGTTTAGTTTTTATTATTTTCAAAACTCATGCACTCTTTTATCCTCTTGATCTATTATTTAACTAATTTCTTTATATCAATTAAAATAAAATTTATTTGTAATTTAACTTTTAAAATATTCAAAAATTAATGATCGTAGAAAAATTTAGAACTAATAACATTGAAAATATATGTTAAAATGTAAAAATTAAAATACTATTATTTAAAATACTTTTAAAGTTTTTTGGGTATATGACTTATTATTGTTTAAATTATTTATTAAATAATTTACTATATAATGGTAAAAGAGATAATTTTAATTTTAATAATATTTTAAATTATTTAAGATATATTAGGTAAACTTTATGTATAATAAAATTTTAAAAAATTGTAAAAAATTATAAGAAAATTGCAAAAACTTATTTTATATTGAGTTCAAGTATTAGCGGCGCTAAGTTAAAAGCGTTGCTATAAGTAGGAAATAGCGGCGCTAGTTTAAAAAACGCCACAAAGTTTAGATTTTTTTTGGAAAAACGACACCGTTTCTTTGTGTTGTGTTTTATTCAATTTTATGACCCGATCAAAATCCCTTAGAGTCTTCACCTTATTTTCACAATCCCTAAATTCCCAAAATCAGAATCCTCCTCAAATCCTCTCCTGCTTTATCGTATATTCTCCATTCTTCCTCATCGCGTCGGCCTTCATCTGCCTCGTTGCCAGTCGCCGTCACCATCCACCAACGTGTAAGTCGCCATCTCCCTTTTATTATTTCCTTCAGTCTTGACAGTAGAAAAAGAAATTATTTTCATGGCTACCAAGCTCTCCTTGACATTCTGATTCCTTGTACAGAAATCCCCAAAACCAAGAAAATCAAAATCGGGAGTTCCACAGCTAAATTGTTGTAATGGGTATGGGTTCTCCAAGAACAACTCAGGCTTTAGAGGACAATTATCAATGAAAGTGAATGCTGTCCAAGATTAAGCAATTCAGTCTTCAAATTCGAAAACTACCGTTCTTTCCCAAATAATTCCTCCTTCTTCCTCTAAGCTTGTTCTTTTCTTTTTCGGTGAGCACCTCCTTTTCCTTTTCCCTTTTTTTTTTTTGCATTTGTATAATTCTACTGTATTTGCTTATTTGGAGCTGTTACTTGTAAACGTATTGATTGAATTGTGCATTTGGCTAAGTTTAATGTTTAGAAAGTATCCGTAGTATTCTATTTTTTTTAATTCCCCTTAAGTTGAACTAACAATTACTTGCGTGGTTGCTCCTGCTTTTCATTTCTGTCACATATTTGACAAGAATCTAGGCTATTATCTTCCAAATATATACATACTAATTAGAAAACAAAATTGCCAATATTGGTGTCGACTATCTATCACTCACCTTAACTACTCTAGTTTTGCTTTCTGCAATTTATGAGTTTTTTTTTTCCTGTTTTACCAATTAGTGAATTTCTTTGTAGCATTTACTTCTTTTTTTTAATACTTAATACCAATTCTTACGTTCTTCTTCTATATAAGATAACATAATACAGTTATTGATATATTTTTGGGTGATTCTTTTTTCCTAATTTTTGTCATGTATAACAAATAAGTTGAGTTCTAGTACCATGAGTACAAGATAATAATAATGTGATTCATAATCAAAATGCATTTTGGAAATGAAGATATAGACTAGAAGAGATCCACTGCATCATTGTCTAGCGAAATTACATTCTAGTTTCTTGTTTGCAGCTGAAGAGTGAATATGCAATTGTTAAGTTAAGGAAAACGGGGTACTCAAAACAGAAGTTCTATAAGGAAGCCGTAGAATTATACAAAGAGGTATGCGGATCCAATATCTTGAACTTGCTATTACAATTATATTGTTCACTCCCTTAAATTTATTCCATTGCTGAAACTACTTCTCATTTCTCACAGATAAGTACTCTAATAGCAAATGGTGACAAAACATCATTACAGAAAATATGTTCTCTGCATGTCTTTGCTCCTTCTACATGTGGTCATCTTGTTGGTTTTCTAAACTTCTCGTGTTTCCTCTTTTAATGGGTTGGTTAGGCTACTAACAGCATATTGCTTTCTAATTTATACCTAATCCTACGTGATTCATCATTTGATATCTGATAGGCACTCAAGAATGAAATTAAGCAAAGGGAATCTATATGGAGTAAGGTTTATTGGGAGTTGGTCGAACCTATTGTTAAAATACAAACTTTGCGAGCCCAATTGGTTAGTACCCAATTCATTATTTCTTTGAAGGTGTCATTGACCCAATACAATTTTAGGTCTTGCATCTTGGCATGGTAACTAAAATATTTCAATCAACATAATGAATGCTGTCTGTATGCTTGCAATATTCATTATTTCTTTGAAAGTGTCATTGACCCAATACAATTTTAGGTCTTGCATCTTGGCATGGTAACTAAAATATTTCAATCAGCATAATGAATGTTGTCTGTATGCTTGAATAATCTGAATTTCAATTTTTATATTTATATGAAAGAAATAATTATATTTACTCAACATGAAACTAATTTTTTGGTTTTTTAAAATGTAAAATGAATCAAGGTTGGTGTATAATTTTGATAATTTGAAGTTATATTATTGTACATATTATAACTTATAAATTAAAAGATGATTACAAACAATGTTTGAATTTTAATATACATGCGTGTTTGTTTTGCTTTATATTTATTTACATTATACTTGCTTTGACATATATTTGTATTTACTTGTGAATGCACTCGGCTTTTTATACGAGATGAAGTAATTTGATTGCTTGTACTGTTAGATCATCATGGTTATATTAAATACATTATATCTTATTCAAGGTAAAATAGTTGTAATGTTTTTTTTTTATTTGTAAGTTATGCTTACTTTATTTGACATATTTGTCATCCGGTTTTACGCCTTCAAATCTCAGTTATCTGCAATCCATTTTTCTTAGCATCAATTCATATTGTCTCAGGTAAGAAAGCTGTACTTCCTTTCTTTATTTGAGTATGTGTCAATATGTATGAGTCTAATTCGATTCAGATAAAAGTTATGGTGCTCACTAGCAGCACCCAATTATTCCCCTTTTAGATATATAAATATCCACAAATAAAAACCCTTTAACAGAAGCGAAACCCTAACCTTAAGGCTTAAAGCTAGCAAGAGCAGAGTTGTGGCATTTCTTCCTCAAAAGACCCATCAAATAGAAATGAAGGTTTTTTTCTTCTTCTTTTTTGAACTAAATATAAATAGATTTCAATCCTTTTTTGGGGTTTGTTTATTCTTTTCATTTTGCTGATTTTTTCTTTCTTTTTCTCGGTTCAACATTGCAAATCCGACTCTTGGTTGCCAAAAAATTGAAATTGATGATGACCGAAGCGTAATTTTCTTCATCTCGACTCATGAAATAGTTGGGTTTAAGTTGAATTCATTGATTTAATTTCAGTATTTAGTGTTAAATTTAATGCTGATATGGCTTCTTTTTGGTCATGTTGTCTATATATATATATATATATATATATTCGTGTTTCAAATATATTTTATTTGGGTGGGATTCAACTTTCTTTGAGTATTTATAGAATGTGAAAAGTCAATTATGTTGAAGCAAAATAAAACGTATATTATTTGCTAACGAAGTTTGGATATCTTCTATTTGAGGCATAATTTTATGCAACTGTGATAAAGAAATTAAGAAAATTCTGATGGTCTTCTCTTTATATTGCACACAAAATCAACAAATGGATTTGATTTGTAGGTCTTTTCTTTTTTCATTTAGATATGAAGTGGAACTTATAATATTATAGTTGATTAGCCTTCTGGATATAGTTCACTTGTATCTAATCGGTGCAAAAAATATACCTTATAAGATAATAGCTCATCTGTTAAATTTTAGCTAATTATTATGTTAAAATAATAGTTTCTTTTAAGCAGCTTGGATTGATTGTATTTGTGAGCATCATTTTACTCTCTTGCGTCAATGCCAGTTGGTAGTTGTTACTTTGTATTAAGAAGAAAGTATTCTCACATTGACATTTGAAAATGCAGTCGAGCCTTTTTTGACAAGAGGATCTCACATGAAGTAAGTGGTGATGCCCTTGGTAAGGTATGTTTCCAAGTTACCTTTAGCTTTTCGTTCACTGCCTCAAGTTTCTGCTGGTGCATCTAGACTTCATAACTGCAATTTACTTACCCCTTAATTATCCTTCAACAGGAGTTTAAGGGCTATGTATTCAAGATCATGAGAGGCTGTGATGCTATGTTGCTTTAACACATGGATGGCATGCATATCAGGAGATTGTTGATGCATATGGGTGAGTTCTAATATGATGCTATGTTGCTTTAACACATGGATGGCATGCTTCAGTTGATAGTTTTGACAAATTTGTATAAGCTACTCACTTTAAATTGAGCGGTTGTCTAGTATTAAGAATCTTATTGGGTTCATTGGGTGGTTTATGTTTTAGATGGTAAATATGAATCTTTGGGGGCATGAATTGCTTCCTAACCGTGAAGCTAGTTCTTAGAAGATTTATGTAATGGCACTATAATATGTCAAAATTGAAGTATCTCGTCCATTTTACATTGCAGACTTCATGTGTTCTTGATCAATGAAATGAATCATACTCCTTCGGGATAAACTTTTATATGTTTATTGTTGAAATTTTTACATTTTAGCGGGATACTAACATGAGAACTTTTTGCGTATTGCTAGATATCAGGAGGCAAATCCTGCGGTTTACACTGTTGTTACTTTTCCATTTCTTTTTGCGGTGATGATTGGTGACTAGGGTCATGGAATGTGCTTGTTATTAGGAGCATTTCTATAATTTTAAGCAAATCTCACATGCTTGATATTAGATGGAATTATAGAAATATGTATTCTTCTATAATTTTCATTTTAATATGTATTCAAATTAAATTATACATTTCTAAATTGGATTTTTGGTGTTTTTGTAATATTATAATTTTTTTATTTTTCATAACCTTTAGCGGCGTTTTTGGGAAACATGCCGCTAAAAGTATAATATTTTAATTTTTTTTTTTTTATGACTTTAGCGGCGTTTTTAAAAAAGCGCCTCTAAAAGCATCATGATCTTTAGCGGCTTTTAAGAAAAGCGCTAAAAGTCATGACCTTTAGCGTTTTTTTTTCATAAAAGTCGCTAAAGTTTGCGATGTTTGTTTTAGCGACGTTTTTTGCGGCGCTTATAAACGCCGCTAAAAGCCTAAAAAATGCTACTAAAAGTCTGTTTTGCTGTAGTGTTGGAAAGAACTGTTTTTCTTTCTAGAAAAGGAAGATTTAGATGATGTTATGAATATTCCCTCTTGGTATAAAAGGACTAAATTATAAAGTCAAAAAAGTTAAGGACAATAATATAATTTAATTGAATTAAGGAAAATAAAAGCTAACAATGATTATGGAGCATAAGAATATTTTAGATTGAGTATTAATTTGATGGAAGTCACTTCGAAGATTAAATTAAAAATGTTGAAAAGTATAGGGATTTACGTTGCCAATTGCTCAGCAATAAAGAATTGAGCGGAAAAAGCATTTATTAAGTATTATATGATCAAATTAATATATAAGATTAAGCAAATGGATTTTTGGAACTTCATTGAATGAAAATGAGAGATCATGGATTCAATTGTAAATTTTTCATTTTTATCGAGGAAGCATTTATTAAGTATTCATTTACTTAAGAAAGGTCCAAGGAGCTTGTGAAATTTTTCAAAAACTCAATTGAACCCCTCCGAAAAAAAACTCACCCACCCAATTGAGCTCTTGAATGTTAAAATTCTTATCAATTAAGCCCTTTGACCGCTAACTTTAACGACTATCATTTTTTTTAATTCTTTTGGCAATGTGCCATACTACGGTTGTGCCACATGGAAAAAATATATTTTCTATTAAAATCATACAAATTATTAAAATTTTAAAAATATAAAACTATAAAATTATTATAAATTGCAAAGGTTATAAAAATTAGAAAATTGCAAAAATATTAAAATTTATTAAAATAATAGAGAATTACAAAAAAATAATATAAAATTATGAATAATATAAAAATTATAAAAATATTTAAAAGCTATAAAATAATTACAAAATATTACTCAAAGTATAAATATACTAAAACAATTTATAAATATATGGAAAAATTATAGAACTTTTAAAATTTTATCTTTTCCACACTAACCCTTTATGTGTACTGTTTTTTTGGAAAGCGACAAAAAGGATTCGACTTTGGGTTTTAAAAATAAAAAAAAACGAGAGTCGCCATTCGACCTTTATTTGGTGTGATCGGATCACCTTTATTTTAATAAAACATTTTGTTTTACTAAAATCGTGTTTTGGTCTGCAAGTTTTAAAAATAGGGTTCGGAGTTGATTCACATACGAGGAAGGTTAGCACCCTCGTCGCCCAAAATTGGTACCAAAATGATTAATTAATGTCTTAATGTCGGAAATTTGAAGAGATTTTAAAATACGGGTCTTTTAAAAGGTATTAGGACTTTTGAGATATCTTTGTTTCGAGAGGGTACGAACATCACATCCAGCACGTTAGGACATGATATTCCAAACCTTCGTAATCAAAGCTACCTCATGATTTTACGAAGTTTACCAAAAGGATGTTTAGTTATTTAGTCAAGCGGAAAATCGTAACCCGGTACACGTTAGGGTACTATTCCCCGAGTTCCTAAATACGAAACATTGCCTTTATTTTAAAATCCTTTTTAAATGAAGTGTAGCAATTTTATAAAATACACCGTGTCGTATTAATTTAGGGAAAAGACGAGTCAAAATTTGAGATTTCTTTGTTCTGAAAAGATATAAACATCACATCCAGCACGTTAGGACACGATGTTTTAATCTCTCGTAATCAAAGTTATCTCGTAATTTACAAAGTTTGTCAAAAAAGGATGTTAGGTTCCTTAGTCAAACGGAAAATAGCAACCCAGACCGTTAGGGCACTATTCCCGAATTTCTAAATACGAAACATTGCCTTTATTTTAAAATCTTTTAAATGAAATATGATGGTTCTTGTTTAACAATGTAGTGTTAAATTAATAACAATGATATCGAACAATGATAATAATAATAATAGTATGGTTATGAAGACAATGGTAGAAATGATGATGATAATAAATATAATAAAAACAATGAAGACATCATTAAGCAAAACGATCATAAAAGCAAGATATAAAATAACTTAATAGATGATTACGATAATGGTGTGAAATAAGAATTATAATACTAATAAATAATAATAAAATAAATAATAATGGCGATGACAAAAATAGTATTGCTACATAAGTGTAAGTAGACATACATGAGATACGATATAATGAAAATAGAAATGCATACGAGATAGTATAAGAATAAACAAATAAATGAAAAGTGACTAAATAATAATAGTATTAAAATGAGAAAATAAATATAAGTATAAATATACTAATATTAATAATAATGGTAAAGAAATAATAGTGACAAAAATAATGTTGATTAATAATACTAAATAGATAGTAATAATAATAAATAATAGTAAAATAAATAATAATATAATAATAGTATTAATAATAAAATAATGATAATAGTAAATAATGATAATAATAATAATAATAATAATAATAATAATAATAACAAAGAAACAAAAAAAAAGACTAAATTGTTGATTAATAATATTAAATAAATAGTAATAAAAATAGATAATAGTAAAATAAATAATAATATAAATGATAATAATAATAATAATAATAATAATAATAATAATAATAACAAAGAAACAAAAAGACTAAATTGTTGATTAATAATATTAAATAAATAAAATAGATAATAGTAAAACAAATAATAATAGTATTAATAGTAAAATAATGATAATAGTAAATAATAATAATAATAATAATGATAATAATAATAATAATAATAATAATAATAATAATAACAATAGAAAAGGACCAAATTGAATTAAAAAAGCATAATTTGGGTAAATTTGAAATAAAAGAAAGACTAGGGATCCATTTATCTGCCTTGAAAGGACCTGGGGGACTAAATGGCAATAAACCCTTCATCAAAAGCGTCGCATGAGAGGATCAAAATGCAAAACCTTGAAAATTAATCGGCTAAATTAAAAGAAAAGAACTTGATCGTAAAAGCATAAAAAAGCGGAGGGGCTAAAAGTGCAATTAGCCCTCCAATAAAAACTGTGGATCCCAAGTTGGAGTGGGTCGGATCGGGTTGGGTCTTGGTAAAAGCAGCGTCGTTTTGGGCGTTAGGCCCATTAAACGACGTCGTTTGAAGGCTATTTAAGGCCCCAACCTTGAAAAAAATCATTTGCTCTTTGTTTTAAAAAAAACTTTCTTCCTTTCTTTTTCTCTGCGGTGAGGAGAACTCGTGAGGATTCGGCCAAAGCCCTGCCGTCTTGGTAATCGCCTTCTGCCGTCTGTGATGGTGAAATTCGAAAAAGGTAACTTTTCTTTTCTTTTTCTTTTTTATGTTATACCATTATATCTGCATGAGAAAGAAAAAAAATAAAATAAAAGAGTTTTGAAAGTAAAAAAACCTCTTGATCTGTTTCTTCGGTTTCAATGGATCTTTTTGTTGTTTTTTTTCTTTTGCGTTTAGATCTCTGCTTTCTTTTGTGTTTGAAATTTCTCCTTTTCTTTTTTTTTTGTATATTGATCGAAAAAAAAGGGGCCTTCTGATGTACATTTTCGGCTTTTATAGCCATTCTTTACTCTTTTTTTTTTCTGTCTTGTCTCCGTTCTTGTTTGCTTGGTCAAGTGGTGGAGTTGGTGGTGGCAGTGGCATGGGCGGTGGCAGTGGCGTCGAGGGTAGGTTCGGCGGTGTCGAAGTTGAAGAGTCGGAGGCGGTGGCTAGGGTTTTGAAACCCTAGCATTTATGATAAAATTTTTAATTTTGGGCCTACAGGCCTATTTTGTTTTGGGGTTTGGTTTATTATAAAATGGGTGCAGGTAATTTTATTTTGTAATTGGGTTTTTGTAATTTTATTTTGGTTTTGGGCAAATTTGGGTTCCTCTGGTGCCCCTCTTTGCTCATTAATAGTAAGCAGGAATGGAGCAAAGACATAAAAGGACCAAATTTGCAGGTTTCTTGATCTTGACTTCTCGGTGCTCTTCCTCGGTGGCGTCGCTCCGTCCACCGCCTCTTGTTGCTTCGATCCACTCCACCGATATGTGGCTTCAATCTACTCTTGCTGCGACTTCAATGGGATGTGACTTGTTTATTTTCGATCTGCTCTTGCAAATTTAGGAATGCCTAAACTGCTATCTTCAATCTGATCCTTGCAAACTCAAGGACCACCAGACTGATATCTTCGATTTTGCTTCTTGCAACTTCATGAAGGTCAAATATGCTATTTTCAATCTGATCCCTGCAAACTCAAGGATCACCAGACTGAGTCTTTGATCTGCTTCTTGCAACTTCAGGAAGGTCAAATCTACTTTCTTCAATCTGATCCTTGCAAACTCAAGGATCTCGGTGATCTCTTGATTTGCTTCTTGCAACCGGGAAGGTCAAATCTGTTTTCTTCAATCGATCCTTGCAAACTCAAGGATCTCGGTGATCTCTTGATTTGCTTCACCTGAACTTGGGAAGGTCAAATCTGCTTTCTTCAATCGATCCTTGCAAACTCAAGGATCTCCAGGTGATCTCTTGATTTGCTTCCTGCAACTTCGGGAAGGTCAAATCTGTTTTCTTCAATCGATCCTTGCAAACTCAAGGATCTCGGTGATCTCTTGATTTGCTTCCCGCAACCGGGAAGGTCAAATTTGTTTTCTTCAATCGATCCTTGCAAACTCAAGGATCACCAGATCGATCTTGATTTGCTTCCTGCAACTCGGAAGGTCAAATCTGTTTTCTTCAATCGATCCCATAAACTCGGGGATCACGGTGATTTCTTTGATTTACTTCTTACTCAGTAGGAACTTGGGAAATAAGAATTGAGGAGAAGAGATTCGTAGTCTCCATCTTTTCTCTTGAAACTTGAGAATTAAGGATTTAACCTCATTGTTAACTTTCGGGAGGCGGGATTTGTAATCTCAACCTACTCCACGGAACTTGAGGAAATAAGAATTCGGTGAGAAGAGATTTGTAATCTCCATCTTCTCTTCTTGAAACTTCAAAGGAATAATGATTGATCCTCATTGTTAACTTTCGGGGAGGCGGATTTGTAATCTCAACCTACTCCATGGAACTTGAGGAAATAAGAATTGATGAGAAGAGATTTGTAATCTCCATCTTCTCTTCTTGAAACTTCTAAGGAATAATGATTGATCCTCATTGTTAACTTTCGGGGAGGCAGGTTTGTAATCTCAACCTACTTCACTTTGGAACTTGAGGAAATAAGAATTGAGGAGAAAAGATTCGTAGTCTCCATCTTCTCTACCGAAACTTCAAAGAATTAAGAACTTATCCTCATTGTTAACTCGTGGAGGCAGGATTTGTATACTCCATCGGAGCGTCGGAAATAAGAATTGAACTTTTCAATTTGCTTCCTTACTATTTTCGGAAGACTTCAATCTTGATCGCCCCACTAACATCTTGAGGCAAAATCTGAACTTTTCAATGTGCTTCCTTGCTATCTTGGGAAGACTTCATTCTTGATCGCCCACTAACATCTTGAGGCAAAAATCTGAACTTTCCAATTTGCTTCCTTACTATCTTGGAAGACTTCAATCTTGATCGCCCATTACCATCTTGAGGAACAAAATCTGAACTTTCCAATTTGCTTCCTTACTATCTTGGGAAGACTTCAATCTTGATCGCCCCCACTACCATCTTGAGGAACAAAATCGAACTTCAATATCGCTACACCGTTCTTTGAGGAACACCGTCTTGTAGAATTAATTTTGTGTGCTTATGCTTATGCAAATGATGAGGATGTTATGATCGAAGCGACTCAAAGTCTCCTAACTTGCATGTGTTATGGGCGACACTTGCATGAACGCAGAATGTCATGAGAATGATCTTTTAACAATGATTTGGATGCAATGATCGAATGAATCGAATGCTCCTAGCTAAATGTGCTTTGAAATGATGTATGAATGCAAAATGAAATGATCCCTTTTTAAATGCTTGGGGTCGTCATTGCTCGTAATTCATCAAGGTTCTATCACGGATGCGTTATCATGCTTTCTCGTTCAGCTAGTATCTTTGATAGAAAGCCCAAAAACAATGATCATATTCTGCTCAACAAGCTTGCCCATTGTAATTTGGGGTCCTTCCACTTGTACCTTCTGAGACATAAAGTTTGTATCTCTCACTGCAATTTAGGAGAATAACATTTGGTTTCTTCTATCCATCCTACTGTAACTCCGAGGTATAGGATCAATTTGATCTGTTACACGATCCTTTGGTGCAATGACCGATATGTAGGCACGATATGTGCATGAATCTGAGTATCATTTTCTTTTCTCGAGAATGATCCTTTGTCTTCTTTGGGTTGACATTGCTCATTATCTGTCAAGGTCGTATCACCAACGAAATGTATCGTCTTTTGTTCAACTAATAAAAGGTCAAAGAGATAATCATCTTTCTCAATATTTCCAAACCTTGAGTGAGTGAGTTCTAAACAATAGTCTGTTTGGTCCTTGTATTATTGAAGCTTCGGAGTAATATGCAAAACTCTTTTTATGAAAGTATTATTAGTCCACTAATCGTTATTTCAATGCAAAATGCCTGAAAAAGATTGTAACAATGGACAAAAAAGGAAATCGATTGGGAGCATAGCTTGAAACAAATAAGTTAATCAAAGTTAGCAAAGGTAATTAAGAAGGAATTTTATCGGTGTTTTTTGAAAGGAATAAAATAACCACAAGTAACAAAAATGGGTAAAATAGAAACTAAGTGCCCCGGATATCACGACTTGAGCTTCTGCTTTCCAACTTCTTGAGGACCATTTTGAGCTTAATATGTGTTTAGGGGATCCAGTACTTTGTCGATGCCCCAAGCGTAACATACTTCTTGAGCGTAGCAAGACTACTTTATGCCCTACTCTCGATCAAAATTTTGAGCTGCCTTCTGGGTTTTCAACTCAAATACCCTTTGGTCTTAAAGCGCCTTTGCGGGTTTTCGCCTTAGCCTCTCCTTTTCTTTTTTTTTCTTTTTCGTGTTTTTTGTTTTTGTTTTTTTGGAAAACTTTTTTATTGAATCTGAACTCACCGGATTGGGCAGGTTCTTGCCATCCCTCTTGGTTAACACCCATTTTTCTCTAGAACAGGCCTTCTTTGCAGTATAAGGCATTTACTTTCCTTTTGGGGTCCTTTTGAATAAGAAGAACCCTTCTTAATGCCAGGTCTCTCTTCTGAAATTCTCTTGAGCGAACATTTTTTGTTATAAGCCCATATCATCCATTTTTGGTACATTGGACCATGAGTACTTTCAATCAAGCTTACTGTAGACATTCTACTTCATCCAATCAAATCAAAGCTTGGGAAAAGGAATCTTATCTTCCAACAATTTTTCCTTTTAAATAAACCAATGGAAAGGATGCCCCGGTGAAAGTCCTGGCCAATGTTCAAGAAACCTAGAAGGTAAATGGTAACTTCTCTATGCCAACCTTTACAAGTCTCAGTCGTTTTTTTCAAAAATTTTGAAGGGTTTAAGTGTCATTCTTTGTAATGATATGGTGTCGATCTTTGAGCAGTTTAAATTTGTGCCATCACGTTTCTTTCTGGCATTGCCACACACTTCTCCTTCTTTTTTGTTTTTTTTTGTGTGTTTTTTTTTTTTTGAATTTGAAGTTGAAGTTGACAACTGTTGACTTTGTAAGTTTGACATGTGAAGCGACCTTTACCCTCTTGGCAAGGTAACTAAAAGCTATGGACATGAATCGATGTTGGCTCGAAGCTCTTGAGGAGACTGGCTTGATAGCGTCTATGCCTCACATATAGGAATCCGTGTTTCGGTGGCCTCAGCGTGTCTGGCTGTGATCATGCGATAATGTCTTGCCTTATTCTTACGAGGAGCTACGCTTCCATCTTCATCTCCTTCGTTAGTTCATAGCGTCTGTTGACACTTCACAAGGTAGGATCTACCATTGGGGAAGTAAGTCGCAATCTTTGTCATCTTCAAAGCCCTTAGATCCCTCTAGATACATATCTCACTAAAAGGGAGTCAACAACAGCGTCGCTCATGTCATTGATATCTGGGGGCCCATTGTGGGCAGAAAATCCAAAGAATAAATGATCCTAAGGATGATTATTCGTATGATATGGTCATGAGTGAAAAATATTCAGTATGAAATGTAAAGAATGAAAATATTTACTTGGAAAGATGCATTTTATTGAAATAAAATTACGGACACAAGCCTACTTCTCAAAAGAAATCTTATTGCTTCGGGCTTGAAGCAACAAGTGTGTTTACACATTACTCTAGATTAGCTTTAAAATACATGTTTCTTCCACGGTCCATTGTTCAAAACACTTTCAAGTACATAAAGGCGGATGTTAGGAAAACTTTTATTCCTCGGTTCTCTTGGTATACCATTTCTCTATCATCGAACTTCACAATGCCCATGTTGATGAGATTTTCCACCAATTTCTTGAAAGTAAGGCAATTTTCTATCGAATGGCACATGATCCCGCATGGTACTCACCTTGAGTGTTTGGGTCATACCATTTTGGGTATGGAGGTTGCATCGGTTTTGGATATTGGGGGACACTACGTGTGCATCAAATAAACTTTGATACAACCCCTTATCGTCATAGGGATTGGCGTAAATTGGAGTTTTTCAATGTTTTTCCTTGTCGTGATTCTTTCCTTGACGAACCTTGATACTCGATGAGTCACCGCTTTTGGTCGTTAACGGTAATTAACTTTGAGTCCCCATGTTTGTATTATTCACCTCGTCATCCCTTTTTCTAGGAGCGAGGCCTTCTAGTGGTTTCCCTGCTTCAATCTTGCGCATCTCGATTGCATGTTCGATCATCTCCACAAAGACAATATCGGAAAAACTTTTAGTGGCACTTCCAAGCATGTGATTAATGAAGGAGCTTTCAACATATTGACAAACAGCATGGTTGTCTCTTTTCTAAAGCGGTGGTTTGAACTTGTGTGGCTACTTCCCTCCACCATTGGGCATATTGCACTGAAACTTTCGTTTGGCTTTTCTCCATATTTTGGGCGTGATTCGATCGAGAGCTATATCGACTCGTGCCGTATTGTTTCGAAAGGCTGTGCTAGGTCCTCCACGACTTGATCTGGGTACGGTGGTGATTGTACCATTTGGCATGACCGGCCAAACTATCCAAAAACAATGAATAAGTAGTTGATCGTTGTTAACATATCTCGCCATCCGTCGACGAACATTGTGATGTCGCTTGAGAATCGGGTCCCATTGTATTTTTCAAAATCTGGGTCTTGAACTTTGGCGGAAATGCAGTGCAGGACTAGGCTCAAGTCTTTAGCGTCTACCCGTAGCGACGGTCGCCAGCTTCTATTTCCTTAAACTTTTCTTCTAACCATCTGCAGCGATCCTCGAGTTATGCAGGAAGGTTTGGTTTTGCCTTATCCATTTCAGCCATTTCATCAAGATCGGGGACTATAGGATTAGCGGGACCTTCTCAGGATTAGTGCTGAACCATAGGAAAGTCTTATTGGCATTCTGATCTCAACTCAGCAGCGTGGGCACGATAACAAAAGGCGTCCTTTGGGGACATATTTCGGTGGTGCTTGGGTATTTGGCGGGTAAATCCGGAGGTAAGCGAGGTCGTCATTATCGTTTCCCAAACTAGTAGCAACGCCTACTTTCCTTTCTCCGTTCATTGGCCAACAAGCTGCAACCGATTCATCATGCTACTCGAGATTCACGCATACATTCTATCATGTCTTGTTGTATCTTGATTAATTGTTCTTGCATCTACTCCTGTATTTCCTTTTGCATTTGTTCTAGCCTTTCCATTCTTTGATCCATGTCTTCTAGGTTCTTTGAAATAACTTTACCTAATTAGGGTCTTTCTACAAATCTTAATGCATGTGATATGATGCAAGGCAAATGCATGAAATGCAATGCAAATGCATGCATAAAGAAAGAGAGGCGTTGATTATGAATTCAATTTCATTAGAAGAACTTCTCTAGAAAATACATTTCTTTACATAAAACGGATTGCATATGCGGCTTTATCCTCATAGTCGAGTGAAATCCTCTTCTTATCCGGATGTTATGGTCGTGTCCGTGAACTTCCCCAATAGATGTCTCCTCTAGCTCCTTGTTCCCGGCCGTGCCTCTTCACTCGCTTATCCTCCGCGATGTTTATAAGCTTCTTTTAGAAAATGGAGACACGATGGCTCTTCAATAATCCTTGTCGGCTTGAATCCTCGGCGAGTCTTGTATTCTTCATGGGTTATCGGTCCTCTCTCGTTTACGGACTATGTTGAACGATAGTATTATAATCCACTTTATCAAGTAACACATTTCCTTATGATAAACTCTTCTATTTAGCAATCGAATATGAATCAACACCTTCTTTCTAAGATGATGCGGTGTGATGCAATGCAATGCAATCACAAACAAAACAAAACACGTTAGCACAGGAGAAGTAAACAAAATAGAGTACCTATCCGGTGACCACTAGAGGTTTAACATAGTTCTACCTAAGGTGGGTCCTTAGGGTTCACTACATGTGGTTTGGTTCTAAGGTAAGGGTACCGAACTAGCGATTCCTCGATCCTCACCCATTATAGGCTCATTTAGGCCGAGTTGATTCGAGAATACATTTCCCTATGGTACACGGAGATGAAAATCTCACGAAGACATAGGTACGGATGTATTCAAAGCGATCCACTATCACGCGGAGGTGAAGACCTCATGAAGGTAGCTTCTCACTCCCACTTAAAGGTGTGACCACAACGGTCATGCAATGCAATGCAGAAATTAAAACATGCAATAAAAGATCGTAATTTTCGGATCAATTTTCAAAATTCGACAAAACACGAAAATAATCAATTTATGGCTTGACTCTCTTGAAGTCCCAGTGGAGTCGCTAAGTTTATCATGTAGCTTTTTTGGAAAAGCGACAAAAGGATTCGACTTTGGGTTTTAAAAATGAAAAAAGAGCAGGAGTCGCCACGAGGCCTTTATTTGGTGTGATCGGATCACCTTTATTTTAATAAAACATTTTGTTTTACTAAAATCGTGTTTTTAGTCTGCGAAGTTTTAAAAATAGGGTTCGGAGTCGATTACATACGAGGAAGGTTAGCACCCTCGATCGCCCAAAATTGGTACCAAAATGATTAATTAATGTCTTAATGTCGGAAATTTGAAGAGATTTTAAAATACGGGTCTTTTAAAAGGTATTAGGGCTTTTGAGATATCTTTGTTTAGAGAGGGTACGAACATCACATCCAAAGACGTTAGGACATGATATTCCAAACCTTCGTAATCAAGGCTACCTCATGATTTTGAAGTTTACCAAAAGGATGTTTAGTTATTTAGTCAAGCGGAAAATCGTAACCCGACGACGTTAGGGCACTATTCTAGAGTTCCTAAATCGAAACATTGCCTTTATTTTAAAATCCTTTTTAAATGAAGTGTAGCAATTTTATAAAATACACCGTGTCGTTATTAATTTAGGGAAAAGGCGAGTCAAAATTTGAGATTTCTTTGTTACGAAAGATATAAACATCACATCCAAAGACGTTAGGACACGATGTTTTAATCTCGTAATCAAAGTTATCTCGTGATTTACAAAGTTTGTCAAAAAGGATGTTAGGTTCCTTAGTCAAGCGGAAAATAGCAACCCAACACGTTAGGGCACTATTCCCAATTTCTAAATCGAAACATTGCCTTTATTTTAAAATCTTTTAAATGAAATATGATGGTTCTTGTTTAACAATGTAGTGTTAAATTAATAACAATGATATCGAACAATGATAATAATAATAATAGTATGGTTATGAAGACAATGGTAGAAATGATGATGATAATAAATATAATAAAAACAATGAAGACATCATTAAGCAAAACGATCATAAAAAGCAAGATATAAAATAACTTAATAGATGATTACGATAATGGTGTGAAATAAGAATAATAATACTAATAAATAATAATAAAATAAATAATAATGGCGATGACAAAAATAGTATTGCTACATAAGTGTAAGTAGACATACATGAGATACGATATAATGAAAATAGAAATGCATACGAGATAGTATAAGAATAAACAAATAAATGAAAAGTGACTAAATAATAATAGTATTAAAATGAGAAAATAAATATAAGTATAAATATACTAATATTAACAGATAATGGTAAAGAAATAATAGTGACAAAATAATGTTGATTAATAATACTAAATAGATAGTAATAATAATAAATAATAGTAAAATAAATAATAATATAATAATAGTATTAATAATAAAATAATGATAATAGTAAATAATGATAATAATAATAATAATAATAATAATAATAACAAAGAAACAAAAAAAGACTAAATTGTTGATTAATAATATTAAATAAATAGTAATAAAAATAGATAATAGTAAAATAAATAATAATATAACAATAGTATTTATAATAAAATAATGATAATAGTAAATAATGATGATAATAATAATAATAATAATAATAATAATAATAATAATAATAATAACAACAAAGAAACAAAAAAGACTAAATTGTTGATTAATAATATTAAATAAATAAAAATAGATAATAGTAAAACAAATAATAATAGTATTAATAGTAAAATAATGATAATAGTAAATAATAATAATAATAATGATAATAATAATAATAATAATAATAATAATAATAATAATAATAATAATAATAACAATAGAAAAGGACCAAATTGGATTAAAAAGCATAATTTGGGTAAATTTGAAATAAAAGAAAGACTAGGGATCCATTTATACGCTGAAAGGACCTGGGGACTAAAATGGCAATAAACCCTTGATCAAAAGCAGCATTGCTGACAAGGGATCAAAATGCAAAACCTTGAAAGTTAACGGGCTAAATTAAAAAGAAAATAGAACTTGATCGCAAAAGCATAAAAAAGCGGAGGGGCTAAAAGTGAAATTAGCCCCTCCAATAAAAACTCGCGGATCCCAAGTTGGAGCGGGTCGGATCGGTCGGGTCTTGGTAAAGCAGCGTCGTTTTGGGCGTTAGGCCCACCCAAAACAGCGTCGTTTTGAAGGGCTATTAAGGCCCTAACCTTGAAAAAATCATTTGCTCTTGTTTTAAAAAAACTTTCTTCCTTTCTTTTTTCTCTGCGGTGGGGAGAACTCAATGAGGATTCCGGCCAAAGCCGCCGTGCTTGGCCGCTCGCCGCCACCATCGTCTGTGATGGCGAAGTCAAAAAAGGTAACTTTTTCTTTTTCTTTTTATTTTTTTATGTTATACCATTATATCTGCATGAGAAAGAAAAAAAATAAAATAAAAGGAGTTTTGAAAAAAAAACCTCTTCGATCTGTTTCTTTCGGTTTCAATGGATCTTTTTTGTTGTTTTTTTTTCTTTTGCATTTAGATCTGCTGCTTTCTTTTGTGTTTCGAAATTTCTCCTTTTCTTTTTTTTTTTTTTGTATATTGATCGAAAAAAAAAGGGGGCCTTTACAGTGTACATTTTCTGGCTTTTATAGCCATTCTTTACTCTTTTTTTTTTCTTTTCTGTCTTGTCTCCATTTACTGTTTGTAGGTCAAGTGGTGGAGTTGGTGGTGACAGTGGCATGGGCGGTGGCCGGTGGCGTCAGAGGGTAGGTTCGGCGGTGTCAGAAGTTGAAGAGTCAGAGGACAGGTGGCTAGGGTTTTCAGAAACCCTAGCATTTCTGATAAAATTTTTAAATTTTTGGGCCTTCTGGGCCTATTTTGTTTTGGGGTTTGGTTTATTATAAAATGGGTCTGGGTAATTTTATTTTTGTAATTGGGTTTTTGTAATTTTATTTTGGGCTGGGCAAATTTGGGTTCCTACAACCATGGTTCACGATACAACACCTATTAAAAAATTATAAAAATTTATTCCAGATCCCTAAAACTATTTGTTTCTCAATCTTCACCAGTTGAGAAAACTGTAATTGATCCGTCCATCTACCGTTGTTTTGTTGGTTAACATGAACCTCCCCTAAGCTTGCATTGCTTTGTCTATTTCCGCATCATCCCTCCCATTATTGTCTATACCCATTAATTGCTATGAATATCATCGATGGTAATATTTGTTGAAAAAATCTGGTTCGAAAACAATTTTGTTGTATAACGAAAAATTAAAATTTTAAAATCGAGTCAGTTTGTGATATTTATAGCAATCAACCCTTTAGTGAAATCGCACTAGTATTTTCAACTAGACGGATCATTGTTGTTCTCAGCTTTTAATCAAATGGTTTTCTTCACTATTTTCGTATCATGAACTGTTTTGAGTGTGGGCTCAAATGAATTCAAATCAAACACAAGACTAAAAATTCTTTACTTTACATTTAGTGGCAAAGGTAAATCTCTCTTTAATAGAAACCAATATAATTTATTCTTTCGAAAAATAGAATTTATACTTAGAAAATAAATTCTTACTATTTTAGGATAGAATAACAATATCTCAAAGTTATGTAAAACTTATTGTGTATTTAGTTTTACCAGTTCCATCTATTTATAAGGAGGAGAAGTGAAACTCTTATTGAATGAGTAGAAGTCTATTTCAATAGAAAAACTAAATCCTAGTCTAACTAGGATTAGGGTGCGACAACCATAGTTAAATAAATTAAGGTTTGTCTTCCCATGTATCATGATTAGAGGCTTTTGGGCATCTCTCGTATCGGTTCCAATTATAAGTATTTCCTGACTTTTAACTCAATACTTTATAATTCAATCCAACTCAATACTTTTTTTCTATTTCCCAAAATAAACATCATAAATTAATTTAAATAAATAAAATTTTCTAATTAAATAATTTTCTCAATCCAATTCTAATTACATTAAAATCATGATGACTTTACTCTAAAAGAATCTATAAGAAAATATATTTAATATTTCTACATTCAGCAGTTCAAATGACCAATTAATTTAATTTCATTTTTGAACTTCAATTAATTAATTAATTAATAATTCAAAAAATCATAAATTAATATTCAAGTCATTTCCATTTAGAGAAAACCAAATTCATTCCCAAATGTTTCACATTTCTCTAACTTTATCATTTTTATCCATTTCTGTTAATTTGATTCAATATGCAATTCATTTTGGATTCAACGAGCTAGCGGAGGAAGCGATTGAACATATGTGATTAGTGCTCAAGTTATTTATAATTAATTTCTAACTTTTCACCTATTAAATATAAACTCATTTAGTCACAAAGTCATTCCACTATAGTATCGTGACTGAACTCTCTCTAATAACATACCTTTACAAAAGCAACTCAACCAGTACTCGCCCAATGACTTAGTCATATGTTTGTTACCTTCATAGGATATCCTTAATCTCTTTGGGATAAACCCACTCTCCCAATATGATCCTATTTTATCTAATGAAAACCATTACATTTTTTTCATGAAAAGTCAATTAATATCGAGTAGTAATCAAGTCATTCATCACAAAGATGAATGACCCATGGTCATGTTTACTTTTCATCTACCATGTAATGTCAATGAGAGGATATAATTTACCCATATTTCGAGCTATAAATTTCACTATTGTGAATGACACTAAATATTGCAAAAGTCGTATACCCAATGCACCAACTTTCGGTTCCTTATCTATTTGAACTCAAGCTTTTACTTACACCAAAGTATATGAATTACGCATACATAATCTATTATTCACTCAGGATTAAGGTATGTCACACTTTGAATGTCACAAGTAAATAAATCCATAAATGGATTCGAGATCTATTCTTTTTAGGTCCAATCCAATTTACTATTAGCCTAGTCAGTCATATTTATGTCTTTGTCTTCTGGGAGTCATCTGTTACGATGCCCAAGACAAGGCATCTCCCCAATTGGACTTGATATATGGCATATTAGTGTTTCAATCGATTTGTTCATTTTCGATTAGACTAAGGACATGTTTAGATTTGTCTACTAATATAAGCTTTCTTTCAGTATTATGATCCGACCACGTAATACCGTTTAGTATTAGTTTAAACATAAGACAACCAGTGAGCTAATATTTGCTTCTATTTTGCTTTGCATGCAAAAACCACATGAGGACATTATACAAAGTATATTAATGTAATCCATGAATTATTTTATTAACCAATCTGTTTGAAAAAATTATAAGTTCACAAATTAATATAATACACTTAGAGCACCAAATCCAACAGTCTCCCACTTGCCCTAATAAAGTAGATGAGTCATGTTTTGCATTCTTATGCTCTCCATGTGTTTCTCAAAACTCCTTGGTAAATAGGTCTGACCTTGACTATATCCACGATTCCGTCTGCAACTGCCTCCCTTATGATGTGATACTTTTTATCAATATGTTTTGTCCTCTTGTGATTTCTTGTCTCCTTGGTATTAACTATTGTCGTATTGTTGTCACAATAAAGTGTGATAACTTTTTCCATACCAGGAAAGACTTTAAGATCTGTAAGGAACTTTTAAATTCCTATTGCTTCTTTTGTAGCCTTAGATGCAGCCACATATTCGGCCTCTAAAATGAAATTATAGTTGATTTTATGTACTCAACCCTCTCGAGCATTAAAGTATTGTTCTCGACCCTTTGAGTATTAAAGAACTCTCCCACCCACCAGGTGTTACAGGAGTTGAATAAAATGCACTTTCTCATCCTCTAACACAATAAACCATATGATAGATCAACTATACTCGTAACTTTGACCGATATCGGTTAATAAAGCATACCCATTATCATTTACCATCAAATCATAATTAAGTATATTTTTTACCATGATATTGTAATGTAACTAACATATACATACTTGATAACTTATTAATGAATTTCATTGTCACGAAACAAAGTCTCATAACATTCCTTATCACCAACGATCACACTATTAATTCTTTAACTAAGTTACTTCATAAGATTATGTAAAAGAATAAATATATTATTTACTCCATCCAAGCTCAATTCCCACCCAACAGCCAACCAACCCAGTTTGTTACCCAAGCCAAATTTAAATTAGAATCCAACCCAGTTAAAAAAATAAAATAAAAAATAAAAGAGGCTCTAAATCAAATCCTAAAACAGAACCTAAAAAAGATTTGTTTTTCCTTTCTTCTTTGTTCTTCATTCACGATGCTTCATTGTCTCCCTCACGCTGCTGCAGTTCTCCAAATTTCATCAATTTTATTTTGCTTTTCATTTATCTAATTATTCATGGGTTTATTGATAATAAAAATGGGTAAAGGTTGAATTTTTTCTTCTTTTTAAAATCTTATACTGTTTGTGCTAGTTTATTAGCTAAAAACGAAACCTTTTGTTTCTTCATTAGTTTAATCTCTTTCCTGTCAATTGCTATGAGATGAATTTTTATCTTTTAAAATTAGAAAAATTAGTTTAATTTTTTTTAATCGGTTGATTCGTTCAACCGAACCGATCAAAGTTATGTCTGTTCGATATAATCTAAATTGGTCAATTTAGTTATTATAGATATTATTGGTTAAATAGAAATAGGAGTGGGTCTTGGGGTAAATATCCCATATATACCAAAAATAAAGAAAAATTACGGAAATGTGCCAGTTTGAAAAATAATTACGGGAAAATACCGTTTCTCCCAAAAAGCGCGTCCACGTCGGTAGCGTTTTTGAGGATCTGAAACTAAGCGCCCTTTAGGGCGCTTTTGTCCACCTCGCAAAAAGCGTCCACGTAAGGCGCTTTTGTGAGATGGACAAAAGCGGCGTCTAAAGCATCGCTTTAGCTAAAACATAGCAGCGTGGGCGGCGTTTTGTCCTCCATTCCCTATGAAAAATTAATTGAATTTTTGGGCGATAGTCTCCGGAAAATAACTTTGAGGCGTTTACGAACAAATAGTGGCCAAAAACTCTTCGGCGAGGTGCACTATCGGCGAGTACCAAAAGGGCTCCCACGTGGGCGCTCTTTTGCTCTGATGGTCTCCGGTAAAATAATTTTGAGAGGCGTTTACGAACAAAAATGGCAAAAATGATTCGGTAGGGTGCCTTGTCGGCGAGAGTACCAAAAAGAGCTCCCGTGGGCGCTCTTTTACTCTGATAGTCTCCGCAAAATAATTTTGAAGAGCGTTTTTGAACAAACGGTGGCCAAAAGCGCTTCCAGCGAGGTGCTTGTCGTGAGAGTACCGAAAAAAGAGCTCTCAGTGGGCGCTCTTTTGCTCTGATGGTCTCCGCAAAATAATTTTGAGAGACGTTTTGAACAAATAGTGGCCAAAAATGCTTCCAAATAGGTGCCTTTATCGGCGAAGAGTACCGAAAAGAGCTCCCGTGGGCGCTCTTTTTACTCTGATGGTCTCCACAAACTTAGGCTATCATCGGTAAATTTCATTCTCGGTTAGCGGAAGGCAAATTGGGCAAAAGAAAAAAAATTGAAAATGAGTGAGCGTATTAATCTTTGTTATTTACTACGATGGTGAAGTTTGTGACACGAAAATGGTGTTATTTTCTTATCGGAGAACACAAGCATGGCCGAGTTTTAATCGAGCGTCGATTTGGTAGAACTGCAAAAGAATTAGGCGTAAAATGTTCGGAACAACACCAATGAAAGTTCAGTCTATTAAGTATAGATTTTGCGCTTGGTTGATCCGGTGAGGTATGACTCATTCGACATCAAAGGTCCTTGGAGCCTTGAGGCAATGGTGGAGACTCATCTTGCCAGTGGATCGCCCTATCTCGAGTTATATGTAGAATTTTCATCTCCAAGTGATCTTTCTGCGACCTCAACATCTACTGCCGTTCGAGGGGAATACACGACCCCAAGCCGACACTCTATAAGTGGGAGGCAAAACACAGAAGTGCCCTGTGTGCGGTGGTAGTATGGAAAACATAACCCCTGCGACACACTTCGGTTGGTGGATGGGATATGCATATCCGTCCTTGACGTCCGATGATAGAAATACGTATTAGGGGACATCGGCAACTTCTAGTGGTTGGCAATCCACATATGATTGGGATCTTCTGAAAGATGTTTAAGGAGGATGATGTACTCCGATGACATCCACCGGTGAGGGGCCCTCATTTGTTGCGAGTTATGGAAGTCGGACGATGAATCGATATGGATCCACCTCGGAGCCGGGCAACGGTGCAAAATTGGATTATTTTCTGAGCTGGAGCCCGTTCAATTGTACCGAAGACGTTGAGGCGGTTCGGGGCGAAGAAGAAGAATATCTGCTATTCAGGGCGTACTCACCTCTAGCCCACATGCATAATGTCGATCTATCTCAAGATGATGCATTGGAGTTTCCTGAACTACCACACCGGACGACGTGGTGTACAAATTCTTCATTGGATTCGGACAAATTAGAAGTTAGTAACCAGTTTTCCAACAAGAATACTTTTCTTGTTACATTGAAACAATACAGCATCAGGAACGGGGTTAACATAATGTGGTTAAATCCGGGCTCGATAAGTACGAGGCAAAGTGTGTAGTGCAAGGCGGCACATGTTCATGGAAAATCATGGCCGTTGAGGAAAAGGAGAGGTGGTCTTGTAAATGTCTATATGTATGTGCATTTGACTGATTTGGCTGGTGCTTCATGAATGTGGTTAAAACATGGTAGAATTGAATGTGAAGGGTATGGATGAATTGGTATGTTTGGCATGTGTAAAAGGTAGGAACTTCTAGCCATTTATTATTAATTGATTGGTGTATGAAATGTGGGGCCAATGAGGGCATATTGGTTAGGCACTTAGGTTGAATGTTTCGGTATGTTTTAAGCTTATTTGAATGTGTTTTGAATGCATCTGAATGATTGATTTTGATTTGGCTTGGCATCTAAGAAATGGGTACTGTTTTGACTTATTTTAGAAGTTATTTTAGGTGCACACGGGTTGTCACACGGTCACTCCAAATGGCCATGTGGCCTATTCAATTTTGGTGCAGGTATGTTCCGTACAGTCTCAGATTGTTACGTAGTCTGTGACACAGTAGTGTGACCCTATTTAGAATCACACACAGTTTGGCACACAATCTGTGACATAGTCGTGTGACCTTATTTTGAATTGTACACGGTCAAGCACACGACCATGTGACCCTATTTTCAAATTATACGCAATTTGGCCACACGACCATGTCCCTGAGCCACATGGCCTGGGCTCTTTCACAGGTCTGCCACACAACTGTGTGACCCTTGTTTGTACATTTTATTTAAAATTTTTTAAAAATTTCAATTTAATCCAGAATGATCTCGATTTGTTTTAAATGTTTTGTAAGCTCGAATTAGGTCCAGAATTCATTGAAAAGCATGGGAATGATTGAATATGATTTATTTAGTTTATTTTGATTGAAATTTACAATAAATGTTCATAGATTATTATCGTAATGCCTTATAGCTCGAGTTAAGCAATTGGATCGGTTATAGGGTGTTACAGTATGTATATGTCTGAAATGTATGTTATGAGACGTGTGTTTTGTTTAGGTATATGTTAGTGAAGTAAAAGGTTGAATTTAGATTGTGTTAATGCATGAAGAGTCTGTCAAGAGAGTCTCTATGTCTGTTAACCGCGGTGGTGTCTAGTGGAGTCCGTTGGGACTGAAAACACAATTCTAATATAAAATCTAAAGGAAAAGTTCATGGTCATGGCATCCTCTGAAAAGAACTCATGTAATTTGAGTTTAGGCAAATCCATATTGTAAACACAACAGTTAAGAAAAGCCTTTTGGTGAACTCTGAAAAGAATAGCTTGTATGGCAAACTCTGAATAGAATAGCCTGTGGCTAACTCTGAAAAGGGATGCCTTGTGGCAAACTCTGAATGGATCGCCTTAGTGGTGTGTTCTATCTGATTGCTTGTATGGTGTATTCTGTTAAGCCTATGTGGCATGAACTGACAAGAATATCTAGTAAGCTATGAATCTGAATGTTTGCCTCTATGCTAAAATATGTGTAAGTTCTAGTAGTTCTGTAATAAATGTAACCAATATAAGGTATTGATATGCTCTAGAATAAGAGTTGAATGAAGTTTTAAGGGTTTTCCATGAAAAAAAGATGTGTATCTTTATGTCAAGAAGGGTATATGTTATGATGATCCATAAGTATGAAAAGTAAGAGGTATTGCATCTTCTTCTTATTTTATTCAGAATCCGAGTCATTGTTAATTAAATTATGAGATTCTATAATAGCATGATATGGAGCTCATCTGGAAGTTATACATTGTGAATTATCAATAGGAATATAATACCCCAAACTCGACCTAGACGTTATGGTCAAATTTTGAGGAGTCACATAAAATTCGTTTTGAAATCCAAAGTTCAAAAACAATTCAAAACCAAACCTTGTCTTTGTCCCTTTTTGAAACTTTAAAAGAACATACCGTTTAAAGTTAACAATTTACTTTGGAAGTCACATATTCCTTTTTTTCTAAATTATCTTATAGCGGAAATCCTTAATTAACATTGTTTTGAAAATCGTGTTTCTATCTTGGATATCATAACTTTGCAGCTTGAAATAGGTATTTAAAAAATAGTAATTAAATTGTTCCAAAGTAATGAATAAAACCAAAAACCAATAACAGTCCCAAAAATTCAAATTAAAACGTCCCACATGAAAACGATTATAAACCTAATAGTATTAAGGTAAACACAATTAATGAACCGAGATCCTATCAGGCCAACCCATCCTAAGGTCGCTGGTTACCTAAAAGGAAACACACAAAATGTGAGCTTACAAGCTCGGTGTGCATATTGTTACAAATAACAAATCAAATGCATAAATATTTCAGAGAATATATTAGATTATGCTCAGATACAGGACCTCAAACACACATCCAAGGCACTTAACCACTGAAACAGATCAATTACTTGACAAAACTTAACAATTCAAGAACTTAAATTTTTGGGGCATTACAACTCTCCCTCCTTAAAGAAATTTCAGCTTCAAAATTTACATGATTCAAACAAACGTGGGTATTGTTGTCGTAGCGAGTTCTCAGGTTCCCAAGTTGCTTCCTCTATACAATGATTCCGCCACAGAACCTTAATGAACAACATAGTCATCCTCTTCAAGACTTTAACCTCATGATCCAAAATCTGGAATGACTCTTCCTCCAAATTCAAATCTGGTATTACCTCAATCTCCTCAACTGATACTATTTAAGATGGATTAGACCGATATTGCCTCAACATAGAGACATGGAACACATCATGAATTCGCTCTGACTCTAGAGGTAACTCTAACTGATAAGTGACCAGCCCAATGCGTTTCAGAATCTAATAATGTAACATCCTAAATGTGGGCCTGTGCATTTATACGTTAGTTTAACATGTTAGTTCGAGAATTTAAGGCTCGGGTTGAGACCTTGATTAAATATATGGATTAGAGTTTAAATTAATGTTCTGAGTAGTTTAAGTAATATGTTGGGCTTTAAAAAAAATTGGGTTAGGTGGCTAATAAATGGCGTTAGCTTATAATTTAAGAAGATGGATAATTAAGTGACAAGCTGGGCTTGTGGCCCAAAGAATTAAAGTGCATTAAGTGGGCATATGGTGGCGCCATAAGGGGGGAGGAAATTGGGCCCTTGTATGGCCGATTGGGCCTTAAAAGATGGGTCAAATTCGACACTTAAATGGGAAGGGGGTGGACGGCAATTAGACTACCTTTTAGGAGTTATTTCTTTTATTTTAAGTGTTAAAAGTTGATAATTAATAAGGAGGAGTTGGTTTTAAGGTGGGCTCTCCTAAAGGTAAGATAAGGATTGAGTTATCAGGAGAGTTAAAAGCTATCAGATGACAGCAGAGTTGGCCATAAATCCAACATTGGGAGGGAGAGTTGGCCAAATTCCAACTCTGTGTGTGTGGGTATGCCAAATTTCTATAAATGGGGAGTAGTATTCTTCAATTTCGGTATCTTGAAACCCTATTCTTCTCTCATTCTCTCAAATTTCCAACCCTTCTCTACGCTTTCTCTTTTCTTTTCTAAGAGCCAAATTCCTTTGTTCATACCTCATCTCCCATGGTGAATCTACAAGTGAGATCTCTGCTTTCCAAAGGTGCATTTGTAAGTCGTATACTCCTTAGTAATCCGGTAAGTTTCGGGATTTTTCCTTTTCTGTGATTCCCTTATTTTTATCAAACTCCTAATCTAAACCATTTTTCCAAGGTCATTTCGATTATACTCTTTACTCCTAAAAGCCGAAACTATCCCATTAAAGTCGATTTGGTGGAAAAATCGAAGGTAAGAAGTGGTAAGTGTAGCCGAATGGTCTTTCATGATTCTTTCCATTTAGCCGAATGGCATATGGGTTAGAATGGTTGTGATTTTTGATTCGTTTAATATTTGGGGAGTGGCCGAATGTAGGAAGGTTGGTGGTGACAATTTCTAAAGGATATTCGGGATTCGGTTAACTAGGTAAGTGTTCGTTTTAAAGGTTACATTTAACTAATGAGTTAGATCTCATCGTTATTTGGTTTAGTGATTAAGGGATTGATATGGACTCAACTAACACCAAGCAGAGAAGGTTGGATCTCAGAAACCGCCGCCCAAATTCAAGAAGCAATCTGTTTGGAAGTGCGAGATTGGCTAACGGTGTGGGCCAAAATCAAAGTCGATCGTGGGCCAATAGTAGTTGTTTCAAGTGATAGTAACGTAGATATAGCAAAAAGCCTTAGTACGCAAATCGGTGTGTAACACTTCCCCACCGCTAGATCGATTAATAATAAATGTATATATATGTATATGTGTTCACAAGATTTATATGTTACATTAAAAGCGAAATCTCGGATCTAAACGACCGCCCTCGTGTTAGTAAATAATCGACTATATGTTACAAGTAAACTGTTGTACATGTTTTAAATTATTGTTCATGTTGTATGGGGTGGGTGATGAAAGGAGGAAGTTATATGTACATGTATATGAGTAATGGTTTTACCGTGAACTCATCATGGCGGCTAATGCCATGAATCTATTATACTGGCTTGACCATTATATGTTATAAGGGCTTGGCCAATATATGTTGATGAGCGCTTGACCGCCATCTTGGAGAATGTAGCGTGTGGGTTGATTGTAGAAATCCCAATGGTGTGTTGGTTGGCAGGGGCATGTAGCGGATGGAAACCTAGGCAAATGGGTTGGGCTTTGCATATTATATGTTTCCATGTAAATGAATTTATTATTATGTTTAATGAGGCCCAAATCTAGTGGTGCGTGAGGGTTGCACACTGAGTCTCGCGACTCACCCCCTTTAAACTAACCTTTCAGGTGACGATTAGTGCATCGGACCGGGCCAGAGTGGAGCGCAAGGTGGCCATGCAAAAGAAGGTGGATCCGGCGACAAAGTTTCCCCATATTAGTTTTTTTAAAGTACTTTATATGATGGATTTAAAATACATTGTAATAAGGCCATAGGCCATTTGTTTACATTTTAGATTTAAAATGGGCCTTTAGTATTTATTCTCATTTTAATTTCTTTCAAGGACATGTAATTAAGTTTTGGGCTTTTGATTATTAAGGCACACTTTATGTAATTTTCTATTTGGGCTTTTTGTCAAAACGATTTGTTTTACTAAAAATTTTCTTAGTGACAAACCAGATTCGGTAGTAGTGTTTGGGCTGAGTTTCGGGTGTCACAAATTGGTACCAGAGTCGGTTCAAAACTCAGCTTTGGAATTTTGGGCCCAAAAGATTTTCTAAAAATGGGTTTTTTAAAACATGGATTTTTATTAGTAAAGGTTTATTAAGCTCAGCATGGCACCTGCGTCTCCGGCCAAGTTCGCCAGGTAAGTACTCTAAACTATTGTGTGATATAAATGTGGGCTTGACGGGCTTGTGGGACGTAGACTATTTAGGTTAGAACTTGATGGACTCTAGGCTTAGACAAACAAATTCTTAAAATCCGTAAGACTTAACTTCATTAAACAAAACCTATAAACAAGTCACAAGACTAAAGTGTGCTAACAAGCATATGCATGTCTAGGAGAAGATCTAGAAGAGCTTGGTATTTAAGCAGTCCGAGTGACTCACCTCCTCTTCGTAGGAATCTCACCTGGTGCATAGTGATTGTTCACTTTAGCCATGATAGGGTGTGGTAATAGGCATATGCATGTCTAGGAGTGGATTCAGGGAAAGCTTGGTACTTAAGCATCCTAGTGACTCACCTCCTTTCCAATCGAATCCTACAGTGCGTAGTGACTATTCACCCTAGTTACAAGTACGTGTTGACAGGCCAAAACTACAATTAAAACCCGAAAGGGACCAGCCACCTATTTTTCTCACAAAAATTTTTAGAATATCTTTACTTTGAAAATATGCCTATGGGTTGCAGAAATACCCCGATTTACAAAGTCAACAGAATCTTTCCATAGGAAACAAAAACAACAACAACATCAAAATATCCCTGAGTTGTAAATGACCAAAACACCCTTAATTTGTAAAATGACCAAAATACCCCTAATTGGCAAAATTACTGAAACACCCCTAGATTTTCAAAATTTCTAAAATAACCCCAGATTTCATAAATAACCCCAAATTTGCAAAAATTATCGAAATACCCCCAAATTTGCAAAATTACCTAAATACCTCCGAGTTGAAAAATTACCAAAATACCCTTATTTCGCCAAATCACCCGGAACCTTATTTTGGAAAATTACAAAAATACCCCTGTAGGATAAAATTACGAAAATACCCTTGTGTAGCGAAATGATGAAAACACCCTTAGGTAATGAATGTTACTTGTATGAACATTGTGTGTGCATAATTCCTAGAATAGGAAGACTGAAATCGTAGATAGGTTCAATTGAAAGAATCACTTTTAAATTATGTTTCATAAGACCGTTCGGGGATAATTAGTGGAAACAATTAATGACTCATAAAATTTTTAAATCAGATAAACGCGAACTAGAAGAATGAGTACAAGAGGTCGAGGATGTCCACCACGTAGACGCGGTAGAGGTAGGATGACCGTATCAGAACTCGTAGGATCGAGTCATAGGTCCGAAAGTGATATACCGGTTCCACCAGCTGCTGAGGTGGAATTCCAAGACCAGACAGGAGGAGAGGACGTGGTGTCTTAGGCTGTACTAAGGGTTTTGGAAAGAGTGGCTGAGGTTGGTATGGGCGGAGGAGCCCAAAATCATGCTCGAAAGGTTAAGGAGTAATGGGGTCAAGTATTTAGGGGAGTCTCTGGCATATCCCCGAGTTTCACTGAATATTGGTTGGAGGCAGTGGAACGTATAATGGATGACTTAGACTTCACGGTGGAGGAGAAGCTAAAGGGGGTCGTGTCTCTTCTTCGAGACGAGGCCTACCAATGGTGGCTCACAGTGAAAGAGGGTACGATCATGGACTGATTGATGGGATCTCTTTAAGGAGTCATTCGTGGAAAGTACGTTGGGGCTAGTTACATGGATGCTCAAAGGAAAGCATTCCTGAATTTGGTACAGGGGAGTAAGTCTGTGGCTGAGTATGAGGCTGAGTTTCTATGCCTGAGTCATTACGCTCGAGGAATGGTAGCAACGGAGTATGAACGATGCGTTTGGTTCGAGGATGGGCTAAGAAATGAGCTAAGGGTTTTGATCGCGCCACAATGAGAGAGAATTTTTGCGGTTCTAGTGGATAAAGTCAAAATAGCTGAGAAAGTGAAACGGGCTGAGAGACAAGAAAGGGATAAGGATCAGGGTGAGAATAAGAGAAGTTTTGGGCCATCGAGAGTATCTGGGAATTTTTAGAAGAGGCCTAGAACTGATGGGCCAGCTCGTGCTCCATCGGGCCAGAGTCAAGCATGTTCTATATATGGGAGAACCCATTATGGGGAGTGCAGAGTGAAAACTGGTGGATGCCTTAGGTGTGGGTCCATAGAACATCTGATGAGGGACTGTCCTCAGATGGATCGGGGACAGCCAATTGGCCGAAGTTCTGATCAGGCTAGGAGAGGTGGTCAGCCTGGATCAAGGGGTCGTGGTCAAGCCAGAGGTGGCAATGGCGCAAGAGGTGGTTGTGAAGCACCAGGCGGAGGTGCAGGTTATGTTGAGACAAGGCAGCCAGCTTTGGTCTATGCAGCACATCGCCAAGGGGACGGAGACACTCTAGATGCGAATAATGGTGCATACCCTACCATAATATACTAAGTGTTTATTTTGGCTTTAGAATTAGAGTGCGCAGCGAAAGTCTAGTGGTGAGACTTAGGTAGTAAGATTACTAGTAAATTTCGGGGCCGAAATTTATTTTAAGGGGGTAGAACTGTAACATCCTAAATGTGGGCCTGTGCATTTATACGTTAGTTTAACATGTTAGTTTGAGAATTTAAGGCTCGGGCTGAGACCTTGATTAAATATATGGATTAGAGCTTAAATTAATGTTCTGATTAGTTTAAGTGATATGTTGGGCTTTAAAAAAATTAGGTTAGGTGGCTAATCAATGGTGTTAGCTTATAATTTAAGAAGATGGATAATTAAGTGACAAGCTGGGCTTGTGGCCCAAAGAATTAAAGTGCATTAAGTGGGCATATGGTGGCGCCATAAGGGGGGAGGAAATTGGGCCCTTGTATGGCCGATTGGGCCTTAAAAGATGGGTCAAATTCGACACTTAAATGGGAAGGGGGTGGACGGCAATTAGACTACCTTTTAGGAGTTATTTCTTTTATTTTAAGTGTTAAAAAGTTGATAATTAATAAGGAGGAGTTGGTTTTAAGGTGGGCTCTCCTAAAGGTAAGATAAGGATTGAGTTATCAGGAGAGTTAAAAGCTATCAGATGACAGTAGAGTTGGCCAAAATCCAACACTGGGAGGGGAGAGTTGGCCGAAATTCCAACTCTATGTGTATGGGTATGCCGAAATTTCTCTATAAATAGGGAGTAGTATTCTTCAATTTCGGTATCTTGAAACCCTATTCTTCTCTCATTCTCTGCCGAAATTTCCAAGCCTTCTCTACAGTTTCTCTTTTTCTTTTTCTAAGAGCCAAATTCCTTTGTTCATACCCTCATCTCCCATAGCCGAATCTACAAGTGAGATCTCTGTTTTCCCGAAGGTGCACTGTAAGCCGTATACTCCTTAGTAATCTGATAAGTTTTGGGATTTTTCCTTTTCTGTGATTCCCTTATTTTTATCAAACTCTTAATCTAAACCATTGTTCCAAGGTCCTTTCGAATATACTTTTTACTCCTAGAAGCCGAAACTATCCCATTAAAGCTGATTTGGTGGAAAAATCGAAGGTAAGAAGTGGTAAGTATGGCCGAATGGTCTTCCATGATTCTTTCCATTTAGCCGAATGGCATATGGGTTAGAATGGTTGTGATTTTTGATTCGTTTAATATTTGGGGAGTGGCCGAATGTAGGAAGGTTGGTGGTGACAATTTCTAAAGGATATTCGGGATTCGGCTAACTAGGTAAGTGTTCGTTTTAAAGGTTACATTTAACTAATGAGTTAGATCTCATCGTTATTTGGTTTAGTGATTAAGGGATTGATATGGACTCAACTAACAGTCAAGCAGAGAAGGTTGGATCTGTAAAACCTTCGCCCAAATTCAACAAGCGATCTATTTCGAAAGTGCGAGATTGGCCAACGGGGTGTGGGCCAAAATCAAAGTCAGATCGTGGGCCAATAGTAGTTGTTTCAAGTGATAGTAACGTAGATATAGCAAAAGCCTTAGTACGCAAATCAGGTGTGTAACACTTCCCCACCGTCTAGATCTGATTAATAATAAATGTATATATATATATATGTGTGTGTGTTCACAAGATTTATATGTTACATTAAAAGCTGAAATCTCGGATTTAAACGACGGACCCTCAGGTTGGTAAATAATCTGACTATATGTTACAAGTAAACTGTTGTACATGTTTTAAATTATTGTGCATGTTGCATGGGGTGGGTGATGAAAGGAGGAAGTTATATGTACATGTATATGAGTAACGGTTTTTACCGTGAACTCAGATGTGACTAATGCCGTGAATCGTTATCTGAGCTTCGTCCATTATATGTTATAAGGGCTTGGCCAATATATGTTGATGAGCGACTTGATCGCCATCTTGGAGAGTAGCGGTGTGGGTTGATTGTAGAAATCTCCAATGGTGTGTTGGTTGGTGCAGGGCGTGTGGCGGATGGAAACCTAGGCAAATGGGTTGGGCTTTGCATATTATATGTTTCCATGTAAATGAATTTATTATTATTTTTAATGAGGCCCAAATCTAGTGGTGCATGAGGGTTGCACACTGAGTCTCGTGACTCACCCCTTTAAACTAACCTTTCAGGTGATGATTAGTGCATCGGACCGGGCCGGAGTGGAGCGCAAGGTGGCCATGCAAAAGAAGGTGGATTCGGTGACAAAGTTTCCCCATATTAGTTTTTTTTTTAAAGTACTTTATATGATGGATTTAAAATACATTGTAATAAGGCCATAGGCCATTTGTTTACATTTTAGATTTAAAATGGGCCTTTAGTATTTATTCTTGTTTTAATTTCTTTCAAGGACATGTAATTAAGTTTTGGGATTTTGATTATTAAGGCACACTTTATGTAAATTTCTATTTGGGCTTTCTGTCAACACGGTTTGTTTTACTAAAAATTTTCTTAGTGACAAACCAGATCCGGTAGTAGCGTTTGGGTCGGGTTTCAGGTGTCACAAATAAGGCCTAATGAACCTAGGGCTCAACTTTCCTTTACGTCCAAATCGAATGACATTTTTCCATGGAGATACCTTAAGGAAAACTTGATCTCCCTCAGGAAACTTTATATCTTTCCTCTTCAGATTCACATAATATTTGTCTATCAGAAGTTGTCTTAAGTCAATCCTGAATTAGCCTAACCTTGCCTTCAGTCTCAGAAACCAAATCAGAACCTATAACTCTCCTCTCACTCGACTCAGTCCAACAGAAAAGGGTGCGACACTTACAACCACATAAAGCCTTGCAAGGTGCCATCTAAATAATAGATTTGAAGCTATTATTATAGGTAAACTCGGCCAATGGTATAAACTCCTCCCAACTACCAGAAAAGTCGATAACACAACTCCATAATATATTCTCCAATATTTGAATCACCCTCTTAGATTGCCCATCAGTTTGAGGATGAAACAAAGTACTAAAGTCCAAACGAGTACCCAAAACCTCATATAGCTTTTTCCAAAATTGAGAAGTGAAACGGGGGTCCCTATCAGAGATAATCAAAACTAGAACACCATGCAACCTAACAATCTCATAAACAAATAGCTTAGCCAATTTCTGCAAAGAATAATCAGTCCTAACCAGAAAAAAATAGGCAGACATAGTCAACTGATCCACGATAACCCAAATAGAATCCTTATTAGTGGATGTCAAGGGCAACCCACTAATGAAATCCAAAGTCACACGCTATTATTTCTAAAGAGAAATATTATCTTGGAAAAAATGGGTTTGGAAAATGTAGTAGAAAATAAATTTAAGGAAAAACTAGAGTTTTAAATTTTTTTCCAAAATAAGGTCTTGGTTTTGATATCTAAAGTAATAAACACTTACTCAAATTTGTACATTTTCAATTCGCCTAGGATGAGCACTTCGACCGAGCAGTCTTCTCCACTATCCTAAATCTCACGTCTGCCGAATGTGGGCTCGCTTCGAATCAAAAAATTTTCACAAAAATTACCAATGGGGTAATTTTGTAATTTCTCTAAACTTTTGGGTCAAGTTGTAAATAAAAAAATATCTCAAGAAATTTTCTGGAATAATCTCTTCAGAGAATTTTCTCTCTACAATTTTCTCTTGAATTCAAGTGTGTGAAAATAATAACCTAATGCTCGCTTTATATAAGAAGATTTTAGAGAGTTCAACTATGATTAAACTTAATCACTTTCATATTAAATTAATATAATATTTATCAAGATAAACATTAGATTAAATTTAATATTAAATATTATTAAATAATAGAATATTTATCTACAAGATAAACATTAAATTAAATTTAATATTAAGATAATCACTTTAATATTAAATTAATAACATATTATTAATATAAGCATTAAATTTAATTTAATATTAGACTATTAAAATAATATTGTTTTTAGAATAGTTAATCTGAAATAAAATTCTCTGGTAGAATCCTAGTAGGAGTTAACTCTTCCACTGCTCAACCAATGACAACTAACCACCGCCAGCCACCGAGACGCCACCGACGTAACCACCGACACCGTCGTGTCCAATGATGTAGGTGCGACAACCTTACGACACCTGAACCGATCCGGCTATTACCAGTTCGGGCAAGGTCAATGATGACTCGATCGGTTTAGTATAGCCACTGGTTGGACCATCTGCTCAGTTTTACATACCGAGCTTGGTTTGACCAGTTTTTATGTCTTGGTCTAAGCTTTGGGCTCCTATGCCCAATATACGATATCAAGTGCAATTTTCAAATTCAATTACCCATTGGGCCAATTGTTTGACCTGAAAATTAACTTGCAAAAATATCATATTAATTTTAATTGATTTGACTAATTTAATTTTATTTGATCAAAATTAACTTTTTCAAAAATCACTTAGATTTTCCAAATTAATTTTTCAAGAAAATTCTTTAATCAAATTATCCAGTTGAACAATTCGTACGACCACCTAATTTAATTCCACATCAAATAAATCGACTCAATTAAATTATTCCCAAAGTCATAGAACTTCTTCTAATTCTAATGTAATCCGATCGAGCTTTTGTTGAGCTAGCGGAGGGACTAATCTAAAATATACAATTAGGCTCTAGTGATTACAATTATGTCCAAAAGCATCGTTCCGATATTTCAAAATTTCTTAATCATGGAGTCAGTCCACAAGAAGTACCATGATTGAAAACTCCTTATTATATACTCTTTACGAAAGCAATTCATCCAACTACTTTATGACCTTGTCATGTGTGTGTTACCCTCATATGATATCCTTGATTCCTTTTAGTTAAATCTGTTCACTCAATACAATCCTATTTTATCTCATTGTCACCATTGTGTCTTCTTAATGATTAATATGATCTCTGCCAAAAAATGACTGTGATAAATTGTTAGTTTTTGGCCCGTAGCCATGTTCCATATTTATCAATCCACATAATGCCAATGAGAGGATATCATCAACTCTTTAATTGAGCTATGAATTCCACTGTTTCTAGTAAACCCATGTCACACACAAGTCATGTACCCAACATACCAACTATGGGCTCGATTATCTTTACAGCATAAGCCTCCACTTATATCAAAGCACATGAGTTGCATACGCATGGTCAATGACTAACTCAGGATTTATGTAAATCATACCATGAATGTCATAAGTGAATTAATTCACAAACGGATTCAAAATTAATTCATCTTAGGTCCAGTCCAGTGTACCATTCTACCAATGAATACATCTATGTATCTACTCGTGGAGTTAATTGCTCTAATAGCCAGGACTAGCCATCTCCCCAATTGGAATTGTAGAAGACATAATAATCCTTCTCAGTATTTGAATGAAATGCTCACTTTGATTCTTTTAAGGGATTACGGACTTATTAAGATTATCTACTGAAGTAAGTTGTCTTTCCCGCAATGTAAACGTTCTTACAATGCCACTTATCTTCAGTTTGAACTTTAAACAATCAACGAGCTAAAATTTGCTTGTCACAATTTCGCTATGCATGCAAAATATAAAAGACAGAAAATACAAAAGACATAATAGTGAAATGTGAAATTAACTTTATTTATTTATTCATCATTCAAATAAATTAAAAACAGTTACATGTTTACTACAATATGGGCACATTTCCCAACATCTTGACGGGTTGAAGCAAACCCGAAGGTAGTTGGTGCTCAACCTTAACTTGCTGGCACGCCAGACAACAAGAAACAAAATCAATTACCTTTTACTTCAAACCGGGCCCCCAGTATAATTCTCGAAGATCATGATACATCTTATTCCCACTAGGGTACATATCATAAGGGCTACTATGCTCTTCCCGCAAAATAGATTGCCTCAACCCGGCATAATTAGGCACACAAACCCAACCTCTAAAACACAAAACCCCCTCACTATTCAACCCTAAATCAGAAGTTCTACCTGCCTTAACCTGCTGAAATCGAAGAACCAGAGAATCACCGACTAACTACTTACCCCAAATTTGATCATTCCAAGTCAGCTTAATGTTCAACTCAGCGAACATCGCCCTCAAATCTGACATTGATCTACAACTAAGAGCATTGACCACAACATTGGCCTTACCAAGATGATACTCAATGATGCAGTCATAGTCCTTAAGCAACTCGATCAATCTATATTGCCTAAGATTTAACTACTTTTGAGTAAGGAGATATTTGAGACTCTTGCGATAAGTGTAGATAATACACCTTTCAATATATAGATAGTGCCTCCAAATTCTCAAAGCGAAGACAACCGCATCTAGCTCAAGATCGTGTGTAGGATAGTTGCCTTCGTGTGACTTAAGTTGTCTAGATGCATAAGCTACAACCTTACCATCTTGCATCAGAACACATCCCAAACCATTCTGAGAAGCATTATTGTACACCACAAACTTTTTACTAGATTTAGGTTGTATCAGAATGGATGTCTGAGTTAAAACAAATTTGAGATTCTCAAAGCTCGATTGCTATTCATCGGTCCAAACGAAAGGTGCATTCTTACATAATAATTTGGTCAAGGGAGTTACGATAAGCAAAAATCCCTCTACAAACCTCCGATAATATCTTGCTAAACCGAGAAAACTTCAAATTTTAGACACATTCCTAGGCTATTTCCACTTGAGAACATCCTCAATCTTTTTAAGGTCAACACAAATACCCTCAGCACGAACCACATGTCCCAAAAAAGTGACCTCTCTTAACTAGAAATCATACTTGCTCAACTTAGCGTATAGCTTTTTCTCGCGGAATATTTGCAGAACTACTTTAAGATGTTCATCATGCTCAACCTCATTCTTAGAGTACACTAAAATGTCGTCAATAAAAACCATGAAAAATTGATTTAGATACGGCTGAAAGACTCAATTCATGAGATCCATGAATGTAGCCGAGAGCATTCATCAAATCGAATGGCATGACAAGTGCCCATAATGAGTCCTAAATATGGTCTTATGCACATCTTCCTCTTTAACCTTTAATTGATGATACCCAAAACGAAGATCAATCTTTGAGAATACAGATGCCCCAAGAAGCTGATCGAATAAGTTTTCAATCATCGAAAGTGGGTACTTATTCTTTACCGTTAATTTATTCAACTGATGATAATCCACACACATCCACATAGTATCATCTTCATTTCTCACAAAAAGAACTGGTGCTTCCCACAAAGACACACTAGGCCTAATGAACCCTCGATTGAAAAGTTCCTGAAGTTGGACTTTCAATTCCATAATCTCCTTCTATTCCATGCGATAAGGAGCAATGGATATCGAAGCTGTTCTAGGAAAAACGTCAATACCAAACTCAATCTCCCTATCCTGTGGTAACCCTAGAAATTCCTCAGGAAAGACATCTATAAATTTATTAACTGTCCAAATATCCTCAACAGAAGATTCCACAAAACTCATGTCATGTCCATACAACAGAAACACTTGACACCCTTTTCAGACTAACTTTTCGACTACTAGAGTGGAGATTACATTAGAGGTAATCTTAATGCCCACAAACCATAACAATTTTCACATCATCCTCAAATAACAGAGTTACTCTCTTTGTAACATAATCCAAACTCACTCAATGATCTACAAGCCAGTCCATACCCAGTATCAGATCAAACTCTCTGAATGGTAATTCCATCAAACTAGCCGGAAACATAACACCTTGTATCTCCAGCGGGTACCTCCTATCAACTTTATTAACTTTCACAGACTGACCCAAAGGACTACTCACAGAAATCTCACCAGAATTACTTTCAACAGAATTTCCTAGATTAGCAAAAATAGTACTAGCTATGTATGAGTGGGTCGAACCAATGTCTATCAATGCAAAATAAGGTATGGAATGAATGAAAAACATACCAACTATCACATCAGTGGCATCTCTGTCCTCACGGCACTTTATTGCAGACATTAATGCAGGTTGTCTCACCTCAGTCTGATTAGCACATTTGTCCGGTGCTCTCTGCCCTCTACTCATACAATTACCACATCTAGCCTAACCATGACCCCTTGGTGGCTACTAAATTGCCCTGTGAGGCTGAACCAAACCCAGAGCTAGAGCTTTCACCTGATTGTCCCAGAGCGGACAGTCCTTAATGCAGTGCTCTGTAGACCTGCATCACAAACAAGCTCCCAACCTCCTTCAGCACTTGCCAGGACGGCACCTACCACATTTCTCACATAATTCAACCCTAGCAGATCAATTCTGGCTCATTTTTTAGGCCACTGAATAGAACTAGAATGACACAAATCCCTCTTAGACTTATTCTGGTTCCTCTCTTTATCCCTCTTTTCGCACTCTACCCACTTACTCTCCTCCGTAATTTTCACCTTCTCCACCATATTTTTGAAGACTCGCTCCCATTGCGGAGCTACCAGAATCTTAATTTCATATCTCAATCTATTCTTAAAATGGACACTCTTCTTATAATCATTCTCAATCATGCTTCTTGCATACCTCCTCAATCTCAAGAATTCGACCTCATACTCAACCATAGATCTATCCCCCTAAATCAGCCCAATAAACTCAAGCCTCCGAGCCTCAATATACCTTACCTCGACAGACTTATTCTAGAAGGCTCTATGAAAGAAGGTCCAAGTCACCCGTTCCGGCTGGGTGCCTTTTCAAAATTTTGCCACCACCGGTGTGCTTCATTGTGAAGCAACGATACTGCACCATTTAGTTTTTGCTTGGGTATGCAGTCCAGATCATTCATAATTCTCTCAGTGGCCTCCAATCAATATTCAACCACAATCGGGGTGACCCCAACAACACCCTTAAATAATTCAGCGCCATTTGACCGAAGTCGTTTAGTTATCAACTCATAGCTACCAAATCTCGTATGGGTCCCAGTGACCCTTTCTAACACTTTCAACATGGCTTGGGACAATGTGTTGTCCCCAACTGTCTAAGCTTGAGACACTATCTCAGTAGTAGGTGTACCCATAGTTTCACTCAAGTCAAGATTGGGTATACTGCCCATCGAAGATAACTCGACTCGAGCCTCTCTTCGACACCCACCGCGCCCACGAGTACCTCATTCACGTGTTCCTCACAAACTTATTATAAATTATCTACAATTTTAGAATTTTTGTACTTCAATTTGAAGTTTGTTATCATATATCTTATGTCCAAAATTTATCAAGAGGTTTTTACAAAATTATCACAATCTTTTACCAAAAGCAGAGTAATTTCTAACACTACATTATTTTTCTAAACTATAAAGTATAACTAAAGCAGAAGTACTTACAAGATCGATGTCGAAGACTCGGTAATTCCACAAACTCATTTTTCAAAAGAAAATCACTTCAAAATTTGAATTAAAATACTTTTCATGAAATTTTTGAACTCAAAAATCAAAGCTCGAGTTTTGAACCTGGCTTTGATACCACTAAATGTAACACCCCAAACCCGGCCTAGACGTTATGGTCAAATTTTGAGGAGTCGCATAAAAATCATTTTGAAATCCAAAGTTTGAAAACAATTCAAACCAAACCTTGTATTTGTCCCTTTTCGAAACTTTAAAAGAACATACCATTTAAAGTTAACAATTTATTTTGGAAGTCACATATTATTTTTTTCTAAATTATCTTACAGCAGAAAACCTTAATTAACATTGTTTTGAATATCGTGTTTCAATCCTAGAAATCATAACTCTGCAATTTGAAATAGGTATTCAAAAAAAATAGTAATTAAATTGTTCCAAAGCAACGAATGAAACCCAAAACCAACAACAGTCCCAGAAAGTCCAATTAAAACATCCCATATGAAAATGATTATAAACCTAATAGTACTAAGGTAAACGCAATTAATAAACCAACCTCCTGTCACGAAGATCCACCCTAAGGTCGCTAGTTACCTGAAAGGAAACACACAAAATTTGAGCTTACAAGCTCAGCATGCATATTGTCACTAATCACAAATCAGATGCATAAATATTTCAGAGAATATATCAAATTATGCTCAGATACAAATTCCAGATGTTTTTCATTAATAGATAAGATGCAAAATCATTTTCAGAAACTTATATGTAATCAGATGCATATACAAGTCATAACCACAACCACTACACACCATATCTATCCATCCTTACACACCAGTTAATGTATCAAGTACCCATATAACTCCACACCAATAAGTGAGCGTATGTTTAGAACTAGTGCAGTCAAGCTACCAAATAACAATATGCGGTAAACTGCCAGAAACATATTTATGTGGCTGGGCCACCAGATAAGGCAGATAAATCAAACTTCCAATACTTCATCTGTCATATCACATCCCAACCCGATGCACACAATCATAAAAATAAATATGATATTTACAGATGTCATACATATTTTTCAAAAGTAATCATGCATTCAGAATCATCAGAATATAGATCATACATGTAAAATAACAAATCATAATTATGTCACATACATGAATTTATTAATAGATATCACATTTTGAGTCTTATTTAAGTAGTATAGACCCCATGAAGGGTTTTATTATGAATTACAGATTAAAATTACTCTAAATGAGAATTTCCAGAAAATGGGCTCACACGCCCATGTGGCCTACACTGCCCAAATGGCCAACTCGTGTGGCCCACACAGCCTACCTGAATAGCCTGTGTAATCGTGCACGCTTGTGTATCCCATACGGCCTACTTGATTTGCCCGTGCAATTACACACACCCGTCTACACCCACACAACCTAACACATGGCCAACCACATGGTCATGTGGTACACATGGTCTCCCACACGACCATGTGACGAGTAGTGGTTTTGAATTTCCTTGCATTTTTCTAAATTTTCATGGTGGTTTCAAGTTAGAAACAAACACCTAAATTAGTTTTGATGTAGAACCACAAAAGGGAACACTACAACCTCAAATTAGTAGTTAAACGGCAAATTTTAGTAACAAATTACTAGTTTCCAAGTAACTCTTTCGGTCAAAAATGCTTAAATATGCATTCTAACCCAAAGACTAGCCTTTTAAGTGTTGGATTACTTACCAAAATGATTACAGTAGTTCTTAGCACACCTAATTTAAAGGCGGGGAGTTTCGATCCTCTCGATTGTCACCTAACAACAAAGATTTTGTAAAATCAAATTCATGCCACAAGACAAATAACCAATTCACCCATCAAATAAAAACCTTTATAAAAATCCAATAGAAATACTCTTACGCAGGGTTACACGAAAGATTAAAATCATGAAAGGTTGAGCACGAAAAAACAAGTCCTAACACAAAGGTAATTAGAACAAATTAAAAAAGGGAGTAATGAATAACCCATAACAAAAACACAAAGGAGAAGAAGAAAACAAATGATGAAAGAAAACAAGAACAAAAGAATGAAAGCAAACGGCGAGTGAAGGGAAAGAAGGGAAAAAACCATGACAAAGAGGATGAATAGAGGGAACGTGGGTAAAATTTTTAGAATAATTAATAAATTAAATTTTAAATCAAAAAAAATCCCAACGAAATAGAACAAATCAAAATTTTTTTAAAGAATTTGAATTTAATTTAAACTCATCTACACAGGCTATACAAAGATTGGAATCAAAAATATTTTTTTCCACTTCGCAACTATAGGGATTCAAACTCAAGACCAAAGGGTAAGTTGATACCTTACCACTGAACCAACAAGCTTATTCTTACCAAAACCTATGCGAAAATTAAATTTACATAAGATATTCAAAGATAAAGGTAGGGACTAAAAATAGAAATTTTTTTAAAAAAAGAATGATTTGGACATAGGACCTCAAACACATATTCAAGGCATTTAACCACTAAAATAGATCAATTACTTGACAAAACTTAACAATCCAAGAATTCAAATTTTTAAGGCGTTACAAGGGATACGTGTATAGAACTGGATCAGGGTATGTATGAGTGTGAACCAATGGTATGAAACCCTGTGTAAGTATCCACCATATATATATATATATGTATCCGCCCAAGATAATGTTAGTGAGCAGTTGTTTGAAATAAGAGCATGCATTAAGGTGAGGGGTGTTGGAAGTAGTTTCTAAAGGTATGTTCTGTTAGGTAAGTGTTATGGGATAAGAGATCCATGAATTGATTGGAGGGACTCCTCAGTTAACAAGATATGGAAGATCAAGTATACTGACATATAAAACAATAATAAATTGGTGATGGTATCAACCTAAGTAAAGGGTACAAACTATGGTTGGCTCATAGAAATTCATACAAGATTGCAAAGTATCCATAAAAATATGGTTATAGTGGGATTCAATAAGTGCCCTTATACTTACAAGGCTTGTTATTTCTTTTTAGATATGTTGAAAAGAGACTTCGCCTAATAGGAAAATGCCAGGAGTACACCAAGTTGGTGGCAAAGAAGGCTATTATGTATACAGTGGATATGTAGCACAATCTTGAACACGCCTTTGAGTCTATCTTGAAATAGTTTCTACCTTGTGAAGATTTGTATCAAATTTGATGTAATGAGTTATTTATTATATATTCTACATTAATCTTTCAAATGTTAAAATTTTCTTTTGGAATTTCTAATAATAGGTTTTAAGTTAAATAAGAAAATATAATATGTTTTCATTAAATGTTTTGTATTGTTTAGTAACACCTAAAATTCATACCTAGTGAATCGGGTCGTGTTAAGGGCATTACATAGACATTTCAGGAAATTATTTTTATCGCAACAAAGGTCCATCGAGAAGATCCTTGAGCGATTTGAGATGCAAAATGCATAAGCGGTAACTACTCCTTTAGCTGTACACTTTAAACTCTCAATTTCAAATTCCCTACAAAATGAAGAATATGAAAGGTACATGTTAAAAATACTTTACGGAGCATTACCAAAGTTTTCAGTACATTTACAAATAATTCATGTCAAATTTTTTTCATTTTCTGAATATTATTCATATCATCCCTTAAATGGACCCTCAAGGCCCAAAATGAGTATTAGAATCAAATCGGGACTAAATCAGGAACTCGGAGATATTTTCATGAAATTTATAAAATTTTCCAAGACGCAGGGCTCACACGCCCATGTGCTCCAAGGGACACGCCCATGTGACCCTAGGACACGCCCATGCTGCAGGCCGCATTCAACCCCGTGTAACTCTCTGACTTGTGCTACACGGCCGACCACATGTAACGCCTCTAACCCATATTCGTCGCCGGACTAGGGTTACGAGGCATTATCTGACTAACCACAGTTTAGCACACTCATATTAATCATTTCTATACATATAGATCATTTAACCAACAAAACCCAATCATGCTTCAAAATTAAAACATATACATATCAACTATTTAATTAAATTTTTGAATCAATTCACAAACATCGATATTAAACTACTTATACTTAATAAACATAATGTTTGAAGCATACAAACATTATAATGCATGTTATTCGAATACCTAGCTTGTAAGAAAGCATATTTCGATTCATAAACCAATAACATATTTTACGACATTCATTTATAAGACATTAGCAAACATTACCAAATGGTCCAATATAATCTTATACTTACTAGTTTATACACATTTCATGTAGCATCCTGAATTTTTGGGCCTATGCGTTTAGTGTGTGTATATGTTTAAAGTGTTAATTTAACTGTTAAGGGTCTAAATTGGGTTCAGGCTTAGGCAAAGGCCTTGATTAAAATTTTCTGTTTGGGCATTATAGGACTTAAAAGGTAGTACCTGTGTTTAAAATATCAAAATGGGCTTGTGGCCCAGTGTTCAGTAGTGCCACTTATGGATCAAGGAGGTGACGCCACACCAGGGAGTTAGGGGCCCAAATTTAAGTTTCAAGGAGCCCAATTCCTTGGATTCAAGTTAGCTAATTTTCGGCATTAGGGTTAGGTGGAGTGGACGGCTACAAGGCTCAAAAATAGTAGGATTTATGTGAGTGGGATAATGTAGATAATATAGTTGATAATATGGAAGATAAAAGAAGAAAAATTAGGAGCTATCTGCTGAGAGCAGAGTTGGCCGAAATTCCATCGCCTAGAGGAGTAAAGAAATCGGTTTTTAATAGCCATAGGGGGTGCTGAATTTTCTATAAATAGGGGGAATAGCTCATCAATTTTGGCATTTGAACCCTATTTTTTTCTTCATTCTTTGTGCCAAAATTCTCAGTCGCCCCCTCCACAATTTCTGTCAACTTTCTTTCAAAAAGCCAAAAATCACCACCTCCTTCACCCTTTCTTCTTTCTTTGAAATTTCCTGTTAGCTGAATCTTCTGATCTCCATTGTTATTCTTCTCCCATTCACTAAAAGCCGAAACTACACTCTTGTTTGTTCTTATATCCGAAATCTTCCTCTTGTTCATTTTTTTGGATTTTCTTAAAAGCCAAAATTCTTAGATCTCTAATCTTCTACGCTTCGATCTTCTACTGTGATTGCCGAATCTTCCTGGAAGGAGTAGCCGAAACCATTTGTATAGGTAAGTGTCGATTCATGAGATTTCAATCTTTTTTCGACTTTTAGAGATCTTAGCCGAATGGCTATATGGTTAACTAATCGGGTGTTTTCTCTCATTTGCGACATTCCGGGATTTGAAGGGGGTCCAATCACTTAGATTTCTAAGCGAGTTCAAGAGCTTTTCGGATCGAATTACTTTCGGATTTTAAGGTATGGAGATCTATTAATTTAAATGTATAAATTGGGTAAAGCACTAACCTTGGCCGAATATAGGAGAGGCCTTATCCTTGCGTTCTTCCGGCTTTTGAGCAAGGTTGTAGACAAAGGGCAGTAGATCAGATTAGTGAGGGTATTAACATAGGGAGTAGTACTACTTGTTATCAGGTGTGTAACTTTTCACACCATTAGATTATCTGTTAATATGTGTTAATAAATCTGCTTATATTCTGTTAAATGCCGAAATCCCGGCATAAGGTTTGAAACTCGAGGAGGGTAAAAGCGAATCACCAGGTTAGTGATCTCTGTCATTCTTCAGTGAATGTTCCTGTTAAGATGATATGTTTTATAAGTATGCCGATTTTTGTGATTGCACGGGGTTGGGTTTGATGAAAGGGAAGTGTTCTGTGTAGTGGCATGATCTGTTGTAGTGGCTTTTGCCATGATCTATTGTAGTGGCTTATGCCATGATCTATTGTAGTGGCTTTTGCCATGATCTATTGTAGTGGCTTTTGCCATGATCTGTTGTAGTGGCTATTGCCATGATCTGACGATGAGTAGCATAACTGCCATCAATGGCATGTAGCGGCGTGGGTTGATTGTAGAAATCCCTAATGGTGTGAATGGCAGGTAAGGGTGGTGTGTAGCGGATGGAAACCTAGGATTTGGGTTGGGCTTGCATAATTTTTTTTATATATATATTAATCATTATTCGTTACGTGGGGCTAAGGCCCAAATCTAATGGTGCATGAGGGTTGCACACCGAGTCTCATGACTCAACCTATTATTTAATATTTTTTCAGGTAGCACCTAGTGCATTGGACCGGGCTAGAGAGGAGCGCAAGTTGGCCATGCAAAAGAACATTCGGATTCAGCAAAAGACTTTAGTTTATTATTTTATATTTTTATTTAATGGGTTTTAAATTTCAATGTAATAAGGCCACGAGCCGTTAGCTTTATATTTCGATTCAGTTTTTATTTTGGGCTTTTATTATTATTATCAGACATTTGAAGTTTACTCTTTTTTTTCTAAGGCATGTATTTAAGTTTCGGTTTTTAATTCATAGAAACATCTCATAGAATTTATAGCTTATCTAAATTATCAACCTATTAAATTTTTTTCCCGAATAAAAGGTTAAAATTTAGGAAAATATTTTCCAAAAATGCGACATGTTTTATTAAAATCTCCTTAGTGACATACCAAATCCGGTTGTAGTGTTTGGGCCGGGTTTGGGGTGTTACATTTCACTATAATACCTTTAATCATTTTCGGTCACAAATGATAATTGATAGCATATATGGCCTACAAGTCAAATAATATGTCTAAACATTATTCCAAAAATTTCTTATAAACGACTAATTCTCTTATCACATATTCGGCTATCCAATTAACTTTAATAATTATACACATATACCAGCCCAAGTGTTCGACAAATCACTCATGAATCATAGCATCCCTTATCATTACAAACTATATCAATATGACCGACTAACAAACAATGATATTTTCATCACATAGTTTATAAAGCCATGCTCAATCGAAATCATATTCATCAACTACCTCAACAATTAAATCGAATCATAAGAACATCCATCACACATAATATACTATATGGCACACTTCTAAAATGAGCTAATTACTTGTCCGATTACACATGATAAATAACATCATTATCCAGCCATGTAACCGAACACAAGCATAAACACATCATGAGATATAATTCCATAATAAGCTAATACCATAACCGACTTCACACAAGCTCAAAATATCAAGGTTTAGCCATTTTCGCATGGCATACTATATACATATCCCAAAACAATCTTTTCAAAATATAACCTAGACTATACATGCCATAGTTCCAAAAATTCAACTTATAAAATATCAAAGTTAGTCGATAGTGTGATAGACTTTGACGATGATCTCCGAGCTCGTAACTTGACTCAAAAATCTAATAAACAATGCAAACAAACACACAGAATAAGCTATTATAGCTTAGTAAGTCATAAGCAATCTAAGAAATCTATCAATAATACTCAAAGTGATTTAAAAAAATTGTAAACAAGGATTCATCAAATACCCATTTACTTGTACAATTATAAAACATTTGTTATTTCTCAAATTCAAAATCGAATATATAGTATATGATTTCATTCTCAAGTCTTATCCACCTACTCAATTTCGAGCTATCCACATATACATATAATACAATATTTCACATAATCGAATCACATTAAGTGATTCATACAACATTCCATATGCTCTAGTAATTACTATGCCGTATCAACTCAATCATTCAAATTATACATTTAAATTAAACATTCCATCCAAACCACCCTTTAACACATATGCTTGATTTTGAATAGTAAGATCTCATAGTATCTACTTACCAAATTCAGCCTTTGAGATTAAAATTGATCGCACACTTAGTGCTCTTTAGCCGATTTCGCACACATAGTGCTCGGGAATTTAATTCGCACACTTAGTGCTTTTAACCAATCCGCACACTTAGTGCTTGGTAATTTAATTCGCATACTTAGTTCTAAATGACCGACTTCGCACACTTAGTGCTCGGTATCAAAATTTGCACATTTAGTGCATATCTCAAGCTTGCTACTTATTCACATACATATATATATTCATAGAGCTTAAACCTCAACCACATAGGTACATAGTGTTCATTACATGAATTACATCATATTCGAGTATATCATTGACACAAATTTATACCTCACATTCGGTTTTACTCATCTTCCAAGTCAATATCATAATTGGATATACCATTAACATATATGTATACCTCACATTCGGCTTATCAACAAATTGGTACATATATTTCCATTAAATTCATATACATCAATATAGATAAATTGCATGCAACATGATTGCTTAAAAACTTACCTCGAGCATCGATGGACTATGTTTCCTGACTATTTGATTAACTTCGCTTTTCCCAATCTAATCCTCGATCCTTTTTGTTCTTAATCTAAATAAATTTCAAATTAAGATCATTCAAACATATTTTCATTCAATTTAGTCCAAAATCACATAAATGGGTAAATTACATTTTTATCCCTAATATTTCACATTTTCACAATTTAGTCCCTATTGCACAAAACACAAAATATTCAAAATTTGACTACATCATGCTTAGGCCGAATGTTCCATACACTCATACAAGTCCATACATTTCATTTATTTTACATTTTAGTCCCTTAAAAATTTATTTTTGCAATTTAATCCTAATTACCTACACCAAAACTTTGCAATGACCTATACCAAAACTTTCAGTCATATACCAACCAATTCAAGCATCATAATCAAGTTAATTTTAACATTTAACATGGTACATCATTACATGCATTCATGTTTATAATCTTACCCTTTTTGTGAACATACATTTAACATAATTTAATCAACCATGCTAAACACATGGATATTCATCAGGGTATAACCTTATAATTTTACCAAAACAAATCTTCACTAGTCATTCCAAATGGCTAGATTATAATCAAACCTTTTACATGCCAACATGTCCAATTAACCTATACATGCCATTATAACCATAACTAATTCACCATATGTACCAAAATGAGCAGATGGATAGTGTGAGTGATCTCTGCCAAGCTTCTAATCCAATGAGCTTCCGATTTAATGTAAAACAGGGAAATAAAACTAAGTAAGCATATAATGCTTAGTAAGTTTGTATAACATGGCACTTAACTTACCATTTATTCTATTTCAAGATAAACATGTAAGGCATATTCAATCAATTTGATCTAAAGCCCTACACATATCTTCATTGGCCTTGTTAGTAATATATTTCATAATAACACCAAGAAACATATATGGGCTCAACAATAATCAGGTTTTCAGGCACATATGCTTTCCACGTCACGTATTCATTTAACATGTGTAAATCATATCTTTATATTACAAGTATAATTTCATAATAATTCATCTCAAGTTCAGATTATTTCATGTCAAAACTTTACTCATGTAATTCGAAATATCAATGCCACACGAGTAGTACACTCAAGGTGTACAAATCTATAATCAAGGATGAACATATTTATCAAATAAATTTCATGTACAAATATCATCATCTTATATTTCCATGTATCAATTATCATACATCATCATTTTCATGTATTTCAGGCATATACGTGTAATGACTCATTTCTTACTCATATCTTCTCATATCAGGATTTTTACCCGTTGAATTTATTCAAAATATCGATGGATACACAGGTAGTACACTCAAGGTGTACAAATCAGGATCCTTCAATTCATATTCAAGGGTACCCATTAGGGCACTTAATCAGAAAGCACACCCTTGAGCTACATATCATATAATAGGATTACTTGTCCAAGCTAAATCTTGTTTCCAACAAATACTCTCAAGGGTTTAATCAGGATTACCCGTCCGGGCCAAATCCTATCTGTACATATGCTCAAGAGGGCTTATATCAGGATTACCAGTCTAGGCTAAATCCTTTCTGTAATAAATTCAATAAGATTACTCGTCCGAGCTAAATCCCGTCAGTAACAAATGCAGGACCTCATTCAATAAGGGAAATCACATTATCCATCGATTTTCATTTATTCAAACTGGATTCAACAATTTTCAAATATTATCAGGCATGTAATTATTTCATACATTTATAATATTCACAATATTCAGATAAACACGTTTCACATTCATTTCAAGCATAAA